>OZ023336.1:26813245-27098245 GCA_964007535.1 Brachyptera risi
GTAAAGAAATGATGTTGCAATCTATTTTAATAGGGGGGGAAGGATTTCCCTTAGCCTGGGGAGAAAAATTATATACAGCGACGAATTCGGTCGAAAAATTGTTTTTGATACATGATATAATAATATATTCAAGTATGTGAAAATGTGCGACCATTGATAATCTTGGATATAATTTATTTTTCACTCAACTGTGATTTCAGTTTCTGAAGCGTTGCCTCAGCTGACCGAGCTACCGAGGGTAACTAAACAAACACACATCCAGGCAAAATGACGAGAATATAATGATCATTGTTCAGATAATGAAATATATATATATATATATATATATATATATATATATATATATATATATATATATATATATATATATAAATATATATATATATATATATATATATATATATATATATATATATATATAGGCCCTATATTCAAATGTCATGATTCATGGAATCAATTGTCATGAAATCAATATATAAAATCTTGAATAAACTAAAAAAATATACAGATTATAATATTTTTTTTTCTCCACAGTCAAGACTTAGTGGAATTTATTTGACTGTATATTTATTTATTCATTTATTTATTTATTTGAAACTCTTACAATTGCACATAAATGCGCGATGGCAAGTTCTAACTATCCCTATCTCACCGTCTCCCTAACCCTAGCTCTCACGAAATAACTTTAACCCTATTTCAACCATATTTTATTTATTATTTATGTAACAAATTGATAACAATAGAAAAAAAAGTTCAATTTAGTATTAAACGATTTTCAGTGACCGCAAGTGTACCTATACACGTCCGACTTGTATCGACTACAACTCCTTATCGATTATCGCGCCTCTTCGATTACATTCAACTCGTCACTGACCAATCGGCCGTCGAAAAGAGTTGCGATTTGATGACCCAATTCCGACGAGATAATGACGCGGCGCGGGGTGTCAACGACCTCGCCGCAATGTGTTCATCTCGCTAGCTAATCACGCCGATCGTTATCTCGCGCCTTGTGATCGGAATCTGGCTCATGACAGCTCGTTTGATGGACCGCAAAGCGAGTGCCAATGACAGCTGATTGATTCAGTTCGATCAAATATTATCTATATTTAAATACTCGTTGAACTTACTATACTGGCGTGATTTTATGATTTTTATATTTATTATCACCGTCAAGAAAATGAGAGGAATTATCAAGTGGCTGGCACACTGAACCGTCATTCAATTCATTTCAATTTCAATTTGAAATACATTTTATATACACATAACACATGAAAAACATTCTTAAAAAAAAAAAAAAACATCGAAACTTGATGAAAAATCATTGTTCCCCAATTAAGGCTATGGATGAAAGATGGGATCGTTTCGACGGGGCACCACAAGGGCGATCTTACCACCCCATTTTCATTAGATAAAAGTCTTTCAGTTTCCGAACGTTCGGAACACATTAGGTCTATTTCTGTGATATGTATCCGGACACAAAACACACGAATGTTGATATCTTCCACTTTGAACCAAGTCTCTTGGGCAATCACTTCTTTCCATTAACAGCAGATGTAAAGTAATGTAAAGTAAATGTGATGTAAAAACAATACAAAAATATAAAATAAATAATAGTAATGAACATTTATATGTGTGAAGCCCGCGTAAGGAGACCAGGGTTCGATTCCCGCCGTGGTCGACCATCCTGACGGGTTCTTTTCGTGGTTTCAGTCAGTCAATACATGGGATGGTTTCTTAAGAGGCCTCTTTACATCTTGCCTATACCGGCTTAATTGCAGACATTCGGGGCCCAAGTTGGCAACGGAAAACCAATCATCGTATTGACTTACAGTTTTCGGTTAAATGACCAACAGTATTCAATGCGTGCTCGTACGAAGAGCTTTGGTTCATGGTATGTTTTCAACCCTTTCAAAATAATTGTCAAAAATCAACATGCTTCTACCCTGTTTTTCATTGTTTTTACGATTTTATATACAATAATTAAAAACAGGCATACATATATATACATATATATATATATATATATATATATATATATATATATATATATATATATATATATATATATATATATATATATATATATATATATATATATATATATATATATATATATATATATATATATATATATATATATATATATATATATATATATATATATATATATATATATATATATATACCACTCCAGCATATTTACGTGACAATCCCCCCCCCCCCACAAAAAAAAAACATTCAATTCCGTTTTCCCTTTCTGATATCACATATCTGCCAACTATTCCATAGTTTTCCATCGAGCACTTTGATCTAAGCGTGAAAACTTGACCCAAATACAGCAGAACGACCACGTAAGGGTTGAGTTCGCACATCGATTCTCTTTGTGTCGTTCTATGCGATGCCGCCCCCCCCCCCCCCTGGCACGACGCATGTGCACCGAGTGCCGCCGCCCTAATCCGAGAGGCGGGTGTTGAATCGGCCAACAACAATTGATCATGAATAATAGAGACGATCGACTACAGCAGCTCTCTCAATACGCCTAGCATTGTTCGCGCCTTGCTATGTATGCAAGACGCGTTACAGCGTGACGAACATCCTAATATACAATAATGAGAACGTCAACCGATATATGGGACAGCAGGGTGACGGAGACACGCGAACGATTCTAGTCGGCATAATTGTCAACTGACATGGCCAACTGAATTGGGTTGTCCACTTGTAACACTTGGATCGAGATCCAACAACTACCGGCACAGGTAGCTGAGTGGTTAACGCACTTGCTTCATGTGACCCGGGAGGTAGTGGGCATGTCGGACCCGCTTCGATCCCCGCTACCGTCCATCTTTACAGGGGGTTTTCGTGGTTTTCCTCTGTAGTCTAGGCTAATGTCGGGATGGTTCCCACAATATAGGCCACGACCGCTTCCTTCCCACTATCCTTCCCATTACCCACAAAGCCTTCATCTCATTATCCCATCATCTCATTAATCATCCATCCGACGCCAATAGATCTTCGTCATCATTACAGTGCGTCGTTAAACCCAATAAAAAAAGAGATCCAACTACAATCAGAGTAAACTCGATACTAAATATGTCAATTTAGAGCGTGTATAAATGAAGCCGGTTGCCGGTACAAACGATTGAAGTCGGTAAAGAATCTTATTTTTTTCTAATGAGACGAGTGGCCAGGACACTGAACCGTCATTCGGAAGACCGGGGTTCGATTCCCGCCATGCTCGAACACCCTGATAGGAGTTTTTCGTGGTTTCCCTCTGTCGGTCAGGTCAATACTGGCATGGTTCCTTATTATCAACAGGCCACGACCGACTCCTCCCCACTATCCCAAAACACCTAATGATATAACCTTCCATATCATCATCCCATATCATCCCATATCATCCCATATCATCCCATAAAATAAAGCATCGAATCGAGAATCAGTATTCAAATATAATCGAAATTCTAAAAAATTCGATATGTTTGATCGGAAATCGGAGATAGTAACAGAAGTGACGTCACACATTCACTGCGTTCTCATTGGTTGTTTGCCGCTGATCGGCCGATTGGATTGGCGTGTTTAGAAACCTGGTTTATCCTCACCAAACCAACTCCAGTCAACATATATCGAATTGTTGTCGCGTTCACAAGACCAATTTCGAACCAAGTTGGCCAAGATATTTTTCAGAGAAAACCACGGATAAGGAACACTATCTATCACTGTTATGCACTAGACAAGCAATTGGTGTTACATATTTATAAAAATACACCAATACAGGCTAAAATGTACTTTGAAATTTGTGTTTGTCCTTGTTGTGCATGTTCCTCTGTGTAGTGTGTCTTTTTATATATTTTACATTGATCCTGATGTTTTTAGTTGTATTATCAACAGATGAAATGTAATAATGTCCGAGGAAAAATAATGAAATGAATAAATTAATAAATTAAATGAATTAAATCACCATTTTTGGAAGAGCGAAGCGAAGACTCAATTCCACCATACCCGAAAAATAGGGCTTTGTTCATTATTATTCGCGCTTCACAGGTCAAACGAAAATTCAAAATAAGTTGAAACTTGGCACACACAAGAATCGTTATCTAATTCGATACTGTATAGTTTTGAGGCGCAATCGGTTGAACCACTTCTGAGAAAACTCATATCAAAGTTTTCGAAAATCCCATAAGAATAACCCAGAGGAAAAATTCGTCAAAAGTATTTTCTTCCGAGAGAATTCAAATTCTCAATGAATTTCAATATAATTATACCCATTATTACGAACTCTCAAACGAATCAGATCAGCCGTTTCCATGTAAAAAAATATCTAATCTAATTTTTTTGAATCACTCAAAGCTATTAATAAACCAATTAAATTCAAGCAACAGGTGTCACCATTTAATCGGAAACGATTAAAACAAAGCCTTCTTTATTATCATAGAAATCAATTAGGAAATAGGAGGGCAATGACGTAATTGTTTTGATCTCAATGTGGACATATATATATAACCAATCCAAAGATACATGTTGATATATTGTTCCAGCTCATCCATCAACGCGGAAACACATACGGTAACGCGTTTGCCTAGTTTATGACTATGTGATGAAATTTTAGGGTACATAAAATATTATGATATTTCTCGGCGTGGTTTGCGATAAGAAACGCGAATCTCAGAGCAGCGTATTTATATAACTATCACTGATCATATCATAATCTATCATTATGTAACCAACCAAGTTTTTATGATAATTCAGTTGATCAAACGACCTTCCTCGTTCAATGGATTCAAGCATATAGATTTTTTAATTTAGAATATTTTTTTTTATTCATCTCAGATAGCACTCTTTTTATTCTTCAATTTGCATCATTCATGCATTAATTTACTCATGTATAAAAACCTATAAATTATTTGCATCAATATACAAGAATAATAAAACTGGTGATAAAATAATAATTTTTCACGTGTGTGAATAGTCTGAATGGGTGAAGAAAAACAAACTTGTGAAAATTTAAATTCAAGTCATTATTCTAGCTCGGGTTGTTACAGTATACTCATTGAAAATCAGTAATGTATTGAATCAATTTGTCTTTATATTCGTAGGCAATTGTATAAACATTAGCAATTCATCATTTTTTTTCTATCAAAATCGAAAACTTCACACAAATCCATTTCCCTAAAAAGGCAATGGACGAAAGTTTATAGGATCGTTTGAACGGGACACCACAAGGACTATCTACCACCCCAAACAAATAGTTGGACATAATATGAAGTATGACACACAAAAAACTTCAATGTGTTGAATCAATTTATATATTTATATTTGTATAGCAACTGTATCAACAATTCATCATACTATCAGTAAAGTAAGTACAGTATTATGAACCGAGACGTGTGGCCGAGTGGTAACACACTGAACCGTCATTCGGGAGACCGGGGTTCGATTCCCGCCATGGTCGACCATCCTGACAGGGTTTTTCGTGGTTTCCCTCTGTCGTTCAGATTGATACTGGGATGGTTCCTTAACAACAGGCCACGATCGACTCCTTCCCACCATCCAAAACACCTAATAAAATAACCTTTTATCTCATCATCCCATCATCTCATTCATCATCCACCGACGCCAATAGATCGTAGCCATCAGTATATATAGTGCGTCGTTAAAACCCAATATATATATATATATATATATATATATATATATATATATATATATATATATATATATATATATATATATATATATATATATAAAAATAGTTACACATAATATGGAGTATATATTATGACACAAAAAAAAAAGATCTTCAATATGTTGAATCAATTTATATTTATATTTGTATAGCAACTGTATCTACAATTCATTATACAATCAAATCAGTAAAGTATATACATTATGACGCAACAAACAGACAAAACAGACATTGAACTGTGACGACGAGTTGTTGCTAGGCCTGAATCCGCTACCTGACGGCCTTGAGTCGAGCCCCGAGCAGACAACGCGACTCCACGGCGCACCGTCCGATCTTCAAGACCGCGGTTCGCAGCCCGAACACAGCTATAGCTTGTCACTCGGAACCAACACGAGAGCGCGCACGTATAGAACCAAAGTAAATATTAAATGTGCCAGAACCATCACGGACGAATTGATAATTACATAATTACCGACATTGACGATAATGCTCATGGAATAGATAGATTTCTAAACATTTTATCATTGACTATATATGATTTTATTTTTGCCTTTTCCATACCGTTACTGTAAACGTTAGCAAACCGGTTCAGAAAAAGAGCTGTTGATATAGGTAGCTTGAAAAATGCCCAATATGAACATAATATTAACATAATATATATATATATATATATATATATATATATATATATATATATATATATATATATATATATATATATATATATATTATGTTAATATTGGGCATTTTTCAAGCTAGCTATATCAACAGCTCTTTTTCTGCTTTTTTCTTTTTCAGCGCTTTTATATATATATATATATATATATATATATATATATATATATATATATATATATATATATATATATATATATATATATATATATATATATATATATATATATATATATATATATATATATATATATATATATATATATATATATATATATATATATATATATATATATATATATATATATATATATATATATATATATATATATATATATATATATATATATATATATATATATATATATATATATATATATATATATATATATATATATATATATATATATATATAACATATATATATATATATATATATATATATATATATATATATATATATATATATATATATATAATATATATATATATATATATATATATATATATACATATAGGTTATAGTTATATATATAATTATGTATAGGCTACGTTTACTTTCATATATTGATAATTTAATCATCGACACACTGTAACATTGATGTATCACAGTAATTGGTAGGCCTACTGCGGTAAACAATGGCAAACAGGACGAAGAAACTGAAGCGGTCAACAAATATTCTCACCAACTCGCCATTACAAACAAGCTCCATATTCTATGCTAACGATTATCGTTAGCCTCGCGTCCCCACCAACAGCCAGGATATTTGGGGGTACACACAAAAATCATTCCATTAGCAAGCAATTACGTATACAAACTTTTATCCTACCTATTGGATACACTTTCTGTCTGTCTGATTTGATGTCCCACATACGAAACAGGATTTCACTCAAATGACCAGGACGTCTGATATTATTAGCAGTCACCAAGTCTCCCACAGGCCTCGGGTTTTGGCAGCGCAAACCACTCCCGAGGTTTAACTGCTTAAAAGCACACACTGTGCTTTTGTTGTCGACACGATTTATCATGCAAATAGACGTGCAAAGATGGTAATGGGGTATTGCGAGGCAAGTTCCATTTCGTTACGACGTGGACGTGGGGCTATATTTACATTCAGCCCAAGTTGAAAACTAGAAATCACCTAGGAAATTATAATTATAATTAATTGTTTTGTCACCTCAGAGACTCTTGAGTCATGACGTAGACATTACCGATCCTCTATTGAAATGTAAACAGAATCGAGTGAAAAAAAATTAAAAAATAGAAAGTCATCGATATTACCGATCTTCTATTAAAACATCAACAAAATAGTGGTGAAAAAAGTGGTAAAAAATTGCAGACGTTGGCGAGGGGAATGGAGGTGTGTACAGGGATTTATTCTTGTTTAGCCATGAGAGAACTGTCTTATATAGTATGTCTTGTCCTCCGTCAATGGTCTATGTTATAGGTTGGTTATGGGTTAATTAGATACAACTTTATTGATTCTAGAATATTTAAATTTAAATAAAAAACACAAATGTCACAGTTTTATTGGTATATGCTATAGCCGTGATATTATGAAAACCAATGGTTTTTTAACGGACCATATTTACGGTTGACTATGATTATTGCTGGCCACAACAAACATGTCTATGACCCCACCAATAGCTAGGTTTTTTGAGGGTATGAATGAGCAGGTAATATGAAACTATAAAATAATGATATCTAGGTGAAAGGGTGTGTACAAGAACCCAAGCCTGATGCAAAACTTGAACCCACCCCCAGCGGTGACTTAGTTTCCGAAGCGGTGCTGTAATTGACCTGAGCTACTGAGGGCGGCAAAGTTGCAGCGAGTTTCCGCGTACAATCACAGAAGTTTTTACAATTGTTTAGTTTATAGAAGAGCTTCTTCTCGTGTCTCCAAATAAGACTTACTATTTAATTATGCATTAATTATTACGACGCAGCGTTTATCGGAGCTATACCCAATGGCAAATTCCTGCGTATCACTCTCGACCACATGCCGAAGATAGTAGTAATCAAACTTATCGTGGTCATGGTAACATAATGAAATAATAAAGAATATGATCGACAATGACGTAACGGAAGAATCAGATGACTTATGACGTAACAGTAACATGTTATACCCTTTAATCATGATGATGATCCGACATCGAAACTTGATGCAAAATCATTGTTCCCCAATTACGGCTTTGGATGAAAGATAGGATCGTTTGGACGGGGCACCACAAAGGCGATCTTATTATCATTATTATTAATACGCATTAATTGTGTGCTGAACGACCCCGTCAACAGCTAGTTTTTTCGGGGGTACGAATGAACAGTTGAGAGATGAATATTAATTTAAAAAATTGTTTTATGAGTGCCTTTTGATCAGTAAAACGAAATAGGCCTTTTTTGTACCAAATAAAAAGTCTTTTGAAAAAACAAGCTTACCGATAATGTGCATTTTCACTTCAAGTTTAGCATTTTCATATTTTTAATGATGCAACATTTCCATCTCTTTCACAAATATTTCTAACTGAATAACTGGATATTCAAATTTGAAAATTACCTCTACAAAAAATGTGAATGTCCTGCACTGATTGAATTTATAAATTAGTATGGCCTATTGATTACTAATACAATGATATTCGAAAACAAAAATAAATTAGAGACATCAGGTCATAGTGGATGTACCGGTATAGGGCCTATCACGTGGCCAGTTGTACGAACAAATTTAAATTTGCAAAATTGCTATTTGTACAAATAAAGCCTGCAACCGACAGCTTTGCGTTGCATTGCATTTGACTTTGTGTTGACGCTACACGGCTATACAGTATGCTGTGTAGCACTGCATGGTTTAATTACGTATGCATCCTCGCCCACTATATAACACCAGCTGGGTAAATCCAGGGTCGAACCCAGGCGTCTCGAAAGTTCAAAGGCTCAATGAACTTGGTATAGTAGTCATACTCGGCCTACCCTTCCATGAAGAAATAACCCCAGATTTCAACTCCAAGGCAATCTTTTCACAAGAACAGTTGACTTAGGCCCGGTATTACCACGGCCAGTTAGTATTTATCTGAGAGTTGGTGAAAACAAATAGCATAGGTAACCATGGTGATAACAAGTTTGAACTGTCAGATAAAGGCTAACTGGACTTGGTAATAGTGTTGTAATAGGCTTACATGTAGTTGGTTGCTTTAGAACTTTATTACCGGTAATTGTGGTTTGAGGATTCGAATTACTTGCAGAATTTCAAGTTTGAATAATAATAATAATAATAGCAAGATAAATATTTACATAATTATCAATGACAATAGGCCTAGAAGTACATTCTATAGACCTATTGGTCACCCTTTGAGAGGTCCATATGATTAACGCAAAAATGTTACATTTTAAATTGTAATCCACTTGGACGAAAATGAAAATAAATAAATAAATGAAAAATCATAATTATTGTTCTCATTTAGGGCCGATCAGTTTTATTTCTTCTCTGTTTTTTCATTTCATTATTCATTTATTCAGACGTGGAAAGATTGTACGGTAATGTCATGTTGTAGCATTAACGTTTTTATATTTTTTAAAATTATAAAATGGTTAACCAACTTTGTCTTAGGCCCGGTATTATAACAAGTCCAGTTAATCTTATCTGACAGTTCAAACTTGTCATCACCATGGTTACCTATGCTATTTGTTTTCACCAACTCTCAGATAAATACTAACTAGCCTTGGTAATACAATAAACAATATTAACAATTAAATAAGTACTTCATGCATTCATCTAAGCCTACTCTATATATAGTAACGTATGGGCACTCGTTTCAACATAATGGTTCTATTCGTATGAATGAACGTTGAAATTAGATTTGTTAATCAGCCGAGTCATTGACAGAATCAATAGGCTAGCTAATGAGATTCATACTCATTACCTCATAGTGCATCTAGTCTAGTGTAAAGTGCATCAAACATGAGTCATCGTATCATTAAGAGTGAGCAACACAATGAAACATTTTAGCTGTCAGTTCACAGCTGTCAAAATTGCATCTGGCTCTATAGGTCATCTTCGGATATCGAACCCGGGTCCATGACTACACTCTACAGTATCATAGTTGGTTGAATTATTCTGCCTTGCTTATTATTTATACGTCACACTGGTATGTCCCAGTAGTTTTAACCATTTAAATTTTAAATGGATAGGCCTAGGCTACTACAGCTAGCTCTCTTTGCAGCGAGATAAAACAATGTTTGACTGACACTTCAGTTTCCGGTAATCATGAAAAAAACGATGTACACAGTAAACACACCATATCTGCATATCTGTCTGTCTAGGTATTATTAATGGCATGGCTTGTGAGTTATCAGATATCAAGCTAGGCTGGTATGCAATGCTGACAGTGCACTGTTGACTACATGTTCCCACATGCTCTCGCACACCTTCATTCGATAAATACCCCCCCACCATCTAAACCACACATATTGATGGATATAGTCCTTACCTTGCGATAATGTCCGAGAATAAATCATTGTTGTATCTCACAGTTCTATGTCAACACTAGTAGTCACTCGAAATATTCTTTAAACGACCACAAAACGACCAAACAATTATTTCGCGCACTGTAATGTTACACCGCGAAGTAGATGCCGCTAGCGAATTTTTCTACAGTAAGCCAATATGGCGGCGTGCAGTCCAAACAACTTCGGAGGGAAAGACGTCACACTAGGGAAGACTAGGAAGTTGTAAAACCAACACGCTTGCATGAATAATATTCTGTACTCTAATATTTTGTATTTATTTCATCTTTACATGATTCATTATTTTCTACACTTATAATGAAAACTATTTTAATGATTTAAACAGATATATAGTTAATTTGAAATTGTTTTGTAAATCAAAATTCGACAAAATGATGAATCAGAAAATAACTTGCACATCTTACATTGAACGAGTTATGATTTTTAATTTTGAATACATTTTATATAATAAGTATACTTCTGTATATACAGAAGTTGTTCATCCTTTACAAGAGTCTTGAAATACAAGAAAATGTGTAGTACAAATTACAATTTAAATCATTAAATACATACAGAATTGAAATTTAAAATATTTTCTCAGGAATTCTCCCTTCTATTTCATATCCTCTTTCACAGAAGTTGTAGATCCGAAAATTTCTGGTAGAGTTACAATTTACTCAAATACAACCAAACCAACAAATGAAAAAAAAAAGTTTAATCATTACTTCATTTTGTGTTGTAGATTGTAATATCGAATCTGAATACCTTTTTCAGATCTATTTTTATTGGCCTCTTCGGCTGGGACTTTGACCTGGAATAAACGATCTCTCAGTTAGATCATAGAAATTATTAGTAATTAGAATATATAAGTAATATAATATCCCTATTCTCAGACCTACAACCAAAATTACAATTTCAAAATTACATTGAAAAACTTTTTTTTTCTTTTTAACTAACATCGAAACTTGATACAAAATCATTGTTCCCCAATTAAGGCTATGGATGAGAGATAGAACTGAAAAATTGAATTGAAAAACTGGAATAATTTCAATGAATTGTTTATTTTCTATTGATCTACTTGACGGGCTTGCTGTGCGATGGAGCGAGACGGCATCTTATCTACGAGCACCTTCTTTCTCCCTCGTCGGACTCCGCCCGGCATGTGTGATGCGGTACAGCCTATACTGCACCAGCGTATTTTTCGATTTAATCAAACCATATTGATGCCTTTTACCTCATTTATTACGCTTGAATATATAAATAAAGGAATGAACAAATGGAGACATAAATGAATAATTTAATGGATGAGTTAATGAATCAATACATAAATGAATGAAAATAAATAAATTTTTTAATTAATTAATGAAAAAATGAATGCATGAATGAATGAATGTATTGAGAAAGCAAATAATTATTCAATTAATACATTCATTCATTCAACATTATCTAATTAGGTAATACTTTGATCAATTGATTAATTGATTATTAATTAATAACTTAATCGAGTGATCAATTTATTAAATTCGATCAAAATAACCGTAATAACCAATATTACATTTTTCACATTCAATAAAAAAAGCTAGGAATGTAAATTGTTTGATGATGTCACCAAGATACGTCTGAATGAGAGGCGAATAAAGGTGAATTTGATGTTTATAAAAACCTATACCTTGAGTGGGACTCGAACCCACGCCCGACCTGACTTCAGTTTCCATAGCAGTGCAACACTACATCTTCTTATTTCTATGGTTTCTGTTTGTTATATTATCAATCATATCTAATATGTTTATAATATTTCACGCATATGCAATAAATACTCAATACTTATACAGAGAATAACAACAAAAATATAAACCGAATTCATAATAGATATATTTTCAGAATAAAAAGTCAATCAATGATTGATGAGTATTGACGAATATGTCCAGATTAACAAAATGTCAGTAGGGCCTAGTGTGCCTACATTTTAATTTTTTACAAATAACAAATTTTCTGTAACAGTTTAATTAACCCAAAAATCTTAGCACGTAGAAAATAATATAAAAAACCATATCCCCAATTACGGTAATAATCCTTAAGCCAACTGCAACTTGCAACTGTCATTGCCGAGTGCCGTATCTTTGCAGTTGAAGTTGTTTGAAGTGGGTTTGCCATGCAGTATTATTCAACAGTCGCGTGCAAGAACGACTTACAAGCGACTAGTCCCCCTCCCCTCTTTCCCCTCAACGTTACCTATCATTGACGAAAATAACCACTATTGCGGTGAATGGTGAGGGGGGGGGGGGGGGTGCAATTTCGCTTCCCATTTTTATGAGTGAGAGTTTTTATAGAATGTTAATTATAGTTTTATCAACTTGAAGTTGAAATGAAATTGGCTAGATGTTTATAGCTGATGGCCAATTTGGAAAGAAAATGTACGACTTATTATTTTCTACTTATGACTAGGAAAACGCGGGATGCGCGTTGTTAGACGAGCTTAGGGGTATAGAAATCTAGAATGAAAAATAATTTGTCAACCCAATCTACATCTACAGACCTTGGATCACTCCAAACGTTCAAAAACCTTACGAGAATCAGTTATGTCACGGCCTTCCTCTTCATTCATTTCAATCGTTTTGAATTAATTGCTGACACTTGTTGCTATAGATTTAATTGGTTCCCGTAATAGCCTAAATTGATGGGAAAATGCATTATAAATGCGTTTTCTTCGTTATTTCTCATCCGATTGATGCAAAAAATCTCTCAAAATGTGCTTAATAGGTTCCTTTATATTCGGCGAAAATTTGAGAGGTCTTGAAAAATTTTGATTTTTCAAGTATTTTCCTCCGGGTTATTCTAATGGGGATTTTTGAAATTTCTAAAATTCATAAAAAAAAAGTTACCACCCGATAATGCCACAAAACTATACAGATCTAAGTTAGATGAGGAACCATGACGAAAAAAAGTTTGAAGTTGATAGCTGTAGCCGTTTGACCTGTGGAGAACCGACAAAAAAACATAAAAAAAAAAAAAAAAAAAAACATAAAAACGAACACCAATTTTTTTCAGTATGTCAAATTGAATCCTCGCTAAAGCTCGTCCAATAATATTATCATTACATCATTACTCTCAAACTAAAAACCAAAAAATATATGACATTGTAAAATGACTAAAAAAAAAAGCCCGGGTCGATTTGTAATTGAATTTTTATAACCCCAACGAGAAAATACATTTTTTTTCATGATAAACGTAAGATACGGTATCAAAAACAAACGACTGTTGAACATTTATCCTCCCAGATTTTAAGATATGCTTATAATGAAAAGAAATGGAATGACAAATCTCATGTCTTTTGGTATTGAAAATATTACAAATGCTACATAATAATATGTTTCTTTGCTATATACCTCTTCAAAATTTCAAAAGGAATTGAAATATGTGGAAGCAAATATAGCTTGTTCCGGCTTGTTCATTTATAAGCCTACACATTTTTCCAGTTTCTATTTCAGTACCAAGAAAATCTCACTTCATTTTTCAGTAATATTTAAAAGCCTGAATATAGGCCTATGCATCTTTCTAAGAAGACTGCAGATGTAGCCTATAACCTTCAAAGACTGAACATCACTATATTTCATAGTCCAACACTGCTGAAGAAAAACTATAAATGTAGCTGGTCTGCCTTATAAATGTAATATATTATTATGATTCGTCATTATTAGAAACCAAAACTAAAATGATGCTTCATTTTCATATAAAATGGAACAAAATAATGATTGGAAGGTGACTCCTATGTTGGCTATCATAAGTATATATAGATATATTATATTTCTTGTTGAGAGATAATATTACAATAAGTATTACCAATGGTATTACTCTTCGAATTCAGAATAGTCAAATTATTGTTCGAATTATATTATAACTGTTGTATATTTTTTAAAACATAATTGGATGAGCGTAGCGAAGACTCAATTTCACTGTACTTGAAAAATCGAATGTGTTTTTTTGTTTCAATGTTTTTTTGTTTTTTTTGTTTTTTTGTTCGCGCTCTACAGGCCAAACAGAAATTCAGATCATGATGAAACTTGGCACACACATGAACCCCTATCTGACTTGATGCTGTATAGTTTTGAGGCAAAATCGGTTCAACAATTCTTGAGATAAATCATGTTGAAGTTTTCCAAAAACCCATCTGAATAAGTCAGGCGGAAAAAATGACAAAGTGAATGTTCTCCGAAATTTTTCAAATTTTCACAGAACTCAAATTACTCAAAATACAAAGAACTCAAACACATTACAAATGGTATTACTCTTCGAATTTAGAATAGTCAAATTATTGTTCGAATTATATTACAACTGTTGAATATTTTTGGATGAGCGAAGCGAAGACTCAATTTCACTATACCGAAAAAAAAATGCCAGTTTTTTTTTTTTTTTTTGTTCGTGCTACACAGGTTAGACGAGAATTCAAAATCAGTTGAAACTTGGCACACACATGAACCCCTATCTGACTTGATGCTGTATAGTTTTGAGGCGCGATCGGTTTGACCACTTCTGAGAAAACTCATTCCAAAGTTTTCAAAAATCTCATTAGAATAACCCTGAGGAAAACATTCGTGAAAAATACTTCATCTGAGAGGATTCAAATTCTCAGGGAATTTCAATCTGATAATGATACACATTATTCCGAACTTTCACTCGAATCGGATCAGCCGTTTCGATGTAAAAAAATAATATATAATGTTATTTGTGTCAATTATTCAAAGCTATGAAGATACCTATTAAATCAAAGCAACAAGTGTCACCACTTGATTGTAAACGATTAAAACAAAGCCTTCTTTATTATCATATAAATTATTAATGGAAAATAAGATGGCAGTGATGTAATGGTTTGGATATCAAGGTGTATATATATATAATATATATATATATAATAACCAATCCAAAGATAAGTTGATATGTTCCAGCTCATCCATCGACGCGGAAACACATAACGCGTTTGCCTAGTTTAAAACATAATTATGAGGAATGGTTTTAATGGTGAATATAGTATGTTAAAAAAATACAGAAATTCCTAATATATTATAGAAAGTGGTGAATAAAAAATGAGATATTTGTAATTGGATGAGCGAAGCGAAGACTCAATTTCCCCATACCCGGAAAAGAAGTGCCTGTTTTTTTTCTGTTTTTTTGTTCACGCTCCACAGGTCAGACGAAAATTCAAAATCAGTTGAAACTTGGCACACACACGTATCCTTATCCAATTCGATACTGTATAGTTTTGAGGCGCGATCGGTTGAACCACTTCTGAGAAAACACATTCCAAAGTTTTCAAAAATCTCATTAGAATAACCCAGAGGAAAAAATTCGTGAAAAATATTTCATCTGAGAGTATTCAAATTCTCGAATAATCTCAGTCTGATAATGATACACATTATTTCGAACTTTCACTGAAATCGGATCAGCCGTTTCGATGTAAAAAAATATATAATGTAATTTTTGTTAATTATTCAAAGCTGTGAAGACACCCATTAAATCAAAGCAACAAGTGTCACGTACCACTTGATTTTAAACGATTAAAACAAAGCCTTCTTTATTATCATATGAATTAATAATGGAAAATAAGATGGCAGTGATGTAATGGTTTGGATCTCAAGGTGTATATATATATATATATATATATATATATATATATATATATATATATATATATATATATATATATATATATATATATATATATATAATAACCAATCCAAAGATAAGTTGATATGTTCCAGCTCATCCATCAACGCGGCAACACATAACGCGTTTGCCTAGTTTAATTACAATTCCATTCATGATTCCCATCCCTGACGAAATCCGGCCGTCTCAAATCACAATGATGAAGTGATTCTTCGAATGATGCTAGCTCCTTAAATCTTCCGCACATTCGACAGCAGAGACCTTGTCGATAGTATCGAGCATCGAGGCAACTCCATGATCGAGATATGCACGTTCGAGACGTCATGACCACAACCTGACGTCACAAGTCATCTGGGGGTACTCGTACTTGCTGGGGGTACTATTATTGTGTCCCTTGATAAACTGTACATTGCTTTTCTGTCCTTTGAAAATATGGAAACTGTACTTCGATATAGTGTGCCTTAAATGTTTTTTTTATGCAAGTTGAGAAACTGTCCTTTGAAAATATCCTATGTTTTTCTATATTTTGTTTTTGTGACACTCAGAATTCTATATAGTGTCTATGACTATCAATAACGTAACGGGATAAGCAACATGGCGCTTTCCTTTCGCACCATGCGGATATCAAAGAGATGCCGCCTCACAAATGTTATGATGATTTACTGGTATTATTGTGAGTTGATCTATACAAGTAATAGATGTAATGCAATCTGTGAATCCAGCTCTTTCCAACTGCATTAAACAATATTGGGATAATTTTCATTTGAATTGGCCAATCTAAATTTAAAATACGTCTGTAAAAGCATTTAGACCCCTAGTCAAGAGCCCTACTGCTATATTTACCATTTGATAACTGGATAATTACTCATCATCTACGAGAAAGATCAGAAACAATGCAAGTATACAACTATGTACTGTACATTGAAATACGAGCCTAATACGTACGATTTGATTTGAAATTGCGAATCTCAGAAATGTTCACGAAAGCGCTGATTCCGTCATAGTGAAAACGGTCCAATGTTGAAAGGATAGGACTCACGCCATGTTGCTTATCCCGTTACGTTATTGATAGTCATAGATAGTGTTTACGTCAATATACTATACTTCAGCAATGATTGAATAGCTATTAAGTGAATAGCTATACTATTCTCCTTGTACCTCTCCATGAAATAGGATTATCAAAAGAAGTGGCTGGAAGTTTGAGCCATGGTCTGTACAGAAAAACAATGCATACAAACAAATAGCAGGCGCTCTACACGTGGGATCGTTGTTCGCTCGCTTCAGACTCGAGCTTAACATGCATCGTGTGCTAGGCGCAATCCATAGACTAGCCCGCCGAACTCATATTCACGTAAACGCCGTTAATTCCCTTACTCACATTTTTGATATATTTCACAGTCTATATTTTTTTTCGGTATTCAAAAATATAAATCTAGGTTTTCGTAAACTAGAAATTTTTTCATTTTCCATTTGAAGAATTTGAAAAATTACAAATTTTTTGTTCAAAATTCTGTAAATGCGATAACCTCTGTTTTTCAATTATTAACAGAATGCAAAAACAATCATATTGATATCTCAAAAATTACGGCCGTGAGAGTTTGCGGCGTGAAAACGAGCGCCTGCGGCCTCTTAATGCAAAATCTCACCACCACCCAAGCGCAACTCAGGTATGTCATAAAGTCCCTTGTAAATCGCGTGAAAGTATTATCAGATGAGGAGAATATAAAGACCGAATTGCATTTATTACATACATCCCTTCAACAAAACGGTTATTCTAGGAACACGATAAACAATGAAATTTTTAGAACACCTAACGCGAATAAAATAGAAGAGGCATTAGAGGAGGAAGAACGAGAAGTAAGGAAGACAGCTTCACTGCCTTATGTTTTTTTTTTTAATAACATCGAAACTTGATACAAAATCATTGTTCCCCAATTAAGGCAATGGATGAAAGATAGGATCGTTTGGACGGGGCACCACAAGGGCGATCTTACCACCCCATTTTGATTATTTAAAACTAATGGTCTTCAACACCTTATGTGAACAGAATTACTCTAAATGATACACGCTTTACTAACAATTAAGTCCGATGTCGCGTCGTCCGGAACACTTATGACCCACATATTAACTGGGTCAACTACTAGTGAACCTGTGCAGACGAACTTTGGACCGATGGCGAGATTGAGAACCAGAAGGCTCGAAGAAGCGAGAACGTATTTGGCGCTAATTTCACTCCATATTATGCCTCTTGGCGCCAAAACAGGAGGGTTGCTACACTCTCATTGGTCAATGTTGTCACATGACCAACAAACAACGAATCATGGCCAGTCAACAAGTCAACCCGAGAGCTTGCATGCTGACTGATGCAACCAGGTATCTGTGAGAAGAAGTTCGTTACAGTCGTCTCCGTGTGAACATACATAGTGTAATCTATTCGAAACGTCGAGAGGATTTGACGAAGTGGAGGACTCGGCCTACATTGCCATCATTCAACATGAAGTGGAATAATCCTGAAGGTAAACAACATAATATCACATATGTCTGCGAAAACTTGAGAAATAACATTTATTTATATATATATATATATATATATATATATATATGTATGAATATATCATATCATATTAGTATAGGTTTTCGTTGTCTCTATCAAGTTATCGTCACCATTTTCTTTGTGGACTTGGATTCACTAGTGGTGAGATATAATTGGATCGATGAAATAATCAATTAGATGATATAGACCAAAACGTGCAGATGGGCATGCATAGGGCAGTTAATATTAATAATTAGAGATAATTGCCACAATAATCTTATTGTTAGGATAAATATATTGAGTATATAGGTGTAACTAAAATATCGAGCAAATAAAAAGTAGATACAATAGGGAGAGGTTAATTGAGAATTGAGTGTGTAGAAAATTAGATGAGAGAGGGATGAAATGAGATGGTATGAGCATGATGAGGATGGAACTGGAGAGAATATGAAGGAAATAATTTGAAAGAGTAGAAGAAAATAGAAGAAAAGCTCTAAGACCACGAGGAAGATGGAGGAAACATGAATGCGTGGAGAGGAAAGAATGTATTTGGGAAGAAGTGAAATGGGAAGATTTGGGGGAATAATGGAAAGCATGGCAAGTGCCAGTATGGGGAAAAGAAGAGAATGGTTAAGATGCGATGGGATTGGTCAGCTTCTAGAAGCTAGATGTTGGTGTACCGTTTCCCGACCCAACATTGTTGAAACCTGAAACCGGGAGATATATATATATCTATTTTATGAAATGTGATTAGTAATGTTACTGAGACGTGTGGCCGAGTGGCTAATACCCTGAACCGTCATTCGAGACACCGCCGTTCGATTCTTGCCATGGTCATCCTAACAGGGGTTTTTCGTAGTTTCCCTTTGTCGTTCAGGTCAATACCGGGATGGTTCCTTAACAACAGGCCACGACCGACTCCCTCCCACTATTCAAAAACACAATAAAATAACCTTCCATCTCATCATCCCACCATCTCATATATCATCCACCGACGCTAATGAATCGTAATCATTATCACAGTGCGTCGTTCAAATCACAATTCAAAATTAATTTCATTCTGTTACAGAATTATTTGTACATGCATTGGTAGAGGCCTCTTGGAGGGCACAAAAAACAGGTAAAACCCAATATAAATGAATCAGCAAACAAGCATAATCTTTTGATCTATCATCTTCCCAGTACCACCCTCCCCTTCATATAATACCTCAAACGGGGCATATATTTGAAATACCCCTCATATTTGTCTCTGCGATAGCTCTTCCCCAATCACAGGTAGGAATTTGTTGTCAGGTGGGCGCCTATTGGTCAGCTGTTTCCGCGACCGTTGACTCTGGGGGTAAAAGGGGGGAAGGGGGGGGGGGAACAAAACAATGTCAACGGTCAACCACGTATTGTCTTATCAACATCATTCAGATTTTTTCTGCCGCTCCGAATCGACTCGAGTTTTGGTTCCCGCGCCAAGACATTCTCTCAGTTATTCTGTTAGTGATTAGTTATTATTGTTAACTTAGTTGGTTTAGTTATTTTTGATTATTGATTTCATTCCATATTCAATTGTCAAATACGTTGAATTCTTTCAATTTTCTATATATTCATTTCTGAATCTTATTCTATTTTCTGTATATCGTGTCTTGAGACCCCCTGTTGTCACTCGTGTAGACATGACCACCTGCTGCCGAATACACGGATTAGTCTCGGTAAGTCAAGCGACGCTTTCGCCAATTAGGCCTACCCATTCAATCATTATTGTGTATTTATTCATTCATTTATTTATTTAAATTACTACAAAATACAGTACAACTAACATTTTTGTAATTCTCTCGATTTTTCCACAAAAGTAATTGGTCCATATTATCATTCCAGTATCTACCCGTTTTTCAGTATCTCTCCCGTAGGCCTACTTTCCATCCATCTATCCTTTCCATACTTTCCAACATCCCACATTCATTCTATTTTGTTCATCGACGCATTTTAGTGACGACTGAATTCTACTGGATCGGTGATTGTAAATGAGATGTGAAAATGTGATGGTCATTTTATTTAGGTATTCATGGGAGTGGTCGTGACCTGTTATTCAGGAACCATCCTCAAACAAATCATTCACTCTATATTTAATTGAATGAATGAATATTCATTGATATATTTTTCAATAGCTTCAAATATTCGTGTTTGTAACTTTTTCGATCAGCTTATTGACTGAGTAGAAGAAGGCTGCACGGTAGAACTTATTATCAGATAATCTTGTGGGCACAAGTTCACACTGAGTGTGTATTTGTGCCGGTCCAGTAATAGGCCTACTTCCTATACTGATGGTAAATTGTTAAACCTCATTGATTAATTATCTCCTCTGAAGACCAGAATAGACACGTTTCTGACCATTTAACCTCGAGTTTAGAGAGATGAAAAGTTGAATATCAAAACTATATTTGTGTCCAGCAGGAAATGTTTTAGAAAGATTATGTTTTACACGGTACATCTCGGAGAAACGTAGTTTTTCATTTTCATGAATGGGTCGAGTGTATGGGTTTTTCCATGAGTCGGTGGGGAAAGTTTTGATTGCATCATGTGACGCACGGTGAGTCATCGTCGGGTAGCTATGGCAACTGCCGAGTAGCTGCAGCGGGGTAGTAGTGCAATCATTCTAGCTAAATAAATGGCCTGACCCACCACTAATTGCAACAAAAGGTCTCAAGATGGGTTCCATTCAGAAAAATGTGCTGATCAACAATAAGTCGAGGCCAATGGTCAAGAATCACGTTTTTTACCAAAATAAAATTCATATCTTTTTTTCTAAGCGAAATAATGATATTTTGGTGGAATTCTAAATTGAAGTACTTGGAATTACTAAATGATTGGAGAAAGAATCGTGGAAATCGCATGAAAATTGAGAAGTCGGTCGAAGGTCAAAAGTTGATCTCATTCGAGCAGTCCGTGGAAATGGATATAATCACTCGATTTTGAACCGGTTATGATGCAATAATTGTACCCACATATTGTTATCTATTCTTGTATCATGATCGTGAAATAACGTCTTGACCTCACCCGAGGCCAAAGGTCAATCGCAATGTTTTTTCATGACAAAGACTGAGCTGGAAGAAAAATAACATGAACAAATCGAGTTACATAATTTACCGATATTTCGTATCGTTCTCGCTGGGCGCAATGCAGGTTGCCTACCTTGTATTGAATGCTGATTACGGACTATTAATGATCAACAGTTTAATAACATCTTATATGTTAATTGATTTCGTTTGAGAACAGAAGATGATCTCTTAAACATAGATGTCAAGACAGTAAGCCTGTTTATGCCTATCACTGTTTTAAAATCCAGTATTTGGTTTTTCCAAACAGCTGATCTGTTGATGACTATATAGGGTGATCAGGGCTTGTCAGTTTCCAAGGCAACCAAGAAAATAAGGACTGGGACCTAATATTGTAGTTGTGATAGGATATCATAATTCATTGTTGAACATTTAACACAACAATGTAATGTGTGACATCACTTGAAAGAAGCCTACATTCTGTCGGAAGTATCAATCACTAAGTCACAAAGCTGTCGCTTAGAACTACCTATACATAAAATCGACTGATAGTTTCTGATGATTCTAATCATTAATGTCAATATCTGATGATTTAAGTTGAATGAAACTATCAGCAAACCAGAAATACGTATATTGATTGATGCCTTTTTGTGTGTTGGCCTGTATATATTATTTAGCAAGGAAATTCATCTTGTTGTCTATTTTAATACATAGGCCCCTACAGACTTTTACTTGGCTTTTCTTGGAAAATCTAATGCATAATCAATAGCAATCTTATGTTTTCATCACATCATTTCTAAAAATATATACATTTTCTCACATTATTCTCTTCGTCTAGAGATTTTCATCCCTGCTTCTGACATGTCTTCCGGATACTCCAGCTGTAGGCCTAGTAGGCCTAGGCCCACGATAGTATTATTGGCAGTGTAAAACTTTTTGATTTTTCATAAATTAGACAGCTGATATTTTGATTTCTAAATGATCTCAGACCTTGCAGTCTTACTGAAGAATATTTACATACTTGGACATGAGCAATTAATATTTAATTATACCTACAATCAGTTCCAGTAATTCACAGTTTCAGTTTCAGTTTAAAACACAGTTTCGGTAATTGTTTTCGTATATTTAAAAAGCGGGTGACAAGTTGCCATGGAAGAGACATTCCGAGGGGTAGAGATACAATTGATAGATTTAAGAGCGAGGAACATCTCGACATGTCCCTAGCTTTGGAAACATCATAGCGGCTATCGGTGTTATGCCACGCCCAAAAGAGCTGGACTTGTCATTTGTCACATGACCGGTAAATTGTGTTTGATTGGAGCTTAGTTTTGTTGGTCCTGAATAGCACTGCCTTAAGTGAACAGAATTACTCTAAATGATACATGCTTTACTAACAAGTCCGATGTCGCGTCGTCCGGAACACTTCTGACCCACATATTAACTGGGTCAACTACTAGCGAACCTGTGCAGACGAACTTTGGACCGATGGCGAGATTGAGAACCGGAAAGCTCAAAGAAGCGAGAACGTATTCTGGCGCTAATTTCACTCCATATTATGCCTCTTGGCGCCAAAACAGGAGGGTTGCTACACTCTCATTGGTCAATGTTGTCACATGACCAACAAACAACAAATCATGGTCAGTCAACAAGTCAACCCGAGAGCTTGCATGCTGACTGATGCAACCAAGTATCTGTGAGAAGAAGTTCGTTACAGTCGTCTCCGCGTGAACATGAATAGTGTGATCTATTCGAAACGTCGAGAGGATTTGTCAAAGTGGAGGACTCGGCCTAAACTACCATCTCTCAACATGAAGCGGAATAGAACATCATAATATCACATATGTCTGCGAAATCTAGAGAAATAACATGAATATATATATATATATATATATATATATATATATATATATATATATATATATATATATATATATATGTATATATATATATATATATATAAATATATATAAATATATATTTATATATATATATATATATATATATATATATATATATATATATATATTTATATATGTATGTATATATCATATCATATTGGTATAGGTTTTCGTGGTCTCTATCAAGTTATCATCACCATTTTCTTTGTGGACTTGGATTCACCAGTGGTGAGATGTAATTGCATCGATGAAATAATCAATTAGATGATATATACCAAAACGTGCAGATGGGCATGCATAGGGCAGATAATATTAATAATTAGAGATAATTGCCACAATAATCTTATTGTTAGGATAAATATATTGAGTATATAGTGGTAACTAAAATATTGAGGAAATAAAAAGTAGATACAATAGGGAGAGGTTAATTGAGAATTGAGTGTGTAGAAAATTAGATGAAAGAGGGATGAATTGAGATGATAAGGACGGACCTGGAGAGAATATGAAGGAAATAATTTGAAAGAGTAGAAGAAAATAGAAGAAAAGTTCTAAGACCACGAGGAAGATGGAGGAAACATGAAAGCGTAGAGAGGATGTAATGTATTTGGGAAGAAGTGAAATGGGAAAATTTGGGAAGATAATGGAAAGCATGGCAAGTGTCAGTATGGGGAAGAGAAGAGATTGGTTAAGATGCGATAGGATTGGTCAGCTTCTAGAAGCTAGATGATGGTGTACCATTTCCCGACCCAACATTGTTGAAACCTCAAACCGGGAGATATATATATTTATTTTATGAAATGTGGGCCGATTCATATCAATTAGTGAGGTTACTGAGACGTGTGGCCGAGTGGCTAATACCCTGAACCGTCATTCGAGACACCGCCGTTCGATTCCTGCCATGGTCATCCTAACAGGGACTTTTCGTGGTTTCCCTCTGTCGTTCAGGTCAATACCGGGATGGTTCCTTAACGACAGGCCACGACTGACTCCCTCCCACTATTCAAAAACACAATAAAATAACCTTCCATCTCATCATCCCACCATCTCATATATCATCCACCGACGTTAATAGATCGTAATCATTATCACAGTGCGTCGTTCAAATTCAAATTCAAAATTAATTTCATTCTGTTACAGAATTATTTCTACTTGCATTGGTAGAGGCCTCTTGCAGGGCACAAAAAACAGGTAAAACCCAATATAAATGAATCAGCAAACAAGCATTGTCTTGGATCTATCATCTACCCAGTTCCACCCTCCCCTTCATATAATTCCTCAAACGGGGCATATATTTGAAATACCCCTCATATTTGTCTCTGCGATAGCTCTTCCCCAATCACAGGAAGGAATTTGTTGTCAGGTGGGCGCCTATTGGTCAGCTGTTCCCTTGACCGTTGACTCTGGGGGTAAAAGGGGGGAAGGGGGGGGGAACAAAACAATGTCAACGGTCAACCACGTATTGTCTTATCAACATCATTCAGATTTTTTCTGCCGCTCCGAATCGACTCGAGTTTTGGTTCCCGCGTCAAGACATTCTCTCAGTTATTCTGTTAGTAATTAGTTATTATTGGTAACTTAGTTGGTTCAGTTATTTTTGATTATTGATTTCATTCCATATTCAATTGTCAAATACGTTGAAATCTTTCAATATCTATATATTCATTTCTGAATCTTATTCTACTTTCTGTATATCGTGTCTTGAGACCCTGTTGTCACTCGTGTAGACATGACCACCTGCTGCCGAATACACGGATTAGTCTCGGTAAGTCAAGCGACGCTTTCGCCAATTAGGCCTACCCATTCAATCATTATTGTGTATTTATTCATTCGTTTATTTATTCAAATTACTACAAAATACAGTACAACTAACATTTTTGTAATTCTCTCGATTTGTCCACAAAAGTAATTGGTCCATATCATCATTCCAGTATCTCTCCCGTACTTTCCATCCATCTATCCTTTCCATACTTTCCAACACCCCACATTCGTTCTATTCTGTTCATCGACGCATTATAGTTACGACTGAATTCTACTGGATGGGTGATTGTGTATGTGATGTGAAAATGTGATGGTTATTTTATTTAGATATTCATGGGAGTGGTCGTGACCAGTTATTCAGGAACCATCCTCAAACAAATCATTCACTCTCTATTTAATTGAATGAATGAATATTCATTGATATATTTTTCAATAGCTTCAAATATCCGTGTTTGTAACTTTTTCGATCAGCTTATTGAATGAGTATAGAAGGCTGCACGGTAGAATGCATTTTCAGATAATCTTGTGGGCACAAGTTCACACTGAGTGTGTATTTGTGCCGGTCCAGTAATAGGCCTACTTCCCATACTGATGGTAAATTGTTAAACCTCATTGAATAATTATCTCCTCTGAAGACCAGAATAGATACGTTTCTGACCATTTAACCTCGAGTTTAGAGAGGTGAAAAGTTGTATATCAAAACTATATTCGTGTCCAGCAGGAAATGTTTTAGAAAGATTATGTTTTTCACGGTACATCCCGGAGAAACGTAGTTTTTCATTTTCATGAATGGGTCGAGTGTATGGGTTTTTCCATGAGTCGGTGGGGAAAGTTTTGATTGCATCATGTGACGCACGGTGAGTCATCGTCGGGTAGCTATGGCAACTGCCGAGTAGCTGCAGCGGGGTAGTAGTGCAATCATTCTAGCTAAATAAATGGCCTGACCCACCACTAATTGCAACAAAAGGTCTCAAGATGGGTTCCATTCTGGAAAATGTGCTGATTAATAATAAGTCGAGGTCAATGGTCAAGAATCACGTCTTTTACCAAAATAAAATTCATATCTTTTTTTCTAAGGCTCGGTATTACCAAGTCCAGTTAGCCTTTATCTGACAGTTTAAAGTTGTTATCACCATGGTTACCTTTGCTATTTGTTTTCACCAACTCTCAGATAAATACTAACTGGCCGTGGTAATACTGAGCCTAAGCAAAATAATGATATTTTGGTCGAATTTTAAATTAAAGTACATGAAATCACTAAATGATTGGAGAAAGAATTGTGGAAATCGCATGAAAATTGAGAAGTCGGTCGAAGGTCAAAAGTTGATCTCATTCGAGCAGTCCGTAGAAATTGATAGAATCACTCGATTTTGAACAGGTTATGATGCAATAATTGTACCCACATATTGTTATCTATTCTTGTATCATGATCGTGAAATAACGTCTTGACCTGACCCGAGGCCAACGGTCAATCACAATGTTTTTTCATGACAAAGACTGAACTTGAAGAAAAATAACATAAACAAATCGAGTTTCATAATTTACTGATATTTCGTATCGTTCTAGCTGGGCGCAATGCGGGTTGCCTACCTTGTATTGAATGCTGATTACAGACTATTAATGATCAACAGTTTAATAACATCTTAAATGTTAATTGTTTTCGTTTGAGAACAGAAGATGTTCTCTTAAACATAGATGTCAAGACAGTAAGCCTGTTTATGCCTATTACTGTTTTAAAATCCAGTATTTGGTTTTCCAAACAGCTGATCTGTTGATTACTATATAGGGAGATTAGGGCTTGTCAGTTTCTAAGGCAACCAAGAAAATAAGGACTTGGACCTAATATTGTAGTTGTGATAGGATATCATAATTCATTGTTGAACATTTAACACAACAATGTAATGTGTGACATCACTTGAAAGAAGCCTACAATCTGTCGGAAGTATCAATCACTCAGTCACAAAGCTGTCGCTCAGAACTATCTATACATACAATGGACTGTTAGTTTCTGATGATTTTAATCATCAATGTCAGTGTCTGATGATTTTAGTTGAATTAAACTATCAGCAAACCAGAAATACGTATAATGATTGATGCCTTTTTGTGTGTTGGCCTGTTATATTATTCAGCAAGGAAATTCATCTTTGTGTCTATTTTAATACATAAGCCCCTACAGACTTTTACTTGGCTTTTCTTAGGAAATCTAATACCTAATCAATAGCAATCTTATGTTTTCATCACATCATTTCTAAAAATATATACATTTTCTCACATTATTCTCTTCGTCTAGAGATTTTCATCCCTGCTTCATGACATTTGTCTTCCGGATACTCCAGCTGTAGGCCTAGTAGGCCTAGGCCCACGATAGTATTATTGGCAGTGTAAAACTTTTCGATTTTTCATAAATAAGACGGCTGATATTTTGATTTCTAAATGATCTCAGACCTTGCAGTCTTACTGAAGAATATTTACATACTTGGACATAAGCAATTAATATTTAATTATACCTACAATCAGTTCCAGTGATTCACAGTTTCAGTTTCGGTTTAAAACACAGTTTCAGTAATTGTTTTCGTATATTTAAAAAGCGGGTGACGAGTTTCCATGGATCAGACATTCCAAGGGGTAGAGATGCAATTAATAGATTTAATTATACATTAGAACAGACTTTCTGAGTTACGACTTGAAAGGGTGACGACTTTCTAGCCTAGACTAATGCCGGGATGGCTCCTACAATACAGCCTACAGGTCACGACGCTTCCTTCTCACTGCCCATCCATTACCTAAAAAACATCCATCTCATCATCCCATCATTTTATTAATCATTCATCCGACGCCAATAGATCTTGGTTATCATTACAGTGCATCGTGAAACATAATTTAAATAAATACAATTTATAATGTGGTTTGCAATTGTTTTGTTGTTACAGATGGATGGCAGCACAACTACTGGAATAGTTGTCAACATTGATCCGTCCTCATCACCATGGAAACAGCCTGGAGTTTGCAGTGCTCCTGGCGGCAACCATTGTAACTCGCTGGTCACTTCTCGATCATTGAGGACTCGTTCGAGATCTACATTAATCAATACATTTTGATTTACAAGTACTTTGAAATATAAAAAGAATGCTATTTTAAGAAAACTTGCTGAAATCATATCACTTCGGTAACACTAACTTTAAAGTAAAATTAAACAGTACAATCAAATACGGGTTAGATATTATTTTTCAATATTTGTTTTTTGAAGAAGAATGTATTATTCAAATTCTTTTTTCACATTACTAGTAAAAGTGAGTGATGATTCAATATTTTGTCTCCCGTATAGTTATGACAAAGTACCAGGTTCTGAATGACTAGATTCATGTTTGGTGCGTAGGAATATTCAAGTCTAAATCTTCTGCTCAACTCTTCCAGTCAAGTCAGGGCTGGGCTCGTTGGGCTGGGTTGGCTTTGGGTATAAGGCTCGGGTGAGGGTGGACCTTAGGGTATGTGCTAGTTAAGGTTGGGTACATTTTGGGTGGAGAGGGGAGGGAAGGGGATTGGTTGAGTTGAAAGCAGATATTTTTCTTGTACTTTTATGTAATCAAACAAATGAGAATTTTGTGCATTTTGAATTTCTGGAAGTAACTTGTATCAGTTTTTTCAAATATTCATAACAAATATTTCGAACGTAACTTTTAACACCAACATGGAGTAAAAATCTCTGTGCAACTTTGCTGCTCTTGTCTTCTTAAAATAGCATCAATGGTTATATTAGAACATCAATATATATTAGCTGCAGTAAGTTATAGTTTATAGTAAGTTGTAAGTTTTTTAGTTCGCGATCACGGGTTCTGTCTTGATCGCGGCAGCACAACTTGTCACCCTTACGGTGGAAAGAATCATCCCCTCTCTCTTCCAGCCTCAGTGTCATCTACACTCTCTTTCACACTTATTTCCAGCAGTTTCTTCCACACTCATGCAGAGAATCCACTACGAGAAACAGGGACCGTGCGGCATTAGTCTGGACGGCCGAGGAAACTCCAGAAAACTCCGACGAAAATAGACGGTTGGCTCGATCCCTCATCTCTCGTAGCGCGTTAGCATCTGAGCCTAATGTGCCGGCATGGTCATAACAGAATAAATCATCATTGGTAGGCCCCTTGAATTAGTTGATATAGTAAGATGATTTGAGAGCCAATGTATAGGGAAGAGACACTGAAGATTGACGTACGGTAGGCTAGCTACTTGAACGTTGAAAGTTAAAAGTTGAACTGACGATCAAAAAATGTCTATTCGTTTTTGTTCCCATTGTTTTCGTGCGCTGAAATATTTTGTAAGTGGTGGCAACGGTTGGTCACTTTTAGGAGGGCTGAACTGCAGTCATTCAGAAGACCGGGGTTCGATTCCCGACATGGTCGACCATAGACAGAGATACAACGTAGTTTCTCTCTATTGTGAAAGTGCATAATGGGATGGTTTCTTTATGAGAAGCCACGACCGCTTCCTTCCCACGCTGTCCAAATCACCTAATGAAACATGAAGTTATTTCATCTTTATAATAATAATAATAATAATTTTATATAATATTTTATAATATTTATAATATCATATATTATATATATTAAATATATATTATATATATATATATATATATATATATATATATATATATATATATATATATATATATATATATTAGATATATATATATATTTATATAATATATATATAATATATATATAATATAATTATATATATATATATATATTTATATAAAATATATATTATATATATTATATATATATATATATATATATATATATATATATATATATATATATATATATATATATATATTAAATATATTATATATACATTATATTATATATTATATAATATTTATAATATTTTATGATATTTATAATATTTTATGATATTTATAATATTTTATAATATTAATAATATTTTATAATAATGCGTATAGTTGAACACAGAATAGAAGTGATTCTGTAGAGTTCATTATTTCCCGTGTAACCTAGCTGTTGGTGGGGTCGTTGAGCAAACAATGATCATCATCTTCTTTGACAGTGTCTGTCGTGCTAGTAATTACAAGAAGGCCAAGGTGCCAACATATAAGAGAATACAGTTCATACGCCTGCACGATGCTGTATCCGCTCATCTCATTGGAATCATGTTGGCAGCTCTGAACCTCTGTACCACGTGGTGTTGACAGTTCAGCAGTACATGGCATTTGCCAGAAGAATTATTCAGGGGAGAAAATGTGATTGAAATTATATACAGAATACTGATTTGAAAATATTGCCCATTACTTGAAAAATGAAATTATTAATGTGACAAGATAAAACTGAAGAATGATACAAAATTGATATATTTTTTTTCAATATCGCTTTACAGTGCTTCTTGTGATGGAACAACAGATATGATGGTACCAACCTGTGAGCAGAAACCGGTGGATAAATGTTGCTGTTCGCCGTCCAATCAATGTCGCAGACCAACGTGGTTTCGGAGGTTCCGAGTCGCAGTACAACGTGGTGTTGGAGGTTCCGAGTCGCAGTACCAGTTGTTGATGGCAGGACTACAGTGTGGTGACGTGTTAACCTTTACTACTACATGTATTTGAGAAATGTTGGTATCGAGTCGAGAGTGGATGAGGGTGATTGTCCGTTGCCCGGACAACGGAATGAATGTAACAACAGTATAGCACCTGGACTATCGATCCGTACCAGCACGCCGGACTGTTGATAACGTGAATGAATGAAAGACTCGATGTTATGAGAGACCCAGAACAGATACAATAAGGTAGATGCAGCACTGAGGTTCAAATCCTGGCCCTGCAATCATTCGTAGTAATCCAGGTACCCAGGCCTCCAGGCTGATACAGCCATATTAGGGTGGGTGCAGCAGTGTGGTATGATTCCTGGCTCTGCATTCACTGATGATGATCTAGGTTACTTAGGAATGAGGCAAATAGTCCTCCAGGCTGATACAGCCATATTAGGGTAGATGCAGCAGTGAGGTTCCATTCCTGGCTCTGCATTCACTGATGATAATCTAGGTTACCTAATGATGAGGCTAATAGTCCTGCAGGCTGATACAGCCACATTAGGGTAGATGCAGCAGTGAGGTTCAATTCCTGGCTCTGCATTCACTGATGATGATCTAGGTTACCTAGGGATGAGGCTAATAGTCCTCCAGGCTGATACAGCCACATTGGGGTAGATGCAGCAGTGAGGTTCAATTCCTGGCTCTGCATTCACTGATCGTGGTCTAGGTTACCTAGGGATGAGGCTAATAGTCCTCCAGGCTGATACAGCCATGTTGGGGTAGGTGCAGCAGTGAGGTTCAATTCCTGGCTCTGCATTCACTGATGATGATCAAGGTGTCCTAGGGATGAGGCTAATAGTCCTCCAGGCTGATACAGCCATATTAGGGTAGGTGCAGCAGTGAGGTTCAATTCCTGGCTCTGCATTCACTGATGATGATCTAGGTTACCCAGGGATGAGGCTAGTAGTCCTCCAGGCTGATACAGCCATATTAGGGTAGGTGCAGCAGTGTGGTATGATTCCTGGCTCTGCATTCACTGATGATGATCTAGGTGACCTAGGGATGAGGCTAATAGTCCTCCAGGCTGATACAGCCACATTGGGGTAGATGCAGCAGTGAGGTTCAATTCCTGGCTCTGCATTCACTGATCGTGGTCTAGGTTACCTAGGGATGAGGCTAATAGTCCTCCAGGCTGATACAGCCATGTTAGGGTAGGTGCAGCAGTGAGGTTCAATTCCTGGCTCTGTATTCACTGATCGTGATCTAGGTTACCTAGGGATGAGGCTAATAGTCCTCCAGGCTGATACAGCCATATTAGGGTGGTTGCAGCAGTGAGGTTCAATTCCTGGCTCTGCATTCACTGATCGTGATCTAGGTTACCTAGGGATGAGGCTAATAGTCCTCCAGGCTGATACAGCCATATTAGGGTAGGTGCAGCAGTGAGGTTCAATTCCTGGCTCTGCATTCACTGATCGTGATCTAGGTTACCTAGGGATGAGGCTAATAGTCCTCCAGGCTGATACAGCCATATTAGGGTAGGTGCAGCAGTGAGGTTCAATTCCTGGCTCTGCATTCACTGATCGTGATCTAGGTTACCTAGTGATGAGACTAATAGACCTCCAGGCTGATACAGCCATATTAGGGTAGGTGCAGCAGTGAGGTTCAATTCCTGGCTCTGCATTCACTGATCGTGATCTAGGTTACCTAGGGATGAGGCTAATAGACCTCCAGGCTGATACAGCCATATTAGGGTAGATGCAGCAGTGAGGTTCAATTCCTGACTCTGCATTCACTGATCGTGATCAAGGTGTCCTAGGGATGAGGCTAATAGTCCTCCAGGCTGATACAGCCATATTAGGGTAGGCGCAGCAGTGAGGTTCAATTCCTGACTCTGCAATCACTGATCGTGATCTAGGTTACCTAGGGATGAGGCTAATAGTCCTCCAGGCTGATACAGCCATATTAGGGTAGGTGCAGCAGTGAGGTTCAATTCCTGACTCTGCATTCACTGATCGTGATCTCGGTTACCTAGGGATGAGGCAAATAGTCCTCCAGGCTGATACAGCCATATTAGGGTAGGTGCAGCAGTGAGGTTCAATTCCTGGCTCTGCATTCACTGATCGTGATCTAGGTTACCTGGGGATGAGGCTAATAGTCCTCCAGGCTGATACAGCCATATTAGGGTAGATGCAGCAGTGAGGTTCAATTCCTGGCTCTGCATTCACTGATCGTGATCTAGGTTACCTAGGGATGAGGCTAATAGTCCTCCAGGCTGATACAGCCATATTAGGGTAGGTGCAGCAGTGAGGTTCAATTCCTGGCTCTGCATTCACTGATCGTGATCTAGGTGTCCTAGGTATGAGGCTAATAGTCCTCCAGGCTGATACAGCCATATTAGGGTAGGTGCAGCAGTGAGGTATGATTCCTGGCTCTGCATTCACTGATCGTGATCTAGGTTACCTAGGGATGAGGCTAATAGTCCTCCAGGCTGATACAGCCATATTAGGGTAGATGCAGCAGTGAGGTTCAATTCCTGACTCTGCAATCACTGATCGTGATCTAGGTTACCTAGGGATGAGGCTAATAGTCCTCCAGGCAGATACAGCCATATTAGGGTAGATGCAGCAGTGAGGTTCAATTCCTGGCTCTGCATTCACTGATCGTGATCTAGGTTACCTAGGGATGAGGCTAATAGTCCTCCAGGCTGATACAGCCATATTAGGGAAGGTGCAGCAGTGAGGTTCAATTCCTGACTCTGCAATCACTGATCGTGATCTAGGTTACCTAGGGATGAGGCTAATAGTCCTCCAGGCTGATACAGCCATATTAGGGTAGGTGCAGCAGTGAGGTATGATTCCTGGCTCTGCATTCACTGATCGTGATCTAGGTTACCTAGGGATGAGGCTAATAGTCCTCCAGGCTGATACAGCCATATTAGGGTAGATGCAGCAGTAAGGTATGATTCCTGGCTCTGCATTCACTGATCGTGATCTAGGTTACCTAGAGATGAGGCTAATAGTCCTCCAGGCTGATACAGCCATATTAGGGTAGGCGCAGCAGTGAGGTTCAATTCCTGGCTCTGCATTCACTGATCGTGATCTAGGTGTCCTAGGTATGAGGCTAATAGTCCTCCAGGCTGATACAGCCATATTAGGGTAGATGCAGCAGTAAGGTATGATTCCTGGCTCTGCATTCACTGATCGTGATCTAGGTTACCTAGGGATGAGGCTAATAGTCCTCCAGGCTGATACAGCCATATTAGGGTAGGCGCAGCAGTGAGGTTCAATTCCTGGCTCTGCATTCACTGATCGTGATCTAGGTTACCTAGAGATGAGGCTAATAGTCCTCCAGGCTGATACAGCCATATTAGGGTAGGCGCAGCAGTGAGGTTCAATTCCTGGCTCTGCATTCACTGATCGTGATCTAGGTGTCCTAGGTATGAGGCTAATAGTCCTCCAGGCTGATACAGCCATATTAGGGTAGATGCAGCAGTAAGGTATGATTCCTGGCTCTGCATTCACTGATCGTGATCTAGGTGACCTAGAGATGAGGCTAATAGTCCTCCAGGCTGATACAGCCATATTAGGGTAGGCGCAGCAGTGAGGTTCAATTCCTGGCTCTGCATTCACTGATCGTGATCTAGGTGTCCTAGGTATGAGGCTAATAGTCCTCCAGGCTGATACAGCCATATTAGGGTAGATGCAGCAGTAAGGTATGATTCCTGGCTCTGCATTCACTGATCGTGATCTAGGTTACCTAGAGATGAGGCTAATAGTCCTCCAGGCTGATACAGCCATATTAGGGTAGGCGCAGCAGTGAGGTTCAATTCCTGGCTCTGCATTCACTGATCGTGATCTAGGTTACCTAGGGATGAGGCTAATAGTCCTCCAGGCTGATACAGCCATATTAGGGTAGGCGCAGCAGTGAGGTTCAATTCCTGGCTCTGCATTCACTGATCGTGATCTAGGTTACCTAGGGATGAGGCTAATAGTCCTCCAGGCTGATACAGCCATATTAGGGTAGGTGCAGCAGTGAGGTTCAATTCCTGGCTCTGCATTCACTGATCGTGATCTAGGTGTCCTAGGTATGAGGCTAATAGTCCTCCAGGCTGATACAGCCATATTAGGGTAGGTGCAGCAGTGAGGTTCAATTCCTGGCTCTGCATTCACTGATCGTGATCTAGGTTACCTAGGGATGAGGCTAATAGACCTCCAGGCTGATACAGCCATATTAGGGTAGGTGCAGCAGTGAGGTTCAATTCCTTGCTCTGCATTCACTGATGATGATCTAGGTGTCCTAGGGATGAGGCTAATAGACCTCCAGGCTGATACAGCCATATTAGGGTAGGTGCAGCAGTGAGGTTCAATTCCTGGCTCTGCATTCACTGATCGTGATCTAGGTTACCTAGGGATGAGGCTAATAGTCCTCCAGGCTGATACAGCCATATTAGGGTAGGTGCAGCAGTGAGGTTCAATTCCTGGCTCTGCATTCACTGACGATGATCAAGGTTACCTAGGGATGAGGCTAATAGTCCTCCAGGCTGATACAGCCATATTAGGATAGGTGCAGCAGTGAGGATCAATTCCTGGCTCTGCATTCACTGATCGTGATCTAGGTGTCCTAGGGATGAGGCTAATAGTCCTCCAGGCTGATACAGCCATATTAGGGTAGGTGCAGCAGTGAGGTTCAATTCCTGGCTCTGCATTCACTGACGATGATCAAGGTTACCTAGGGATGAGGCTAATAGTCCTCCAGGCTGATACAGCCATATTAGGATAGGTGCAGCAGTGAGGTTCAATTCCTGGCTCTGTATTCACTGATCGTGATCTAGGTGTCCTAGGGATGAGGCTAATAGTCCTCCAGGCTGATACAGCCATATTAGGGTAGGTGCAGCAGTGAGGTTCAATTCCTGGCTCTGCATTCAGCAATCGTGATCTAGGTTACCTAGGGATGAGGCTAATAGTCCTCCAGGCTGATACAGCCATATTAGGATAGGTGCAGCAGTGAGGTTCAATTCCTGGCTCTGCATTCACTGACGATGATCAAGGTTACCTAGGGATGAGGCTAATAGTCCTCCAGGCTGATACAGCCATATTAGGGTAGATGCAGCAGTAAGGTATGATTCCTGGCTCTGCATTCACTGATCGTGATCTAGGTTACCTAGAGATGAGGCTAATAGTCCTCCAGGCTGATACAGCCATATTAGGGTAGGTGCAGCAGTGAGGTTCAATTCCTGGCTCTGCAATCACTGATGATGATCTAGGTTACCTAGGGATGAGGCTAATAGTCCTCCAGGCTGATACAGCCATATTAGGGTAGGTGCAGCAGTGAGGTTCAATTCCTGGCTCTGCATTCACTGACGATGATCAAGGTTACCTAGGGATGAGGCTAATAGTCCTCCAGGCTGATACAGCCATATTAGGGTAGGTGCAGCAGTGAGGTTCAATTCCTGGCTCTGCATTCACTGACGATGATCAAGGTTACCTAGGGATGAGGCTAATAGTCCTCCAGGCTGATACAGCCATATTAGGGTAGATGCAGCAGTAAGGTATGATTCCTGGCTCTGCATTCACTGATCGTGATCTAGGTTACCTAGGGAAGAGGCTAATAGTCCTCCAGGCTGATACAGCCATATTAGGGTAGATGCAGCAGTGAGGTTCAATTCCTGGCTCTGCATTCACTGATGATGATCTAGGTTACCTAGGGATGAGGCTAATAGTCCTCCAGGCTGATACAGCCATATTAGGGTAGGTGCAGCAGTGAGGTTCAATTCCTGGCTCTGCATTCACTGATCGTGATCTAGGTTACCTAGGGATGAGGCTAATAGTCCTCCAGGCTGATACAGCCATATTAGGGTAGGTGCAGCAGTGTGGTTCAATTCCTGGCTCTGCATTCACTGATCGTGATCTAGGTTACCTAGGGATGAGGCTAATAGTCCTTAGGTTGATACAGCCATATGAGGGTAGGTGCAGCAGTGAGGTTCAATTCCTGGCTCTGCATTCACTGATGATGATCTAGGTTACCTAGGGATGAGGCTAATAGTCCTCCAGGCTGATACAGCCATATTAGGGTAGGTGCAGCAGTGAGGTTCAATTCCTGGCTCTGCATTCACTGATCGTGATCTAGGTTTCCCAGGGATGAGGCTAATAGTCCTCCAGGCTGATACAGCCATATTAGGGTAGGTGCAGCAGTGAGGTTCAATTCCTGGCTCTGCATTCACTGATCGTGATCTAGGTTACCTAGGGATGAGGCTAATAGTCCTCCAGGCTGATACAGCCATATTAGGGTAGGTGCTGCAGTGAGGTTCAATTCCTGGCTCTGCATTCACTGATCGTGATCTAGGTTACCTAGGGATGAGGCTAATAGTCCTCCAGGCTGATACAGCCATATTAGGGTAGGTGCAGCAGTGAGGTTCAATTCCTGGCTCTGCATTCACTGATCGTGATCTAGGTTACCTAGGGATGAGGCTAATAGTCCTCCAGGCTGATACAGCCATATTAGGGTAGGTGCAGCAGTGTGGTTCAATTCCTGGCTCTGCAATCACTGATCGTGATCTAGGTTACCTAGGGATGAGGCTAATAGTCCTCCAGTCTGATACAGCCATATTAGGGTAGGTGCAGCAGTGAGGTTCAATTCCTGACTCTGCAATCACTGATCGTGATCTAGGTTTCCCAGGGATGAGGCTAATAGACCTCCAGGCTGATACAGCCATATTAGGGTAGGTGCAGCAGTGAGGTTCAATTCCTGACTCTGCAATCACTGATCGTGATCTAGGTTTCCCAGGGATGAGGCTAATAGACCTCCAGGCTGATACAGCCATATTAGGGTAGGTGCAGCAGTGAGGTTCAATTCCTGGCTCTGCATTCACTGATCGTGATCTAGGTTACCTAGGGATGAGGCTAATAGTCCTCCAGGCTGGTACAGCCATATTAGGGTAGGTGCAGCAGTGTGGTTCAATTCCTGGCTCTGCATTCACTGATCGTGATCTAGGTTACCTAGGGATGAGGCATATAGTCCACCAGGCTGATACAGCCATATTAGGGTAGGTGCAGCAGTGAGGTTCAATTCCTGGCTCTGCATTCACTGATCGTGATCTAGGTTACCTAGGGATGAGGCATATAGTCCACCAGGCTGATACAGCCATATTAGGGTAGGTGCAGCAGTGAGGTTCAATTCCTGGCTCTGCATTCACTGATCGTGATCTAGGTTACCTAGGGATGAGGCTAATAGTCCTCAAGGCTGATACAGCCATATTAGGGTAGGTGCAGCAGTGTGGTTCAATTCCTGACTCTGCAATCACTGATCGTGATCTAGGTTACCTAGGGATGAGGCTAATAGTCCTCCAGGCTGATACAGCCATATTAGGGTAGGTGCAGCAGTGAGGTTCAATTCCTGGCTCTGCATTCACTGATCGTGATCTAGGTTACCCAGGGATGAGGCTAATAGTCCTCCAGGCTGATACAGCCATATTAGGGTAGGTGCAGCAGTGAGGTTCAATTCCTGGCTCTGCATTCACTGATCGTGATCTAGGTTACCTAGGGATGAGGCATATAGTCCACCAGGCTGATACAGCCATATTAGGGTAGGTGCAGCAGTGAGGTTCAATTCCTGGCTCTGCATTCACTGATCGTGATCTAGGTTACCTAGGGATGAGGCTAATAGTCCTCCAGGCTGATACAGCCATATTAGGGTAGGTGCAGCAGTGTGGTTCAATTCCCGGCTCTGCATTCAGTGATGATGATCTAGGTTACCTAGGGATGAGGCTAATAGTCCTCCAGGCTGATACAGCCATATTAGGGTAGGTGCAGCAGTGAGGTTCAATTCCTGGCTCTGCATTCACTGATCGTGATCTAGGTTACCTAGGGATGAGGCATATAGTCCACCAGGCTGATACAGCCATATTAGGGTAGGTGCAGCAGTGTGGTTCAATTCCTGACTCTGCAATCACTGATGATGATCAAGGTGTCCTAGGGATGAGGCTAATAGTCCTCCAGGCTGATACAGCCATATTAGGGTAGGTGCAGCAGTGAGGTTCAATTCCTGGCTCTGCATTCACTGATGATGATCTAGGTTACCTGGGGATGAGGCTAATAGTCCTCCAGGCTGATACAGCCATATTAGGGAAGGTGCAGCAGTGTGGTTCAATTCCTGGCTCTGCATTCACTGATCGTGATCTAGGTTACCTAGGGATGAGGCTAATAGTCCTCCAGGCTGATACAGCCATATTAGGGTAGGTGCAGCAGTGAGGTTCAATTCCTGACTCTGCAATCACTGATCGTGATCTAGGTTACCTAGGGATGAGGCTAATAGTCCTCCAGGCTGATACAGCCATATTAGGGTAGGTGCAGCAGTAAGGTATGATTCCTGGCCCTGCATTCACTGATCGTGATCTAGGTTACCTAGGGATGAGGCTAATAGTCCTCCAGGCTGATACAGCCATATTAGGGTAGGTGCAGCAGTGAGGTTCAATTCCTGGCTCTGCATTCACTGATCGTGATCTAGGTGTCCTAGGGATGAGGCTAATAGTCCTCCAGGCTGATACAGCCATATTAGGGTAGGTGCAGCAGTGAGGTTCAATTCCTGACTCTGCATTCACTGATCGTGATCTAGGTTACCTAGGGATGAGGCTAATAGTCCTCCAGGCTGATACAGCCATATTAGGGTAGGTGCAGCAGTAAGGTTCAATTCCTGGCTCTGCATTCACTGATCGTGATCTAGGTGTCCTAGGGATGAGGCTAATAGTCCTCCAGGCTGATACAGCCATATTAGGGTAGGTGCAGCAGTGAGGTTCAATTCCTGACTCTGCATTCACTGATCGTGATCTAGGTTACCTAGGGATGAGGCTAATAGACCTCCAGGCTGATACAGCCATATTAGGGTAGGTGCAGCAGTGAGGTTCAATTCCTGGCTCTGCATTCACTGACCGTGATCTAGGTGTCCTAGGGATGAGGCTAATAGTCCTCCAGGCTGATACAGCCATATTAGGGTAGGTGCAGCAGTGAGGTTCAATTCCTGACTCTGCATTCACTGATCGTGATCTAGGTTACCTAGGGATGAGGCATATAGTCCTCCAGGCTGATACAGCCATATTAGGGTAGGTGCAGCAGTGAGGTTCAATTCCTGGCTCTGCATTCACTGATCGTGATCTAGGTGTCCTAGGGATGAGGCTAATAGTCCTCCAGGCTGATACAGCCATATTAGGGTAGGTGCTGCAGTGAGGTTCAATTCCTGGCTCTGCATTCACTGATCGTGATCTAGGTGTCCTAGGGATGAGGCTAATAGACCTCCAGGCTGATACAGCAATATTAGGGTAGGTGCAGCAGTGAGGTTCAATTCCTGGCTCTGCATTCACTGATCGTGATCTAGGTTACCTAGGGATGAGGCTAATAGTCCTCCAGGCTGATACAGCCATATTAGGGTAGGTGCTGCAGTGAGGTTCAATTCCTGGCTCTGCATTCACTGATCGTGATCTAGGTTACCTAGGGATGAGGCTAATAGTCCTCCAGGCTGATACAGCCATATTAGGGTAGGTGCAGCAGTGAGGTTCAATTCCTGGCTCTGCATTCACTGATCGTGATCTAGGTGTCCTAGGGATGAGGCTAATAGTCCTCCAGGCTGATACAGCCATATTAGGGTAGGTGCTGCAGTGAGGTTCAATTCCTGGCTCTGCATTCACTGATCGTGATCTAGGTTACCTAGGGATGAGGCTAATAGTCCTCCAGGCTGATACAGCCATATTAGGGTAGGTGCTGCAGTGAGGTTCAATTCCTGGCTCTGCATTCACTGATCGTGATCTAGGTTACCTAGGGATGAGGCTAATAGTCCTCCAGGCTGATACAGCCATATTAGGGTAGGTGCAGCAGTGTGGTTCAATTCCTGGCTCTGCATTCACTGATCGTGATCTAGGTTACCTAGGGATGAGGCTAATAGACCTCCAGGCTGATACAGCCATATTAGGGTAGGTGCAGCAGTGAGGTTCAATTCCTGGCTCTGCATTCACTGATCGTGATCTAGGTTACCTAGGGATGAGGCTAATAGTCCTCCAGGCTGATACAGCCATATTAGGGTAGGTGCTGCAGTGAGGTTCAATTCCTGGCTCTGCATTCACTGATCGTGATCTAGGTTACCTAGGGATGAGGCTAATAGTCCTCCAGGCTGATACAGCCATATTAGGGTAGGTGCAGCAGTGAGGTTCAATTCCTGGCTCTGCATTCACTGATCGTGATCTAGGTGTCCTAGGGATGAGGCTAATAGTCCTCCAGGCTGATACAGCCATATTAGGGTAGGTGCTGCAGTGAGGTTCAATTCCTGGCTCTGCATTCACTGATCGTGATCTAGGTTACCTAGGGATGAGGCTAATAGTCCTCCAGGCTGATACAGCCATATTAGGGTAGGTGCTGCAGTGAGGTTCAATTCCTGGCTCTGCATTCACTGATCGTGATCTAGGTTACCTAGGGATGAGGCTAATAGTCCTCCAGGCTGATACAGCCATATTAGGGTAGGTGCTGCAGTGAGGTTCAATTCCTGGCTCTGCATTCACTGATCGTGATCTAGGTTACCTAGTGATGAGGCTAATAGTCCTCCAGGCTGATACAGCCATATTAGGGTAGGTGCAGCAGTGAGGTTCAATTCCTGGCTCTGCATTCACTGATCGTGATCTAGGTTACCTAGGGATGAGGCTAATAGTCCTCCAGGCTGATACAGCCATATTAGGGTAGGTGCGGCAGTGAGGTTCAATTCCTGGCTCTGCATTCACTGATCGTGATCTAGGTGTACTAGGGATGAGGCTAATAGTCCTCCAGGCTGATACAGCCATATTAGGGTAGGTGCAGCAGTGAGGTTCAATTCCTGGCTCTGCATTCACTGATCGTGATCTAGGTTACCTAGGGATGAGGCTAATAGTCCTCCAGGCTGATACAGCCATATTAGGGTAGGTGCTGCAGTGAGGTTCAATTCCTGGCTCTGCATTCACTGATCGTGATCTAGGTTACCTAGTGATGAGGCTAATAGTCCTCCAGGCTGATACAGCCATATTAGGGTAGGTGCAGCAGTGAGGTTCAATTCCTGGCTCTGCATTCACTGATGATGATCTAGGTTACCTAGTGATGAGGCTAATAGTCCTCCAGGCTGATACAGCCATATTAGGGTAGGTGCAGCAGTGAGGTTCAATTCCTGACTCTGCATTCACTGATCGTGATCTAGGTTACCTAGGGATGAGGCTAATAGTCCTCCAGGCTGATACAGCCATATTAGGGTAGGTGCTGCAGTGAGGTTCAATTCCTGGCTCTGCATTCACTGATCGTGATCTAGGTTACCCAGTGATGAGGCTAATAGTCCTCCAGGCTGATACAGCCATATTAGGGTAGGTGCAGCAGTGAGGTTCAATTCCTGACTCTGCATTCACTGATCGTGATCTAGGTTACCTAGGGATGAGGCTAATAGTCCTCCAGGCTGATACAGCCATATCAGGGTAGGTGCAGCAGTGAGGTTCAATTCCTGACTCTGCATCCACTGATCGTGATCTAGGTTACCTAGGGATGAGGCTAATAGTCCTCCAGGCTGATACAGCCATATCAGGGTAGGTGCAGCAGTGAGGTTCAATTCCTGACTCTGCATCCACTGATCGTGATCTAGGTTACCTAGGGATGAGGCTAATAGTCCTCCAGGCTGATACAGCGATATTAGGATAGGTGCAGCAGTGAGGTTCAATTCCTGGCTCTGCATTCACTGATCGTGATCTAGGTTACCTAGGGATGAGGCTAATAGACCTCCAGGCTGATACAGCCATATCAGGGTAGGTGCAGCAGTGAGGTTCAATTCCTGGCTCTGCATTCACTGATCGTGATCTAGGTTACCTAGGGATGAGGCTAATAGTCCTCCAGGCTGATACAGCCATATTAGGGTAGGTGCAGCAGTGAGGTTCAATTCCTGGCTCTGCATTCACTGATCGTGATCTATGTGTCCTAGGGATGAGGCTAATAGTCCTCCAGGCTGATACAGCCATATTAGGGTAGGTGCTGCAGTGAGGTTCAATTCCTGGCTCTGCATTCACTGATCGTGATCTAGGTGTCCTAGGGATGAGGCTAATAGTCCTCCAGGCTGATACAGCCATGTTAGGGTAGGTGCAGCAGTAAGGTTCAATTCCTGGCTCTGCATTCACTGATCGTGATCTAGGTGTCCTAGGGATGAGGCTAATAGTCCTCCAGGCTGATACAGCCATATTAGGGTAGGTGCAGCAGTGAGGTTCAATTCCTGGCTCTGCATTCACTGATCGTGATCTAGGTTACCTAGGGATGAGGCTAATAGTCCTCCAGGCTGATACAGCCATATTAGGGTAGGTGCTGCAGTGAGGTTCAATTCCTGGCTCTGCATTCACTGATCGTGATCTAGGTTACCTAGGGATGAGGCTAATAGTCCTCCAGGCTGATACAGCCATATTAGGGTAGGTGCAGCAGTGAGGTTCAATTCCTGGCTCTGCATTCACTGATCGTGATCTAGGTGTCCTAGGGATGAGGCTAATAGTCCTCCAGGCTGATACAGCCATATTAGGGTAGGTGCTGCAGTGAGGTTCAATTCCTGGCTCTGCATTCACTGATCGTGATCTAGGTGTCCTAGGGATGAGGCTAATAGTCCTCCAGGCTGATACAGCCATGTTAGGGTAGGTGCAGCAGTAAGGTTCAATTCCTGGCTCTGCATTCACTGATCGTGATCTAGGTGTCCTAGGGATGAGGCTAATAGTCCTCCAGGCTGATACAGCCATATTAGGGTAGGTGCAGCAGTGTGGTTCAATTCCTGGCTCTGCATTCACTGATCGTGATCTAGGTTACCTAGGGATGAGGCTAATAGACCTCCAGGCTGATACAGCCATATTAGGGTAGGTGCAGCAGTGAGGTTCAATTCCTGGCTCTGCATTCACTGATCGTGATCTAGGTTACCTAGGGATGAGGCTAATAGTCCTCCAGGCTGATACAGCCATATTAGGGTAGGTGCTGCAGTGAGGTTCAATTCCTGGCTCTGCATTCACTGATCGTGATCTAGGTTACCTAGGGATGAGGCTAATAGTCCTCCAGGCTGATACAGCCATATTAGGGTAGGTGCAGCAGTGAGGTTCAATTCCTGGCTCTGCATTCACTGATCGTGATCTAGGTGTCCTAGGGATGAGGCTAATAGTCCTCCAGGCTGATACAGCCATATTAGGGTAGGTACTGCAGTGAGGTTCAATTCCTGGCTCTGCATTCACTGATCGTGATCTAGGTTACCTAGGGATGAGGCTAATAGTCCTCCAGGCTGATACAGCCATATTAGGGTAGGTGCTGCAGTGAGGTTCAATTCCTGGCTCTGCATTCACTGATCGTGATCTAGGTTACCTAGGGATGAGGCTAATAGTCCTCCAGGCTGATACAGCCATATTAGGGTAGGTGCTGCAGTGAGGTTCAATTCCTGGCTCTGCATTCACTGATCGTGATCTAGGTTACCTAGTGATGAGGCTAATAGTCCTCCAGGCTGATACAGCCATATTAGGGTAGGTGCAGCAGTGAGGTTCAATTCCTGGCTCTGCATTCACTGATCGTGATCTAGGTTACCTAGGGATGAGGCTAATAGTCCTCCATCTGATACAGCCATATTAGGGTAGGTGCAGCAGTGAGGTTCAATTCCTGACTCTGCATTCACTGATGATGATCTAGGTGTCCTAGGGATGAGGCTAATAGTCCTCCATCTGATACAGCCATATTAGGGTAGGTGCAGCAGTGAGGTTCAATTCCTGACTCTGCATTCACTGATGATGATCAAGGTTACCTAGTGATGAGGCTAATAGTCCTCCAGGCTGATACAGCCATATTAGGGTAGGTGCGGCAGTGAGGTTCAATTCCTGGCTCTGCATTCACTGATGATGATCTAGGTGTCCTAGGGATGAGGCTAATAGTCCTCCATCTGATACAGCCATATTAGGGTAGGTGCAGCAGTGAGGTTCAATTCCTGACTCTGCATTCACTGATGATGATCAAGGTTACCTAGTGATGAGGCTAATAGTCCTCCAGGCTGATACAGCCATATTAGGGTAGGTGCGGCAGTGAGGTTCAATTCCTGGCTCTGCATTCACTGATCGTGATCTAGGTGTCCTAGGGATGAGGCTAATAGTCCTCCAGGCTGATACAGCCATATTAGGGTAGGTGCAGCAGTGAGGTTCAATTCCTGGCTCTGCATTCACTGATCGTGATCTAGGTTACCTAGGGATGAGGCTAATAGTCCTCCAGGCTGATACAGCCATATTAGGGTAGGTGCTGCAGTGAGGTTCAATTCCTGGCTCTGCATTCACTGATCGTGATCTAGGTTACCTAGTGATGAGGCTAATAGTCCTCCAGGCTGATACAGCCATATTAGGGTAGGTGCAGCAGTGAGGTTCAATTCATGGCTCTGCATTCACTGATGATGATCTAGGTTACCTAGTGATGAGGCTAATAGTCCTCCAGGCTGATACAGCCATATTAGGGTAGGTGCAGCAGTGAGGTTCAATTCCTGACTCTGCATTCACTGATCGTGATCTAGGTTACCTAGGGATGAGGCTAATAGTCCTCCAGGCTGATACAGCCATATTAGGGTAGGTGCTGCAGTGAGGTTCAATTCCTGGCTCTGCATTCACTGATCGTGATCTAGGTTACCCAGTGATGAGGCTAATAGTCCTCCAGGCTGATACAGCCATATTAGGGTAGGTGCAGCAGTGAGGTTCAATTCCTGACTCTGCATTCACTGATCGTGATCTAGGTTACCTAGGGATGAGGCTAATAGTCCTCCAGGCTGATACAGCCATATCAGGGTAGGTGCAGCAGTGAGGTTCAATTCCTGACTCTGCATCCACTGATCGTGATCTAGGTTACCTAGGGATGAGGCTAATAGTCCTCCAGGCTGATACAGCGATATTAGGATAGGTGCAGCAGTGAGGTTCAATTCCTGGCTCTGCAATCACTGATCGTGATCTAGGTTACCTAGGGATGAGGCTAATAGTCCTCCAGGCTGATACAGCCATATTAGGGTAGGTGCAGCAGTGAGGTTCAATTCCTGGCTCTGCATTCACTGATCGTGATCTAGGTTACCTAGGGATGAGGCTAATAGTCCTCCAGGCTGATACAGCCATATTAGGGTAGGTGCAGCAGTGAGGTTCAATTCCTGGCTCTGCATTCACTGATCGTGATCTAGGTTACCTAGGGATGAGGCTAATAGACCTCCAGGCTGATACAGCCATATTAGGGTAGGTGCAGCAGTGAGGTTCAATTCCTGACTCTGCATTCACTGATCGTGATCTAGGTTTCCCAGGGATGAGACAAATGATCATCCAGGCTGATTCAGTCATATCAATGTGGGTGCAGCAGTGTGGTACGTTTCCTGGCTCTGCATTCACTGATGATAATGTATGATCTTCAGTAATGAGGCAAATAGTCCTCCAGCCTGTGACAATCATATCGGGTGTGTGCTGCAGTTCAGTACGATTCCTTGCTTTGCATTCACTGATGATAATGGTTGTTCTTCAGGGATGAGGCTAATAGACCTCCAGGCTGATACAGCCATATTAGGGTAGGTGCAGCAGTGAGGTTCAATTCCATGGCTCTGCATTCACTGATCGTGGTCTAGGTTTCCCAGGGATGAGATAAATGATCATCCAGGCTGATTCAGCCATATCAATGTGGGTGCAGCAGTGTGGTACGTTTCCTGGCTCTGCATTCATTGATGATAATGTATGATCTTCAGTAATGAGGCAAATAGTCCTCCAGCCTGTGACAATCATATCGGGTGTGTGCTGCAGATCAGTACGTTTCCTTGCTTTGCATTCACTGATGATAATGGTTGTTCTTCAGGGATGAGCCATATAGTCCTCCAGGCTGATACAGCCATATTAGGGTAGGTGCAGCAGTGAGGTTCAATATATGACTCTGCATCACTGATCGTGCTCTAGGTTTCCCAGGGATGAGACAAATGATCATCCAGGCTGATTCAGCCATATCAATGTGGGTGCAGCAGTGTGGTACGTTTCCTGGCTCTGCATTCACTGATGATAATGTATGATCTTCAGTAATGAGGCAAATAGTCCTCCAGCCTGTTACAATCATATCGGGTGTGTGCTGCAGTTCAGTACGTTTCCTGGCTTTGCATTCACTGATGATAATGGTTGTTCTTCAGGGATGAGGCAAATAGTCCTCCAGGCTGATACAGTCATATCAGGGTAGGTGCAGCAGTGAGGTTCAATTCCTGGCTCTGCATTCACTGATCGTGGTCTAGGTTACCTAGGGATGAGGCTAATAGTCCTCCAGGCTGATACAGCCATATGAGGGTAGGTGCAGCAGTGAGGTTCAATTCCTGGCTCTGCACTCACTGATCGTGGTCTAGGTTTCCGAGGGATGAGACAAATGATCATCCAGGCAGATTCAGCCATATCAATGTGGGTGCAGCAGTGTGGTAAGTTTCCTGGCTCTGCATTCACTGATGATAATGTATGATCTTCAGTAATGAGGCAAATAGTCCTCCAGCCTGTGACAATCATATCGGGTGTGTGCTGCAGTTCAGTACGTTTCTTTGCTTTGCATTCACTGATGATAATGGTTGTTCTTCAGGGATGAGGCATATAGTCCTCCGGGCTGATACAGCCATATTAGGGTAGGTGCAGCAGTGAGGTTCAAAATATGACTCTGCATTCACTGATCGTGATCTAGGTTTCCCAGGGATGAGACAAATGATCATCCAGGCTGATTCAGCCATATCAATGTGGGTGCAGCAGTGTGGTACGTTTCCTGGCTCTGCATTCACTGATGATAATGTATGATCTTCAGTAATGAGGCAAATAGTCCTCCAGCCTGTTACAATCATATCGGGTGTGTGCTGCAGTTCAGTACGTTTCCTGGCTTTGCATTCACTGATGATGATGGTTGTTCTTCAGGGATGAGGCAAATAGTCCTCCAGGCTGATACAGTCATATTAGGGTAGGTGCAGCAGTGAGGTTCAATTCCTGGCTCTGCATTCACTGATCGTGGTCTAGGTTTCCCAGGGATGAGACAAATGATCATCCAGGCTGATTCAGCCATATCAATGTGGGTGCAGCAGTGTGGTACGTTTCCTGGCTCTGCATTCACTGATGATAATGTATGATCTTCAGTAATGAGGCAAATAGTCCTCCAGCCTGTGACAATCATATCGGGTGTGTGCTGCAGTTCAGTACGTTTCCTGGCTTTGCATTCACTGATGATAATGTTTGTTCTTCAGGGATGAGGCATATAGTCCTCCAGGCTGATACAGCCATATTAGGGTAGGTGCAGCAGTGAGGTTCAATTCCTGACTCTGCATTCACTGATCGTGGTCTAGGTTTCCCAGGGATGAGACAAATGATCATCCAGGCTGATTCAGCCATATCAATGTGGGTGCAGCAGTGTGGTACGTTTCCTGGCTCTGCATTCACTGATGATAATGTATGATCTTCAGTAATGAGGCAAATAGTCCTCCAGCCTGTGACAATCATATCGGGTGTGTGCTGCAGTTCAGTACGTTTCCTGGCTTTGCATTCACTGATGATAATGGTTGTTCTTCAGGGATGAGGCATATAGTCCTCCAGGCTGATACAGCCATACTAGGGTAGGTGCAGCAGTGAGGTTCAATTCCTGACTCTGCATTCACTGATCGTGGTCTAGGTTTCCTAGGGATGAGACAAATGATCATCCAGGCTGATTCAGCCATATCGAGGTAGGTGCAGCAGTGTGGTACGTTTCCTGGCTCTGCATTCACTGATGATAATGTATGATCTTCAGTAATGAGGCAAATAGTCCTCCAGCCTGTGACAATCATATCGGGTGTGTGCTGCAGTTCAGTACGTTTCCTGGCTTTGCATTCACTGATGATAATGGTTGTTCTTCAGGGATGAGGCTAATAGTCCTCCAGGCTGATACAGCCATATTAGGGTAGGTGCAGCAGTGAGGTTCAATTCCTGACTCTGCATTCACTGATCGTGGTCTAGGTTTCCCAGGGATGAGACAAATGATCATCCAGGCTGATTCAGCCATATCAATGTGGGTGCAGCAGTGTGGTACGTTTCCTGGCTCTGCATTCACTGATGATAATGGATGATCTTCAGTAATGAGGCAAATAATCCTTCAGCCTGTGACAATCATATCGGTTGTGTGCTGCAGTTCAGTACGTTTCCTGGCTTTGCATTCACTGATGATAATGGTTGATCTTCAGGGATAAGGCATATAGTCCTCCAGGCTGATACAGCCATATTAGGGTAGGTGCAGCAGTGTGGTTCAATTCCTGGCTCTGCATTCACTGATCGTGGTCTAGGTTTCCTAGGGATGAGACAAATGATCATCCAGGCTGATTCAGCCATATCAATGTGGGTGCAGCAGTGTGGTACGTTTCCTGGCTCTGCATTCACTGATGATAATGTATGATCTTCAGTAATGAGGCAAATAGTCCTCCAGCCTGTGACAATCATATCGGGTGTGTGCTGCAGTTCAGTACGTTTCCTTGCTTTGCATTCACTGATGATAATGGTTGTTCTTCAGGGATGAGGCATATAGTCCTCCAGGCTGATACAGCCATATTAGGGTAGGTGCAGCAGTGAGGTTCAATTCCTGACTCTGCATTCACTGATCGTGATCTAGGTTTCCCAGGGATGAGACAAATGATCATCCAGGCTGATTCAGCCATATCAATGTGGGTGCAGCAGTGTGGTACGTTTCCTGGCTCTGCATTCACTGATGATAATTTATGATCTTCAGTAATGAGGCAAATAGTCCTCCAGCCTGTTACAATCATATCGGGTGTGTGCTGCAGTTCAGTACGTTTCCTGGCTTTGCATTCACTGATGATAATGGTTGTTCTTCAGGGATGAGGCATATAGTCCTCCAGGCTGATACAGCCATATTAGGGTAGGTGCAGCAGTGTGGTTCAATTCCATGGCTCTGCATTCACTGATCGTGGTCTAGGTTTCCCAGGGATGAGACAAATGATCATCCAGGCTGATTCAGCCATATCAATGTGGGTGCAGCAGTGTGGTACGTTTCCTGGCTTTGCATTCACTGATGATAATGGTTGTTCTTCAGGGATGAGGCATATAGTCCTCCAGGCTGATACAGCCATATTAGGGTAGGTGCAGCAGTGAGGTTCAATATATGACTCTGCATTCACTGATCGTGGTCTAGGTTTCCCAGGGATGAGACAAATGATCATCCAGGCTGATTCAGCCATATCAATGTGGGTGCAGCAGTGTGGTACGTTTCCTGGCTCTGCATTCACTGATGATAATGTATGATCTTCAGTAATGAGGCAAATAGTCCTCCAGCCTGTGACAATCATATCGGGTGTGTGCTGCAGTTCAGTACGTTTCCTGGCTTTGCATTCACTGATGATAATGTTTGTTCTTCAGGGATGAGGCATATAGTCCTCCAGGCTGATACAGCCATATTAGGGTAGGTGCAATAGTGTGGTTCAATTCCTGGCCCTTCATTCACTGATGATAATGGTTGTTCTTCAGGGATGAGGCATATAGTCCTCAAGGCTGATACAGCCATATTAGGGTAGGTGCAGCAGTGAGGTTCAATATATGACTCTGCATTCACTGATCGTGGTCTAGGTTTCCCAGGGATGAGACAAATGATCATCCAGGCTGATTCAGCCATATCAATGTGGGTGCAGCAGTGTGGTACGTTTCCTGGCTCTGCATTCACTGATGATAATGTATGATCTTCAGTAATGAGGCAAATAGTCCTCCAGCCTGTGACAATCATATCGGGTGTGTGCTGCAGTTCAGTACGTTTCCTGGCTCTGCATTCACTGATGATAATGGTTGTTCTTCAGGGATGAGGCATATAGTCCTCCAGGCTGATACAGCCATATTAGGGTAGGTGCAGCAGTGAGGTTCAATTCCTGACTCTGCATTCACTGATCGTGGTCTAGGTTTCCTAGGGATGAGACAAATGATCATCCAGGCTGATTCAGCCATATCGAGGTAGGTGCAGCAGTGTGGTACGTTTCCTGGCTCTGCATTCACTGATGATAATGTATGATCTTCAGTAATGAGGCAAATAGTCCTCCAGCCTGTGACAATCATATCGGGTGTGTGCTGCAGTTCAGTACGTTTCCTGGCTTTGCATTCACTGATGATGATGGTTGTTCTTCAGGGATGAGGCATATAGTCCACCAGGCTGATATAGCCATATTAGTGTAGGTGCAGCAGTGAGGTTCAATTCCTGACTCTGCATTCACTGATCGTGGTGTAGGTTTCCCAGGGATGAGACAAATGATCATCCAGGCTGATTCAGCCATATCAATGTGGGTGCAGCAGTGTGGTACGTTTCCTGGCTCTGCATTCACTGATGATAATATATGATCTTCAGTAATGAGGCAAATAGTCCTCCAGCCTGTGACAATCATATCGGGTGTGTGCTGCAGTTCAGTACGTTTCCTGGCTTTGCATTCACTGATGATAATGGTTGATCTTCAGGGATGAGGCATATAGTCCTCCAGGCTGATACAGCCATATTAGGGTAGGTGCAGCAGTGTGGTTCAATTCCTGGCTCTGCATTCACTGATCGTGGTCTAGGTTTCCTAGGGATGAGACAAATGATCATCCAGGCTGATTCAGCCATATCAATGTGGGTGCAGCAGTGTGGTACGTTTCCTGGCTCTGCATTCACTGAAGATAATGTATGATCTTCAGTAATGAGGCAAATAGTCCTCCAGCCTGTGACAATCATATCGGGTGTGTGCTGCAGTTCAGTACGTTTCCTTGCTTTGCATTCACTGATGATAATGGTTGTTCTTCAGGGATGAGGCATATAGTCCTCCAGGCTGATACAGCCATATTAGGGTAGGTGCAGCAGTGAGGTTCAATTCCTGACTCTGCATTCACTGATCGTGATCTAGGTTTCCCAGGGATGAGACAAATGATCATCCAGGCCGATTCAGCCATATCAATGTGGGTGCAGCAGTGTGGTACGTTTCCTGGCTCTGCATTCACTGATGATAATGTATGATCTTCAGTAATGAGGCAAATAGTCCTCCAGCCTGTGACAATCATATCGGGTGTGTGCTGCAGTTCAGTACGTTTCCTTGCTTTGCATTCACTGATGATAATGGTTGTTCTTCAGGGATGAGGCATATAGTCCTCCAGGCTGATACAGCCATATTAGGGTAGGTGCAGCAGTGAGGTTCAATTCCTGACTCTGCATTCACTGATCGTGATCTAGGTTTCCCAGGGATGAGACAAATGATCATCCAGGCCGATTCAGCCATATCAATGTGGGTGCAGCAGTGTGGTACGTTTCCTGGCTCTGCATTCACTGATGATAATGTATGATCTTCAGTAATGAGGCAAATAGTCCTCCAGCCTGTGACAATCATATCGGGTGTGTGCTGCAGTTCAGTACGTTTCCTTGCTTTGCATTCACTGATGATAATGGTTGTTCTTCTGGGATGAGGCATATAGTCCTCCAGGATGATACAGCCATACTAGGGTAGGTGCAATAGTGGGGTTCAATTCCATGGCTCTGCATTCACTGATGATAATGGTTGTTCTTCAGGGATGAGGCATATAGTCCTCCAGGCTGATACAGCCATATTAGGGTAGGTGCAGCAGTGTGGTTCAATTCCATGGCTCTGCATTCACTGATCGTGGTCTAGGTTTCCCAGGGATGAGACAAATGATCATCCAGGCTGATTCAGCCATATCAATGTGGGTGCAGCAGTGTGGTACGTTTCCTGGCTCTGCATTCACTGATGATAATGTATGATCTTCAGTAATGAGGCAAATAGTCCTCCAGCCTGTGACAATCATATCGGGTGTGTGCTGCAGTTCAGTACGTTTCCTTGCTTTGCATTCACTGATGATAATGGTTGTTCTTCAGGGATGAGGCATATAGTCCTCCAGGCTGATACAGCCATATTAGGGTAGGTGCAGCAGTGAGGTTCAATATATGACTCTGCATTCACTGATCGTGGTCTAGGTTTCCCAGGGATGAGACAAATGATCATCCAGGCTGATTCAGCCATATCAATGTGGGTGCAGCAGTGTGGTACGTTTCCTGGCTCTGCATTCACTGATGATAATGTATGATCTTCAGTAATGAGGCAAATAGTCCTCCAGCCTGTGACAATCATATCGGGTGTGTGCTGCAGTTCAGTACGTTTCCTTGCTTTGCATTCACTGATGATAATGGTTGTTCTTCAGGGATGAGGCATATAGTCCTCCAGGCTGATACAGCCATATTAGGGTAGGTGCAGCAGTGAGGTTCAATATATGACTCTGCATTCACTGATCGTGGTCTAGGTTTCCCAGGGATGAGACAAATGATCATCCAGGCTGATTCAGCCATATCAATGTGGGTGCAGCAGTGTGGTACGTTTCCTGGCTCTGCATTCACTGATAATAATGTATGATCTTCAGTAATGAGGCAAATAGTCCTCCAGCCTGTGACAATCATATCGGGTGGGGGCTGCAGTTCAGTACGTTTCCTTGCTTTGCATTCACTGATGATAATGGTTGTTCTTCAGGGATGAGGCATATAGTCCTCCAGGCTGATACAGCCATATTAGGGTAGGTGCAGCAGTGAGGTTCAATTCCTGACTCTGCATTCACTGATCGTGATCTAGGTTTCCCAGGGATGAGACAAATGATCATCCAGGCTGATTCAGCCATATCAATGTGGGTGCAGCATTGTGGTACGTTTCCTGGCTCTGCATTCACTGATGATAATGTATGATCTTCAGTAATGAGGCAAATAGTCCTCCAGCCTGTGACAATCATATCGGGTGTGTGCTGCAGTTCAGTACGTTTCCTGGCTTTGCATTCACTGATGATGATGGTTGTTCTTCAGGGATGAGGCATATAGTCCTCCAGGCTGATACAGCCATATTAGGGTAGGTGCAGCAGTGAGGTTCAATTCCTGACTCTGCATTCACTGATCGTGGTCTAGGTTTCCTAGGGATGAGACAAATGATCATCCAGGCTGATTCAGCCATATCGAGGTAGGTGCAGCAGTGTGGTACGTTTCCTGTCTCTGCATTCACCGATGATAATGTATGATCTTCAGTAATGAGGCAAATAGTCCTCCAGCCTGTGACAATCATATCGGGTGTGTGCTGCAGTTCAGTACGTTTCCTGGCTTTGCATTCACTGATGATGATGGTTGTTCTTCAGGGATGAGGCATATAGTCCTCCAGGCTGATACAGCCATATTAGGGTAGGTGCAGCAGTGAGGTTCAATTCCTGACTCTGCATTCACTGATCGTGGTCTAGGTTTCCCAGGGATGAGACAAATGATCATCCAGGCTGATTCAGCCATATCAATGTGGGTGCAGCAGTGTGGTACGTTTCCTGGCTCTGCATTCACTGATGATAATGTATGATCTTCAGTAATGAGGCAAATAATCCTCCAGCCTGTGACAATCATATCGGGTGTGTGCTGCAGTTCAGTACGTTTCCTGGCTTTGCATTCACTGATGATAATGGTTGATCTTCAGGGATGAGGCATATAGTCCTCCAGGCTGATACAGCCATATTAGGGTAGGTGCAGCAGTGTGGTTCAATTCCTGGCTCTGCATTCACTGATCGTGGTCTAGGTTTCCTAGGGATGAGACAAATGATCATCCAGGCTGATTCAGCCATATCAATGTGGGTGCAGCAGTGTGGTACGTTTCCTGGCTCTGCATTCACTGATGATAATGTATGATCTTCAGTAATGAGGCAAATAGTCCTCAAGCCTGTGACAATCATATCGGGTGTGTGCTGCAGTTCAGTACGTTTCCTTGCTTTGCATTCACTGATGATAATGGTTGTTCTTCAGGGATGAGGCATATAGTCCTCCAGGCTGATACAGCCATATTAGGGTAGGTGCAGCAGTGAGGTTCAATTCCTGACTCTGCATTCACTGATCGTGATCTAGGTTTCCCAGGGATGAGACAAATGATCATTCAGGCTGATTCAGCCATATCAATGTGGGTGCAGCAGTGTGGTACGTTTCCTGGCTCTGCATTCACTGATGATAATGTATGATCTTCAGTAATGAGGCAAATAATCCTTCAGCCTGTGACAATCATATCGGGTGTGTGCTGCAGTTCAGTACGTTTCCTGGCTTTGCATTCACTGATGATAATGGTTGTTCTTCAGGGATGAGGCATATAGTCCACCAGGCTGATATAGCCATATTAGTGTAGGTGCAGCAGTGAGGTTCAATTCCTGGCTCTGCATTCACTGATCGTGGTCTAGGTTTCCTAGGGATGAGACAAATGATCATCCAGGCTGATTCAGCCATATCAATGTGGGTGCAGCAGTGTGGTACGTTTCCTGGCTCTGCATTCACTGATGATAATGTATGATCTTCAGTAATGAGGCAAATAGTCCTCAAGCCTGTGACAATCATATCGGGTGTGTGCTGCAGTTCAGTACGTTTCCTTGCTTTGCATTCACTGATGATAATGGTTGTTCTTCAGGGATGAGGCATATAGTCCTCCAGGCTGATACAGCCATATTAGGGTAGGTGCAGCAGTGAGGTTCAATTCCTGACTCTGCATTCACTGATCGTGATCTAGGTTTCCCAGGGATGAGACAAATGATCATTCAGGCTGATTCAGCCATATCAATGTGGGTGCAGCAGTGTGGTACGTTTCCTGGCTCTGCATTCACTGATGATAATGTATGATCTTCAGTAATGAGGCAAATAGTCCTCCAGCCTGTGACAATCATATCGGGTGTGTGCTGCAGTTCAGTACGTTTCCTTGCTTTGCATTCACTGATGATAATGGTTGTTCTTCAGGGATGAGGCATATAGTCCTCCAGGCTGATACAGCCATACTAGGGTAGGTGCAATAGTGTGGTTCAATTCCATGGCTCTGCATTCACTGATGATAATGGTTGTTCTTCAGGGATGAGGCATATAGTCCTCCAGGCTGATACAGCCATATTAGGGTAGGTGCAGCAGTGTGGTTCAATTCCATGGCTCTGCATTCACTGATCGTGGTCTAGGTTTCCCAGGGATGAGACAAATGATCATCCAGGCTGATTCAGCCATATCAATGTGGGTGCAGCAGTGTGGTACGTTTCCTGGCTCTGCATTCACTGATGATAATGTATGATCTTCAGTAATGAGGCAAATAGTCCTCCAGCCTGTGACAATCATATCGGGTGTGTGCTGCAGTTCAGTACGTTTCCTTGCTTTGCATTCACTGATGATAATGGTTGTTCTTCAGGGATGAGGCATATAGTCCTCCAGGCTGTTACAGCCATATTAGGGTAGGTGCAGCAGTGAGGTTCAATTCCATGGCTCTGCATTCACTGATCGTGGTCTAGGTTTCCCAGGGATGAGACAAATGATCATCCAGGCTGATTCAGCCATATCAATGTGGGTGCAGCAGTGTGGTACGTTTCCTGGCTCTGCATTCACTGATGATAATGTATGATCTTCAGTAATGAGGCAAATAGTCCTCCAGCCTGTGACAATCATATCGGGTGTGTGCTGCAGTTCAGTACGTTTCCTTGCTTTGCATTCACTGATGATAATGGTTGTTCTTCAGGGATGAGGCATATAGTCCTCCAGGCTGATACAGCCATATTAGGGTAGGTGCAATAGTGAGGTTCAATATATGACTCTGCATTCACTTTTCGTGGTCTAGGTTTCCCAGGGATGAGACAAATGATCATCCAGGCTGATTCAGCCATATCAATTTGGGTGCAGCAGTGTGGTACGTTTCCTGGCTCTGCATTCACTGATGATAATGTATGATCTTCAGTAATGAGGCAAATAGTCCTCCAGCCTGTGACAATCATATCGGGTGGGGGCTGCAGTTCAGTACGTTTCCTTGCTTTGCATTCACTGATGATAATGGTTGTTCTTCAGGGATGAGGCATATAGTCCTCCAGGCTGATACAGCCATATTAGGGTAGGTGCAGCAGTGAGGTTCAATTCCTGACTCTGCATTCACTGATCGTGATCTAGGTTTCCCAGGGATGAGACAAATGATCATCCAGGCTGATTCAGCCATATCAATGTAGGTGCAGCATTGTGGTACGTTTCCTGGCTCTGCATTCACTGATGATAATGTATGATCTTCAGTAATGAGGCAAATAGTCCTCCAGCCTGTGACAATCATATCGGGTGTGTGCTGCAGTTCAGTACGTTTCCTGGCTTTGCATTCACTGATGATAATGGTTGATCTTCAGGGATGAGGCATATAGTCCTCCAGGCTGATACAGCCATATTAGGGTAGGTGCAGCAGTGAGGTTCAATTCCTGACTCTGCATTCACTGATCGTGGTCTAGGTTTCCTAGGGATGAGACAAATGATCATCCAGGCTGATTCAGCCATATCGAGGTAGGTGCAGCAGTGTGGTACGTTTCCTGGCTCTGTATTCACCGATGATAATGGTTGTTCTTCAGGGATGAGGCATATAGTCCTCCAGGCTGATACAGCCATACTAGGGTAGGTGCAATAGTGTGGTTCAATTCCATGGCTCTGCATTCACTGATGATAATGGTTGTTCTTCAGGGATGAGGCATATAGTCCTCCAGGCTGATACAGCCATATTAGGGTAGGTGCAGCAGTGTGGTTCAATTCCATGGCTCTGCATTCACTGATCGTGGTCTAGGTTTCCCAGGGATGAGACAAATGATCATCCAGGCTGATTCAGCCATATCAATGTGGGTGCAGCAGTGTGGTACGTTTCCTGGCTCTGCATTCACTGATGATAATGTATGATCTTCAGTAATGAGGCAAATAGTCCTCCAGCCTGTGACAATCATATCGGGTGTGTGCTGCAGTTCAGTACGTTTCCTTGCTTTGCATTCACTGATGATAATGGTTGTTCTTCAGGGATGAGGCATATAGTCCTCCAGGCTGATACAGCCATATTAGGGTAGGTGCAGCAGTGAGGTTCAATATATGACTCTGCATTCACTTTTCGTGGTCTAGGTTTCCAAGGGATGAGACAAATGATCATCCAGGCTGATTCAGCCATATCAATGTGGGTGCAGCAGTGTGGTACGTTTCCTGGCTCTGCATTCACTGATGATAATGTATGATCTTCAGTAATGAGGCAAATAGTCCTCCAGCCTGTGACAATCCTATCGGGTGTGTGCTGCAGTTCAGTACGTTTCCTTGCTTTGCATTCACTGATGATAATGGTTGTTCTTCAGGGATGAGGCATATAGTCCTCCGGGCTGATATAGCCATATTAGTGTAGGTGCAGCAGTGAGGTTCAATTCCTGACTCTGCATTCACTGATCGTGGTCTAGGTTTCCTAGGGATGAGACAAATGATCATCCAGGCTGATTCAGCCATATCGAGGTAGGTGCAGCAGTGTGGTACGTTTCCTGGCTCTGCATTCACCGATGATAATGTATGATCTTCAGTAATGAGGCAAATAGTCCTCCAGCCTGTGACAATCATATCGGGTGTGTGCTGCAGTTCAGTACGTTTCCTGGCTTTGCATTCACTGATGATAATGGTTGTTCTTCAGGGATGAGGCATATAGTCCTCCAGGCTGATACAGCCATATTAGGGTAGGTGCAGCAGTGAGGTTCAATTCCTGACTCTGCATTCACTGATCGTGGTCTAGGTTTCCCAGGGATGAGACAAATGATCATCCAGGCTGATTCAGCCATATCAATGTGGGTGCAGCAGTGTGGTACGTTTCCTGACTCTGCATTCACTGATGATAATGTATGATCTTCAGTAATGAGGCAAATAGTCCTCCAGCCTGTGACAATCATATCGGGTGTGTGCTGCAGTTCAGTACGTTTCCTGGCTTTGCATTCACTGATGATAATGGTTGTTCTTCAGGGATGAGGCATATAGTCCTCCAGGCTGATACAGCCATACTAGGGTAGGTGCAATAGTGTGGTTCAATTCCATGGCTCTGCATTCACTGATGATAATGGTTGTTCTTCAGGGATGAGGCATATAGTCCTCCAGGCTGATACAGCCATACTAGGGTAGGTGCAATAGTGTGGTTCAATTCCATGGCTCTGCATTCACTGATCGTGGTCTAGGTTTCCTAGGGATGAGACAAATGATCATCCAGGCCGATTCAGCCATATCAATGTGGGTGCAGCAGTGTGGTACGTTTCCTGGCTCTGCATTCACTGATGATAATGTATGATCTTCAGTAATGAGGCAAATAGTCCTCCAGGCTGATACAGCCATACTAGGGTAGGTGCAATAGTGGGGTTCAATTCCATGGCTCTGCATTCACTGATGATAATGGTTGTTCTTCAGGGATGAGGCATATAGTCCTCCAGGCTGATACAGCCATATTAGGGTAGGTGCAGCAGTGAGGTTCAATATATGACTCTGCATTCACTGATCGTGGTCTAGGTTTCCCAGGGATGAGACAAATGATCATCCAGGCTGATTCAGCCATATCAATGTGGGTGCAGCAGTGTGGTACGTTTCCTGGCTCTGCATTCACTGATGATAATGTATGATCTTCAGTAATGAGGCAAATAGTCCTCCAGCCTGTGACAATCATATCGGGTGTGTGCTGCAGTTCAGTACGTTTCCTGGCTTTGCATTCACTGATGATAATGGTTGTTCTTCAGGGATGAGGCATATAGTCCTCCAGGCTGATACAGCCATACTAGGGTAGGTGCAATAGTGTGGTTCAATTCCATGGCTCTGCATTCACTGATGATAATGGTTGTTCTTCAGGGATGAGGCATATAGTCCTCCAGGCTGATACAGCCATACTAGGGTAGGTGCAATAGTGTGGTTCAATTCCATGGCTCTGCATTCACTGATGATAATGGTTGTTCTTCAGGGATGAGGCATATAGTCCTCCAGGCTGATACAGCCATATTAGGGTAGGTGCAGCAGTGTGGTTCAATTCCATGGCTCTGCATTCACTGATCGTGGTCTGGGTTTCCCAGGGATGAGACAAATGATCATCCAGGCTGATTCAGCCATATCAATGTGGGTGCAGCAGTGTGGTACGTTTCCTGGCTCTGCATTCACTGATGATAATGTATGATCTTCAGTAATGAGGCAAATAGTCCTCCAGCCTGTGACAATCATATCGGGTGTGTGCTGCAGTTCAGTACGTTTCCTGGCTTTGCATTCACTGATGATAATGGTTGTTCTTCAGGGATGAGGCATATAGTCCTCCAGGCTGATACAGCCATATTAGGGTAGGTGCAGCAGTGTGGTTCAATTCCATGGCTCTGCATTCACTGATCGTGGTCTAGGTTTCCCAGGGATGAGATAAATGATCATCCAGGCTGATTCAGCCATATCGAGGTAGGTGCAGCAGTGTGGTACGTTTCCTGGCTCTGCATTCACTGATGATAATGTATGATCTTCAGTAATGAGGCAAATAGTCCTCCAGCCTGTGACAATCATATCGGGTGTGTGCTGCAGTTCAGTACGTTTCCTTGCTTTGCATTCACTGATGATAATGGTTGTTCTTCAGGGATGAGGCATATAGTCCTCCAGGCTGTTACAGCCATATTAGGGTAGGTGCAGCAGTGAGGTTCAATTCCTGACTCTGCATTCACTGATCGTGATCTAGGTTTCCCAGGGATGAGACAAATGATCATCCAGGCTGATTCAGCCATATCGAGGTAGGTGCAGCAGTGTGGTACGTTTCCTGGCTCTGCATTCACTGATGATAATGTATGATCTTCAGTAATGAGGCAAATAGTCCTCCAGCCTGTGACAATCATATCGGGTGTGTGCTGCAGTTCAGTACGTTTCCTTGCTTTGCATTCACTGATGATAATGGTTGTTCTTCAGGGATGAGGCATATAGTCCTCCAGGCTGATACAGCCATACTAGGGTAGGTGCAATAGTGTGGTTCAATTCCTGGCTCTGCATTCACTGATCGTGATCTAGGTTTCCCAGGGATGAGACAAATGATCATCCAGGCTGATTCAGCCATATCAATGTGGGTGCAGCAGTGTGGTACGTTTCCTGGCTCTGCATTCACTGATGATAATGTATGATCTTCAGTAATGAGGCAAATAGTCCTCCAGCCTGTGACAATCATATCGGGTGTGTGCTGCAGTTCAGTACGTTTCCTGGCTTTGCATTCACTGATGATAATGGTTGTTCTTCAGGGATGAGGCATATAGTCCTCCAGGCTGATACAGCCATACTAGGGTAGGTGCAGCAGTGAGGTTCAATTCCTGGCTCTGCATTCACTGATCGTGATCTAGGTTTCCCAGGGATGAGGCTAATAGTCCTCCAGGCTGATACAGCCATACTAGGGTAGGTGCAATAGTGTGGTTCAATTCCATGGCTCTGCATTCACTGATGATAATGGTTGTTCTTCAGGGATGAGGCATATAGTCCTCCAGGCTGATACAGCCATACTAGGGTAGGTGCAATAGTGTGGTTCAATTCCATGGCTCTGCATTCACTGATGATAATGGTTGTTCTTCAGGGATGAGGCATATAGTCCTCCAGGCTGATACAGCCATATTAGGGTAGGTGCAGCAGTGTGGTTCAATTCCATGGCTCTGCATTCACTGATCGTGGTCTAGGTTTCCCAGGGATGAGACAAATGATCATCCAGGCTGATTCAGCCATATCAATGTGGGTGCAGCAGTGTGGTACGTTTCCTGGCTCTGCATTCACTGATGATAATGTATGATCTTCAGTAATGAGGCAAATAGTCCTCCAGCATGTGACAATCATATCGGGTGTGTGCTGCAGTTCAGTACGTTTCCTTGCTTTGCATTCACTGATGATAATGGTTGTTCTTCAGGGATGAGGCATATAGTCTTCCAGGCTGATACAGCCATATTAGGGTAGGTGCAGCAGTGAGGTTCAATATATGACTCTGCATTCACTTTTCGTGGTCTAGGTTTCCCAGGGATGAGACAAATGATCATCCAGGCTGATTCAGCCATATCAATGTGGGTGCAGCAGTGTGGTACGTTTCCTGGCTCTGCATTCACTGATGATAATGTATGATCTTCAGTAATGAGGCAAATAATCCTCCAGCCTGTGACAATCATATCGGGTGTGTGCTGCAGTTCAGTACGTTTCCTTGCTTTGCATTCACTGATGATAATGGTTGTTCTTCAGGGATGAGGCATATAGTCCTCCAGGCTGATATAGCCATATTAGTGTAGGTGCAGCAGTGAGGTTCAATTCCTGACTCTGCATTCACTGATCGTGATCTAGGTTTCCCAGGGATGAGACAAATGATCATCCAGGCTGATTCAGCCATATCAATGTGGGTGCAGCAGTGTGGTACGTTTCCTGACTCTGCATTCACTGATGATAATGTATGATCTTCAGTAATGAGGCAAATAGTCCTCCAGCCTGTGACAATCATATCGGGTGTGTGCTGCAGTTCAGTACGTTTCCTGGCTTTGCATTCACTGATGATGATGGTTGTTCTTCAGGGATGAGGCATATAGTCCTCCAGGCTGATACAGCCATACTAGGGTAGGTGCAGCAGTGTGGTTCAATTCCTGGCTCTGCATTCACTGATCGTGGTCTAGATTTCCTAGGGATGAGACAAATGATCATCCAGGCTGATTCAGCCATATCAATGTGGGTGCAGCAGTGTGGTACGTTTCCTGGCTCTGCATTCACTGATGATAATGTATGATCTTCAGTAATGAGGCAAATAGTCCTCCAGCCTGTGACAATCATATAGGGTGTGTGCTGCAGTTCAGTACGTTTCCTTGCTTTGCATTCACTGATGATAATGGTTGTTCTTCAGGGATGAGGCATATAGTCCTCCAGGCTGATACAGCCATATTAGGGTAGGTGCAGCAGTGAGGTTCAATTCCTGACTCTGCATTCACTGATCGTGATCTAGGTTTCCCAGGGATGAGACAAATGATCATCCAGGCCGATTCAGCCATATCAATGTGGGTGCAGCAGTTTGGTACGTTTCCTGGCTCTGCATTCACTGATGATAATGTATGATCTTCAGTAATGAGGCAAATAGTCCTCCAGCCTGTGACAATCATATCGGGTGTGTGCTGCAGTTCAGTACGTTTCCTTGCTTTGCATTCACTGATGATAATGGTTGTTCTTCAGGGATGAGGCATATAGTCCTCCAGGCTGATACAGCCATATTAGGGTAGGTGCAATAGTGTGGTTCAATTCCATGGCTCTGCATTCACTGATGATAATGGTTGTTCTTCAAGGATGAGGCATATAGTCCTCCAGGCTGATACAGCCATATTAGGGTAGGTGCAGCAGTGTGGTTCAATTCCATGGCTCTGCATTCACTGATCGTGGTCTTGGTTTCCCAGGGATGAGACAAATGATCATCCAGGCTGATTCAGCCATATCAATGTGGGTGCAGCAGTGTGGTACGTTTCCTGGCTCTGCATTCACTGATGATAATGTATGATCTTCAGTAATGAGGCAAATAGTCCTCCAGCCTGTGACAATCATATCGGGTGTGTGCTGCAGTTCAGTACGTTTCCTGGCTTTGCATTCACTGATGATAATGGTTGTTCTTCAGGGATGAGGCATATAGTCCTCCAGGTTGATACAGCCATATTAGGGTAGGTGCAGCAGTGAGGTTCAATTCCTGACTCTGCATTCACTGATCGTGGTCTAGGTTTCCCAGGGATGAGACAAATGATCATCCAGGCTGATTCAGCCATATCAATGTGGGTGCAGCAGTGTGGTACGTTTCCTGGCTCTGCATTCACTGATGATAATGTATGATCTTCAGTAATGAGGCAAATAGTCCTCCAGCCTGTGACAATCATATCGAGTGTGTGCTGCAGTTCAGTACGTTTCCTGGCTTTGCATTCACTGATGATAATGGTTGATCTTCAGGGATGAGGCATATAGTCCTCCGGGCTGATACAGCCATATTAGGGTAGGTGCAGCAGTGAGGTTCAATTCCTGGCCCTTCATTCACTGATGATGATCAAGGTTACCTAGGGATGAGGCAAATAGTCCTCAAGGCTGATACAGCCATATTAGTGTAGGTGCAGCAGTGAGGTTCAATTCCTGACTCTGCATTCTCTGATGATAATCTAGGTTTCTCAGGGATGAACATCCGGTGTCTCGACACATTCAGTGGTCCCGGCATATCTGGGGTCCCGGCATATCTGGTGCTTCGACACATCCGTGCTTAGTCTCCGGATGAATCTGTTCATCCGGTAAATATCTTTCGCAATCAACATGTATATTAATCTTAGAAAATTTTTGAAATATCATTTTTCATATCATTTTTTCACCACTAATCATCTTGGTTTTTCTTTTCAAATAATTTGATTTTCCTAAACATCTAAGAAGATTCCAGTCAACTTCAGCATCCCGTGTTTCTCTCGCGTCCAACTGTGACCAACACGAACTCTGCTACGAGTCCAAGACGTTTATAGATCGTGGCTTCGGGCTTCTGATCCTCCTACATTGAACCAGCAGCTTCGTCTAAATTTCCATGTAAGTATCATCGTCCGATCATACTCAGTATTGGATTGAATGATATTCTTCAATTAATCCTTGATCTATGGGTGGCAGAAAGTGAGGAATAAGAGAATACAAAATTGAGATGAACTGTTATTTCATTTGGTATTTTGTGCATTGCAAGGATTCAGTTAGTGTACATCGCTATACTTTCTACCCACGTTTCCGATTGACTATACCAATCAGTTTTCAACGCGATTGATCGATTTGGTAAACAAAAATCTCTTACCCAGCTGTTTCCTTCTTCAAAAAACACTTTTCTGTTTCCCTCTTTCTTCTCAGACAGAAATAAGTATTACATTATTCATAATATGTACCAGATTACAATTCAATCTATATTGTCATCATTATGTAATATGTAACTATAGTATGAGCTTGTATATTCATTCAATTATGTATATTATCAAGCATCAACAATTATCAATAAAATAAAAATAGTAAAATTTTGCTTGTGGCCACTCAATTTGTCAACGCTGGTCAGCAAAACATCTCAGGCCAGTAGTGAGTATTACCAAATACAATTCGAACTAGAGTGGGAGTCGTTAATGACCCCCAAAACTCAAGTGACCCTTGAGTCTCTGTACAGAGCTGCTACAAAACAATTCCAGCATAGTTGGTGGTTATACGGCCCGCCTCAACAAGCCTTGTCTCACTGGCAGAAATGACCACCACATCAAGTTGAACCAACCCCGTCACAACGGATACTGGCCTCCATTATTCCCCAGGTAGATTCATTACTCTGTGAAGAGCGTCCTGAAGGATAAAATGTCAAATGGGGATACTTCCAGAGTCCTCTGCCTTCAACAATATACCCAACTGGTTTTTTGTAGCATTATCATCTTCATATATCTATACATTTCATTCTTGATTGTATTCATCAATCAGCCATTAACCAATCATCCATTTATTATTTTCAATTTTAAAAATTATGATGTATAATTATAATGATAATATGAATTGATTGAAAGAAATGAATGGTGTGTCACGTACTCGTTTGTGATTTGAAAGTTGTTGAATATTCAATTTAAAAATTGTCTCATTCAATTCGCAACTTTTTTTGTCTGTTACAGATAGATGGCAGCACCACTATTGGAATAGTTGACACTGGGAACATACGCCTGTCGGCGCTCCTGGTGGCAAGTGCAACCATCGTAACTCGCAGATCACTTCTCGATCCTCAAGGGAAACCCACGCACGGCGTAACATTTCCAGCGTCAACATAACATATTAACGATCGTAGAGACTTTCCGTGGATTCATATTGTAGTGATTCAACTTCACACTATTCAGAGAAGTTTTTCCAAAATGAATACTGTCGATCCATAATAAACATTCACAATATGTTATACAATATGTTATTTGCATGTAACGGTACGCTGTGAGGTAAAAATCTTTGGTGGATATAATGATACCGTAACATACCAGTGATTTTTCCACCTTTGTTAGTAGAAAATCCGAGTCATTAGGTTTTCTTCAAATATTGTCTGCATCTAATAATGTATTTGTTAATTTTGTATCTTGCAGTGTTTGTATCTATGATAATGTATATGTCTGAAGTCAACCTGGTGAGAACATTTTGCCTAATGGAGACTGGGCACGCCTTAAAGACTTGCTTGAGTAACATTCTGTCAATACACTCAAATTTTTAATTACTTTGAAATGTAAACAAAATGCTATTTTAAGAAAACTTGCTGAAAATGTTAGGTTGAAAGTGAAATCAGACGGTAGAAATTCTGTTGAAATGTCATTTTTCATCATTCTTTTTCGAATGTATATATATATATATATATATATATATATATATATATATATATATATATATATATATATATATATATATATATATATATATATATATATATATATATATATATATATGTATGTATATTCGAATTTTTCTCACATAACTAGAAAAAGTATTGATTCAGTTTTTTGTTTCCCATACCGGTATAGTTATGACCAGGTTCTGAATGACTAGATTCATGTTTGGTGCGTAATATTCAAGTCTAAATCATCTGCTCAACTCTTCCAGTCAATTCAGGGCTGGGCTCGTTGGGCTGGGTTGGCTTTGGGTATAAGGTTCGGGTGAGGGTGGACCTTAGGGTATGTGCTAGTTAAGGTTGGGTACATTTTGGGTGGAGAGGGGAGGGAAGGGGATTGGTGGAGTTGAAAGCAGACATTTTCTTGTAATTTTACGTAATCCAGCAAATGAGAATTTTGTGCATTTTGACCTTCTGGAAATAACTTGAATCAGTTTTCTCAAATATTCATAACAAATATTTCGAACGTAACTTTTAACACCAACATGGAATAAAAATCTCTGTGCAACTTTGCTGCTCTTGTCTTCTTAAAATAGCATCATTGGTTATATTAAAACATTCATGTATTAGCAGTAAATTGGTTCCTAAGTTGTAAGATTTCTAGTTCGCGATCACGGGTCCTGTCTTAATCGTGGCAGCCCAGCTTGTCGCCCTTACGATGGAAAGATTCAATAGTTTCAGTTACATAAACATTCTTATCTAATCTGAGACAATCCATAATTTATACTATTCAAGATACGGTAATTTCTACTTGAAATTTCCGGGCTTTTTTACTGCCAATTCGGTCTTAGTTGTCAGATTTGTGGTAGTAAAATACCCATTTCTGTGAGGTATTTAATATAAAATCAGTAAGTTCAATAGCTAGCTCATTTCTTCACGTAAATGTAACTTGATACCACATTTTCCCCGAGCAGACCAGTGGTGTTGAGAATAGTTGGGCTCGTCTGATTCATGTAAACGCCAGTAAGTCTAGTTGTCTGAGTGAGAGCTTTTCATGGTTTGCCTCACCAGTTCGATGTTCGATACTGCTTCTTTAGAAGCCAGACTGAACTTATTCCGGTATATTGAATAATACCTACGGCCATGACCTAGCATACTAGCTTACTTGAGCGTCGAATCTTTTTAATTTTGATATTTTAAATTCATTTAATAATTACATAACAACATTGATAGCACAAGAACCACGATTATTCTCTTGTCCATCACAATTTCTTGCTAATGTTCCATTTCGTCAAATTCGTCATATTGTCAAAATGTTGTTATAGTACCATGGCAATCGACTGCTTTCCAGATAGAAGCCAGTGAATTTGACATCTATACGAAGCTCTGCAATAGACCTTTTTCAGAATTCAATTCCTACTGCCTTCTGCAGGACCCCTATTCCTGAGATAAATGAGATGTGAGGGAAATAAAAATGAGTGATAAAACGACTATCTCACTTAAAATGGCCGATTAGTAATGGTAAATTTTTCTCACTTATTTTTATTTTTTTTTCACATCTCATTTATCTCAGGAATAGGGGTCCTGACGGCCAAGATTGGCAGAATTGCTTTCTGAATATCTTAGTACTATTTAAAATCTCGGCCTGCTTATCCAAAGGGTGAAATGCAAAACACCAAGATACAACACTTGCATTATCTCTCATTCTACTCACTCTGATAGTGTGTAAATCTCTTGGATAGTAAACACATTAATGTTGTAACTACTATCATATTGCAAGTATGAATACGTTGACTCACAATAATATCAATAATTTGTGATGAAATGCAGGTACTAACATCCCAGTCTACTTCAAACGTTGCCGCTATAGATGTCTCTTTCATTTCAAAAAGTGTCTATTCCTGGAATCCAGTGTTCAAAATATCATAACGGATGACAAGAGTGAAATCGTAGTAGGACGCCTGATCTATATCACAATATAGCCCAAGATTCTGTTGATTTTGCTGAAATTACTTACTTTATAATTTTGTGTACGGTAATAACTAATAAACTTGACATATCTCTGAACAAGTGGTTGGATGGAAAATTGTTTGTATTGTATTATATCCCCGACAACATGGACTGTACATGTATCCTGTCCTTGTTTGTATAATCAATAATCATCATCTTTCTTCAGAAATTGTCCAAGAAGTCCCTTCCGTCTCCTCGGCAACTATCCTTTCCTTCGTCCAATGTCTCACATGGTCACTCCTCGGGATCAGCCCATCGTCATGTATTGTATTGTATTGCATTTATTTAACGTTTTTTTTTACAATGGTATTGTATAAACCAAGTCAGATATGAAAACATTCGAATTGCTAAAATCACAATGAAAACAAGTCAGATGGCTAGAAATTCGTTGATACTATAATAAGATTTTTCTAAGAGATATTTCTTCAATGCATTTTTGAAATCGTTTCTGCCAAGTGTTTTTAAATGAGCAGGTAAGTGGTTAAAAAGTCGCCTGCCGGACTGCATCACGCTGATAGACGTCGACTTCAGACGACAGAACACGTGGGCGATATTGGCTGCTCCTCGGGTGTCGTGTTGGTGCTGACTGTTTACATCAAAAAGTTCTGCTTCGTGAAAATGCATATTGTCATTATGTAAAGGCATGGAAGAGTGAGTATTTGGAGCTGTGTGAAGCCATTTCTACAGGAGACTCTGGTGCTTAATCCAAGTAATGGACCTGATGATACGCTTCTGGGCTCGGAAGACTTTTCCGCTTGATCCTGCCGACCCCCAGAACATGATCCCATACATAAGTAGAGACTGTACACTGGCAAAGTAGGTTGTGGGATAGCTGACTTGGCGCGCTAGGTTCCGAGTGGCGAAATTGAGCTTGCCTAGTTTTATGATAGGTTGATCTATATGGCTTGACCAAGATAAAGCGGAAAATTATCGCCCTGTGACTTTGCTAACTTATTTTTCTAAATTATTTGAGGCAATAATATCCACTCGAGTAATTAACTTTTTAAACAAAAACAATATTTTATCTGAACATCAAAGTGGTTTTAGAAAGAATAAATGTATACGTATGATGCGATTGAAAGATTTCTGAAGGGTATTATTGATGGATTAGAAAAAAACAAAACGGTAATCGGCATTTTTTGCGACTTATCAAAGGCATTTGATTGTATGTGTCACTCAATTTTGCTGAAAAAGTGTTGGTATTACGGTATAAGAGGTAATGCTAATAAACTTCTGAGTTCTTATTGGCCATTGGCTTAACTTCGCCGGATTAATAAAGACCTTTTATTATTATTATTATTATTATTTATCTAATAGGTCACAAAGAGTAGAAATTAATTATTTACAAAAAGACGGTTTGAAAACAAAATATATGTCAACTGTTAAAAAAATTACAGTTGGCGTACCACAAGGGTCTATATTGGGACCATTACTCTTCTTAATTTTTATCAACGATCTTCCATCAATTATTTCGGATGTAGAGTTATATGCCGACGATACCAGTATTCTAGCTATACTGCCACTCAAACTACATCATTAAAAGTTGCTGCAGAATTCAAGTTGTTTAAATCCACTTCATGGTTTAACGATAATTATCTAGTATTGAATGAAAAGAAAACCGAATTCCTACAGTTTCAAACAAGTAAGCTTCAAAATCAAGTCATAATAAATTCATTACACAACAATATAAACTTCAAAGAAATAAATAAAGTAGATGAAACAAAATTTTTAGGACTAACAATAGATCACAAACTTTATTGGCATAAACATATTCAAATTCTTACAAAAAACTAAATGCCGGCTGTTTTGCTATTAAATCGATCAGAACAATTATTACTGATGCAAATAAAGCAAAAATGGTACATCACGCACAATTTGAATCACACTTGAGGTATGGGATTGAGTTTTGGGGAGCTTCAAATCACTGCAAGAATTTATTTACAATTCTGAAAAGAGCGATACGATATATAGTGAGAGCTAAACCGAAAGCCCACTGTAGACCACTATTTATTGATTCGTAAATTCTAACGGTATTTAGTCTATATATTTTCCAAGTTATTATAAATGTGAAGAAAAACATTCATAACTTCAAAACACCAAATCAAATTCACAATCATGACACTAAGAAAAATGGAGATTTATATTTGCAAAGATGCTCATTGAAACTTACATTTAGAATTCAAACTATATAATGAATTGCCAGAAACTTTAAAGAATATGGAATCATTATCAAAATTTAAAATTAAATTAAAAAAACTTCTTATTGACAAAGCGTATTATTCTTTGGATGAGTATATGCCAATATGATGACGTGAACCAAGAAGGCATTTGTATTTATATTCAGTCGTTGGGTTTTGAAGGTTATAAATGTTAATAATAATATCTACAGCTTGACAATTTTTAATTATACTGACATATCTTCATCAAGATGCATTGTACTATATATATTGTTCAATTATTTATATATGTCTCAACATTCTTCAATATTATAATGTGAACTTGTTTGCTGTTGATATTGTATGATCCTTTTAGAGACAATAAAATAAAATAAATAAATAACTGGTGGACACGAGTGAGGCCTAGAAACGTGGTACTATCAACAGTGTGAGGGAAGGATGGAAGATCCACCTTGGTTCCACGCGGAGTAAATACGATTATTTCGGTCTTATCCTAGTTCAGCTGTAATAGGTTAGGTTGGAACCAGTTCACCATATACCATGTATATTCCTATCGATATAGGTCAGGATATAACCACGGTATATCCTGAGGCGTAGCTAGGGTTTTTGGCACCCGGGAAAATAACTATTTTGCCCCCCCCCCCCCCCCCCCCTCACAATTCACAGGGAAACCACTACGCAAGTCGTCTGCATCAGAAGACCAAAAGAAATATGCCTTAGTTCAAAAAGCCATACAAGGAAAGTTTGCGAAAAATAAGGGATTATAACTATTAACTAAACGTACCTCATAATGTAAGCATCTGATTTTGGACACACAAGACACGCACCATCACTTCAAAGATGTACTTTCCGTGCTTTTGCAGCCGCAAACTGATCAATCATGTGATCAAAATTGGTTTTATCCAGGGTTTCCCATTTCCATCACTTGAAACCGCGAGATCACTGAGGCGATCTTGGCCCATTTTCGTACGGAGATATGTTAAAATTAGTTTTAGTTTGCTGAATGATCGTTCGCAACTCGCAATAGATACTGAAATTGTCAAAAGAATTTGAAGAGCGATGCGCAAATTTGGAAAAACGTCTTCACCGTAGGAAATTATGAACTTTAACAAGTCGAGAGGAGTCTTCGGTGATACGTCTTGTCGGGCATTCAGGCAGTGTTGGGGAAGTTCCTTTTTAAAAAGAACTTTACAAAAGTTCAGTTCATTACTGTGAGAATGAACTTTTCAAAAGTTCAAGTTCATTTTCTATATTTTATTCTGAAAAGTTCAAGTTCGTGTGAAAAGTACATAAGTTCACGTGAAAGTTCATTTCGCGTTTTTTTTTTGCTTTTAACGTCAATTTGGACCACCGACAGTATTATATAGCCAATATTGGTAGGGCTTACTGGTCAGAAAACCGCGTCTATCTCCATCTCTCTCACTCAAGTACAAACGTCATGGAAAAATGTACTACTCGTTTGAAAAAAACGTCTCACCGGCGAACTTTCGAACTTTTGAAAAAGTTCGTGACCGAAAAGGAACTTTTACCAAGTTCACGTTCATTATGTGAAAAACGAACGCGTTCATATAAAAGTTCATCAAAAAATGAACGCGTTCCCGTGAACGCGTTCATTTTGCAAGTTCACTCCCCAACACTGCATTCAGGAGCATTTTGGAGTCACATATATCAGTGTAAAGTTGTCTCCCATCCACATCGACGTCGTAAATATTTCCAAAGTCAAGACATACACCACCTGAATAACACAATGAATAAACTGTCAAAAGTCAAAACGCAAGAATATAATACGCACACGCATTCACATATAGCACGTCGTTGTTTAAAGCCAGCGTTTGCTAATGAATACATGCACCTCCACGCGAGCACTAAGCAAAACTGACCAAAATTGTATATGTGTATAATACTCTCAATGATCTAAATCAATGATCAAATCAATGATCTATTTTCGCATTGTAAGATGTCACTTCTCAACGAACATAATATTAAAACACAAATGCTCAAAAATACTAATTACAATCAATGCATTCGATGGTAAAATGCTTATAAGTAAGTGGGGGGTGGGGGAGGGGAATGTTTTCTTTAGGCCCTGTATATACAGTTAATATACTGCCCCCCCCCCCCGTACCTGTGAATATTATACAATATAGGCCCAAGTCAAGTGACATTTTCTTGTTATACTCTGTTTCGCAGATATTAAAAATATTTGCCCTTCTTCAGTATCAGAATTTTGATATCTTAAACTGTACAAAAGTCATCACCAAAAAACTGAAATTTTCGGTTAAAATGCTGTTTCATCCCATTGTTGATTATTCCTATAGTTATCCATACCCTAGTACATAACTAGGAATCTTGTGTACACTCTCCACGAAATCACTTCAATCCAGGGGTTATATTAGTGCGCAGCTGGACCCTGATATGCGCAGTTCTAAACTTCAAAAATGCAGCTCTTAATTTCAATTTGCGCAGTTGTAAAATTTAGTCTATGTATAATAATGCACTAATAATACTACGTAATAACACTAATAGTGCATTAGTAATAATGCACTATGAACAAGATGCATTGAGGGTTTGTTTGCGGCCAACGGGCAAACGCAACCCTCAATGCATCTTGACTATGAAGCAACAGCCTTAGGCTTACATATTCCCAAATACCGTAGTAACAATGATACTCTAAAATACGAAGTTTTTCAAAAAATTCCCTGCGGGGCTGTGGTGGGGGGGCCCTCCCCCACACTCCCCAGCATCCACGCGGAACCTATACCTCTACATAACTCTTGAATTTTTCATTTGCACAGTTCTAAATTTTCACTTATATAACCACTACTTCAATCTTCCTTGAAATCTCCTGAAAACCTTGAAATCTCTGGAATCAGGTGTCTTACAGCAAATTTGCAAGTTGTTAACCCTTCGGTTATGTAAGAAGATGTACATACACAATGTCCAATGAGGAATGACATAACGACAACAGTACTAACTACATGGCTTTACCAGTCTAATTGTTTCTCGAACGTTTTTTTCACTGATGACATTGAATTACAGCTCACAAGTATTCATGTTTGACGGTCAAGGTTAAACCAATTTAAAACATTCCTATTTCGTTTTGCCTTTCTTCTGATGGTATATATACACTCTCTTGAGGTTGGTACTCTACACTTATTATTATGAGCACATATGCACACTTCATAGGTGCTCTTGTGCAGTCGCCCTCTAGAAAGGAAAGAGGGGGGGGGGGGGGAGGGGATGTGGAGGAGGGGGGATTAAAATATTCTCTGCATTTTTTTGTTGTAAAAAGTCATTTTCTCTTTCCTATTATTGTTCTATGAATGTGTTGGACACAAACGGTTGAGTAAAGTATAAAGCAAATTTTGGGAGGGGATTATTTCAACTATATGTGATAATTAAATCCCACCTCTTCACGATAAGAGTCATTAAGACACTCATGAAACCCATGAGGTAAAGAGAAAAAAAAATATATTTTCATCTGTAGACCATGATATTTAGTAAATCATAGAGGATAGATTGTAGGTCTAGAATATCTATCATCTTAAGAAATAAATAGAAGGAAGAAGCATCTTTTGGAAGAATTTATACAAAGAAGAATCGAATAGAAAGAATAAAAGTGAACAAAAAACGAGAAGATTTCTTTCCAGCCGTGAATGTATGAAAAATACGAGACCATCAGAATAACAAATGGTTGTGATTGATTCATTGTGAATTCTTAAAGATGTATTCAAAAATATTTATGAATATTTTGAATATTTTAAAATTATAAATATATAATATATAAATATTAATATATATATTATAAAATATAAATATATATAAATATTAAAAATATAATGAAAATATGTATTTAAAGATTTATTGGCGTCGGTGAATGATGAATGAGATGATGGGCTAGATGAGATGAAGGTTATTTTATGAGGTTTTTTTTTTTTTTTTTCTTTGAAGGAGTCGGTCGTGGCCTGCTGTTGAGGAACCAGCCCAGTATGAACCAGAACGACAGAGGGAAACCACGAAAAACCTCTGTCTGGTTGATCGATCATGGAGCGAGAAAAAAACGAAGATTTAGAAGAAAAAACGAAAAACATAAACAATCGACGAAAAAGAAGATGGATCCCCCCCCCCCCCCCCTCACAACAGTTTATTATCCCTGAACTTCTTAGTACCGGTACATTAAATGCATAATTTAAAATGAGTTACATTAAAAAAATATTTCTTCTTTTATTTCTCTTTCATCCATTACCTCAATTGGGAAACAATGATTTTGTACCGTATCAAGTTTCGACGTTATTAAAATAAAACAAATCTTTGGTGTGGTAAGATCGCCCTTGCGGTGCCCCGTCCGAACGATCCTACCTTTTCGTCTTCAGCTTCAATTGTAGAACAATTACTTCATGTCAAGTTTTACATATTATACTGAAAAAAAAGTAAATGAATAAATTATAATTATAATAAATCATGGGAACGAAACAATTACAGTATACTGACGAATGTTTATATTTCGATGATTAAAAAAACAGCATCTCACGTTGCAACTTGCAAGCTTATTGTCGATGCAATTTATCAGCCGACAAGCATTCAACTATGACAACCTTGAACAGTACAAAGCGAGTCACACAAAACACTAAACTGCAAATATGAAAGAAGGAGGGGCTTGCTAAAAAAAGTTTTCAAGGTGCCCTTCGTAGCCGAAATAATAGCGAACCAACTACGCAGTTGTACAAGCTATTTCAGAGCCCGAGTGCTGCTGCTCGATAGACGTGACGTAGGTAATTGCTATCTTATTGGTATTCAAACACTTTTTTCTAATACAAATCTATTTAAATTCCAAAGTGGTAGCTATAAAAATTACACGATAGCTCTGGCTACAACGATTATTAAAACAGCATTGAGTTTGGATATTAATTACAATCATTCAGAAGACCGGAGTTCGATTCGACCATCCTGGCTAGGGTTTTTCATGGTTACTATTTCCCCGAGGCTGTTACATGGAAGCACAGATAATCGAGCTATTTATCTGGGATGGAAGTGGGAGTTCCTTAATAATAGTCTACGACCGCTTCCTTCCCACTATGCAGAACACAAAATGGAATAAATGAACTTTATTTTCATCGTCCCTCCATCGTAATCAGTTTTGAAATCCAGACATACCTGCGGGGGGGGGTAGTCCCGTCAAGCTCGTCGTTTGCCCCCCCCCCCCCCCCGCCAACTTAAAAACATTAAGCAGTAGGTATAAAGTGTATTTTTTGAGAAACTTGTATTTCGGTTTTCCCTTGCTCCCCCGGAAAACATAAAAGCTGCCCCGCAACAAAATTTAACAGTGATCGTAATCATTATTCAGCAACGCCAATAGATGAAGTTATCGTTGAACACAATATTATGAATGCATAACAAACTGCATTCAGAAAGTTATTGGCTGAGCGTAAATAAATAATTATTTTTGTGTTCTGCGTTGTATTACTCTATGCGTTTCCTAAACAAGTTAAAAACTAAAACCAAAAATTCGGTTTGATTAATCTATATGTATTTTGGAAAATATTTCCTTGTTTAGATGGGGACCTTCGCAATGTAATCGGGTAGGCCAACACTTATTTATGTATACCAGCTCTATCAAAATAAAATATGTCTGCTTGCTAAAGACAAAATATTCCTTTTTTATTTTCATCAACATTTTAATCGAAATCTTGAAGATAAATGATATATAGCCTAAATGCGATTAGTGAAGATCAGTTTAGATCGAGGTTTAGATGTATGCTAATAGGGCCTGCAATCTTTGTTTCTCAATTATGACTATAGGGGGACGTCCATAAATTACGTCACAGTTTAGGGGGGGGGGTCAGGTGTTACAAGAGGGGGGGGGGGGGGGGGTAACTGTACGTGTGAAGTACCAATTTTTTGTTCTATGTATTTGGCGCCATTCTTATAGATTCTCATATTTATAGTACCCACCCTAGAAACAGCAGATGCATATCAAATAATTATCAAGTTTGACTACTCAAAAAGCAAACATAAAGAAATTAATATTTTGGTTGTACCACTTTATTGTACCTTTGCCACCTGCTGATTTCAATTTTTTGTTAGAGGTTGGTATGAGAATCTGTGACGTATTTAAAGGGGGGAGGGTAATAGGTTTTGTGACCAACTGTGATATGGGAGGGAAAGGGGGTTCAAAGTGGCCTACAAAAGTGTGACATAATTTATGGACGTCCCCTAGTACAAAAAAAATGAATATATATATATATATATATATATATATATATATATATATATATATATATATATATATATATATATATTACATATTATATATGTCCTATATATTCATATCTTCATCAAAAGAAAGACTATGCTATAATATATATAATGGCCCAAGACACAATAATAGTAATCAAACAATTGTTTATCAGAAACTAATTCTTTTAATTTCTAAATTCCAACTACTTTTTCCAACAAAGTTGGGTAAGTATTTTACAAGGGCACAACCAGTGTTGAATCCAGGCATACCTGCGGGGGGCTTAGTCCCCCCGCAGCTCGTTCCCCCCCCCCTACCTCCCCCGATGTAAAAACATTAGGGATTAGGCACATATAGTATATTTTTTGAGAAACTATACTGGGCACAACATGTCGACTTGATTTTGCCAGTCTCTGCAAGTCCTATAGTAAAACTAAATAATAAGAAAAAACTTTCATAAAGAAAAAAAAAACATACATATCATTATAAAAAAAAGAAATGAATACAATTTAAAAAATATGAATGCACACAGTCATGTGGGGCCAACTTCATTCACACGTAGTAAGTCTGCTCTCAATAACATTTTAAATTTGGAAATATCATCCTCTTGACGGAATTTTGATTAAATTTGGTTGTAATGTAAAGGTTTATAGATCTGATGTAAAAACCATTCTGGTATTGCTGAGTTCGAGCAAAATATTGTAGGACAGCTACTATTCAATCTAGTTCATGCTGTACTATTATTTACCATCAATCTATCACCTGGATCAATATCAACTACACCTAGTAACATTTTTTTCAGAAAAACCAAATCCATTTCTTTTAGAAAATTCTCCACTGACAATAACTCGCACAATTTCAATCTATCCTCGTATGAGCAATTTCTTCTGTTTGTTATGAACTTGGTGGGCCGGTTTTGAATATTTACAAGCTTCATAAGGTTACTTTTTGATATCGTATGCCACGCAGGACATCCGTATGAAATCACAGCTCTAATATCATGTTTCATTCAGGATGTTTCAACCAACAAATCAACCAATCAATCAAATCAAATCAGCCAATTACATTAATTTCAAGTTATTTAAAAAAAAAAGTTCTAAAATAATGTGAAACTCTCAGGCCTAAATTGTAGTTGATACGATTGATTCCACAATGTTTGAACTCACAAAGGTGAATTTCGCTATTGTATTTTCGTAACTGGAAGTGGCTATTCGATGTACCGGAGGTACGTTTAAGATCGGTTTTAGTTTAGATTAAAACAGTTTAGGATGTTTTGTTTGGTCGTTTAGTTTTGGTTAGTCAAGTTGTGCTGCTCATTGAATTCGGTATAGTGACGTTTTTCCAGTGGGAGACTGTATTTTTCCCAAAAAGTGAATGAATTATTCATCAGGATTTATAAAAGCTGTAACAAAATCTTCGATTACTTACGATACATGAATAATAATATTTGTTTGTTGAATATGAGCTGATACAAAATGAAAAGAAATTGAATTTTACAAAATATATGCCCCCGGTGAGGATCGAACTCACGACCTTAAGATTATGAGACTTACGCGCTGCCTACTGCGCTACGGAGGCGTCGGAAAATGAGGGCATTGTAAGCTATATAGTCCAATGTACGTTAATGATGGAGAGTAATGCTGGATTTTGTAATTGCATAAGTGTCATTATGTCAGATCTAGTTATTAAACAAACTGCAAACATAAAAAAATCAGTATTAAAACAAAAAATATGTCAACAAATATGCTGTCTGAATCGATAAAGGAAGCGTACGTGAGTACTAGAATAGTCCGCTGCAGCAGCACTAACTTGACAAATTCGTTTGTTCACCCGGTAAAGACAAGATAGCACCGTCATCGCCGTGGTTGCCTTTGTCGTTTGTCAGCAATAGATTGTTCCAGAAACCTAGGCCTAGGCTTGAGTAATTTCGTGTTTACCACGTTTCCTTGGAATTTCCGCAATCAGTTTGTGGAATATTAGTGCATCGCTCACACTTGTCGAAAACATCAAAGCGTGGTAAGATGGTGAAGGAAACAGGTTATTACGACGTGTTGGGTGTTAAACCTAATGCAGGTCCAGACGAATTAAAAAAGGCTTACAGGAAATTGGCCTTGAAATATCACCCAGACAAAAATCCAAATGAGGGAGACAAATTTAAGCAAATCTCTCAGGCTTATGAAGTTTTATCAAATCCTGATAAACGTCGAATGTATGATCAAGGGGGAGAGCAAGCTATGAAAGAAGGTGGGGTTGGAGGCAGTGGTTCATCACCCATGGATATCTTCGACATGTTCTTCGGGGGTGGCCCATTTGGAGGCGGTCGTGGACAATCTCGTCGTAAAGAGCGTCGAGGTAAAGACGTAATCCATCAGCTGAGCGTTTCTCTTGAGGAATTGTACAAAGGTGCTGTTCGTAAACTGGCAGTACAGAAAAATATTATCTGCGAAAAATGTGAAGGTCGGGGTGGTAAGAAGGGAGCCGTCTCTCAATGCCCAACATGCCGAGGTACAGGTGTGCAAGTTCAGATAGCTCAGCTAGGACCAGGTATGATCCAACAAATTCAGTCAATGTGTGGAGAGTGCCGTGGTCAAGGAGAGAGAATTAATCCGAAGGATCGTTGTACTACCTGTCAAGGAAGTAAGACGGTGCGTGATCGGAAGATCTTGGAAGTTCATGTCGACAAAGGCATGACTGATGGACAGAAGATAACATTTAGTGGTGAAGGCGATCAGGAACCGGGGCTGGAACCTGGGGATATTATCATTGTTATTGACGAGAAGGAAAACGACGTATTCAAGCGTTCTGGTAACGATTTAATCATGTCTATGCATCTTCAATTGGTCGAAGCATTGTGCGGTTTTCAGAAATGTGTCAAGACACTTGATAGCAGAGACTTGTTAATTACAATGCTTCCTGGGGAAGTTGTTAAACATGGGGACATTAAGTGTATTTTAGGTGAGGGCATGCCCCAGTATAAGAATCCTTTTGAGAAGGGACGTCTGATCATCCAGTTCATGGTGGATTTCCCAGCATCCTTACCACCAGAGTTGGTTGGAAATCTCGAGAATTGCCTTCCACCGCGTCCCCAGCTCATGATTCCAGACGCAGCTGAAGAGTGCATGCTCATTGACATTAACCCTGAGCAAGAAGCCCGCAGAGATAATAGGCAAGCGTACGATGAAGACGAAGGCGGCCATGGACCAAATCGAGTGCAATGTGCATCTCAGTAGGCTTTCATTTTAGTAAGTGCCTTATGGCCTAAGAATTTCCTTGTCATCTCTATTGTCCTAGAGCAAAGGTTTTATTAGAAATATTTTTTGTAATCATATCTTTATTTGACAATTACTAGGTAATCACAAATATTCCACGTCGCGAATTAATTTTCAAGTTGCGATAAAAATTATAATTCAATTCCTTAAATGTTCTATTTGTCATAGTTAGTGCCGTAGCCAATATACATTTCAAGAAATAACCTAATTCCATATTGACATAGCCTGATGTAAAACATTGTCTCTAAGGAGTGGCACCGGGCCTAACTTGAGCGCTTGCTGAACTGCATTGTCTATGATTATTGATAACCATGTAATAATCTGTATGGGCCCTACATATAAATATAATCAATTTTTGTTTCAAAGCATTCTTAAATTAGGCCTAGGCCTATATATTGGTATGCATTTCATCATGAAATTGAGCAACTTTTTTATAAGCCCACATGGCAATAATACTGGTATTGCAAGTTATTTGGAAAAATTTTGATTTCCTTGTCATGAAACTTTTTGTTGAATAATCCATCAATCTTTGCTAAAATAAAATGTTCTGCTTTCCGTACCTAAAAAAAAAAAAAGTTTTGAAGTCAAAACTATGATGTCTATTGTTGCAGTAGGCCTAGGATATGTTCAAATTGTTTGGCCTAGAATACATAGTGTGAACATTTATACTTATATAAATCTGGGGTAAAATCTAGGTAGCAGTATCAATATCATGAAAACCTACACTAGCAGTCACATGAAATTTTGTTTTCCAAAATGTAATTCTTAATCAAACCTACCAGTACGCATATTTCATCTCTAATTTAGTTGAAGACTAATTCTCGTCACTCTGGGTGCATATGTACTCTTTTTTTAGTGTGTATAATGTTGATAGATTTTCTTCAGATGTATTTTGATGCGACTCCATTGACCACTTCATGTGACCGCCAGTGCACTTACTCGATATGAGCCATCATTTATTTATGTAAATTGCAAATACATGAAGCGTGAACCATCTAAAATAATAGATCGATGTAGCAAATCGACGCACCTTATGTACCTGTTTGTATTGGGTTACTCGTAGTACAGAATGTGAATAAATTTTACCTTGCATAGCCCAGATGTACCGTAATTATTATTGTTTTTAATTAGGTACACTGACATATAATTGACATGTAGATCTGAGCTCTAGATTGGGCATTAAGGATATGAGTTTTTTGTTTGCAGGAGTTCTAAAATCCATAAGGTGACACCCTAGTAGACTTACGACTACATTCAAAAGGAGCTGTCTGTTGATGCCAGTAACATTTAAATGTTCAATAAATATTCGGCATAGATAATAATTATCACTTGCACTATGTACCTAGTTTGTAATGTAATACCGTAATATATGTTGCTGGTTCAACATTCTGTATTAAATAATTCATAAACACATTTCATTTTTTGGGAGCTTATCGTTTTTCACTCTTCGTGTAACTAAAAAGTGAATAGGCTTGAACTCAGATCAGGATTGGTGACCAAGTAATAACGTTTTAAATAAAATGTGAATAAATTATGCTTTCTAGTTGCCCAATAAGTTTATTAAAATGTGAGCATAATGATCTAGAGGCAATATATGTAACCCACTGTTTACTTAAGCATTGAAGCAACATTACGGATATGTAATGTTGGTTGGACTGCACTTTGTGAAACTGCATTCTGTTTAGTAATTGGAAATCAATAAAGCAAATATAAAATTCAAATGTTGAAAACAATGTCTCATTATTGTTTGGAATTGTATCAACATTAACATTCCTGTCTCCAAACTCCTTGGTCATTCAGTATCCTTCAGTTTTAAGCCAAGGTCCAATGTACCACAATAGTATGGTTTTGGTCATAAAATAAGAAAGACGGAATAATCAAATGGGCTACGCTTTCAAGTACTACAGAGCGAAGCTGCTAGTCATCAATGTTGAAGGACTTTCATAAGAGCCAATAATAATCCAGATGTTTGGAATTCTTATTTCGCCACCACGAATCGATTAAATAATTGTGAAAACCAAAATTAAGACAAATAACTGAAATGAGTAATTATAATAATTAAAGGAAAAGGGAAGAAGACTACAAAGAAACAAGGATTCTTTCTCCCCAACACGCATATGGATTTGTTCATTATCCCCAATATACCGGCAGGGCCGACTGGGAACAAAGAGCTTGGGCGAGGATTAAAAAATGGAGAAATAAAATGGAACGATGAATTTTTGCCCACATTGCACGGCCGAGCAGTAGAATGATTAAAAATAGATCCACTAGATGTGTTCGGTGAAGGTACATAGTATTGATAAATAATAATTATGGTAATGTAGGTTCAACAAATTGTTGAGATTTTCTCAATACAGTGAAACATTTCGTTTTTCAAGAGACCAGGAAAAATAAAGCATCCATGATGGAAAATTCATCATTGGTTTAACGAGAGTAGGGTCAGACAAAATACGTGATAGTTTAAGCGGGAAAACTATGGATCCGGCAATGTTGCATAGAGATTTCATCACTGTAATAAGAAATAATTCAGTTCTCAACTTGACTCCCGTCTTGGCATATGTTTTGGAGGCCTACAAACAAGCCACCTCTCCACTCAGGCCAGAACGCCCCTGTATACAGATATTATACCACAATATGTAGGCCCTACAATTTCTTAGATCAGTTGCATTATGATTTATAAGTAATTAAAAATTAATTTGTGATGGACGATATGAGATGACTGATAGATGATGATACAGAGTGAGAGAAACAGGTGATATGAGAATAATGAGGTGGGTACAGGTCACAAAAAAGCACAAGATAGATTGGAAAATGTGAGTACTGGGAGGTAGGTTCCACAAGAATCAACAAACTCCACTAAATACCTTTTCCACGGACTCTGAAGGAAAGAACCTCCAGGTGAAAATCATAGAAACATTAATAAGCCTAATAACGTACGTATACAGTGAAACCTCTATGCATCGTTCCTGGATCCATCGTTTTCCTGCTTGTATCATTCATTTTTTCTAACCCCACTCTTATAATCAATCCTAAATTTTCCTGGATGGATGGTTTTATTTTCCTGGTCCCTTGAAAAACGATGGATAGAGGTTTCACTATACTAAAACTCAGGACTTGTCGTGAGTTTCTGTGATTTTCCCCTTGTGGTCATTTCCTTCAGAGTCCATGGAAAAAGTACGTACCAGTGGGAAACTCGAGTTTGTTGATTCTTGTGGAAACTACCTCCCAGTACTCGTATTGTCCAGTCCATTATGTTTTTTGTGCTCTGTACGCCCATGTTTCCTCCTACTTGTACCCACCTCATTATTCTCATATCACCTGTTGTCTATTGTACTGTACCATCATCTATCACTCATCTCATACCGTCCGTCACAAATTAATATTCTTCAAATCAAGTCTTACTTTCCAATAATGATTATAAGTAATTCGTTATCATTATCAATACTGGGTGGTAAGATCGTTCTTGTGGTGTCTTGTTCTTACCTTGTCATCGTTGGGCACAATTGGGGTCAAGTTCAAAAAATCAATCAAGAAAGGTAAGATTGATCCATCGAAGACCTGCAAAAATTTCATGCACTGCAAAAATAACCAAAACAGTTCAGCAAGGTAAGCTGCTGGTAGCATTCACTCAGAATGGTGAACTTCAATTTCTCGAAGGAAAAAAATTAAAAGTATTATATCCAACTTTTATAAAAATGTTGATGGTAAATATTTTCCTACTGGTGATTTAATCAATTTTTACCATCATTATATTTTCTCTTACCATTGAGCAACCACAGTACATTTTTTCAGAACTAGCTAGGTGCAAGTTTGACTCGTCCCATTACGTGGGTAATTGTTCTATTCGAACAGCTGATCTCTGGAATACATTGGATAAAACAAATGCGAAAGTGTCTTGCTGACTTTTTACTTGCGACAAGGAGATGAAGTGGTCAGTGACATACCAGGTTTAATCAATTCATAAAGTATATTTATATAGTAATCGAGTAAATAGAAATACAAGAACAATCAAACTTAAATACACTATATGTAATTCTCTGAGAAACACCAGAAAAAAACCTGACCAGAGACACTAGATAAATATAATAAATATATAGTAATTAGGGGTGTGCAAATCCATGTTTTTTATTTCAAACGGAATCAAAACTGAATCTCATCAAAATTACCGAATCCGAACCCGAATCTGAATCTTTTTAACATGCATTGTGAAGTGTAATAATGGGACAAATGACACTGCTGATAAGTTACACTTGATCCAGGAAGTGAAAATATTATCTCAGCATTCTCATAATTACCCCAGCATAAAACATTCTATGCAGCACAAGTCTATTACAGCAATTGTTCTTGAGAATGGATAATGCAATGTTGCCACGTTTTTGGTGCCAAGATTCAAAATTTCCGAATCTTTTATATTAGACCGAATCCGAATCTGAAAATGGATTCGGATTCGATTAGAAAAACATGGATTCGCACACCATTAATAGTAATACAATGTCCAGACAAATCATATAACATTATCAATATTTAGATACAACTTGAAATATTAGGTGATGCGCAATCACAATTTCCTATTTCCTACCTTGAATGGATTTTCAGTACATGGACAGTTTAAAATTGTCTTGGGACTAACGGTCGGTTGTATTGGCTGATCCTCAGATAATCTAGGTTAATATTTTGGATATCAACGTCATTCCATTTCACTAGTCCTAGGATTCACACATTGGTACCACTGGGCCTGAATTATTTCAAAGCTAGAGTATTGATTGGTTATCAAAATCATGACCATGGAAAATCAATTATGAATGATGTACAAATGAATAAAAAAATGGCCACTCTGATACCATAAAATACAATTTTGGAATTGCGTCTTGAATATATCAATCACTAACTTATGGTTATTTAATAACTTACAATAAATACTATTAAGTACAATGTTAATTTGATGAATGGTTGAAATAAATAAATTAGCGTTTGATTGAAATGTTATGGCGTAGAAAGATCAGATATCCAACAAGGCGGGTTTAGTTTCTTGAGCACACTTCAGCACCGACTGGATCAGCTTGACGAAGCCCGTGTCCTTCGGCTTCTCGAGACCGCGGAGGATGCGATTCTTCATCACGGCCACAAACTCACGATTACTGAGCTGGCCGTCCACTACAACAACAATAACAATGACAATGACTGCTCTACTTATCGACACAGCTAACATCTACGCTGGTTGGGAGAACGAATCAGAGGATGATGATTAGTTATGTTATCAATCTACATTAAGAGTCCATGGGAGTCAATTTGGGGAAATATCAGTTTTTTGGTGTTAACTTTTGAACGGTATGAGATATCAAAATTCTATTTCGCGAGAAACACAGATAATTATACCTGTAATAGCTTCAAGGTGATATAAGTTACACCTATTCGAATCATGTCGCATAACTATCAAGCGTATAGGCTTATAGCTGAAAATAAAAATAAAAATATATCCTTAACCTTTAAACTGCTACACATGCGGCAACGCATCTGAGCCAGTTGTGCTCGCTCTGCTATGTGAGCGTTTTATTCCCACGCTTTGATGTTCATTTTCTATTGAACGGCAAACTGTAGTTATTGGATCTGATTTTTTGACGCTTCTGCGCAATCTATTGACTGAACATATGCACTTCTTCAAAACAATGTCAACTTTCAATTAACGTCATCAAAGTAGCGTTTATTTAGACAAAATTTCTGTCAAAGATTCAATTGGATTCTGACATTGGTGAAAATGGCGAATGTTGATTGACCGACTCGGGGATTTAATATGATTTGTTGGACCGATAATGAGAAACGTTACCCAACACATGAATCTAGAGAGATTAAACCGGTTCTTATCTCAATTTTGATATCGTGAACAATGATGATGTATTCAATAGTGAAGATAGAGATAATATCCAAGCTCCGGTGGCAACGCGAAAATGAGTATTTATTGTAAATGAGCATTTATGAATTACCCATCTGATTTTCCATCACCCTTTCATCTTTTTATTCTTCTGTGATCCTTTTCCTGTGGTGTATTGAAAAAATCATGGAGAAATAATCGTAAATGTAGCATCTGGAATTATTTGCACAAACTATTGTACTTTCGAAAAGATAACTCAGCACAGGGTGTTCAGCTGCTGTCAGAAAACTCAGCAGTTAAAAGGTTAGAAGCAAATGCTAGGATGAAGTACTAATTGGCCACGACCTTTAATTAGTAGAGTGATAGGCCGAATTATAACATTATAGGCCTATCACTCAATTTTTTTTTTTTTTTTTTATTTTGTATAATGACAAACTTTACATTTGCTGTTAATGGAAAGAAGTGATCATTGTCCAAGAGACTTAGTTCAAAGTGGAAGATATCAACATTCGTGTGTTTTGTTCACTCTTAATACCAATGCTGATAATGTCCGGATATATATCACAGAAACGGTTTTTACTTATAATGTGTTCCGGACTTTCGGAAACTGCAAGACTTTTATCTGCGGCGGAAAATTATGGTCACCGACAGCGCAGCCCTGGTGTTGAAGTTCATTGGTTTTAAATAATTAAAATGGGGTGGTAAGATCGCCCTTGTGGTGCCCCATCCAAACGATCCTACTTTTCATCCTTAGCCTTAATTGGGGAACAATGATTTTGTATCAAGTTTTGATGTTATTAAAAAAAAAAAAAAAAAAAAAGTTAAAAGGTTAATACTAGTCTTCAACTTAAAATTTGTAACTCTTAAATTTGTATTTGTCACCACGGAGGAAAATCTTGTGAAAGCTGGCTACACCACCGGCAGAGACAGTTGACTTCGGTTTCGTCTGTATGCTCTAGTTCAGTGATTCTCAACCTTTTACATACTGCGGACCACTATTAACATAAGGTTTTTACTGCGGACCACTTGTGAATATTTTCGTTAATCAAACAAATATGAGCAATATATAGGGTGACCAGATTGTGGTAAATAAAATCTAGGAGAAACATCTGAAAGTCAAGTATGCGCGAAGCCGGTGACCCGCGGGGGATTTGGGGGGCAAGGCCCCCCAACACCAGCCCCGCAGGGATTTTTTTGGGGGGGACGATGTTTTAATGAGTTTCAGTTGCTTTGGAGCGCGGTGTGAATAAAAAATAAATACATCATCATTTTCTTATGTAGAGATACCACTGTGTTTTATTTCACTGTTTCAATTGAGAATTATCTATTACCGTATTATAAACTTGTGTCGTATGTACATTTATGTAGAGATTGCTGTTGGCGCAGTTTCTTCATCCTTTTAGTTCATGCCTTGTATTTGGATGACCTTGGTGAGGGAAATGATGTTTTTTAGTTTCAAGTACATAATTGTAAAACTCAGTGCAGGAAAATTCGTAGTCGGTAGTTGATCCTCTTATCTTTCTTTTTCACCCTATACTTTTACAAAATGATAACTTGAGCATGAATTCGTTGTTGAAGAGAGAGGGAGCACTTTGGCTTGCTCTCTTTGCCCTTCTAAATGTATACACGAAAGGTGACTTGAACCACCCGCGCGTTATTAGTGTGGCATAGGAAGGACGGTCGCTCATAACCTTATCTCATGTATATAACTGCTAACAGAAGGTTTGCCCCGGCCCGGAAGATAGGCCTACTATAGGATGAAGTACTGTACTAAACAGAGCTAAACATAATATGCAAGTATTGCAATTTACCGTAATATAATGTGAAATGATTAACAAGATATATATATATATATATATATATATATATATATCTCAAACCCAGATAACCAATTAAATTGGGCCAGGGGGTGTTTCCACCAGTTTTTCTAGGGCAGACTTCTCATATCAATCGGTTCCTGCCAGTTCCGACTTCTTCCTCCTCTTCTTCACTACTGCTAGGCCTATCCTCTATTTCTTCTTCTCTTCCTACGAGTTCCCTCCATCGTTCTCTATTCTCCCACCATCTCTTGTCTTCCACTTCTTCCCATTTTTCTCCTCTGTTGACTACCCCAAACTTGACTCCCTCTTGCCACCTTTCTCTTGGTCTTCCAACTCTTCTCTTAGCTCCGTTGTTCTCTGCTATCTCAAACATTGCTCTCGGTATTCTCTCCTTTTCCATTTGGACTCAACGAAGATGATTTCGATTTATAAAAATTCAGATTAACCAAAAAAGCTCTTTTCCACAAAAGCATCACTCTCATCGTGCTTGGGATTCAGTCAATTTCGTATTGTACAAGAGAGTAAGCTATGCCACCTTGCAAAACTACGTATGAGAAACCGTTGCGAGTGGCCTCACTGATAACGACGACACGTGATCATCATATAGCTTCTATTAGCGCTCGGCCGTCCCGAGTCTGACGTACGATTGTTCCGAGCTCAACACGGTCGGATGACACACAACGCTCAAAGTGCTTCAACTCATTCCTACGTGTCGAATGAAAAACATGGTAATTGGAAACATGATGATCAATTCAAGGAATTCACTCGGAACTATTTTGAATTATCCAATCCAAAAACAGTATGTAAGTAATTGAAGGGTCAAGATATCTGTTTGAATTACAGATTAGCTGGAATTCAGATTATTTAATTAATATGGTGTAGGGGATTCTTGAGTTGATATCCAGGGGACTCCTGTGTGGAAATCACTCGGGAGAATTCCCTTGTACAAATCAGACAGGGGAATCCTGGAAGGGACCTCCCATGATCTAGTGCAAGTATATAAAGACCAGCAAGGCAACCTATGATCCAGTTCAAACCTTCAAAGTGATAAAAGTGTACAAGTGATTGGACAGTCAACATGCGATCAGTAAATTCCACTGGAACAACCAGATGTCTCTATTAACATGTACAAGTATTCTATTCATCAGTGCAAATAAATAATAATAATAATCGAACTCTGTTTCCAAACAATTGGGTCAGAGGGTGTTGTACCACCATAACTAGGGCTAAACTTTTCAAAACCGGCTAGCCACGCATCGGGTTTTATGCAGTGCTACCTTCAAATGATTGAATATTAGAGTTTGAAGGCGCATCAACAGCGAGGTCATTTAGCGCCTGTAGTATAAGTGACAACCTAACCTTGCACCTTTTTAAATTTATATTGGGTTTAACGACACATTATAATGATGATGGTTTAATGATGGTCGTGGCCTACATTGTGGGAACAATCCCAGCATTAGCCTAGACTACAAAGGGAAACCACGAAAACCCCTTGTAGAGATGGACGGTGGCAGGAATCGAACCCGGTCCAATATGCCCTTCACCTCCTGGATCACATGTAGCGAGTGCGTTAACCACTACGCTGCATGAACCGTAACATAGAAATGAACATAGAAATACACGTAACATAAAAACATATGTAACATAGAAATGAACATAGAAATACACGTAACATAGAAACATATGTACGTAACATAGAAATGCCTATACCTTCAGCTGGGGATCAACTTCAAGTTGAAAATGTCAAAATTTCGTATTAACCGAACTTGGATTAACAAGGGTTTACCGTATCTTTGTACATAAAATATGTCAGCCGAGAAACCAGGGCATCGACGGAAGGAAATGAATACTTACGGTTCTCGTCGAAGATGGTGAACACCACGTTAATGACGTGGTCGGACAGGTCAACGTGAGCTACTGTCTTAGCCACGTGTTTCAAAGTACCTGGAGCAAAAACCATAGAATTAGTGAGTTCCTACAATGAATATTTTAAAAATTATTTTAGTTTGAGTGTTCATTGTCAGAGATCATTGCCCAAGATACTTAGTTCAAAGTGGAAGATATCAACATTCGTTTGTTTTGTTTACTTGATCAATACCAATGCTGGTAATGTCCGGATATATATCACAGAAACGATTTTTACTAATAATTTGTTCGGGACTTTCAAAAACTGAAAGACTTTAATCTACGGTGGAAAATTATGGTCACAGACAGCGCAGTCCTGGTTTTGAAGTTCAGTGGTTTTAAATAATTAAAATGGGGTGGTAAGATCGCCCTTGTGGTGCCCAGTCCAAACGATCCTATCTTTCATCCATAGCCTTAAATGGGGAACAATGATTTTGTATCAAGTTTCGATGTTATGAAAAAAAAAAAAATTCAAAAGGTCAGTTGGTTCTTAGTACAGTTGACCGTTCCCTATCCCAGATGGCTAGATCCAGCGTTGACCATGCCCACCTTGGTCGATGGAAGCGCCGGCGATGTGGTAGAAAGTCAGGGCAGTGTCTACGTCGTTGATGTTGTTGAGGAAGTGGAAGAACTTGAGGTAATCCTCTCGACTGATCCCGACCGGGTCCTCTTTGAACGTCTTCTTGACGCGCTTCAACATCTTCGACTTCTTCTTGGGCGGGTAGCCGGCGTACGCCAGCAGCAGCTCGGCAAAGTCGGCCTCCGAGATGTTGCCGTTCTCGTTGGGACCCTTGCGTAGAAACTAGAATCACCGAGCGGAAATTAGTGTAATTATTATTTTCCAAAATGTCACTCATATTGTTTATCAGTTAAACTTCAAATAATTGTATCATCTGTATTATTCTATGCTAGTGACGTTAGGCCTATGTACTTTCACCCCATCTTGCAATAATTTATGTATTTTTCTTTTTCCTCCAAGTCCTTTCCCGCACAAAAGCCTTGGCTTATGTGGGTTTCATTATTTTCATTATTTTTTTTCCTTTTTAATGCTTTTTAATTAATGCTATATCCGAATTTTGTAATGCTACAAACCAAAATAAATAATGCTACAATTTGTTGCCTCTAGTTATTCATAATCGCACTCAATTTCTATGTACATGTGGAATAATTACTTTCTTTGTGTGTGTGTTTGTGTGTGTGTGTACCATTTCTTTTTGTGTACCAACTTATTGTGTATCATTAGGCCTGCTTGTTTGTGTTGCACCAACCTGAACCTAAGTGTTGCTGGTGCAGGAAGGAAATGCGTCATATTACGGGTTTGGTGCAGGAAATGATCCCTAAATGTTGAGGTACAAACAAACACGATTGTGCCAATTTCAACGGTTCCTAGACGCGAATTTTGGAAATGGGAAAAGTTAATTGGGTGAAATCACGGAGACGTAATTCTGCATGTCAATTTGCTTGAAAATAATTATAACCCTTATTCAAATATATAATTTTTCATTCTCATCGACAAAAATTTGAGTGTCAACAACTTGTAAGCCAACATAGTGTCCGCCAACAATTTGATTTTAGCGCCTGCCATCTTGAACTGAACTAAGCACACCAGCTCCAAAGCTGGTGTAGAACTACCTGAACTAGTGCAAGTGAACTGGGGCAAACAAACACGATAGTGCAGCTTTGGTGCAGCTCCACGGTTACAAACAAACACGAAAGTGCAAGAACTGAAGAACCAGTGCAGGACTGCAGGTAGTTCAGGACAAACAAACAGATCTATTAATATTCATGTCCATGATTTGAGTCAAGTTGTGCTCAATTTATATCCATATTGTATTAAAAATAATGACAATAGATGAATAAATAAATGAATAATAAATAAATAATTGTTAGTCATTTATTCATTAATTCATTTCTGAATTTTCTGCAAATAGTATACACTGCAGGTAAAATTATATTGAAATGCCCATACCTTCAGTCGAGGATCGACTTCAAGTTTTGAAATAAGTCAAATTTTTTATTAATCCAGTTTGTATTAAGGAGGGTTTACTCTAATATAGAATAAGGCAGTGTTTTGCGGCAGTCGACGGACGTACCTCCAGGCTGAGGATCTCCCGCTGCAGCTGCTGCTGGAAGTCCAAGAACTTCTCGATGGTCAACTTCTCGCTCATGTTCGGCCCGAAGAAGTACGTCGTCAGCGCGGAGTTCACCCCCTGTCAACACGCAACACGTTACTGTCATGTTATTGATTACCACAGTAGCCATAGTTACCATGGTACTTGTGTATTATTGTAACGTAATCATTGTTAGAAGAACTTCATACATAACTGTTTATAACGTGCTAACTTATAAACTTACTAATATATACATAACTATTGAACCATATAAAACTGAAATATAGTTATTATTATAGTTATCATTACAGTAACTTGTGATGCTAGTAAAGTGACTGTTTGGCTCACATCAAGATGCATTGAGGGTTGCGTTTGCCAGATGAAATGGTGACTTCACTTCCTATCGCTCCCACGTTAAAAAATGTGTACCAATTCACCAGCCACATCTTCAGAACTGAAGATCATGCGTAGTGTAGTAGTGATAGAAGGAACTAACTTATGTTCATGTCGGCTCAGCTAATAACAGCTATCATCAACAGAGGGCATGATGTGAAGTTTCTTAAAAATCAACACTAGATAGAGGAGCGACATTTGATTCTGCGAAAAGTACTCAGGAAATGGAACGTATTTTAGAGTTGAGTGAAGTCACCATCTCAAGCTGGCAAACGCAACCCTCAATGCATCTCGGTTCAAATGTAGAACTTGTCGAGAGAATACTGACTCTACTCGTCAATAACCAAAATGGCCGATCACCAGCTTGACCTTGAAGGCCTTGAAAGTCGAATCAAAATGACAGAGAGAGAAATCCATTTATTTGGCCGCTGATGAGTCATGCACTTATGAGTGACCACAGGGATCCAGCTGGCTGATCAATAAAAATATACAATAGTTAAAGAAGAAAAAATTGAAAATTGAAATAATAAAACGAAATTAACAATATGAAATGAAGATAAAAGAAGTGAAGTTGATGATTGAAAAAATACAAATGATGTTAAACTAATTTATATTATTATACAGATGATTATGGACGATTGATGATGAGTCTCTCAAAATAGAAATGATAATGTTGTCTAAAAGTGAAGATGAAATGGCGAATGATTTGAGAAAGTCGGTGAAGAATGATGGTATGGCTGCTATATATACTGTATTCAGGCCACATCATTTCATTACACTTCAATTTGAAAGAAACACAGAAAATTTAAAGGTTTATTCGAAAGCAAAGTTTTGAATATTGCAGTGAAGGAAATATCTCTCCATTAGCAGGGCCAGAACTTCTTCGAGAATATTAATTTTTTTTTCATTTATTCATGTTGGGTTTAACGACGTACTTAATGATAATAATAACTAAGTAAGAACTGTTGACGTTAGATGAATGATTAATGAGATGAGGGTTTCTTACGTAATGGGAAAGCCGTGGCCTAGACTACAAAAGAAAGCCATGTAAAACCCCAGTAAAGATAGACGGTGGCAGGGATCGAATCAGGTCTGTTATTCCCTTCACCCGACGGATCACAAGAAGCAAGCGCGCTAGCAACTGAACTCCATGTGCCGGTGCTATGATTCTTGATGTTCTACTGAATGAGGGAGCTGACGGAGGTAATTTCTCGCTTCAATCGTTGATAGTTTGGCTATACAATGTTGATATACAGTGAAACCTTTATCCATTGTTTTTAAGGAAGCAGGAAAATGAAACCATTCATGCAAGAAAATGACTCACCAAGGAAAATTTAATATCGATTATATGGGAGTGGGGTGAGAAGAAATGAATGATACAAGTAGGAAAACGATACATCCGGGAACGATGTGTAGAGGTTTCGCTCTACTTGTATTCACGAACGACGAAGGTCATTTATACCAATATAAAAAATGTGAACATCACAGTTATAGGCCTATTTGTATTTAAAATGAAATTTAAAATAGTTTTTCATTTGAAATAATTATAACGGGGTGGTGAGGTTGCCCCTGTGGTGCCCCGTCCAAAAGCTCCTACTTTCATCTATTGCCTCAATTGGGGAACAATGATTTTGTATCAAGTTTCGATGTGATTAAAAAAAAAACGTATATAATATATTTGCATAGCTGGATGGTGTTTTCAAAGCACTAAGCTTTTAAATAACAGGGTTTATAAGAAGAAACACAGTTACTTCTTTCAAAGCGTTGAATCCTGGAAGTTGCAGCGAGCTATGTAATTACCAGAGTTTTTACAATTATTTAGTTGGTAGACGACCCTATTTGTTCGTGGATACAAGTATATAAGTACCTATTTTAAATTCAACTGAAGATTGGTACCGGTAGTTTAGTACCAAAATTAAATAAAGCATTCGTTAAGCACACACATCTTTCATGGAAAACGTCAACTAGCTGATTGACGATGAAGTATTGCTGACCTTGAATGTGTTGCCGGTGTTGGCGTGATCTCGGTGGCGGCTGCCGATGCTCGTCTGTTGGCGGATCAGTGTCGCCACCTTCTCAAACTCTTCCGAGTCGACGTCACCGTCACCGTTCAAGTCGAACATGCGAAACGCAATCTCGAAATGGCGGCGCGAAGCTGAAACAAACGAAAGACACAAACTTGACGACAACTGAATGAGAAACGAAGGAATAATAATTAGGTTGTAGGCTTGTACAATTGGGATTAAATGCATTTCTGAAACTAGTTTCAATATTTACATTCATATTTTTAGGTGAACATAAACAGAGACTAGATTTTTTTGGTACTTGAAAAACCGTTTTTTTGTTTGCGTACTTGTCAAACTAAAATACACAATGGCAAAAACTGGCATGCACATCTGTCAATTTCTGAATTGATACTGCACAGTTTTGGGGCAAAATAGATTGAACCAACTAATTACAAATTTCTAAAAACCGCATAGGGACCCAAGTCATAAATAATTTGAGAATAGCTTGAGTCTGTAGAGCAAAAATAGCAAAACAAAATTCCTCTGAAAAACTGTATATTTTGACTGAATTCAACACAGCACATTATTGCAATGCAAAACAAAATTAGAGAAGAAGAAATTTCTCCCCAAAATATTTATTCATGTAATTTAGAGTATGTCTTAATGTAATGTTACAGAGATTTTTTTTATATAATCCGATCAGCTGAACCTGCTTTTTAAAAACTTTATTTCGAAATGGAAGTATGTTTTTAGATTGTTTTTGATATATAAATCTATTAAAATACAGCACTCAAAATACATAGAATAAAACATAAAATACAGCACTGAGTCATCTGCATGCTAAATACTCGGGTGGACGGCTAATTCAATTCACGAATAATAAAATAGTTTTTCAATTAACCCACCAAACATAAAACATTATGTGACATCATAACGTACCTAGGCCTCCTAGCAATACACAAATGTTCAATTAATTGTTAATCAAGCCCAAGGTATTTAATTACAATATTTTAAATCAACATGGAAATCTTGATATATACAATCACCGTTTCCCAATTGATGACTTGAAATAGGCATGGCTTAACCAGTACGCCAGTTGGATCATATCATTTGTAGTCATTTCAAGATACCCCGATTGGATATTTGAATTTGACTACAATTCTAACAGCCCTGTTGATTGGACGGTATGATTTCTGCCGTCATGGGGGCGGAGACTACGAGTCGTCAATTAGGCTGAGATGAATTAATAAAACCGTTTAGAAGCGGCATCTCTCTTTTGATTCAAGACTTCGAGGCATCTTGTCAAAATATATATAAACTCCATTTTGTATTGTATCGTATTGAATTTATTCACCGCTTGTTAACATAAGAAATATATGTATAAACAAGACCAAGAGAAAAAAATAAAAATCACATTATTACTTGTGAACAAATGTAAGATGATACTGAAATGAATTAATAAAATAATTACAGTTGTTGTGAATTGTAAGAGATATGAAAACAACAAAGATCAATTTAATAAAAGCCTAATATACAATAAGAGAGCAATCAGACAAAGGCAGGAAAAGGCAGTCATACAGGATGATCAACAAAACAAAACAAAACAAAACAAAAGACATGACATCAACCAAAGAATTCCTCCAAACTTTAGAAAGAATATCCCAATATATAAATATTCAATTTCAATTTCAATTTCAATTTCAATTCAATTTCAATTTCAATTTATTCATTAATAACAACTTTGGGAGAACTACACAATAAATACATTTTGTTATGTAGTTGTGTCACGCCGCTGGTGGTTGCAGACTGGTGGTAATAATAAGTAATGTAGTAATGTAGTAATTGACATGATAATGTAATATAAATTTGTTAATTTTCCAATAATATTTTCTAGGTCTTGGAATTTAGGGAAGCTGGTCATTTTATTCGCTGGTAATTTGTTCCAAAGGCGTGAAGCGCTTCCCATATGTAATGTTCAACGAAATGTTTAGGCCATATGTTTCCCATATGTGATATGAAATATATAAATTAACTTGACCGTTTGTCTTGACCGTTTGATCCCAATATATAAATATATAATATGAAATATATAAATTAACTTGACCGTTGGTGACTACATTTCTTAACCACAGATACAAGTAAACGTATCCAAGTTTCCAATAACGATATCATGTGTTTTTGTACATAAAACATATACAGCCAATTACATTTCCAACATACATTTATTTAGTGATTGGTTGGCGCGGTATCAACTTGCATGTTATGTGAATGTGGAGCATGTCATAAATAAAAGTTATTGCCTTCCCTTCTTCGCTATTGATTGATCCAATTGGCTAGATAGTTTAAAGGTAGTCAATATAAAGTGGTGTAAAAGCAAGAGGGCACTGCCAAGCACAAGTGTTATTAGTTATTAGCTAATGGCAGAGGAAATTGGGGTGTTTTTATGTGCGCCAAACATGGTATATAATATATGTGGTCACATTGATATGAAGGAATTTCGAGGTACCACTCCCAATTTCACAGGAAACATTATGCAGTAGGCTATATACAGACTATTAATGTATTATATGAGGACTGGTTGACCCACAAGTTAGTGGGGTGAATAAATATTGTATGGTTGCAATTTATGATTAATGATTAGGTAGCAATTCTAAATTGATATAATAATTATAAATTAAGAGCCCGCATCTTGGACAGATTTACAGGGTGCACTTTTGCCACATATATCTCAAGAATTAAAAACACTACAGACTTGCGGTAAAATGCAATACATGAATAATACCGTCACAATCAGATATGCAGAATAGAAAATTGAAGATTGATTTTATTATGGAGCAATATTTGAATCAAAGTGTGACTAATTTGATGGTTTTCATTGCCTAATTCCCAGTTACCAAATAATAGTAGAAATGAATTACAAACGCACATCTTCAAATTCAACTTTGCTTATCAATATTTGAAATCCTGATTTGTCTGTAATTTTACAGTTTTCCCAATTTCCTTGGCCAAATTGTGTAATGTAATTAGATTTTGTCCAAATTAAAAAATAGAAAACTCCTCCATCTAGTGGTGGTTACTGGAACTCTTTCAATATTATCCCATTTCCACTTTTCAACCCACAACCAAACTTTTCAACGCACTCCAAACTTGGGTCGAGCATTTCGAAGAGAAACATTCTCAGCGAAGATACTAGATACTAGATACATCATACTAATATAATATGTAGGTGTTGAATAAGTAAGAAAAATGACAAAATTTCATGTGAATGAACAAAGTAATAAGGAAACAGGCTTTCTCAATAAATTAATAATAATTCAGCCTTCCACGTCAAGGTACGTATATCATTTATAAACATCAAAACATAATTTTTTCTCTTTATTGTCACTACAAAAAGGTGTATCTCTAAACGTGAAAGGGCATCGAGCTGTTGACCTTGACACGAGGTCACGAAACACGGGAAGAACAAAAGTGTGGCTGCTTTGAAATGCAAAGTATAGAGCACGATAAAGCAGTAGCGTGAATAATAGATGGGGCAACGTTGTAGCCGGGTATCACACAACTCAAGCCGAGTGACACAAAATATTAAATCATTGGATATGAATTATGGATCAGCTGTCGAGTTTAATCCAACGGAGACGTCGAGTTCTAGTATAACTGACTTCATATGACGTACCTATGACATTTACGTAGCACTAGAATATATCTACTGATCTATGAAAATGTAGTAACTTCCATACTACATACTGTATACATTTCTGTGGCGTCGTATTCCCATATACATTATTCAATGCGGGTAACAAGAACTAATACCAGAAGAAGTATACTAATACTCGTACTTTGAAATTTGTTTTTAAAACCCTCCCGCCTTCTAAGGTAAGAAACAGCACTAAATTACAACCTCGTAACTTGAGAATCATAAAAAACAATTCCTTCTTCAAATTATTCCTTACAGCTTTTTTTCCCAAAATTCAATATTTACATCAGAATGAAGATTGTAAATCAGATGACAGATATATTTAGGATATTCAGGAATCAATAGTCATATTATTGATTCAATGGTGTTCTTTCTAAATGATTCAATTTTATACCCATGAGCCGGCAGACGAAATTGTCTCTAAAACCTTGAGCAATGAATAGATTAATAAATATAAATATGATTAAGAATACAAAAAAATACATATAGGGCCTATATATATATATATATATATATATATATATATATATATATATATATATATATATATATATATATATAATATATATATATATATATATATATATATATATATATATATATATATATATATATATATATATATATATATATATATATATATATATATATATATATATATATATATATATATATATATATATATATATATATATATATACTATATATTTATATAGGCCTATATATATATATATATATATATATATATATATATATATATATATATATATATATATATATTATGTATGTATATTCATGTATATAATTAATCAAAATCAAAATAACTCCAACATGATCAATATCTTCGACTTTTCAAACAGCTCCCACCAAATTGCCCCAGCTTAAAACCATCAAGTGTTTTAACTAACAATGCAACAACCTATTGACCTTAAGGGTGGGGTGGGGTAGGGTAGGGGTTGAGAGGCAGTAAAGAGTCTCTTATACATATTCTACAGGTAGCCCCAAGCCTGCCAGCCAGCAAGCAGGCTGTGACATGTGCAGTAAGGGTGAAACTGTCTGCTCCTCCCCCTCCCCCTCATCCCACCCCATCCACCCCCAATCAATACCGCCGACTAACGCTACACTCCCTGACATGCAAGCTGCAGCAGGGTGGTGGTGGGGGGTGGGGGGTGGGGGTAATTTCCTTCACGTTTACTGTTGTGATCATTTAAAAGTATAATTACGGTTTGTGTTGACGCGTCTGGGAGGATTAGCATGTTTGTATAACATCGATTCGGCTCAATTTGTTCACGTTGGAGTTTACGGTCCCGGTTTGAGATTTTAATAATCGAGTCGTTAGAGTCGACGTGGTTGTTGCTTCTCTAAAGAGTATGACGATAAGGAAAACACAATAGTCGGTAGCACTGAGGCTGGGCGAATCTTCGCTCATCACAAAATCATCAAAATAAACTCCACTCATTCACTTTAATTTAAAATATATTCCATTCTGCTATCTTGAAAATAAATACTTGATTAGTCTCTCCAATTTGACTACTTTCCCATACACAAGCATAACTTATGTGGCTGTTCTATTCATTTTTATAGAGATTATATATATATATATATATATATATATATATATATATATATATAGATAAAAAAAATAATAATACTAATGTGGCTTCACTGTTTCCACTTGATCCCCTCCTCCCCTCACGTTTTTCAATATAATTCATCATTATCACATTTTTATTTTCAGATGTAATATCAGCTTCACTATTCACCTTCTCAATTATTGCTCTATTATCTTATTTCCATTTTAGATTCTAATTAAATAAAATAATTATTTCATTAAGTATTCTGTGTCCCCATGTCAACTGTATATGGCAGCAGATTTAAAAATTTAAATGATAAGTTTCTCTCTACAAAATAATGCATAACAATCAGCCAGATAATTTCCTGAATGTAATTTCTTATTGTATTATTTATCATTCTTTTTGACATTCAAAAGACCGCTTTACTGTAACTGTAATTATAATTTATATGTGATCATTTGTTTACCAATCATTTTCATCATTTTTTAAGGCCTACTCTGTAATTCATTTAGGAACCTTTATTATTATTTTATATGTTATATTGTTGTCTTGTGATATTCCTTTCATATGTAATAATGTAATAATGACTTGTCTAATATCGTTGTGAACGATCAATCTAGATGAAAAATAAATCTATTCTATTCTATTTTATTCTATATATCTATCACCAATTATGAACAGTTGGTAGATAACAGAAGACAAATTACTACAAATGATGTAATCTACACATTTCTCAGAAAGCTATTACTTGAGTTGATGTACAGTTCTATTCTTATTCTATTAATATCTGCTCCAATGCTTGGAGCGGTGGTTCAAAGGGAAACTGAAATAGTTTCAGCAAGAGAGAAAGAGAAAGCAACAAATGGCCCATGTCCAACAGGTATTTAGAAGTGCCCGCTACATTGAAAAGAGACAATAAATCAACCATTGTTTGCTTAACGACCCCACCAACAGATAGTTTATATGGGATATTACTACTCAGCTATAACCACGATAATATTTTTCTCATATATATATCAAGTATATTGAAATACAGTTCCAAATAAAAAAATACATGTTTTTTTTTTATTTTACTCATTCTATTACTTATTCATTTATTTAAATTAATTTAGAGGTATTCAGAATTACTTCTATCAAACTTCAACAAAGGAAGGTAATGAAATAACACTTTTCTGAATGTATATACCGCACATCAAAACGTGATAGAAAACCATTGTTCCCCGATTAAGGCTAAGAATGAAAGGTAGGATCGTTCAGTCAGGTCGCCACAAGAGCTCACTTACCATCCCAAAAAATTATAATAATATAACTCATTTATGATACTGACAATATGAAATTATACTGGTGCATTTAGTTTTTCAAAAACAAAATCACCATAAATTAATACATGGCAATAATAATATTTTGGTTAAACTGCACTGTACAAAAAGCAAAAATGTTTTTCAAGTTGATATATCATTGGAAACCTAGGGTAATAACAAGTTAATCTGCTAATTATATCTCAATCAATTAATGAATTATTCAGAGAACTGGAAGTACCTGATCTTAGTTCATAGAATCTAAAAATTAATAAATATATTAAAATTATCAAAACAAAATTTATTTAGAGTATTTATCATGATTGTTGTAAGAAAGTACATAGGGGACCCCTCAAGATTTCTGTATATAGGATCAATTGATTTGTACTCCCAGGAAGGACTGACCTATTTTCTTTAGTTAACAAAAGTATATACTTTTGTATAATTAAGTACACACAATCAAAAAAGAAAAAGAAAGATGTGTCAACAATTCCGACATATTTGGATAGAATCCCAGCAACAATCCCACATTCCTAGTTTCCCTGATTACCTCCCTATCATCCCTGTATGCCAAGACAGTGCCAGCACTGCTGAGCCAGACTATAGGTGACTTAGGGGTGGGAAGGAGAGAGGGGGGAAGAGGTGTGGTATAGAGCAAGGGTGGGGGGAGGGAAGGGGAAGTATATTATCACACAGTGGGCAAGACCTCTGTCTGAGTGACATACCTTTAGGGTTATTTTAGTCTAGCATCTAGATAATAGGAAATACACACTGCAAACTGGGAGAAAAAACAAAGGAAGAGTGTGCTTGGTTTAAACAGTGTTTTTGTCACCATTCCAAAGTTAGCAGCCAAACATTCAGGTTATGTTTGCATGCTACCAAGAAAGAACAAAGAAAATATTCTAATGGAGATTTATAACAAGTTTATAAGAAAAGGAAATATATCGAGTGATGAAGAATGAAAATAAATATCATCGGAAATATAGGCGTATTTTTATTACGATAGTCGTCGAAATATAAAACAAGAAAAATACCGAGCAGATACAAATGAGGACTTGATTTTTTCGTCTCGGGATTTTTTTTTGTTCCCTCACTTCCCGTCTGTAGAATGTCATGAAAGCTCCGTACCAGTGGGTCGTCCTACGAGTTTGGCTCCGTTATCGCAAGTGCATACAGATAATATTCGTGTTTGTAGCGATCGCGGGTTATTGCCTGTTGCTGGGCAACTACGCCATCGCAAACTATGAGCACGCTTCGTTACAGGGTGACAAGGGTTCGACTCACTCCAAGAAACAGGTACGTCGGGTTGGAAGCGGTTTTAAAAAGGATATGTATTTATTTTTGACGCAATTTTAGCATCTTTATTTATTTATATTGGGTTCAACGACGCAATCTACTGATGTCTACGATTTATTGGCGTTGGTAAATTATATGTGAGATGAAAGGTTATTTTATTTTTTATTGTTTTGGATAGTTTCATTTATTTTATTCATATTGGGTTTAATGACGTACTCACTCTACTGATGACTTCGATCTATTGGCAGAAATGAATGATATATGAGATGATGAGATGAAAGGTTATTATATCAGGTGTTTTTGGATAGAGGGAAGAAGTCTGTCGTGGACTGTTGTTAAGGAACCATCCCAGTATTGATCTGAAAAACAGAGGGAAACTACGAAAAACCCCTGTCAGGATGTTCGACCATATCGAAAATCGAACACCAGTCTCTCAAATGACAGTTCAGTGTGCTAACCATGCGGCCACATGTCTCAGCATATTGGCATCTCTTCCACTCAATTGTTTACTTTATGACCCAACTGACAGCTAGGTTATTTGGGGAGTGCAAACGAGTGGATGATACATGAATGATGTTTACAAAAACTCGTGCCGTTATGCGGGGCTCGAACCCACACCCAACTTCACGTCGGTTTCAAACGTAGATATTTCCAATTTGGATTTCCATCTTTGTCGTCAATCGAAAAACATCGGAATACTCAGCACTCTTCTACCGTCTTTGAGAGATGATCGTGAACATTCAACATTCATGAATAGCAAAGATTATTAAATTCAATTTTCAAAATATCGAATGCTACAAATTCGAGATAAAAAAAGAACGTAGTAAAAAAAGAATATCAACCATCTTTCTACAGATCACCGATTTGACATCAATGCATTTTTGAATGAAAAATCAATTTTTATATTCTTCAGTCAACATATTATAGCATAGGGCCTACATGTGATTACACACTAAATATACAAAATAACAAAATATAATTCATCCATCGCCTAATTATATTCACACATGAGTAATAAGCATCTACGACACATCATAATGGAAATAATATTTCTTACTCCTAATTGAATCTTCGAAAATAATAATACCCACATGAGCCGAAGCTTGTGCGGGGTAGAAAATATTGAAAATATTCAATAACCAACTTCAATAACTCATTTCGTTGAGTCATCAACGTTTATTGGTAAACTGACATGAAGTAAGATAAAGTAAGACTTCCACGATACAAAACAAATATTGGGCGCTATCTTCTTAGGAAGAAGCATCAGAGAGAGTGGAATGAGCAGGAATAGTCCAGAGATCTATTAAAATCAAAATTATGAAAAATAAATACTGTATAGTCTATAGATAACTACGTATAATTTTGTAATGAATGTACTATGTACTATGTGAGTTATAGCTGATGCTAAATAAAGATATATACTACTACTACTACAAAATCTAACAGATTCTTGCAACCACCGTAAAATTGTCGTTGTATCAATGCTTTGTGTCCCCCAGTTGCAGATAAAAAATAACTACTAGGCTCGACTATAATATATTAGTAAAAACATATATTACAGAAAATATATCTACAGCAATATCCAAGGTTAAGGAAATATTGATATGAAAATTGAACAATATATGGTTTGTTTATTATTATCATCATTCATTTACATAAAGCATCAAGTTCACTTGTCCACAAAGCCTAGCACAAGGCTTATCTGTGGATTAAACAGAGAATAATAAAACGACTGACTGAGTTATTGACAGCATGTTGCTATAACAGGTGACCACTAAACTGATGACAAATCCGCCATTCTTCAAACAAATATTATCATTTTTTTATAAAGATAGAGAGATAGAGATTGAAAATATATATTTTTATTTTTTTTTATTTTTAATAACATCGAAACTTGATACAAAATCATTGTTCCCCAATTAAGGCTATGGATGAAAGATAGGCTCGTTTGGATGGGGCACCACAAGGGCGATCTTACCACCCCAAAATAATATATATAGTGTATATATATATATATATATATATATATATATATATATATATATATATATATATATATATATATATATATATATATATATATATATATATATATATATATATATAATATATATATGTATATATATTATGTATATATATATATATAGTATATATATTAAAATATATAGTGAGAATATGAATAAACCATCATTCAATATGCCTAAATGAATTCCTGTGGGAAGTTGTCGAACTTGAGATTACTAAGCCTGCTGAATGTAGTGAAAAGTACCGTATACTACAGTAGAACCTCTGGTACATTTTTCACCTTGGTAAGTTTTATTTTTCGATCCCATCCATATGCTCCCACATGTTGGATAGTTTCTTTAGTAAGTTTTTCACTTTGGTCAGTTTTTTATGTCTGGTCCCCTGAAAAACGTACGAAAGACTAAAGAGGTTCCACATCGGTAGTAATGAATCATAAAAATAATAATAAGTTGTCCCAGCGACTCGTCGGCTAAGACACTGCTTCAGAAACTGAAGTCAAGAATTTGAGGAAGCAGTTATTTTGGATTCTTGATCAATTGTTGGGAGTTTTATAAATGATCGCAAACTAAAATTGTCAATGAAACGTTGGAAGTTTGGTACAGCTTCACAAAGGTACCAAGGCCAAGTGCAAATACAAACAATAATAATGTATTGAACCAACAAAAATTGTCTGAACTTGCAATATGCATGTATTTTAGATTTAGCTTTAATCTGTATTAAAAAGTATGTTTTCAATAGATTTGACGATATGGCAACCAAAAATGTTCTAAAGAATCAACAATGGCCAATGGGCTTAGAATAACATTGAAAATATGTTGAAATTCAAAACCTCTTGATTCGATTGAAACACATACTTTTAACCTATTTTAATTGACGACTGTCGTGGCCCATCCATATGATGAGACGCAAATGCGATATCAGCAGCCAAACATTCAGGTTATGTTTGCATTGCTGTTTTGTTTACAAAACCGAGTCACGTCTATGTTGAAATATGTTACATCTTTTATATTTTCTTGAGCAATTATTTTTCATTGATAATAAAAAACACATGCGGATCCACTGAACTCAGTTTCTGACTACCATATACTAGGAAAACGCGGGATGCGCGTTGTGAGGTGAGCTTAGAAGTATGGCAATCTAGAATGAAAAATAACTTGTCAGCTCAATTTACATCTACAAACCTTGACTTACTTCAAACGTTCAAAAACCTCACCTGCAACTTTTTGATATTTATAGTAACCTGCAACCTGTGGCATAAACACTTTGCAAAACCAATTGATCCAAATATTCAATAAAATGTACACGTTTATTGCGTTTTCTTCATTATTTCTCATTCGATTGTTGTAAAAATCTCTGAAAAGGTGTATGATAGTATTTTTCATATTCTGTGAGAATTTGAGAGCTTTTGAAAAATTCTTGTTTTTCAAGTATTTTTCCTCCGAGTTGTTCTTATGAGGATTTTCCAAACTTTCCGATTATTTTCCAGAAAAACCTTCTGACCGATTCCTCTGAATAACAATCCCAACCTATTCTGGTATGACACCAACGTTCAGAAAAAGTTTCAAGTTGATTGATTCATTTCTCTGACCTGTATGCCTGCCGCGTACATAATTAAAAAAAAAAAAAAAAAAAAAACAACAACAACATAAAAACGAAGCCCATTTTTTTTCACGGTATGAAATGGAAAGCTTCGCTACGCTCATCTAAAAATGATATAAATATTTCGTGCATACTGTCTGTCCAATTACTACGTCAACTGGCTAGTAATTACAACATAGTTTAATCACTGTTTTAATTATAGAATTGTTTAGGCCTATCAGTCGACTTTGTTTCCATTCCACTTTCTTGATAAGCAAGTTAATTGACGAGATAGCTAGCTAGGACTTGATTACCCATTGTAATTCTGGCCCCGTGGTACGTGGGCCCTAATAAATAAACACACACCAATTGTTTTCCCGTTAGTTTAATGAATATCACTATACGTATTCTTGACCTTCATATTTTCTATGATATGTATATTCACTGTTTCACACAAAACTTGTTTTGACAACAAAATGGTGAATGCAATAAATCTACCTAAATCTCATTCATTTATCTCATTAATTTATTATCTATTATTCACCATTTTATTATCATTTGTTATTATTTTATTATTTACTACTAATTTATTATTTAGTAAATCTCATTTTGTATTGAACATAAATGAAGAATTGTGGAAGTAATCTATCATTTGTTGTGAAATGATCTACTGTAGCTACGGTTCTTCCCAATGGAAAGATTATTTTCATTGATAATAAAAAACACTTGAGGCGAGTGAACCAGTGGCATTGAGGAGACCGGGGTTTAATGCCAACTATGGTTGACCATAACGACAGAAGGTTTTTGTGGTTTCTATGGTTTCCCTCTGTCGTTCAGGTCAACATGGGATGGTTCCCTAACAACAAGCCACGACCGACTCATTCCCACTATGCAAAAACACCCAATAGAATAACATTTCATCTCATCATACCATATATCATTCACCGACGCCAATAGATCTCAGTCATTGGTACAATACGTCGTTAAACCCATAAATAAATACAATTACAGTGCGTTGTTTGAATATGATCTTAGTCATGATGAAAACTTGCATCGTTGAATCCAATATAAATAAACGAATTCTGAAAATATTAGGGCTGTGCGAGCAGAGATTTTCAAATTCAAGCGAGTTCCAAGCTCGACTTATTTTCGAGCGAGACTCCAGCAAGTTCGAGCACAATTTTAGTTCGAGCGAGCTAATTCAATTCAAAATCAAGTAGAAAAATAAAAGAACAAAACTTTTTCACAAGTTTCAGACACCGCTGTTTGACCGAGGGGTAAAAAAATAGTAAATTTGGTGTACACCTGATTTCAGATTTCAAGGGATTTCAGAGAGATTTTACAGGATTTCAGAGAGATTTCATGGGATTTCAGAAGATTTCAAGGGATTTCAAGAAGATCTCGAGTTATTTCAGAAAGATTTCATGACAAAAAAGTGTACACCAGATTTTAGGAGTTGTTAACCCCTCGTGTTTGACTATTTTCAATACCAATCTGTTGAATGATAAAAAGATAACAATAAGTTTATCCTTCTACTTTTGCTCGCTCGAAATAATCCAAGACCTGAAACTATTTCAGACTCGAAATTTTAATTGGGGAAAAAACATTTTCGATCGAGTTTTGATCTCGACTTAATCGCTATCGAGAATTTCGAGACTCACACAGCCCTCGAAAACAGAGAGTGTACGTCTGACTAGATCGCTCTTTCGTCAGCATTTCAGATTCTCGCACCGGCAGCGCCATGCCATGCCGCTGCGCCCGTACAACGCGCCTGCCATGGAGACGCAAGCGCCGTTCACCCCCCTGCCCGTCGACCTGGCGCCGCTGGAGGCCGAGTACGCGGCCCGACGGGCACGGGTGCAAGACACGTGCGACAGGTACGGGCTCAACGGCCGCGGCCAGCCCAACGCGTGGGAGTTCTTCATCGACAGTCGACACCACCTCGTCTGGTGCAACGTGTTCAAGGCCGCCTCGTCCACGTGGATGTATTACTTCAATCTCTTGGGTGAGATTTTACAAAATATGATAATTTTGAATACCGCTCATATTTGAATTTTATAATACGCCTACTTATGACTATACGTTATAATTTAACGATTATTGTTTGGTTTGGGACCCCACCAATTAGGTAATTTGGGGATATGAATGCGTGGAGAGTAGTAAGAGTGATGTTCACAAAAAACCATGTCTTATGCGGGACTCGAACCCCCGTCATACTTGGCTGAGCCACACGGACGAGTTTATAACTTGAATAATTAGAAATTAATAAAAGCTTTTTAGGAATATGATATTGAATTATGTGTGCCAAATGTATATATGTATGTCTATCAGTTTTCTTCAGAACATAGGCCTACAGCTAACTTTCAAGTTTTAAATGATAGCACCAAACTTATGGGACTATGGCATTCAGTAGGCTACATAGAGTTGGTATTGGTCAAAAGTTGGATAACAATAGCATTTTGCTAGTAGGTATACAGTACACAGAAAATACAATTCTGTTTGTCATTTATCAAACAATTCTTTTGTTTATTGTTCCAGGAGGCTACAAAGAGAATTATTTAAAACGTTCCAATAAAGTACCACTAGTTCTTGCTCGCACCTACTTCCCCCGCCCCTCCGTCTCCCAACTGCGCAGTAACCTCCCCGAATCCCTATCATTCTTCATCGTTCGCGAACCGTTCGAACGTCTATTATCCGCATTCCGCAACAAGATAGAAAGCTTTCGCCATCGCTTCTACCGCAAAATGGCACACGAAATGATAGCAAAATACCGCAAGCCTCCGGCGAACGGCGTTCCGGAATCGAAGCTGTCGAAAGCGTTGGGCAGTCCGACTTTCTCCGAGTTTGTCAGTTACATAACGGACGCGGCTTACGACAAGAAGAACCTGGACGAGCACTGGGCTCCGTTCTACTCGTTCTGCACTCCATGTCTCGTCAACTTCACCGTCATCGCCAAACTGGAGACGTTTGATCGCGACCAAGAGTACATCATTCAGATGGCTCATATTGACCACATACTCAAGTCAAACACGCGACTGAGAAGTCCGAGGTTAATGATAAATAAAGCGCGCGGCCGGCAAAGTACGAAGAATTTGGTAGAGAAGTATTTTAGTCAATTGACGTTACAGCAAGTGGAGAGGTTGTACGCGATCTACGAGATAGATTTCGAAATGTTTGGTTATAACGCGACGAAATATTTTCATATGGCCTCCAAGTCTGAATCATACATATCAAAATGAAGCACTGTCCACCCTTCTTCAATTCGAAAGTTTTATAACGTCTAGTCTGTAGACTTGTAGCGAGGATCAAGACATTTATAAGGAAAGTGGAAATAATATTTTCTCTGATGAAACCACACAAGTAAAATGTTGAAAATACAATAAATGACTAATGAAGAATACATGAAACAATGGTAAGTTTAGGTAAAGTCGGCCTGGTTGAATTAAAACCGAAATGTAGGCCTATTAATGCTAGGGCATGAAAGATTTCTTTCAAGAAATGATAGATTTTGTACACTAGCGGATCATAACAAAAGCACTGACACAAAACGCCAATGTAAATATTATTGATGGAAAATATTACAAAGTTCTGGATGGCTACGAATTAAGTTGTTGAATTAAAAATAAATACTTATAATTATTATAATTATTAAAATGATGAATATTTTACTACAAATTTATTAGCTTTCATTGCTTTCAAAGAAGTAGATTTCTTGACAATTACGTAGCAGCTGCCTATAATTAGATTGCTTCTTATTCAAACATAGCCAACAATTGAACCTAGCTGACAACAAAATTATTTTCAACTTGTGATGCCACGTCAATAAGAAATGTAGCTAACTTTCAAAAGTGGATGAAGCGATTGTGATTGAGACGACAGTAGTTACCTCTTTAGTAAGTTTCTCTTTGGTACACTCACGTCATTTAAATGTTTTTTCCCGAATTTAAAATGAAAATTTAAATAAAATGTATGCATATTTTAATGATAATTTTGCACAGACTGTTTACGTGAACTGTTTAGTTTTATAATGTCAGTATTTTTTTTTCAAGATGTATTTTTATCTGGCTTGACCAATCACTTTTTGTGTTGGTTCATCATCTTGAGTATGGTAATGATTTTTGATCCCTTCCTTGCTCACTATATGTTCAAATATTCAAATATTCAAATATAATGTTCTAATGTTTCAATACAGTAAATAGATAGTTTTTCACTATCATACATTTTTTTTACTCTGGTTCTTTTAAAAACGTACTAAAGAAGTTCCACTGTGATCGCTTTCACGTAATTTGATGAATTATCGAGCTTACAACGCAAATGAATGAAAATTTACATTGCACGCATTTTACGCCGAACAAATCTCGATGAGATTTATACATGATTACGACCTTGAGACGAAGGCAGGACCTTCGGAGATTTTAATGGAGAAAACTGAAGCCGCAATAAAGTGAAATTGTATTTAATATTGTGCCCATTAGTTAATCAAGTATAATAGGACTACTGTATTATTCAATATTATATCATTGTAGTAGAAGGTCAAATGAAATAAGAAAATCATGAATCAACCATTGTTTAAAAGGTATTTTCCCAAAGTTTTTGCTTCAAAAGGCTATTATAGATGCATGCGACTACGACAACAGCAATGTACCATTATGAATATCTTTTAAATGTTGCTATTTATCATTCACAATCCAAATACGCAAACACGATTAGAGTGCTTTATTTTAAATCCCGGTATGTTTAAAATAGAGAGGAAATAATTGTGTCGTTATACTTATCACATAAATTCCCAACCAATAGCAATAACACCTAACAATAAATCATTAATACTTTACCGTAATTTCTAGATTAGTGCAAAGTCTTGCTATTTGAAAGCAATTATTTTTGTACCCTTTAAACGCTTTGTACCGCATTTCTCCATATATGAAGATGAATATTGTATGACAATCGTATAACTGTAGGTAGGGTGTCCATAAATGTTTTTTTTTTTGGAAAACTGAATTTTAAAAAATGAGAAAAATTACGTTTTTACGGTACCTTAAAGTGGGGTGACTTTGATTGAGTGACTTTGTACTTTTTTGGGAAAAAGTTTCAAACTGCTACAAATGAAAAAGTTTCAATTTTATCGTATCCATTTCTTTGGTATCTCAACAGATCCATATCAAAATGCGTATCAAAATGGATACGAAAAAATTAAAACTTTCTCATTTGTAGCAGTTTGAAACTTTCTCCAACAAAAAGTCAAAGTCACACCACTTAACCGGTATCTATTTTGTTTGACATGTTGATGTAAAAACGTGAATTCAAGTCAGAAAAAGTTGACACAGTAATAACTGTAATCAATCGGAAAAAAATACAGGCTGTAAACGTCACGAGGAATTGCATCAATCATGGATTAAAGACTAAATTGGTTGACGTTAAATGTTCAATCCGAGTGGAACGCAGAGAAGAGAATGAATCACGGGAAAGATTTGAATCGACGATGTGTCCAGCAAACGTGCCATGCCTTAGTGGCACGGCTGACATTTTCAGGTCAAGTCATTGTTGGCTTTTATATCATTGTTGTATGTGAGCTAATCAGGAAGATTTTAAACTGCAAGCCTAGGAAAGAATTTGCCTTCTCTTTAGAGTTGGCAGATTCGAGGCAAAAATAATATTTATAAGAGTTTGGCAGTAAACAAACGCTAGTTTTTTACGCGGACATAGGAGAAAAGTTTTTACACGCTGACACATTGAATAGGTAATTAAGAAAAGATGTTTACGCTTGTGTATAGATAGGGTGGGCCTGTATTCACAGCTGGCCGAGACGATCGAGTTAGATCCGGGTGTACTCGGCTTCGTGTACCTTTGATACTTGATAATAAAGAATAATACTGAAATCATCCCAGGAGTTGGGCCATCCGGTTTGTACACCAAGCCTAGAAGTCTGGATTCAAATCTGATTTCGTACTCTTTTTTTAATTGAATCGAGTTTAAAAAATGATGTTTGATCGAAAAAGTTATTGGAACAGGTTTTCGACGTTTAAAACAACAAAACCAAAGTTATCTCAAGTACATCTCATTTTACTATGGCTGAACTCTGCCGACTGTGAAAGCAGGCCCGCCCATATAGATAAATGTATGGGCTGCTATTACGAAGAGTATTTTTTATGGACTACCCTTCTCTCTTTTTGATATTTCAATCTGAATGTATTAAATCAAAAATGGAATAATTATTCATGATGTATTTATTAATGTAATATACAAGCACTATGGGTGTGATGCACTGCTCCTTCGATGTGATATTTACTGTATAGCTCATGATCAGCAATAAACTTGTAAGAACAGAACAGTTCAATGTGTTGTGCTAAGCTCACATAACCTCAATCTTTCCCAAGTACCATTCCCAATTGGCGACTCACATTCTCCGTCCCATCGACGTCGCACATCATAACTTCCAATCGACAGGGCTGTTGGAACTGAGGTGAAATTCAAATCCAATCGGGGTCTCCACATCACCACAAATGATATACCTAGATCTAAATGGCCGACTGATAAAACCACGCCCATTTCAAGTCATCAATTCCTATAGACTTTATGAATAGGTGACCATTTTTTTATGAATTTGTAACAAATTTTTTTATGAATTTGTAACAAATTTTTAGGTAGGGCCTATATGAATTTGTACCTAATTTTTATATGAATTTGTAACAAATTTTCATATGTAATGTAACACATTTTTATATGAATTTGTAACAAATTTTTATATGAATTTGTAACAAATTTTCATATGTAATGTAACCCTTTTTTATATGAATTTGTAACAAATTTTTATATGAATTTGTAACAAATTTTTTTATGAATTTGTAACAAATTTTTATATGAATTTGTAACAAATTTTTATATGAATTTGTAACAAATTTTTTTATGAATTTGTAACAAATTTTTATATGAATTTGTAACAAATTTGTATATGAATTTGTAACAAATTTTCATATGAATTTGTAACAAATTTGTATATGAATTTGTAACAAATTTGTATATAAATTTGTTATATTTGTTGATTATTATTGTTTGTTTGATAGGTGTGGCAAACATGCAAGTTATTTGGCGGTAGAATGAGCGGATGATATTTACATAAACCCATGCCTTACGTGGGTACTGAACTCACGCCAGTGCCGTTATTCAACTCTAAAACAAAATGGAAGGAACCAATCTTTTTTTTAAAGCCGTTTTTGTATATAATCCAAACGCAGTATCATATAGACACTTTTGCTCTGACACTTTCGTCACACATCCATTTCGTTTTCCATTATAGAATGAGGGCCCCGAGTTCCGATAAATTTATTACAATTTATATTTTCCACTCAAAATAGCTGGTATGATTGATGTAAACATGTGTAACTAATAATGAATGTGTATAGTGTCACTGGACGAGTGTGAGCAAAGATTCCATTCGGTTTCAATCGCGTAGTTTGGATTAAAGTATGTAATAACGTCAACACTCACTCGAGAGAACGGTCAGCAGGAAGATGTAATCGGAGAACGTGATCAAGCCGGAACTGCCGAGCTTGTAGAAGATGCTGTCCTCGTCCAGAGCTAGCTCCAGTCTCATGTGCACACTCTGGCGGACAGACACAACAACTATTAGCACGGGGTAGTACAGCGATTTCACCTGTAGGTGGCACTACAGTCAATAATCTGAAGCTCACATTAAACGCTTATATTTAACACAAACTAAAATCAGGTTTATGTTTTAGATTTTAGTACAAATCAGTATTAAACAGAAAGAACTTGATTTCTATAATCAACCAAGATGTAACACTTGATTGTTTAACGATAAATTACAGTCTTTAATGATTGTGACGCCAGCCTCAACATTTACTCTCGTCAGATTTAGAACTCGCATATATTTTATCAATTGCCAACTTCACGTCTGTTTGTTCTTGATGGACACTGAAGCCGAGTCATTTTCGAACATCTGAAAAAACTTTCACAACAGTTTTTTTAATTAAAAAAGAACAAGTATTTTTTATTTACGTTTTTGAATGAGACGAAAATTCAAGTCTCATTAAAAAATACATGATATCAGTAGCAAAAAGCATACTTATTAATTAATGTGATTAATGTAAAATAATTAATGTATTGAAGAATATTCAGCACTAGTAGTTGCATACTCATTAATTGATAGAACTCTACTTTATTAGGGCCTATACATTACTGCGATAAAAACTTACAACGTTTACTTTAAGCCTACTTAATATATAATTATTAAGCGATGACTATTAAATATTAATTATATATGATGTTTATAGACTGAAATATATTCTTATTTATTTATAAGTGAAACGTGTGCAATGCGAAGAGAAAGGGCGGAGCAATTAACACACACCCCTGTCGGGCGCTTGTAACAGCTAGGCCAGGTACAGTACGCCAGACTAAATCTACAGACTCCGTTTCGGCTACTACCTAAATGGCACTGATATCAGCACCAAGTTTACAAAATTGGCACTATGAGGTAGCGAGGCAGTTGTCTCGGTGGTTCCATCCGAAACCGAACTTAGTTGTGATGACACGATAGCGCTTGAAGCCATACTCATCCTACGAAAGAAGGTCATCTAACCAACATTATAAAAACAAATATTACTGTTATATTTGTGCAGCTGTAGTATTTTGAGAATACAATCGTTTCTCAAGACAAGATTAAGGATTAAAACACAATATTTTTACAATTATTTTGTTGATAGATGACCGTCATTTCTCGTGGATACAACTACAAGAATTCAAGTGACGGCCTTGAGACGTACCGCTCTTTCCGAGCACGGGTTCGTTGCTTCAAGACAGTCTGTAGATCTAGTCGGGCATTCGGTATAGTGATAAGTAAACGCTAACAGTAAGTGTACGAGGGGGTGGAATAGAAAACGTGAAATGCAGGTTTCTATATGGCAAAAGCTAAATATATTATTATGTTTACAAATCCAGACCCATGCAAAGTGCTGTGATGAAGAAAGAAGTAAGGTTAGTAGAAATGGCGATTATTCTAGAAACTAGATTATGAGTACACTGTTGATTGGCGGCGGTGAAATGGCAACGTCTTGGGGTTAACGTAGCTACGCGTTATTCCAAAGCGCGCAGTAACTGAACATAGACACGAGAAATGTGGTGAATTAACGTACACAAGAACGATTGTAACAATTGCAAAGTATCTTACGGCAATGCCCAACTAGAGCTGCCCGGTCTTAACTGTCAACATGGCACCAACTTCAGCATTAATTTAAAAAATTAAGAGCAATATACGGTACCAAGTTGGTTAGGGTCTCATTTTGTTACTACAGTAGAACCTCTTTTATAATTTTCTCATTTATACTTTTACTACCTTGGTAAAGTTCAATTTCTGTTCCCCCCCAAATGTTCCCTATCTTGAATAGTTGCATTGGTAGGTTTTTTACTTTAATACAAAAATGTATTCTGATCCTCTGAAAAACCAACTGACAACGTTTCACTGTAATAAAAAATCTACCTTTATGCGCAGAATTTTAATCATATACATATAGGCCTACTGAACAAGAGGTGCAAGACTGAGGAAACAATCGGTTTGGTTTCGTTTGTCTGCTCGTTTGAACATTACATGTCAGCAAGCTTTCACGAAGTGCACTTTCACGACCGCCGTTTTTGTAATACCAAATTGATTTTCATTTCATTACGGTACTGAAAAAAAATCCAATTTTTCGCTAATTAATATAGAATTTTGATAAAACGTTCTGACCTCGGCGGTTGATTGATTATTGAACATCGTTCTAGTTAGCTTTGAAAGCCTGCCCGCTCTTAATAACAATCGTCAGTAAAATTACTCAACAGCCATTTCATCTCCGGCAATCATCAACGAAAACACGTCATTACAATGTACAAGCAAATTTATGAAAACTTTTCAAAAAGGTGAATGCATACGAAAGATGTACCTTGGAGTAATCCAACACCAATTGATCCCTTTTACTTAGCAGGTCATCGTCGTGACTGGTACAGGTAGTGTCGTTGTTAGTGTCAGTGCTGTTAGTGCTGTTAGTGCCCTCAGGTGACGGCAAGGTTGCATGCATGCGAGGATTGTGGCCATACCAACTACATGCAAGGATGCTCTAGAAACATGCGTGGTAATATGAAGACACAGGAGTGAGTGAGAGAGAAGGTAGGACATGACAAGAATGAGATATTTATAATAATAATAATAATAATAATAATAAAAGATCTTTATTAATCTGGCTGTAGTGGTCTGTAGTGATGTAAAGGAGAAAAGATTTCAATGGGAAGTTCAAAAAGTTTTCAATTTTGTGTACAATTTTAATCAGCTCTGTGAAAAGTTGGAATTTTAAAAAAATTTGGATTATAAGTTGATAGCAGGCCTAATATGGTATTAACAGAATTTAAGTTGGCACTGAGTTTGAGGCCCCAGAAATAGAATTGAATACGTATTTTGATTCTAATATGTATCTATTGAGATACCAAAAAATGGATCCGATAAAATGAAAACTTTTTCATTTGTAGCAGTTTGAAACTTTTTCCAACAAAAGGACAAAGTCACACCAGTGGGTCAAAGTCACCCCACTTTACGGTACTGTATTTTCTTTTTATTTGTAGAATTTTATGTACTGTGAATTTAATTATGTAAATAGCTTACTGCTAATGAAGATATATACTACATTACATAGCTATTACACAGAGGAAATACTGTGCATCAACTTTAAATTTTATTTACTCAGTTCTTATTGATGAGCGTAGCGAAGTCTCCATCCCACTCTTATAGGGCTTTGTCTGTGTGTTTTTTTTTTTTTTTTTTTTTTTTTTTTTTTTTTTTTTTTTTTGTTTGTAAGCACTCCACAGGTCGCAAGGGTTGACTGATCAACATGAAACTTTTTTTGTACACGCAAACTCATCCAACTTAGAACTGTATAGTTTTTGGGATGAATCGGTCGGACCGATTTTGAGAATCATCATCTCAAAGTTTCTAAAAACCCCATAAGATTTGGCTGGGCAGAAAATGTTGAAAAATAAAATCTCTCCAAATGGAATGAAATTCTCTCTAAATGTGTATACATGGATTTTACACATTATTACGATCTTTTAAGCAATTCTGATCAGTCGTTTTGAAGAAAAAAAATAAAATGTCTGATAATATTCATAAAATATATCATAAAAATTGTGACAGAATTAAGTTGTCGAGATTCACTGCTTTCTAGATTCAAGAGTTGACCAACAATGAAGTATTTTTTATATGCGTCAAGGTGTGTAGAACACCAGAGTCAATGAAGTGGCAAGAGTAAAACTACTTTAACGACTTTAATAGCTTATTCAGATATCAAGGTGTGTAGAATACCAGAGTCGATAAAGTAGCAAGGGTAGAACTACTTTAAGGACTTTTATACCTTATTGAGATATCTCGCTCATCTTACAACGCATATTTCGCGTTTGACTAGTTTATTCATTCTCACAACTTCAGGATAACAGTCTCCTGGGTGGTTGTATAGTTTTTGGTATGCAATCAAATTATTACAAACAATTATACATTCAACTGTAACATCCGGTTGAAGTCATTCATATTCATAATCGTTTCAATCTTCTCTTTCGGGAGCTGGTTCCACAATCTTATTGATTTACCCAGGATTGATTGAGTCCCAATATCTGTATGGTAACTGGGGGTGAAAATTTTTCTTCAATGGTCTCTACATCCAATGTACTTGGGATACGTTATGTACTTAGCCAGGTTTCAACTTTGGGAACCATCATCTCCCAAAGTAATTGAAGTATTGTTGTGGAATTTTTTCTGGGGGTTTATGACATTATTTAAAATGATTTGGTACTATATGATTTTGATTAATGTATTATTTCAGATTTTAATAATTATTTATCTTGTCAATGTTTGTTGTTCTTTTTCCTACATTACGCTATATTGAATTTTGAAAATATTTTTTGTTTAATGTACCGTAAGTAGAAGTTGGTAGTTTGTAGTAGAAGTTTGAGCTAATTGGCAACTGTTACCAATGTATGTACCGGTACTGTCACGTATAGAAAATTACATCACCCTAGTTTCTGACCGTTTTCGAGATAATGGTTCCTAAAGCCGTGTGATTTCCCTTAAATTGGCCTGCACTTATTATAATGATATATATTGTTATAAGTTTTATAAGTTATAAGTTGTTATATTTTGTTATAAGTAACAAGAGAACCTGACAACAACACTCATCTATTCAATGAATGTCAATATTAAACTGAAATGTTTCAAAGTTTGCTCAGGATCCAATAAACACAGGAGATAAGAGGATGAAAGATGAATGTTTTCCCTGACCGTATGCTCCAATTTACGGTTTGTTAAATAAGTTATATTATAATTGTTACCATTGGGGTGGTGAGGTCCCCCTTGAGGTGTCTTGGATCCAAACGACTCTACCTGGTCATCTTTGACCTTCATTACTGACATTTATCTTGGTCCAATTTTGTTTGTTGATGATGAAAATTAATACGCAAATACGATGTAATTGAATATTGAATAACTGAATAATATATATATTGGGGCTAAACAGCTTAAATAATGGTGCATTACAAATTGGACTCATATCATAATTGGTTTATTCTTATAACTGATTTCAATACTAATTAAATACTAAATATGTAATAATTTTTGGGAGCAATCAGGTAGGCCAACATATCACAACATGCTAGCAAATAAATCATAACTCAAAATAGTGAAATGTCTACGCACATAAGCAACAGCAAGAAGAAAATTATTGTGTTATTATATTCAACGTTACACAATTCACAACCTGAAGAAATATTGTCATATTATTATTTTTATGAATGTTATTGATAGGGCCTATAAAGAAATATTATTGAGACGCCTATGGCAAGAGAGTGACAAGAGAGTCCACATGATACACTTTGTTGTTCAAATATACCGAGTCGTCGAAACAAAATGAAGATGGAGCGTTTTGGTGTTATAGAATAATGGCCCAGGTTCTAGTTGCAACTCACAATGAATACGATAATTATGAATTGATGATTCTCATTTTGAAATTGATAATTAGAAGTATTATTATTATTCATTTTGCGCTCACAATAAAACAAGTTCATCAATAATAATTTTTTTAAATCTCTGTCTGCTTAAGACTGCATGGGAGTTGATTTAGCGAAATATCAGCTTCTTGGTGATAAATTTATGAACGGTGTGACCATATGAGATATCAAAATTCCAATACGGAGAAAACACAGCTATTTTTAATACCTTCACAATGTATTAGGTTCCAACTACCTATTCAACTAATATTGCATAATTGTCAAGCGTATACAGCCAAAAAAAAACAAAAAAAAAATCAGCTGTATAGGCTACACTTGACAATTATGTGATATGTGTTGAATAGTTTTTACTTACCGGTATATTATCTTGAAGGTATTAAAAATATCTGCATTGCCTTGGAATTAGAATGTTGATATCTTATACCGTTCAAAAGTTATCACCAGAAATGTTATATTTCGCTGAATCGACTCTCATGAACTCTTAACGAGCTCACCAAAAGCTAGGCTATTTTGAGTTAAAAAAATATGTAAACAAATCCTGAGAACCAATAAAACCACTATTCAGCTAAACCCGCCTGGGCAAAAACCAAGCTGTCCGTATATCTCGGTCAACATTATCAACAATTGTTAGCAAAGAGGCCCCCTGAAAGATAACAAAAGGGTGTTTTCGTCCAATACGACCAAGCTGTGAATTGTAAACGTACGCACAATGCACAGAAACGGAATAATCGAGCTATAAAATAGTCAGTTGCAACAATACCTCATCATGACTCTGCATCATTTAGAGAAACAAGAAAAGTGAACAAACAACAATTGCGCCAACAATGACTTACGTACAGAGAATGACAGAGAGAGAGAGAGACAGAGCACACATGTTTTCAATTGTTTACGAAAGAGTATAAGCAGCAGACAAGAATAAGGCCTACTGCGTACAAGGTGATGAAGAGCGTATTATTACGTACTGGGAAACGCTCGACAAGAGGGAAGGCATTGACGTATGTCATTTTGGTGACAAAATTTGACGAGTAAAAATTTAAATTCCAAATTAACTATTTTTCTCAAGTACATTTCACGAATCTTTCTCGGGCTACAGCATGACCTTTTTGGTTTCTCTCGAGTAGGCCTACATAATATATTACGTTATTAAATTTTGTTTTTTGATCCCAATCATATATTATATTAAATGACGGGAAAAAATACGGAAGAAAAAATTACCCAATGAAATAGTAATTGGCACAATGAACAAGAGAAAAAAAGACCCATCATCGAGTAGTATGAGGTACCTTTCTATTCAAACAATAACGTAAAAGTAAAAATATAGTAGACCTAATCGATTCAGTTTACTTTCCAATGGAGTTTCAAAAACACCGAAAAATAATCAAATGAATGATAAAACCATTGATATTGTTAATAAAATAATTACATATTGATAATCTTGTTAGCGATCCAACGTTTGACGGTGGATAATCGCCGTCATCCCTACCCGCAATCAATTGCCTTCCGTTGTGTTCGAGCGTTTCGAAATGTCGAGTTCATTACCAGTCAAAGTACAGAGTAAAGAACACCGAGTGCTGGAAGATTGAAAGAGAGAGATCAGCAGTTTCATTAGAAAAGCTACCAATCCAATCATTCAGCTGCAGCTGTTAGTCACACTCAGCCAGAAATTGAGACAACGTAGAACTTTATTAATTATCAACTTTTAAACAATTATTGCTATTAGTTCTATTCAGTGAGCATTTCTTAACTGATTGTAGGCTAGGCATTGAAGGACTTTATAATTTAGAACTAAAGGATGAATTTTATTTCAATTATTTACGAAACTGTAAAATAAAATTATTTTGCACGCAATGAACTTGTTTTTCCTTACAAGTTACGATGCATGAAAAATGTACATAATTTTAAATTCTATATATATTGAAACGTGAATACATTTTAGAAATTGAGTAGACCTATGAGCTAGACCTAGTTGATATGAACAACTAAAATAGGAACCCTATTTAGCTTAGGGTTCGGTATTACGAAGTTCAGTTGAAAACAAATAAAACGGGAGAGCTGCCGGTCAGAGCTATTTCCGTATTGATAATTCCAGCCGTTAGGAGCTGGGATAAATTATAAATTTCACCTCAGCATAGGCTTGATAAATATTCTCTCTACCTGGCACTATTCGTTGTTGACAGTGATCATCGCAGGTTAAGAAAGACTCACTTCATAGAGAAATGTATTCATTTATGATATGCATTACCAACATTTAAAGCATTGTCTCATCACATAGTTAAATTAAGTCGGTCTTATAAATCATATTATGTAATATTGTTAAATAACGAGGAGATCAATTTCCAAATAATCAATCAATTTAATTTTAGTTTCAAGTTTTGCAAAGGAGTTAAGGATCTTTTACTCAAGATCTTTCATTAATTTGTCAAGTTGTTTACATTAGATTTACGTTAATACTGATTAAACGTCTAGAAGGAGTCGAGGCTTACCTTCGGATCGTAGCGTTTGTATTGGTCCAGTCCCAAACCTGTACGGAAAGAGAACTGTATCAAGTATCGTTAAGTAGTTCAATTATCAGCAAGTATGGGTGTAAGGTCCACGCAACAAGTTAACCAGACTAATTAGTAATTAGCTACCGTCATTACCCTGCAGATGATCAGTTTGAAGGAACAGTTACACCGCAGTGTAATATACATATAGCATTTAAAACAATTGGGGTCTAATTTAAAGTGTATCAAGTCAATAAATTTGGAATATTATATTATTGACAATAACTTTCAAACAGTAGGTCTATAGAATATAAAAATCTGAATATAACGAATACACAAACCTTCTTGATATCTCTCAAAGCTTATACTATTGAAAGAACTATTCAACTGACGACTCGAAATGGGTATGGCTTCACCAGTGGGCCAGTTGGATCTATATCATTTGTGGTCATTTGAAGATACTCCGGTTCGATATTTGAATTTTACTACAGTTCTAACAGCCCTGTTGATTGGACGGTATGATTTGTGACGTCAAGGGGGCGGAGACTGCGAGTTGTCAATCGACATTGTATAATTTAATTAATTTTGCCAGGTATACTGTACAGATAAAAAATTATTTATTTGGAAATATTTCACAGTATCTGTGAAAATGTAAGGAACCAAGGTTGATAATTTTAATGCATACCATTTGAATGTATGAAGATATCTGTGTTTCTATTGTATTAGAATTTGGTACCGTACCCATTTGAAAGTTGACACACCAAAAAATGGTGAGTTTAAAAAATGTGGGTCTAAATTAAAAACCTGCTGAATACCAAAATGAAAACAGTGATCAAAGAATGACTTGTCTACGATGCTTCAATAAAGCCCAAGATACAGTAATCTATTTTATTAAAATGTCCAATGAAAAAGGAAAGTATAGAGATGATAAGAGTAGGGCTCGACAAGAGTAACACAATACGACATAATTATTATTACATATTAATATTTTGGTATTATTATTTAAACTCTTGCAATTGCACATGAATCCGCGGTGGCAAGTTCCCTAACTATCCCTATCTCACCACCTCCCTAACCCTCTGACGGAATAACTTTAACACTATTTCATTCCCTTGTACATAAACGTGTGTCGTGGTTCGAGGTTGGTATTATTACCGTCAGGCTGTTTGAGTCCGGGTGTCATCGATCGCAGGAAGTCGTCGGGCGTCATGAAGATCTCATGCTCGTGTTCGTGCACAACTTGCAGCGTGGCAAAGTAGCGGAAAACCTTGTCGGGAGTCGAGTACTGTCGCATGCGATTCTCGTACTCGGTGATCTGTTAGGAGTTGGACCAATCAGACACCAGAGCGGTTAGTAACACCATGCGACGTGCTAGGAATGGTTAGTACAATCTGGGTTTGGTTTCCTCAAAAGCACCGTTATGACCAGAGAGACGAACGTGCACGGGACCGAAGGACTTGGCCTACCTTTTATAACCCGTGTTTTGAGGTTAGTTTATTTTAGTTTAATATTCAGTTACGGTGGATTAATTTTAATATTTGATTGGACTCTTACCGAGCTCATGAGAAAAGACTACATTCAAGTCATAATGAATAAATCATATATTATTTTCAATTTTAAAGATTACGGTAACGATGCGATAATTGAGAGTAACGATAATTTTGAAGAAAGAAGAAGTGACTGAAGATGCGGAACCTAAAAGAGCAAAATGGAGCACAATTTGAGAGTGCTCATTATTAATGGCCCCAGAAAAACCAAAGTACAAGCTGAACACAACAAATGCACAAAAATAATTTAAATTTCTATTTTCTTCTAGATTTAATACGAAATGAGTGGCAAGTGACTTTGATGTTGAATCAAATTTTTATCAAAGAGGTCTATTCATAAATGTTACAATTGATTAAATTAAAAATTAAAAAAGAGAAATAGGCCTATGTAGCCTATGGATAAAGAAATATGTGTAGAATATGTTGTATTTGTATTTGTAAACATTCTTGCAGATGTGCTAGATGCACGGTGGCAAGATATTGTTATTCTAATGGATCATTTTCTTGAATTCTAATAATTTCTTTGCAGATCTTCCTTTTTCTTCGAGTTTATTTCAGACTTCCTTTGATCGTCCTTTGGACGAAACCGTTTTTCCCTATATTTGAGTAAACTCTCTCCACCTCCATTCAGTTTGGTATAAGTCAAGATTTATAATCACCAGGCCTACAGTCCTAGAAATAGAGTAGAATTGTACCGGTAGTATTATGCCTACTGGCTAGAAGGTGAAAGTGAATCTAGTTTCAAACTGGGAAAATCCGTGATAATTCATCCTTGATGCATCATTCCCGCACATCATTTTCGTACTCTCACCGTCCATTCGTTCCTACAAAAAGTTCCATCAGGCCTAACAGATGTTAAATTTTCCTGCATGGATTGTTTTCCTGTATTGGTTGTTTTTATCCTAGTCCCTTCAAAAATGAGAGATAGAAGTTTCATCGAAATTCAGTTTCATCTTTTAGCTTCCATTTTGAAAAGATTGAAAACTAGTCCACCCACAATGAACAGTAAATATTGAAATCCACATGCAGCCGTAACAGTAATTTCAATATAGGTTTGCTACATGCAAAATTATGCCCTTTGCAGAGCCATGAAATCAAATACGATACATAAAAAAGTTTGTCATTTCACTCAAGTTACAAGTTTAAAACACAAATTTCAAAGCAAAGGCCATTAGTATTGTTAGTTAATATAATTTAACCGCAATGCATTCGAGCAAGTATGAATGTTGGTAATCCGATCGTAATGTCCCGCATCCCGTGTTAGTGGGTTAGTAGCCTACCACTGGAGCGAGCAAATGTGAGCGTGGCTTACCCTCGGGCTGTCGAGAGCCCGGCGTGATCGAGCGAAGGAAATCGTTGGGCGTCATGTACACTTCTACCACTCCATTGGTCGATATTTTAATTGTGGCAAAATAACGGAATATCTTATCAGGCGTGGAGTATGTGCGCATACGATTCTCATACTCTATTATCTGTAATTGGTTTTCATATACATTCAACACAAATGTACACGAGACTCAACGTTTGACGATCGTACTTAATTACCAAAATTGGCATGTCTCACATAAATTACTTCGTACATGGCTTATTCAATGAATTACTTTCATCAATTCTGTGTTGGTATAAATATGGCTAGTTGTTGGATTAGTTCTGTTTCAGTGTAGAATTAATGATACTATAAGGCCTATAATAGCAAATGATGTAGAACTAGAGTGATAAATAAATGGGCAAGTAGGCTAATAGTTCCCCGTTACGCTGCGAAATGACCTGCATGATTTACCTTTCTCTCTCTAAAACCGATTTTCTCTCGAACCTTCTTCTTCTTCCCGTCGTCTTGAGCGTCCACCTCGCCAGTCTCGGCGACTTCTTCTTCTTTCGCTGGTTTAGTTGACACCGCTGACGCCGCTTCAACGGGCGGGAACATGTAATGACCTAGTCTTCGAAGAGAACAAATGTTTACTTTATACCAGTAACCAAAAATAAGTTGGGAATAATGAAAAAATACTCTATAGGCTTACATGAGAAGGTGAAATTAAAAAAATTGAATCTACTGATGAAATATAGAAAGCGATTCCTGGTAGTGTTATGTAACTAAAACTGCCAATATTAATGTTTTATGGTAGGGCCCTACAGTACGTTGAAGCTTAGCCACAGACCCACAGTATCATCGGGTAGCTTCTAAAGCAGACTAGAATTCAAGCAAGCCCCTAGCTTCCTACTAGCATTACCGTACTTCTTTATTCAATGCTACTAGTAGGCCTACATTCAACAAGTTTTGTTTGCCAGTTCAATTTCAGCAAGTTACCAGGCTTATAATAATGTCGACATCTTTATGTATTTGTTCAAAAAAGAGGACTAGACCTACCTAGCCACATCTACCATTGGAGTAGGCCTAGTCAAGAATATATTTTGGAAGCTTCCATACATTGATCATTCATTAGGGTCTAAAATGGCCTAGGTCTACATCAATCTAAATTCTGTCTTTGAATCAATGCACACATGTGATATGTTTATCTCTCTATAGTAGGAAAAAAATATGGGCCTAAATTATGTTCAATTTGTCTTTACTTACTTCTCCCAGTCGAGAAAACATCCGATGAATGAGAACGTCAAGAATGTATACCATATTCGGGATATCATTGGCATTGGCTCTCGTCTATGTCCAAAATTTTTGTAGTACCTTCGTTGTTCTTTGTGGAAATTCTCATTGAAGAAACCATGATGTTCATCTCCGGTACGTTTAGGGTTGTATTGAATGGCAAATTGAGGTCCTAATTTTATGGTGCCTCCAGAGTGAGTCCTCAATAAAAGTTTTGCAAAATTATGGCTCGGAGCTAAAGTCCGTATATTTCGAAGATTTACCCACATGGTTGAGTATTTAATGTGTCACCCAACTTAGCTAAAACAGAACGTTATTAGTTATTTCGACGTTCACTTCAATTTTCAGGTCGAGGCCTACTGCTTTTTGACAGTAGGCAGCCTAGAGCACAAGTGTTCAATGTCACCTTAGCCTCCGCTCAGCCTACTGCATGATGTCTCAACTTCAAATAGTACAAAACATCTACAACTCGAATGTAAACTAATTTGATTATTTTTAGCATTAAAATATTTAAATCTGATCGTCTCAATTGTGGAGGAGTTTCATTACAATCAAGGCAAGGCCCCAGGCCATTGAGTTTAAAAACTCAATGCCACAGGCCTAGGCCTAAATTCTGCATTCTGCACTGCGTCTTATTTTGTTATATTTTCCAACAATCACTACAAAAGTACATATAAATTGTGATCTGTCAATTTTATGTATTAACTGATATCAAATCGTATATTTGAAACAGTTGAAGTACGCCTATAATACTAACTTTTAATATTATATTTAAAATTACAACCTCAAAATCGTGTCCATTTTTCGATCAGCTGAATTTTGTGTTGGTTCACCTGTATGTCACATTCCATCCAATTACGGCCTTGATCAAACAGTTTTGCCATCTTGATTATTTCTGATTATCGCCTTTCGTGGATGTGAAACGCGTGTTATATGCACCGTGCTGAGGTCGATTATCAATAAATAATTAGATGAGCGTAGCGAAGATTCCATTTGACATACCGAAAAAAATGGGCTTCGTTTTTTTTTTTTTTTTTAATTTTGTACGCGGCATGCAGGTCACGAAAAAAATCTTCGAATTGAAACTTTTTCTGCAAACTTCTGTCATACCAGAATAGGCTGGGATGTTTATCAGAAAAATTGGTGGAAAGGTTTTTCCGGAAAAAATCGGAAAATTTGAAAAATCCTCATAGGAATAACCCGGAGGAAAAATACTTGGAAATAAGAATTCTTCAAAAGCTCTCAAATTCTCGCCTAATATGAAGAATACTAATATACACCTTTTCAAAGATTTTTGCAGCAATCGGATGAGAAATAACGAAGAAAACGCATTCAAATGTACTTTCACTTCAGACAAAGCCATTAAATTTATAGCAACAAGTGTCATCGATAAAATTAAAATGATTGAAATCAGTAATGAATGAACAGGGAGGCCGTGACAATTGATTCTGGTATGGTTTTTAAACATTTGAAGTGATACATCTGCAATATATTTGACATCTGTATCACATCTGTACATCCTGTGTACCTGTGTATGTGTACATCTGTAGATGTAGACTGAGCCGTCAAATTATTTTTTACTGTACATTTATGTACTTCTGGGCTCATCTCACAACGCGAATCCCGCGTTTTCCTAGCAAATAATCCACTGTCACTCGAGTGTCAACAGGCTCCGCCTAAATAAAGATACATTATTTATGGCAAAAACAAAACTTCAATTCTACAAAAGCTGCAAAATGAAACCATGACAATTATTTCAAGGGTGAAGATAGATACACCAATACAAAAGTTGTTTAAAGTACTATCATGGTTATATGTAAAACAATGAATTTTAGTAAATACCTTCACTCTAATTTCCAAAATCACGAAGGGTCTACTTCCTAGCTACCTCTGTAACAAAATATTATTCAACGAATAGTTGGATAACTAGGCAAACGCGTTATGTGTTGCCGCGTTGATGGATGAGCTAGAACATATCACCTTATCTTTGGATTGGTTATTATTATGGAATATAGGCCTAATCGAAATATAAGAACCTTGTATTTTGAAGATCAAATCCCAGCCTTCTCTAAATATATCCGATTGATAGTATTTGTAGGCTATTCTAATGAATGAAATTGAACATAATAAAAATCGCATTTTTTAATTTTTTACTCCGAAACGTCACATCCGATTATTGTAAAAGTCCGTAATAATGTGTATTATCATGTTGTTCGAGTTCTGTGAAAATTTGAAAAATTTCGGAGAACATTCACTTTGTCATTTTTTCTGCCTGGCTTATTCATATGGGTTTTTTGAAAACTTCAAAATGATTTATCTCAAGAATTGTTAAACCGATTTTGCCTCAAAACTATACAGCATCAAGTCAGATAGGGGTTCATGTGTGTGCCAAGTTTCATCATGATCTGAATTTCTGTTTGACCTGTAGAGCGCGAACAAAAAAACAAAAAAACAAAAAAACACATTCGATTTTTCAAGTACAGTGAAATTGAGTCTTCGCTACGCTCATCCAATAAATACAATTTAAGAAATAGTCAGAATGTATTTTTTGATAGAAAACATTCTTGCAATGAAGAAAACTCCTTATTCCACAAAGGTTTGATGATTTTCAATAGAATTCCTGGTAGTATCAAGAATGCAAGAAATGTAACTACATTTAGAATTCATTGTTGAAGAGTACCGGTAATCAAAGACGGAGGCTTGATACCAAAACCATTTGAGAAAGAAGGTTTCTGGGATCGAGTAAACTAGTTGATAATCCAACTATAAAATTAGAAGGTGGTGATTTGAAGATTTTGAAGATGGAAATACTCTATGTGTTTTTATTATTTATGATTTACATTACATTGATGAATTTATGCTATTATGTACATTGCTTCGATATGTGTTATGTGAAAATTGTATCAACATGTATGTAAATAGCTTCTTTGCTAAACGAATTACTACTACTACTTTTCTCCAATGCTATTTACGTTTTGTTTTGAACTACTGCAAATTAATAGAGATGTAGGAATTTAGCATTGATGAAATAGAATATCAAATCTTAATATTTCCAAGGATATATTTCTTATATTCTTCATGGTTCATGGTACGGTATTTCGATTAATTTAAAGTACAACACCCGTTTGGTCAGCAGAGTCAAAAAGTAATTTTGAAATTAATTCTACATTGAGGAAATTTGAGTAAAGCTTTATTGAGGATGTGTATTCTTGAATTGAAATTACATCAGAAACACAGTCATATTTTTTAGGCCGAAGTTACAGCTCTTTAACGAAATATTAAGTTGATATTTTGACTTCATTTTGGTGAAAAATCAACTATTTTCCCTCTTAAAATGAGTGTGATTCATAAATGAGAACGGGTACATATATTTATTTCCGCATAATTCTATTCGTAACATCTTCATCCACAATAAAACAAGTTTTTTGATTGTATGTCATTCCTTTTAGTGTATTTTAATGATCTGTTAAATAATAAAAACGCATGAAATTTGAAGGTTGCGTGTTAAATGATAGGGAAACATACAGTACTTGAAGTGATATAACTCAAAATTCATCCCGGTTAGCCTATCATCTGTTTGGATATTATTATCGAGCACATCAAAACGAATCGACTGACAAAAAATCATAATTTTTTCATGACTATGAGGTAATGGAGGTTAGACCTTAGCATCGTCTGCTTTAACACTATTTTTTACTTCAAATGTATTTTTCAGAGTATTTAGCTACATTACGTCTTGGTTCGATCCCCACTTCCGACCGACTCGATAGTTATTTTTCATGTTCACCTTATAGGTAATGCCTAATGCGATAGCATGGATAAATGTTCGAGGAAGGTGAAGAGCGTATACCCGGATAGTTTTCAACTGTATGTTTTGAGGGTAATTTTTAATAGATGGTTGTAAAAATGTGGTCAGAGGTTTGCTCTTGTCACACAATCGAGTATAAATTACTGCGGCGTAGGCTCTCCATGTTCCTAGAGATATAGTCTACGTCCGCTTCCTTCCTATTCATTTAACCTTCATCTCACCATCCACTCTAGTTATCACAAGAGTGCTTGTTAAATCCAATACAAAAAGATGAATAAATATAAATAAAATAAACATTCAATACTTTTCTTTCATTAAGAGTGTGAAATAAATATTTCATCTTGTTAATTATTCATTGGCACCTAGAGATCTTATTTATCATTAGAGTGCTTGTTAAACCAAATATAAAAGATGAATAAATATAAATGAAATAAACATTTAATACTTTTCTTTCATTAAAATTGTGAAATAAATATATGATGTCATACAGGTTTCAAACTGCTTCGTTCTCTTGATCTATCGATCCACCTCACCTAGCTAAAGTACTCCCATTTCGTCGACAAAGCATTTTTAACTTTGACATTTCATCATTATTTGACTGAGATTCAGGGAGAATATGTAATGATTGAATCATACTATAGTGGCAATAAATAATGCACCACTGAAGTTTGAATTTCCATTGTATTGGTTGACCTTCACACCCATTTTTGTTTTCCATGTATATACCAGTTGAAGTTGAAATGTCAAACACAACTTTATATGAATGGTTTCCATTTTAGATAGACGTCAGTTTGTCGATTTATTTGTACCGGATTAACGTGTCAACGTTTGAATGTGAGCTGACGTTATGTCCATTACACTTCATTTACATTCTGACTGAATATATATTTGGATTCAGTGAAAACTATGAAACAATCTTCATTGGCATAATATGTACCGGTATCGTCATATATGTTTACGAATAGTGCTATCAACTTTCAAGTTAACAATGTGATATTATTGAATATTATAATAAGTGGGTAAAATGATATAAGTATTCCTCAGTGACCTTGCTAACACTCTCTTCAATTTTAAATGCTACCATTCATAATCAGTGATTAAGTATTCAATTCAACTAGGTCTTTTTGAGATCAAGATTATAATACATCAAAAGCAATAATTTGGCTTTTATGCATTAATTAAATGCTGTGCATGAATAGACATTTTTTTTCCTAGATGAAAATGAATGAAATTTACTATCTAGATTAGAATAAGAGATTCATCGTTCTCATAATCCCAAATATTCATATTTATATCAGGTCAGGGGGTGAATTACCACCAAGTTATCCAGGGCAGACTTCTTATTTGATTTCTGACATCTAAATGAAAAGATATAATAAAACAAAATGTATCTAGATTGAAGATGAAGATTAAAAAAATAGATATATAATTATATTGTGTCTGTATATATGATATATCCTTTACTATAATGTACGACATGAACCCAATGCTAATAAAGATTATTATTAGGCTATTATTTAGAGATTTTTTTTATAAATGAAAAACAATTTTTCCCACTCGTTATTACTTAGTAGAATTAGCATATTAATTGAATCGTAGTCACCCCACATATGTCATACAGATGGGCAACTATTTCGTCAATATTACAAGTCAACACTTGATCTTTTTTTTTTGGTTTTGGTAAAAATTGCTGAAAATATTATCTTTTGAAATTGAAAAATAATTTTCTAGATAAGTGCTATTATGGATAATGAATTCATAAAATGGATGAAGATAATATGAAGGAACCTAGATAACATTAAAGATATAAAATATCATCTATATAATCATGTGGATAAGTCACTATACTGAGTGATGACAGATAGTTGAAAATTAAATTTAAAAAATAATGTGTGAAAGGAAAATTTCAGTACCGACATCATGGATTTATAACCTGAGACAACATTGAAATAGTTTTCAATTGCAGGTAACATAGGTACGTAGTGATGAGTTTCATTATAAGGTACCTGATGAGGAAGCTCGAAGGTAACCTTGGTCTTCATTACCACAAGATCATATTACGCCAAATTGGTAAGTCGTTTCAATCTATTTCTTATACTCTATTAAGACTTCATTATTGCATCATACAGGTTATATATACTGGAAAATGAGTCGGAAAGCAATTTTAACAATTCATCTCATTGAGAAAAAATATCTTCTCTTGAGAAACATAATAATTAATCGATCATGTTGACAGTACGTAATATGGAAAACAAAAATACTGTATAATGAATAGAGAGAAACCCTATAGGAGAAGACATTTATATCTTTCTATTGTGTACTTCAGAGAAAAGTATAATCTAGAAGAGATCGAGGTGATTGGACTGTTTGTTGGAGCTAGAGGAACCATTTTGAAGTTTTTAGTGATTTTTGTGAATGCTATTTGATAGATTATTCCTTAAAATATGAGATTGGAATGTCAGTCCTGAAGGATTCCATTTGATATTCGGAAACCACCCATATAATTAACTAGGTATCATTCATCAACGTTCACATCCATTTATTCTTTCAATTATCATTAGTGTCATAATTTTAGTATGTTATCGTTAACTATTTTAATTCCATTTCATTTTTATATAATTTTAATATTCAGTTATATGTTTTAATTTTCCCATGTATTTTATATTGATTTGCAACCTCTGCACTTTGGAGTCAGGGACCAATAAAAGTTTTTATATAACATAGACGAAAGATTAAATAACAACACATGTCACGCAATGTTGAAACTATTTTATCACCACTTTCTTCTAATCCCCTCAACTACCAATTTAGTACCAGTGCCATTCACTAGGAAGCTCTACAGGCATGCTGGACTGTGCTGCTGCTCAGCAGTCACCAGCCCAGTTCTTCCAATGACAAGTCAAGTCAAGTAACGTTTTATTTCATTTGTAAATACATTATATAATAACATAATCACTCACTTATATGTATGGGCTGGGTGCATTACAAGTACTGAAATACGTTCAGTTTAAAATGAAAAGGAATTTAACTGAATGAATTAATGATTGAATTTAACTAAAGATACATAAAATATAATATAATAGCAATCAGTACTATTTGAACATATGTCATTATAATAACAGGGTTATTATTTTGTTTGTTATAAAATAAAAAGTTATTTTTACCATTTAGGTATACTAACTGCAGACGTAGTCAAAGGGCAATAGAGGTGTGCATGGTGATTTATGCTTGTTTAGACATAATAGTGAACTATCTTGGTAGTATATCTTTCGTCTATGGAATTAAATTGTATATACACCTGAAATGAAACAATTAATAACAATAAGTAATGATTTTCAGGCTTGTGGCAGTCTAGCAAAGGAAGTCAAAGCTCGCGTTTTCTTCCAAAATACATTCTGACAAGACTTGCAATATTTGTGGTGCTCATACTTGGGTTAATATTCTTGCCCATGCAAATCATTATCAACTACGGGAACTTGGCTGCAATTTTGGAACCATTTTGTTTATTGCTTTTAATGTCAATGGTATTGGCTAAAGGTGGATATTTGTTGTTTCAAAATGAGAGAGTGAAACAATTGACGTACAAGATGGACAAGATGATTGCGAGCAGTCGTCTGGGAAGCAAACATGAATTAGAAATACTGAAAGAGTGTCAATACTGGACCAACATAAGTGTTATAGTATACGTCCAGTGCCTGTTGCAAATCACATTCTTCGCTCTTGCTCCTCTACCCTTCTTGTTCTACACACGGAAACTATATCTCAAGTATGATTATTCATATTATTTATTTGGATCATGATGATGATTATTGTTTATTAACGACCCACCAGCATGGTTATACGGGGGTATGAATGAGCAGGTGATGCCTGGTGAAACCCATGCCTTATGCAGGATTCGAACCCACGCCCAACGGTTGGACTTCAGTTTCTAAAGCGATCTTATCTTTCATCTATAGCCTTAATTGGGGAACAATGATTTTGTATCAAGTTTTGACGTTATTAAAAAAAAAGTTTCTAAAGCGGTGCCTCAGCAGACCAAGCTACCAAGGGCGGCTCATTTATTTGGGTTCAACACACACTGTACTGATGAATGAGATGAATAATTATTTTACTAGATGTTTTGGACATTTGATTGAGCAAGTGGTCCTTCAGAGAGTATTCACCTTAACGACAGAGGAAATCAAGAACAACCTGTCACGATGGTCGATCACGGCGGGAATCGAATCCCGGTCTCTTGAATGACGCTTCAGCATGCTAGCCACTAGTCCGTCCATCTCAAGAGTTTCTTTCATAGATGTGATATAGAATTAAAGAACATTATCATCCATTAGTTGGAATTAATAATTATTTATATTCTTGCAGAGCTTGGTTTCCTTTCGATGTCTACGCTACTCCAAACTTTGAAATAACCCTTTTGCTGATATGTCTTGTATTTTTCACGGTAACTTGGAATGCAGCTGTCGACGGATTTATAGTGTCTATGATTATTCAAACTATCGGCCAGTTTAAGATATTACAATACAATTTGAGAGATGTTCATTGCATGGCTGTCGAAACTGTAAGGGAGCGACGTGCAGGACGTATGGGACTTGGAGTAATATCTACTTCAAGGTGTTTGAGAGTAAGGGAAATAAGACGGGAAAAAAATTACAAAACTTTCATCAGTACAGACAGCTTGTACGGTAGGAATAATTTGCGTAGAATTAACATTACCGATTTGGATGATGAAACCAAAAATAAATTACAATGCATGGCAAATATTGATTCAACATCTTCAAATTCCGAGTTGAAAACTGGAAAAGTGAAAATAACGATGCCAATTATTGAGAATAAAAGCATGAACGTGAAAAAGACAAGACGTATCAATCGAAATGGTAATATTCAAGTGGAAAGTAAAATTGCAACCTTACGGGTGGGTGATACTGATCTGATGGAAGAGATCATTTGTCCCGATAAAGACGTTGCTATGGAGATGGAACGTCATCTTAAGGAATGCATGAAACACCATCAGGAGCTGTGCAGGTTGGTTCATTTCATACTTCAGTTGAATATAACTAGAGACATGTAATTATAGCTTCTATTTTTTCTTTTCATAGCATTTATAATTTGAAAAGTAGCACTTTGAAGCATCTATAATTTTGGAACATTGTGTTTTGTAGTGCAATAACATTATGTAGCGTTACAATAGTATGGTACCGGTAAAATCATTATATAATGTATAGTAGGCATATAAGTGGAACACTCAAATTGATAGTTTTAGTAAAATGGTGTCCACCACCAGGTTAAATCTACGCCTCATCTGCCTCCTACATTTGCAGATGCGCTTTGGTTTTCAAAATTCCTCAACTGACTCAACCTGTTTACTTCCCAATTGATATATTCTGCAGAAAATAGCATCTATGGTGCTTTTATTTCTAATATAGCGTCTATATCGCCAATACGTTGAAACACAGCAGATTCAGATGTTTGTAGCGCTTCAAAAACATGATCAAACAACATCAAATGTATGAAAATATGAAGAAATGTGAGAAAAATATGCTTCAAAGTACTTTTAGATTTTGTCTCTCTTGAAGCAATTGCTATTTTTACATGACTCTACATATAACTCTTACCTCCCTTGTTTTTTGAATATGAGTGTATTAATAACTTGATGCTTCAAATCATGTGCTCGGAAAATAAACTGTTTGAATAATAATGTTGTATCTTTCAATTTCGGTTATTGCTTAATGTTGATATTATCATAGGTTGGTTCAAAAATAATTATGTACAAATTTCGCTGCTTGGTTGAATAATGGATATGGACTGATTTGACACTATCAATGTATTAAAACGTGATTAAAAGTATTTTACTCAATATTGACCATTCCAAAGAACAGTTGAAGGCAACTGATTCAATCTTGTAAATTAGCAATAATGTTGAAATAAATATCTACTACTAGGCCTAATACTACATATTATCCATCATTAATAACATTGCGTTCATCTTAAATTTTTAGTTTTGTGAACGAGTTTGAGTCCGTCTTCTCAGTAATCCTATCGAACCAGTTAATATGCAACGTGGCATCAGTGATGGGTGTAATGTGGCTCACAAAGGTAAGCTGAACACAACATTCATATTATTTATTTAGGAAAGTTATCAGACAGGATTTATTTTTGGTTGAATTTTTGGTTTCCAAATCCAATAGAAATAAAATAGTATCTAATGAAATTATCAATTACAGAAAAATCATCAGTTTCGTGGAATATCACCAGCTTTTTGTCTTGAAGATCATAGGCCTACATGTCAGCAAACCATATGAATTGCTAGTAACAAGACGATCAAATTGAATTGCTATAAGCTAGATCATTGGAGGAGGAATTGCCTCTTTGATATACTCATGGCAGAAATACTATTGTATAAATTTACTCATTAGAACGTCATGCATCCCACAAGGGATGCTACCCCATTTGAGGGAATGTTACCATATGGTCGTATTACCTTATTATAATTACTTTATGGTCGTATTACAGTATTGTAATTACCGTACATACCGTATGGTCTATACATAAGTTACGAATATTCATAACATTTGCTAATTTAGGAAAAACTAAACATCAAACAATATTCATATAACTGTATTTACTGTTCTTGTAGATTGAATCAATCACAGCAACTGTGGCAGGCTTCATTATGCTGCTGATTGCTGGTGAAGGTGAACTCTTCTTCTTCTGCTGGCTCTCAAATAAGGTAACAGACGAGGTGAGAAACTTTCTGGTTGCCAGATAGATATATCCAAGCAAACCCAGCAGAAAAAGTTTATCATTTTTTTTTTTCAGAGCTCCAACGTCCGCGAGGCTGTGTATGCCGCCGATTGGTTCGACGCTTCAGAGAGATTCAAGAAGTCCATGCGTATTATCATGTCGAGAGCCAACAAGCCTGTCGTTATCATGATAGCCGGATACATTCCCTTATCGTTGGAGACATTCCAGAGCGTAATATAAAACATATTCATCATTAAAAGATATCACAATCCTGTAACTAGATTCTAGCAAATAATGATGATTCCCTGATTTTAGAGATAATAGATATAATCATCTCAATTGCAGAAATGATAATCAATTTATTTATTCTCCACGACGCGGCTTTTTTTCTGAGTCGTGACATAGATATTAATCGATTTTGATTATGTTTCAGTAAGCCCATCATGACTTGTAGTCTCTGGAGGACAAAAAATCAACGATAATTTCTGAAATTGAGATGATTTCTGGTTTTCTAAAAAATTGAGGAAATGAATATCGTTATTATCAATCAAATCTAGTTCAAGGGTTGTGATGCCCTTCAATTTTATCGAGGCCGAGTTTTTTGAAAAATAAAAATGTACAAATTGAGCTTGTTATGAAGTAGGCCCATGGGACAATTTAAAAAAAAAAATTTATATTGGGTTTAACGACGCACTGTAATGATGACTAAAATCGAAGGTGATATGAGTGATAACAAGTTAATCCCCTAATCACTGCTCAATCAGATTTTCATTTTCTGAAACTGGAATCGATGAATATAAATATACATACTAAATACTGCCTAAAAAGAATCGAAATGTTTTATGTTTGAATTATTATACGAGAACAATAATAGTCCAGGTCAGCGTAAATTCAGTACTAGCGGTAATAAGCAAATGAACTGAATGACTAGACTGCAAATACTCGGAGATACGATTCAAAGAAGCACTTAGTTTTGAGACTGAGTTATCACCTCATTCCCCTCACCTCCACATGCACAATATTTTCAAATCAGACCACCGACTGAGAGCATATATTATTTCTAGATAAGTTTTTTAAACTCGACCACAACTGAGAAAGGCCGAAAATCTGTGACATGTTGCCATTCAGTTAAATATAACTGATATATTAGAAATGACTTTTCCAGCGTTAATATTTATACACAGTTGACTTTGTATACTAATTGTCAATTACAATTTTGTAATACAATTTCTGCTTCCTTATGTTCGTATTTTTTTTTGGTTTTCAGGTGATTAGGCTGGCCTACTCTTACTACACTGCTTTGAGCAGTACAATTTGATAAGTATTCTTCACCACTCATCAGTAAAATTATGATCAATACAACTATATTTCAATATAATGAACATAAAATAATTAATAGCATTAACCACAATTACCCACTTGGTGACGTCAAATATCAGAGCCACATCGAGTTTTAGGATTCTTTAATGTAAATTTCAATGATGTATTATAATCAAGAAGACCGTTTTTGGACACTTCTTGTCCGAATGCGTCTAAAAATAGAATTGTGGTTAATGCTATTGATATGAATATGATAATAATAATATTAATTGGATGAGTGATGGCAAAGACTTACTTCCTACACTAATGGAGCTTTGTCTGTATTTTGCTGTTTGTATCCACTGCACAGGTTGGAGGGTTGACATGAAACTTTTTCTGCACAAGCAGACTTATCCAACTTGGAACTGTTTAATTTTGGGTCAAGTCGGTCAAACCATTTTTGAGGAGCACCATCGCATTGTTTCTAAGAACCCCATAAGATTAAACTGAGCAAGAAAATTTGGAAAATAAAATCTCTTAAAAACAATATTAATATTTTCCCTGAATGTAGAATTTGTATGCAATTCGGAGCAGCCGTTTTGAAGAAAGTAATTTCATGAAAGTTTTTTATTCATCAAGTAGTCGGAGATGTTAGCAGTATTAGGTTGGCAAGATTCACATCTTTCTGGATCTGATATTTACAGAATGAGGTATATTTTATATGAGTCAGGTGTGAGAAGTTCTCGTAAATACAAGTCTACAGTAGGTAGAACTTTTTTATTGACTCTGATTATCTACCCTAATAACACGGGCAGTTCCGAGGCGCACAATGCCCATGTGAGGGACTCAGTACCTCTTCAGGAATTCTAGTGTTATTATGGTATTTAGATATCTCGCTCATCTTACAACGCATATTCTGCGTTTGCCTAGTATTAATGTACCGGTAATATAATTAATACTCCATATTAATTCAGGTTATTATAAAAGTCAAAATAGAGATTAAAGCTCTTTTGCCCCTGAACCAAATTTTTTTTAATGGAATTAAAGAAGATGAATGGGAGATTTGGAAGAAAAGTAGACAGAGAAAATGGAAGAAAAAGAAGATACATTCGAAAGGAAGATTGAAGTTTTTCCCCTAATACAGTTGCTGAATGGTTGTTCATACCTCAATTAATTTTTACATTTTGTTGAATGAGATATAAATGGCCTGTATCTAATTATTTATTTGCAGTGGTGAAATTGCCTCACTCAAACGAACATGAACGTGAACCAAGTTGTCATCCATAGTCGTAATTGGAAAACAACAACTTCATGTCAAGTTTTCAAAGTTGATAACGAAAAAAAAAATATATATATCTCAATTTGAATATTATATTGAATTCAGCAATGTTCCATGCATGACAAAATGACATTCATTGGAACAACATTGAAAATGTAACATAAATGAATGAAGAAAAGAAAATATATAGGCCTATATCCAAAATGAATAAAAAAAAATGGAATGAATAAATATAGAAATAGATTTGGTTTTTATAAAACAACTTCGGCAATTTATTTCATAATTCTTAGTGATAATCATCATTTTTTTTTTTGGTTCTGGTTTATAATAAATTTCAAAGCTCAATTTTAAAATAGCTTGTTCTTAGAAACTTTGATTACGTAGAACATTGCAAATCCTGATATCTTCTGTCATTGATTATTTATTCAACACTCACATTTTCTAACTTTCTGTCATTTGACAACGATTTCACCTGTCTTCACCTGTAATGTAGGCCCAATGTTCTATGTTATAAAGCTGTATTTTTGTAACTGTCAATCGACCTTCAGTGGAATCGACAACATATGTGACGATTCCATCCATCTCCTATGGCCAGTTGTCACCGTTGGAAGGCTGTGGTTCCAATGCCAGGTTTTAGAACCAAGCTCTAAAAGTTTTCAACCAGGCCAATGTCAATGTTTTCTTAATTCACACGGCAGCATTGGAAGGCTAACATTCCAACGGTGGCATTGCAATGCCTTGTGAGAACTGGCCATTACAGCATTAGATAAGTATAATGACACAATTATTTCCTCTCTATTTTAAACATACCGGGATTTAAAATAAATATTTGGATTGTGAATGATGAATAGCAACATTTAAAAGATATTGCCGGTAATACTGGTGCATTGCTGTTGTGGTAGTGATATGCATCTATAATAAGTGTATAGGAATTGCAATTCAATACACAATGTTATTTTATTCTAATGTATGTAATTTAAAGTGAGCGTGCGGGGTTTTATGTCGCTTCAACTACGAGGTTATTGCAGGTGTATACTTCAACCTTTTTTTCAATATTATAATTTTGAACTATTATTAGGCCTACTACCCAATGTGAACTTGATTATAATTTTATAATTTGTGTGCCCTGTACAACACTAAAGCTGTAACCTTTGTTATTTTTAATTAATGTTGGCAAACTCATCAAAAATTATTGTTTTAGGTCTATGGAGTATTGTGCATGTCTACATACATTTTACGCTGTATATTTTCTTGCTAGCCCTATTTTGAATTGCATACCCTCATGTCAGAGGCAAACATTTTGGTCCTATAATCAAGGCCTAAATTTTGATTAAAAATAAACAAATACGTAATTTATTGATGGTCATGAATATTGTCGATATAACTGGATTCTGAATAGGCCTACATGATTTAAAGCGTTCTAAAAATATTAGATCAGCAAATATCAAATAAAATATCAATAGAATATCAAATGTATCAACAAAGAGTTTAACAACATTTCTACAAAATTCATATAATATGTACGTAGCAAGAAATAAAATATGAACATACAATTTTTTCATTTGTAAGTGTACAGTGAAGATATGTTATCACAGTGTTGAAAAGTTTCAGCTTTTTGACGTTTCAAACGACTGGTATCACAAAAATTTCTTTTTTGGGCCCTAATGATTTTAATAATATTACATGGTAGTGAGGCAATAAATTATTGAAATCATTCATTTAGTCCAAATGACTACGTTATTGATTGATATTTAGCAGGAGCCGACCATTATTTTTTTACTATTCACTGTGTTCGGCATTGAAACATCAACTTGCAGCTTTACATCGAACAATATATTTAATTTCAGTTCAGATAGACGTCAGTTCTTCGATTGAATTAGACGTATCAGTGCCTAAGTGAGTTAATATTAGCTTATACACTCAATAAACATTTTAAAGAAAAGTGATTCACCTTGACATTTGACAGCAGTTATTTGAAGAGTATTATGAGAGTGTAGTACGGATTGCCCGAATGGGTCATTCCATATCAAAACGGTACCAGTTGTGCCAATAACCAAATCAACCCATAGTACAAATTTTGGGCTCTGCAGCCCTCAGGCCTATAGCCTAGTTCCCAAGTAATGCCAGTAGAAAAGTACCAAATTTGGCGCGCTTTTCGCTAATTCCAAAATTTGCTACTGCTCAACCATTCAACGTAGAGACATATTTTTTTCTGTAATCAAGCTCTGATTTAATGCAAATTAATGGCATCATATTTGATACTTTTCTGTGCAATGGACATCAAGATATCTGTGATTCCATTTTTTGGTTTCACCCCACACAAGAAAGGTGTGTTTAAAAAAAACAAAATCAAATTCTATGTATATTCAACACACGAAACATTATGCTAGAAAGTTGTAAAATGATGGTATTTGGAGATACCGGTATAAAAAGGTGATGGTATGATTGTGTATGGAAACTCAATATGAGTTGTCGAGATTCAAAACTCAAAAGAATAAAATGACCTCGCTGTCGACGCGCCTTACCCTCAACATTCAATTCAAGAATGATGACCAGGACTGTAAGCAAAAGATTTAGATTTAGACAAGCTATTGATTTTTTCAATATCTTGCTAAACGTTTTGGCCAACCTCGGCAAACAAGTTTGCCGAGGTCGGCAAAATGTTTGGCGGGGTATCGTGTCTCTAGCAATGGTTAAATCAAATTTTGTATTTCTTTATATGCAAGTCACACAATTAAGAGTGTAACGTTTAATCCATCATATATTACAAGAATGGACCTATTCACATAACGCATGGATAACACGTATTTTCAAGGTGATTTGAAACACATCATTAATGTATTTTCTCAAGTTACAATCTTGATTTATAATGCATTATTTCGAACACCGCTGTTAGGACGGCTGTCATAGATGTACTGTGGAGGTCTAGTTAAGGTAAGAATTCATAGACAAGAACCGAATACTTAATTCTCGACTAGACTTACATTGTTGACTCCGGGGCATTGAGATTGTAGTAAACCAAATCATTGATCATATGTCCAGGCCCAGCAAATGTGCCCTTCTTTTAGAATCATTATACAGAATATAAAGAAGGTTGTCTAAACAATAATCTATTCTAAAAATGTAAGGCTTTGGTTAAAAAATAGATACTTCTAGTATTGATGGTAAAGCTTAACAAGGGCATTGCATTTGTAGTGACAAGGGCTAGGACCATGCTAGTACCAATCAATGCTAGTACTAGATTGAAAACAGAAAGTCAAACCTAACCTCAAAACCTCAACTAGGACCAGAGGTTTACGCCACCACTAGGCTATTTACGCTGACTGACATCAATATTATTGTTATTTTCGTTATATAGACTGTTTAGCTATATTTTAAAACATCAGGAAGCAAATACATTTCCTTAATTTTACTGTTGTAACATTAATACATTTTTCCCTACATTTCCTACCTGTCAGCTGTCACTTACCATGACCTCAGCACGGTGCAAATAACCTGATTCATCTAGCAAAGGCAAATTTAGGCAATTACTTTTTCTTCAGTTTTTTTAGATTATCAAAAATGGCATCTCTATCTGTCGTGAGTCGCAGGTTTTCCGCGAATAAATATTGCAAAACCGTTGTTAAATGTCTATCAGCACATCAACATAGATCACATTCTCAATATTATCCAATTGATGAACATGTATTTGGTTTAAATGCTGACCAACAACAGGTAAGTGAAGGATTAAATACTGCATTTTTCGCAGTCATGAGATTTTTACCATCTGTTGCGAGCGGTTCAAAGTCCATGTGTTGTTTTTGTTGGTACACATGTCTTCATGTATCCACAAGAGATGAGGATTCCGATCGACCGTCTCCCGTATCTTATACCACTAGCGCACGGATGGTGCGCTCCTTCATCTTGAGTTGTGTTTGTGAATGTTGTGCGGGTCGTATCCTTGTTCGTATGAAAATGAAATCACCAAAAATGGGTAATTTTCTAATAATCCCTTTCAGCCCTTATGATTCATTTTGTCACATCAAATAACATCTGGACAGACCTTCGATTTTTATGTGTGTTTTTAATAAACATTGAAACAATCACCAAACGAAATATTTAAAATGGGAATTTTAGAGTGGACACTTACTGTTTGTTAATTTCTATGATATAATTTGATAATAATATAATATAATAACATGACATAATATAATTTTCTAAAATTTGTCCATGGGTACCTGCATCAATAATTGATGAAACAAATAATATCGATGTCTTATCAATAATTGCATTGACAGTTCAAAAATTCAATTTTACCCTCAATTTTGAGTACCAGTATATATATTTTGTGTGTAAATTAAAGTTGGATGCTAAAATGCCGTTAACAATTGTGATGTCCTGTACCAGTTACAACTGCCGCTGTCAGTACCACTACTCGTTCCTCAGGATACTTTACATGAACAATGCTGCTAATGTAGGCTGCAGAAAACAGCGTAAATGTTTGAAGTATTACCTGACCATTGAATTCAATTGTTCTAGGTGCGGCAGAGCGTCTTTGACTTTGTTCAGAAGGAACTTGCACCTCTTGCAGCTGATATCGACAGGAATAATACCTTTCCAGAGTTGAAAGTGAGTTATAGTAGAATATATATTTTTTTTCTGATAAAATAACAAATTAACAAACTTTTTAATAATTTAAACATGCCATGTAAGTGGTATATAATTTTCAATGAATTCTTTGTTAAATTATTATAAACTGTAGCATGTATTTATCTACGCTACGTCTACTGTGTCTTTCAGTGCCAGTATAAATTCTAGTGTGTATTTACTATGCAAATCTCAAGTTCTCAACTAATATTTTCAAGCTGAAAAAATCTTGGTTTTTAGATTTGGAGGCAAAATAAAAATTAATTGTGAATTGACCCACAAATTTAGGATAGGCCCAACATAAAATCTGATCAAATTAGAGAAAATGTAATTGTTCACTTGAAAATTATATCGTGTTCAACATATTTTATTGAACATGAAAATCAAGTTTGCGACAAGGTTTTTGATGTGTCGTTAAATTGTTTCTCTTGTCAGCCGTTCTTCCGCAAGCTCGGCGACCTTGGCATGCTGGGCGTGACGGTGAAGAGCGAGTACGGCGGCTCCGACCTCGGATATCTGAGCCACGTCGTCATCAACGAGGAAATATCCCGGGCCAGCGGAGCAATCAGCTTGAGCTACGGGGCTCACTCTAATCTGTGCATCAATCAAATACACAAGAACGGAACGGAGGAGCAGAAACGGAAATATCTACCGAAGGTTTGACTGTGTTTAAAAATTATTATTCGAAGTAGATTTGAAAAACATTCTGGTAACCTGATTAGTGATTTGGTAATCTGGGAATTTTTCAGGTTGATTTTTTTTCAATTCCAAGGACAGCTAAATTAGGAATCTTTCAATAAAAGTGTTGAATTAAAGATGATAGGCTTAATTTTATTTTTATTCATGATTTTCATATTGTGATTTGATAATTAACTAAATATAGGCCATTCTTGTCAATACTTTTGTCTGGAATGTGGCTATCTTTTTCTCAGTAGCCTACCATATACAATTATGTTTACTTTAACCAGTCAACTAGTAATTTATACCTGTATTAACTAACAGACGAGTAGAGTTGGTTTTGTGGATCAATTTTTTCATAACTGGATAATGTTATTCGTGAAAATGATTAAAAAAAATCAGGTGGGCCTACCAATTTTTAAAAATAATTTTTGTTATTGTATTAACATTGAACAGGTAGGCCTAGGCCTACTTTATTCTAAATATTTAATATTTGAATATTTAAAATTCCAAGTAATTGTTCCCCAATGAGGACAATAAAATAGATGTTTGTCTGATTGAATGTTATTGACAAAAACTTGTGAATACATCTGTTTGATATTTCATAGTGATTTACGTGCCACTGATTAGTTCATTTTGACGTATTTCCAGCTGTGCTCCGGAGAACATATAGGCGCTCTTGCAATGTCGGAGCCAGGGGCCGGTTCCGACGTCGTCTCCATGAAGCTCCGAGCCGACAAGAAAGGAGATTATTACGTTCTCAATGGCAACAAGTTCTGGATAACAAACTTCTGTGATGCGGATACGTTGGTTGTAAGTAGCCCAATAACTCCGGAGAATACGAAGCTTCCTAGCTTCAATTGTCGAGAGTGTATAGAGTGAGGAATAGCGCGCTCTAGGAGTGTACGAATATTTGAAATTTCAAATGGTTTACCAAATAGCATGTCACTGTTATTCGAAAATCAAATCGAATACCAAATATTCATTTTTATGAAGTATTCACTAAATTTTTGAACACTTCGAATATCTTGGAATACTTGAAATATCAAATATTGTGCTGTGTATCTTGATTTATGACTACAGCACATATGAGATTGTCACTGATCATAAAATCAGTGCATGTCAACAATGTTGTTATTGAATATTATTAAAAATACAATCAGAACACAATATCTCAATCTTGCATTAAACTTTGAATCTTCTGTGTTGTTATTCGATGAATAATTTCGTGGAAGTAGGCCTATGTGATATTCGATTTGGTTCTCGTGAATATTTTGTGCATCTGTTCAATATTCGTATTCTCGTTACGAAACTATTATTTGTGATTATTATTAACTACAGTATTATCAACTTGCATTTAATTTATATCTCAAGAATATATTACTGATAGTGATTACCTCTATCTTTTGATTGCCAACCATTAATATGTTATCTTCTATTTATCTTTTCACATTTCATCACTGTTGTCTGAAATAACAAATTGAATCTTTTATCATAATTCATTGATTTTTTCGAGGTCAGTCTCAAAAATGAGTACCGTATGACATTCGTACATAGTTTACGGTATTTTTTACATTTGCTGTGTCATTCTTCGTTTTGTTTTGTCAGTATTCTTTCCAGAGAAATGGCCTAAAATAAATCAATTCAAGAAATTTGAATATTGGTTCTTGTATATATTTCTATATGCTCTTCATACCAGGATTTACACTAGCATCTTTAGAATGTAAACCTAATAGTATTTTAAAAAATATTGCAGCTTATAGATCAGTGTATAGGGTGTCTTTGTGTCTCTGTGTCTGGGTGTAGGGTTTCAGTGAAAAGCCCTCTCCACTCTGTTAGAATAATGAAAATGAGACAGTCTTGGCCTGTTTCCAAGAAATCATCCCAGTATTCACTTCACCCCTGACGGGAACCTTGAAAAACCTCAGCCAAGATTATCGACCAAGGCAAGAATCAAATGTGAACTCCCAAATGACAATTCACTCTATTTTGACTAATTCACTCGTCTCAATAACCTGTCCGTTACCGCGTGACTTTCACCGGCCTTACCGAGAACGTGTTGGTCCAGGTGTACGCGAAGACGGACCCGAGCGCGGCCAAACCGCAGCACGGCATAACGGCGTTCATCGTAGAGAAGGGGTTGGAGGGTTTCTCGACGGCTCAGAAGCTTGACAAGCTGGGCATTCGGGGATCCAGCACGGGAGAGCTGATATTCCAGGACGTGAAGGTTCCGGCTAGTAACGTGCTGGGAGGGGTCAATAAAGGTGTCTACGTGCTGATGAGCGGGCTAGATCTGGAAAGGCTGGTCTTGGCCGGAGGACCTGTCGGGTAAGACTCGGAACTGAACTGGAGAACGCTGTATGCTGATATCTCATATTTATCTAGTTGTTTGATTTTTTCGAAAGTAAACAATATTTGTTTTATTTAAGTATCCAGAACGAGTTACAGTGAAACTTCAGTGAGTCGTTCCTGAATACGTGGTTTTCCCGCTTCTATGAATTATTTTGTCCCACAATACCAATACCATATGACCAATGTTTGATTACCATATCTTTGATCGATAGTTTTTCTGCATGGATAGTTTATTTTACCTGGTCCTTGAAAAACAATAGATAGGCCCTAGATGTTTCACTGTACCGGTATATGATTTATAAAAATATTTGACCCTACAAAATATCACCTGCCAAAATATTATGTCCGCTACTATCTTGATTGTTAATAATTAATCCTATTTCGTTTTCGAAATATTCAATTTTTTTCAATAAAATCATACTCGTTATTCCTCAAGAACTGTTGGCGTGTGATTCTGTATTAATAGTGATTTATGATTCAATCAATCTGAATGACATGTTTGTTTTGTTTCTTTGTAGTATCATGCAGGCGTGTATAGATATTGCTTTCGAATACGTTCACACGCGGAAGCAATTTGGCCAGCGGATCGGAGAATTCCAGTTGATGCAGGTTTGTTCTGTTCTTACGTCAAGAGGCTGCAGATGTCTGCTAGGCCTGAACACTTTCACGTCCATGATTCTCGAACGTAACTTTTGAAATATCAACTTGATTTTTGTTTCATTTTGTCACGTGAGAAACAAGCAAGTAAAACGTCAAAACAGAATTTTGATGAAATACACGTACAGTACTTGACTTGATACTTGATTGACAACGTGAATAATTCAGATCATCTTCAACGCCTCTCCGCTCTCAAGATTTCTATGCGACTGATTGACTGATTGGTGATATCTCTCAACAATCGACATGTTTTTCCAGGGCAAGATGGCCGACATGTACACAACGCTGAGCGCATGCCGTAGCTACTTGTACAACGTTGCCAAAGCGTGCGACAACGGCCATGTCAACAGTAAGGATTGCGCTGGCGTTATTCTCTACTGTGCTGAAAAGGCAACGTTGATGGCCTTGGATGCTATCCAGTGCCTAGGTAAGACTTATGAACCAAGTTGAAGTTTGAATGCGCCAAACGCGAGCTCGCGGCTGACGTGGCAAACGCGCTGAACACGATACGTGATTGGTCAGCACACCTGACGCTTGTAACGCGTCGTTCTTAATGCGAGTCAGTAGAAGCGGCATTATTGACATATTTTTAGACGAGCCAGTCATTTTCGTTCATATGAAACATGATTTCCAAGTTTTTCTCAGATTTTTTGGAAGTCGTGTTATTTCCAAAAAATCAGTAAATATTAGTTGCCAATTAGTTGTATTTACATTTTTGTTTTGTTTTCTATATTCTGTCTATAGGCCTATCAATTTTAAATAAATTTTTTCTGTATGGCAATTGACAACTCAACTACATTTAAATGAATTGAAAATGTAATAAATAATATTAGTGACATCATTTTTCAGTCTCTTGATATCACACTGATAAGTACATTTTATCTTGAGCAGAATATAGTCTCTCGTCAAACTACTACATGCACTCAAGTGTCTGCGTTTTTTGTTCAGGTGGTAACGGTTACATCAACGACTACCCAACCGGCCGTTTCCTTCGCGACGCCAAGCTCTACGAGATCGGAGCCGGCACGAGTGAAATTCGCCGACTTATCATTGGTCGTGCGTTGAACAAGGAGTATTCCTAGATTGTGATTCGTCGGTGAACTCGCCTTAACTCTCGGAAATGATGTGATACAGATGTGAATTTTGCTTTCATGACGTTGGAACATTGACGATTATGCCAGCTGGTCGGGTAGTAAAGTCCTATAATAATAACTACATTGAACATTCACAAAATAATGTTACGGGTCTTTTGGTTATCATGGTGGACCAGATCATAATTAATTTTTCCCAACAACTTCTCTCTGCTGGATATGTTTTTAATTAATTTAAGTTGATAACGAGTAGACTAAGTACTTCAAGATTTATATATCTCATATATAATAGGCTCTTATTTCTTATTTCACCAATGATTAATTTATGTAGGTTTGTTCTTGTCTAGTTGGTGCATTACTACTTGCTATGTCCTAGTCAGGTAGTGTTAATTGTGTTATTTTTATGACTACAAAAAAAAAAATATCTTATAATACGTTGCTAAGGAGTACAGGTAGATGGTTATGTATTATTTCTATGTTTCCAGCAGAAAGAAAATGATGTTGGCCTCTGACATACCTTCCAGTTGCCAATAAGTTACGTTAAGTTTTATTGTTAAATATTTATACCTACTGTAAAGAGTTTTCTGTAAATTTGTACTGGTTTTTGAATAAATATTTTTGCATTTTCAATTTCTTGTTCTTTTCTGTATACCTTCTTTTTCTATTACCTTCTTCCATTTTCATATTTTTTTCATACATTTGTCATCTACCCTCAATTAAATTAGTTTTATAACATTTCAGGATTTTTCTGTAATCAATTTTTTATCACTTTTGTAAATAACCATTGTACTATGTATTGACTATATTACGCTGTACCATTTTGGTATCCCGCTATGCGGACAGCCGTCAATTAAATTGTCATTCTCTCTAGTGTAGTTTAATGGGGCAAAATACTACTAGACATACTATACTACTGATCTGACTCATTATAGCTTACAAGCTTATCTACTTGTTAAATTATACATATTATATTTGAGTCCATCCTTGGGCTTACAATTATTACAATTTATCTCTAATTCTGTTTTATTTTATGAATTTCTATTATAATATGTCAGTTTAAGGACAGTGTTAGGTGAAAGAGCGGTCGTATGACCGAATCTCGCCCCTTTGATCGTACGCTATACAATGACAAATAGAGACCTATCTGTCTATCTACGAGTCAAGACAAGCTGATTCATTTAGTCAAATATTGCAGTAGAACCATGAATTTTATCGATTGGGCATCTGACGGCTGACTAAAATTAGAGTAGCCTATCTATGGCTCTCTTTTGTGAGATCAAATTATTTTCACTTGCCTGAAAATTGGATGAGCAACATGAAGACTCCTGACAGATGAATGGTTTTGTGCACGCTCCTCATATGTCCGACAAATTGATGGTTGATAGAAATTGATGGAATTGAGATATGGTCAGTAAGATCTTTCCTATTTGGTTGTTAGCAATGCTATTGGTATTGCTATTGCATGCTATTGAAAATGCTATAAAAGCATGCTATTGAAAATCAATTCCCTTGCGTTCCTTGGTATCAGTTTCCAATGCAATGTCAATCGACCCAATCAGCTAACCGGGTAAGTTATGGAAACAAGCCATCCTGTTACGTGCTACGTACAAAATAATAAAACCTGTATTGAGTGTTTTGTTTTATTTTAATTAGCCAAAAATGGATTATTTGCTAAAAAGGGCTCAATGTTTACATTGCTACAAAAAACAATCCTCATCTCAAAAAAAGAAGATATTTTTACATCAAAATATGAATTAAAATTATTTAGTTGATAGAAACTACAATCAGAAAAAAATCTATACATTTCAATATGAATATTCAGAAAAATATATTCACTCATTTATGCATCAATATTATTCCAAGTGGTGAACAGAATTAATAAAATGCTTTCACCGAAGTGTAAATTCCTGTCGTAATCTTTTGTAGATCTCTATAGATTTCACGTCAACATTTCACGTTTCTCTCGGTGGCTAAACTCAGTCACTCACTTGGGCTCAGTGACAGAGTGACTGATTCTTATTCTAAGCAGCGGAGGATATGGACTCGTATTCAGGTAGGTTGGCAGTACTGGGTCAAGGTACCAAATATTAGTGCGTATGCGTTATTCTTCCATCGTAACTTCAAACCGGCTTCGGCTTCGAGAACACTTTCAAAACATGATATACAACTCACGCAAATTTACACTTCTGCATAAGCATTAATCAATACCTAATATATTCATCCACTATCCATTCATTTTCTTCTTGACTAGAATATTACACTCAAAATTAATTGTTTCAATTAATTTGACATTATTTTTACGTAAAATAAGTATACTATTCTAACTAAATCATCCATCTTGACAAGAAAGTCAACACAATCATAACACAAAATGAGACAGCACTTTGGAAGCCCTAAATTGAAGAATTATGTTGATAAGTTATCGCATTTACACGTCATGAACTAGCTACTGTGTTTTTAAATAGGTTAGTTGTATAAATATTAAATAGCTTCAGAAAATAAATCAATCGTAATGATCGAACAGTTTCTTTTTATATATCTTCACAAGTACAATGAAGTTCTCTTTCACACATTTTTACCAAATCACGTAAAAGCAAACTATTTTCATAATGCACCTATTTTCAGTGGTAAACAAAACCAGATTACTTCAAAGTTCAGATGGTATCTGATTCACAATAACATTCATAAAATATATAATAACGGTAATCGTTTTCTCTTCACATAAAATCAGAATTACGCGGATCTATAATTTACTGTTATCTAAAGCATATTTTCACCAACGACTACAGAAACATAGATAGATTGGCCTAGATTCTTCAAAAACTAAACGTGATTCTATTTTTGTAAAATATTTTAAACAATAAAGAATAGTGAAGAAAGGAAATAAATTGCTTAAAAATTTAGTCAGAATATTTATAAATAGAAATTGGTATTACACAATTTTAAGGACTTGTTTTTACCAATTGTAATAGTAGTATAGTATGTAATATACAGTAAGTACACATTGTAACAATATGTACAAATATTTAGAGGACTTGAGTAATAGTAATACATAACAATGTTATCATTTCGCCTCTTTCTCATAATTTCATCGAATTCACATACCTATTATTTTGTCCGAGGATTACTTCCTCGTTGACGTTTGCGAGAGTTTAGTATTCGCCGAGGACGGAGTACATGAGCCTCTTGAAGGTTCCGCTCTGGTGAATCTCTTCGGTGTTACCCAGCGAGTTCACCTGCGGACAAAACAAACATGTCGTTGCAGCGCAAAGGTCAGGATGTAGCTTTTGTGGGTACGATCGCCTTTGTGGTGCCCTGTACAAACCTTCTCGAACTTCTCGAATTTCTGAACGACCGATCTTGTCATCTTTAGCCTCAGTTGGGGAGCAATGGTTCTAAGTCATATTTTAAATATTGATATAAAAGAAATATTGTAATTAAGTAATAAGTATATAGCTGTTACCTCCCTAAATATATCATAATTGTTCTGCATGAACTTGATCAAACTTTTTTTTTTTTTTTTTTAATAACATTGAAACTTGATACAAAATCATTGTTCCCCAATTAAGGCTATGGATGAAAGATGGGATCGTTTGGACAGAGCACCACAAAGGCGATCTTACCACCCCAAACTTATCAAACTTATATCAAACTTATGTTTATAAACATAAACACAATTGTATCTAATATGTATATTTATATAAGTATAAATGCTAGAATGCAGTACTCAGGTTTTCAAGAATTGAGTCCACACTATAACTTCTTATTTTTATTTCACTATTAATAGACGATGAAGGATCGTTGACCCAGCACTACCTGTAGAAGAAATTGATGGTTTTGGTGAATTCTCATGTTTCTACATCCTTATAATATTACTCTACTTGCATGATTAATATGCAACCCATTCCAGCACCAACACGGGAAAGTTTGTTCAATTACTCATTGACCAAGACGGGAAAAGTTTGTTCAATTACTCACTGACCAAGTTTTTATGATCAAACTAAAATGTCGCTCATATGCGCTAGAATTGATTAGAGTCTGTAAAATAGAATAATATACCTATTCAGATTAAGGCACCTCAAACCACACTATTGCATCTCTTGTTCGTTATTTAAAGTATCGTACATTCAGCTTCAAGTGATGTCTGTTTGATGGACTTGATCGTTATTTTGTCTTTATTCTACACTACAATGAAACTACTATACATTGTTTCCAGATCTGTTGAACTCGTTTTCATTATTGGTTTTGACCCTGCACCCTACTCATGCATAACCAGTGTTGATTTTTCTTTATGGACTACTTCTCTTGAATGGATGTTTTTTTCCTGGTCCTTTGAGTAAGGATGTATAGAGGTTTCAGTTCACTATACTAACACTTGGAACAAGACTGAAACTAATTGCAATATTTCGAAAACGCGTATTTCGAATAGATGCATAGACGCATGATGAATACTGAACGTATAAATAAATAAATACATGAATAAATACTTACTCCAAAGAGTTTAGAAAACCCCGCTCAAGTTACCGGTATCTTCCTTTGATACACAATTACTCAATCTATTATTTTTCCAAAGTTTGTAATACGTAGCATAGAGCATAAAAAAATAAATTGGAAACTAAAGAATAATGATTTGAAATTTCATTTCTACTCACATAGCTTTGATGCTGCGCTGCTGGGGTGGGGCCGTTGCTCTGGAAACATAAAATACGTAATCAGGTGAGTAAAGTTGGCTTGTGGCAGAAATTCTTCCTTGGGATTTTCATGTATTTTCGTAAATTACCAGTTGATTGATGATCAAATCGATAGAAAATATTTTCATGGACTGACTGACAGTGGTTTTGTGAAAATAAGTTCTAGTTTTGTGATTATTAGGTCTACATCCTATATTCTACATCAATTGAGAGAATCTATTTGTTTAATTATTTTCACTAGAATAATACATTCTACTCACAGAAAATAAAACTGATTTTTAGTATTGTACAGGTAAATTGATAATATGTCAAATCAAAATTAGAAAAATAGTATTAGTAAATTGGAGAAGTAAACTTACGTTGGCATAGGGTTGAGCTCCGGGTGCTTTCTGCAACAATAGAAACAAAAAAATAAAAATCATTGTAATTATAAAAATATTGTAATGATATGATGCAAATTAGATCATGTGGTGCACACAGAGGTTTGTGTACAAACAAGCCAAGTTCGTTGGAAATCAAATCAAATCAAATATGTTTATAGAAAAATCACAAACGTTGAACGTAAATAAATTTTGAAGAATAATTTTGTTTTTCGAAATTTTATGAACTTAGATATATTATGACAAACATGAGAACTGGCAGTTACTTCAACTGGCATTCAAGAGCTGTTGTTATCACCATGGTTAAATTATTTTTTTACCAACTCTTGAAGTGAGACCAGCTGGGCGTTTCAATATTACGCCCTCCGATCTTACAACAGTCATTGATTAGTGATTGTATTATTGAATGATTGACTCAAGATGCATTGAGGGCTGCTTTGGTTTGCCGGTTGGAGATGGTGTCCTCACTTCCTATCCCTCCCATGTTAAAAATATGTTCCAATTTACTGTCCACGTTTGAAGAACTATTGACCGTGCGTAGACAAGTGGTGATAAAAGAGACTTTACTCAATGACGTCGGCTCAGCTAATAACAGCTGTCATCAAGTTTTTAAGCCCATCAGCCGTTTCTACAAAACAGCACAAGATAGAGCAGCGATCAATATTTCTCAGGAAAGTACTCAGGAAATGAAACGTGTTTTCGAATTAGTGAAGTCACCATCTCCAAACGGTAAACCAACGCAATCCTCAATGCATCTTGGATTGATTCAACATTCAACCATACGGTGATAAAGAAAGTGGAATAATGGTAACGTAATAAAGTCAATAACGTGTAAACGTTACGGTGATAAAGGAAGTACTATGTTCGTAAGAAAACTATACAACTCACCCTCGTCATAGCACCTTGACTCGGAGCGAAGACTTTTGTTTGAGCTGGCGTCGTGATCTCGGTCATAACGCCGCTCATCTGCTCTTCTTGAAGAGCTTTGAACGTCTCGGACTTGGCCGGGTCGTAGCTGACTGTCTTCTTCAGGCTGTAGGGGGGGCAAGGTCAGAGGTCAAGGTCATTGGTTCATGTGTGTGTGATTCAACCGGTGTGGAAAATAAGAATTTTAAAATTTAAAATTCCATGTAATAATTTATATGAATTGATTTTTTCAGGCCAAAAAAGAAGTTAATTAAATGTTACGTATAGAACAGAATTCAGCAATTCATTAATTGAAATGGATTTTTAAACAATCCAACAAAATTGAAAGCAAGTTAGTTTTCGTTATGGTGAACAATCAAAACGTAAAATTGGAAAAATTCCGGCGAAAAGAGATGAAAAATCAAGAATTAGTATTTTCGTGAGTAGTCAGGTTGTTGTGGTTTGGGTAGCGGAGTGGGTTGGGTTTTTTGTTTGAGGAAAGACAAATCAATGAAAATACTTAAATTAGAAGTGCAGCCTACGTTCTAGTCTTGTTAGCGTTACTAATTATATTATAGAGCAGTTTCCGTACGTGTTCACCAATTTGTAGGAACGCAGTCAAATTCTACCGATTCAATCTTATTCAATACAAAAAATTATTTAGCACACAATTGTTTTAGTAAATTGTGGTATAAGCCGTGAATATGCAACTCTTCTTTAGTCACCTTTTAGGCCTATCAATCGATCAACAACTTACTCTATATTGTCCTACTATACCAAACACGTTCAACATACAAACCAAAAAATATGATTTTGATACTAAATTTTTTTCTCTCTTCATACTATCCTCATATTAGTATTATAATAAATGGAATTTAATCATCTCTATTCCTTTTATTTGTTATATACTAATTATTTCAAGACGTTCGACCTGATAACTTTAGAACGATAACGATGATCGATGATCATAGTCCCTAACAGTCTTCCATTCTTGCAGAAGTAAGAATTTCTTGCATTTCTTGCAGAAATGAAATGAAATGAAATAATAGTACACAAAAATGAACTGATGAGTCTATATCTCATGATTTTTCCAAGAAATTACAGTATGATCTTATTTACAAAATTGGCATGAATTAACGTAACTTTAGCCTAGTATTCGATTGAAATGATCAATCGTAGATTTGTATAGTAAGTATAAATCAAATTGACAAAAAATACAATGCAGCTACCCAGTATACCCAGTATCTATATTGAGGTATTCAGAGTCAGAGGAAACTCAGTAAAGGTTGAATATTTTAAAATTGTGTTATAAAATCATATATATATATATTATTCTAGAATTTCTTTATTATTTTTATAGTGTTTTAGTTACCGGTAACCTAATTCTCTCATTCTCATTTTTAATTCATTTTCATTTTACGTAACATTTCATTCTGTATTAGTTATAATTAGTCATAACTGTGAAGGAAAACTACGACACTGCATTATTTAACGCTAATCTGTTTTAATAAAGAAATAATAACTTATGTAACGAAACGATATTGGGCCAACATCTTGTTACCGGTACGTCATATTGGAAATCATTACAATTGTCGAGTAGTTAGATTTATTAGTGTTAAAACCAAGCAAATCTACCAGGTACTAGAACTGTCTACTCTAAAGCAGAATGTCATTTGTAGCAACTACAAGTTTCGTAGAACAATGTTTTCTACTTGCCTGACTTTGCTTTGGTTTTGTCGGTTCAGCGTCGGAGCCCTTACGTTAGCCGCCCTAAAGTTGACACCAAACAACGATTTAGTTACTTATTATCATTATCTTAATGATGATTTTTCGTTCATACATTATTAGCTTGCAGTTGGAAATTGATGTGTATTGTTCGTCAAAATTAATTTTATTTTTGAAAAATCACTTACATCGGCAAGCATTTTTGGAATGAAGTAATTTTCTATTATCTATCTATATGCATGAGATTTATCCCAGCTCCAGTTTTGAATTTGTATTCATTTTTATAACTAATGTAAAATAAGAAATTTACCAAGACTAATTAGATCCTACCTTAGACTGAAGATCTATATTTATTATTTATTATTTTTTTTTCAGTCTATGATGATACTAAACTTGACATAATTTTATTATAGTGAAAAATGTATTTTAGAAGCCTCTTTAGTCAAGTCTTGTGTTTTGCTATGGTCACTCTCCAATGTTTGCAGTGGTGTGTTTGGGTATTGGCAGGTTCAGGCAATGCCCGGTACCATTATTAGAAACCTGGTATCTTTTCAGTATCTTCATTTCAACCTTAAATACATATTTTTCTTATAAAAGTGGTATATTCACATAAATTTCAATAAACTTCATTTTTGATTTAATCAACATGAATCGTATAATTTGTGTTCTATCTACTGATTTTTCCAATTTTTCTATTAATATGGGGTGGTAAGATCGCCCTTGTGGTGCCTTGTCCAAACGATCTCATCTTCCATCCTTAGCCGGGGAACAATGATTTTGTATCAAGTTTCGATGTTATTAAAAAAAAAAAAAAAAAAATTAATATGGAATTGTAACTAGAAAATTGCAATTGTTTTAGTCTTCTGAAATTTTCACTAGTTTCACATTTATGAAATTTATTAAAGAAGAAAAAAATATACATAGAAGAAAAGAGATAGAAAGAAAAACTTATGTTTGATATGATTAGGCCTACAGTGTAGGCCTACTATTAAACATGATCACTGGTGCTTGTCAACAAACTAAAAACAACACAATATTTCAACAAAGGCTAAAACTTACTGAATTCAGTCATGTTTAGCCTTATAAAGACAAACACAGCTTTGTCGATTCATTGTAAAAATTCTGTTTTCAATTTTTCGATATACAAGAGATACAGTTGAATAGTACCTACGCATAACTTATATCAAACAGGCGAATTGAAACGGCCAAGTACCTCCGAACACACCACCGAACACACTGTACGAAGATTGTTTGCGATATGAAATAGACTTACGGCATGACTCCGGTGTGCGACTGGATCGACTGCTCGATGTTCTGGTCGGAGTAAAGACCGATGGGCGTGTTGAATTGCTTGTGCACCATCTGCAACGTACGCAAACCAAGCGGGTGATTAGCGCAATGAAACACTGGCCGGAGAACGTAAACAAGCAAATATACAGGTGTTCGCAAGAGATGATGGTTCCAATCGTTCGTGACCTGTACCTCACGCCATTGGCACTTGGGTGGTTCGAACCTTCGTCTCTTGTGAATACAAGTTGAATTACATTTCAAAAATTATAAGAAACATCTGGAAACAATAATTATTAATGAGAAGTGTATAAATGTTCACATCTACTTCTTTTGGATTTTTATAATTTTCATTAGATGTGAGTTATTACTATTTTTCATGAATTATTATCGAATTGGGTTTAATTAAAAAAAATATTTCGCACCATAAATATTGACAAAAATGAAAATATAAAAATGAGAGTGTGGTGTAGGCCCAATTAACGTAAGTTCATTAATTTGAATGAATGAACAGTACGTTTAATTCTTCTCCTCAACAGAGAAGAGAAATACGCAGGTGCCAAAAAATCTTTATTATTTTCTTTTATTATAAAAAAAGAAGAACAATATTTTCCTAGAATAACCTGCTTTACAATTCATCACCAAGTACTGTTGTCACAGTATAAAATGTGGTCTACTAGCAATGCAACCATATATATTTTCAAAAAACAAAATATTTAACAGGGTGAAATGAAGAAAAAATTACAATAAATTTGAGGTATTTGATTAGAAATGTATAGATCATAGTGTTTAGATATCCATTCCAAAAACTCATTCAGCAGTCTCAAAAAATTGCTCATTCACAAAATTGATAAGTGCATGGGAAAACGTATTGTATGATTTATCTGGAAAAAACTGCAAGAATATATTTATTTAGATGAGGAAGAGAGAGAAGAGAGAGATATCAGAGGTGACTGATTGTATGGAATTCGTGCACAGTAAAAACCATTTGGTTATTCGTAGTTATGAACAAAGTAGGAATAAAATATAAAAGATAACCAAGTAAAATAATAACATTGTATGTGTTCTTATAAAATAATAGTGTTGTATCAGGTAAGTTGGCACCACTTAGAGAACCAAAATAAAACTAGAATGATAAAATATGGGTGATTAAGAAAACAGGTACACAAACACAGAAGATAAGTCCAATAGATTACAAAGAGTTGGTCTGAAAATCTTATCGTGATACAAAATTGCACTATATATATGTAAACAAACAAGTGTAAATTTATACTGCAAGATTGAGAAAAGAAATCTCGAAAGGAATAACGAATCTCTTCAATTTTTAGAATTTCACATTTAAATTCGTCCAGTATGTATACCGAACTGACACATTTTTAATATTTTCAATTTTAGCGGTATATCCGTAAAAATGAAACGTGTAATAGTGTGATTGTGTATGGTTAAACGTGTAATAGTTTTGTTCATACAATTAAATTGGTGTTGAAAATATCTGTGCTTCTCATATGTTTAAGAAATTTGATGTCTTTAATCGTGTAAATGTCATCATCAAATATCGGGAACTGATATTTCACAAAAATTCCGACCATATCACCCACTTTCAATAAGTTTATGTTTCAACATTATTCATGAAGTGTTTTACCGTAGATATTTGCTGTATATCATACGTGTATCCACAAAAGAAGAATGTTTCAAATGACTGTCCCCCATATTTCACAAACACTAGCGCAATCGTGGTTTGAACCTTCATATTTCGTGGATACAAGCAATGTGTAGCTTTTATACACTAACCCAATTGTACTAATTTCATCTTCCAAGACTCAACCAAAAGTAATCTATTTCATCGTCATGGACAACACAAACACAACAACAACAACGCATTCTCGTGTAGAAGTTCTGGTTACGGATCTGTTGGGGTAAAAAACAAGTGTTATCATCAGTCATATGTGTTCAATCACAAACCATTCCTTGTCGCTTTTCAACACAAACCTGTTTCCCACACTGAGGGTCCTCAGCAGCGACTCTCTGGAGGACCGTGTCGGCAACCTAGCGGGCCAATCAGGGGGCACGTATTATGTACAGGTAGGCATATGGTGTTTGCAGGGCCAATGAGGGGGTATGTATTATGTACAGGTAGGCATAGTGTTGGCAGGGCCAATCAGGGGGCAAGTATTATGTACAGATAGGCATAGTGTTGGCAGGGCCAATCAGGGGGCAAGTATTATGTACAGGTAGGCATAGTGTTGGCAGGGCCAATCAGGGGGCAAGTATTATGTACAGGTAGGCATAGTGTTGGCAGGGCCAATCAGGGGGCAAGTATTATGTACAGATAGGCATAGTGTTTATACAGCCTATCAAGTGGCACATATTATGTGCATTCATCTGCATCTGTACTGCATCTGTACTATATATATATATATATATATATATATATATATATATATATATATATATATATATATATATATATATATATATATATATATATATATATATATATATATATATATATATATATATATATATATATATATATATATATATATATATATATATATATATATATATATATATATATATATATATATATATATATATATATATATATATATATATATATATATATATATATATATATATATATATATATATATATATATATATATATATATATATATATATATATATATATATATATATATATATATATATATATATATATATATATATATATATATATATATATATATATATATATATATATATATATATATATATATATATATATATATATATATATATATATATATATATATATATATATATATATATATATATATATGATTATTAAACTTCTTGGATACGATCCAATATCGAGATATTTGGGATTTTATAGTTATGTCGAAAAAGACATAACTATAAAATCCCATATATATATATATATATATATATATATATATATATATATATATATATATATATATATATATATATATATATATATATATATATATATATATATAGGATATATATATATATATATATATATATATATATATATATATATATATATATATATATATATATACATATGTGATTTTTAAGACTGTTTAAAAATTGCGACCTCCCCCGGGATTATTATACATAATAACCTACTGGTGGTCAACCAGCAAGCTATGGAAATCATATATATATTTATATATATATATATATATATATATATATATATATATATATATGTATATTTATATATATATATATATATATATATATATATATATATATATATATATATATATATATATATATATACATATATATATATATATATATATATATATATATATATATATATATATATATATATATATATATATATATATATATTTATATTTATTTATATATATGCCTCCAGATGATGATCCAAGGCTGTATATGGAATGATAAATAAATAAATTTCAATTTATAAAATATGATCATTTTGAACAAAACAAAAAATCTTTAGTTGAAATTTGATTCATGAATCTAATATATTTGGTAACTCAGAAAATTATGGAATTACACAGCTTGTGGCAATATATTTTAAATTTTATTGAGTTCATATTAGTAAACTGGACGGTTACTTTTTGCATGATTTGTAGCCACCAAACCTCACTATAGAGTACAAACCACAGTCGATAAAGTAGCATGACACAAGGTAGAACTGCTATATCGACTCTGGTACAAACTACTTGTCGGTGTTATGTTTGTGGATGTTGTTTACCTTCTGTTTCATGAGCACGTCGGCGGGGGTGTCGAAGTGGGCGGGGGGCGCGCGGAACATGGGGTTGGGGTGGTGCCTCAGGTAGGACTCGCACGGCTGGCCGTCTTTCTTCACCTTGGGCCCGGGCAGTACCAGGGGGGTGGAGCGGTACGGCTGGAACAATACAGAACAATAGCTCGTTAGAACAAAGACCATTTTATGTTTTTATTATTTTTTAAAATTCCTATTGGTTATTGCATCTTCTTGACTTTTTATATTTTGTATATTTCTCATTTCATAGTCCTAATTTAAAAACAATGATTTTGTACCAAGTGTCGATGTAATTATAAAAAAAGGTATATTTGTTCGATTTTTTTTTTCATTTTTGAAAAGTTGGTAGAAATTGGAATAAGTCACAAGAAATTATGATGAACTTGAAAGAAAGTTGGGAAAGAGCTGGAAGAAGATGAAAAAATAGGTGGATGAAAAGTGAAGATTAGAAAAAGCATAGACACTAGAAGGGCCTACTAATGAAAATCTATAAACTCTGTTTAAAATGCGGGACTTTAATTTGATATAATTATTATTTATTATATCATTAGGTATTATTATATAGCTTTTGTGTTCGATAATAGGAAATAGCGTGCTTCATAAAATAGACTATAATGCAATTCAAATTTCCTAAAAGTATTATTATTTTTTCAATATATTCCCTACTGATTTAAAATGAGTTTAATTATATATACGTAATTTCCAATTTGTTCCATACAAAGTGTGATATATTTTCAATTCGTTTTTTTTACTTTGTATACATTTCTTACTAAAATATATCTTTTCACAAATTTTCAATATTTGTATACACAGGTTACCCTAATCATTTGTCCATTTGGCAGATGAAAATTGATAAAATTAAAAGAATCAGTTGTGACAATTGTCGAATATAAGAAAAAAGGTCATATCCAGCATAAACAATACGCATACATTTTAATATTTCACTATTTATACTCTCTTTCCTTCTCAAAGTGTTTTACAAGTCATGAATACAGTTTCACCTCTATCAGAAGGTTTTATTTATGTGGGTGCTGAAAGCGAGGGATATTCGCACATTCCATTTGTTTGCCGTGCTCACTGTTGGCATGACTACGCCACAGCTTCACACTATTAATAGAGGGCAGTGGTCGCGTCCACTGACGTCATACACCTTATAAGATTAGACGCCAGCCGATGGTTTAGTGGACGACGCCGACGTCCAAGCGTGTAGAGTTACAAAAAACATTTGCCGCTCGAAGAAACTACCTCAACGAGTTAGCTGTTTCACCTCGTTTTTCAATTTTTTTGATGTGATAATTAATTCTTGGATGTTTTGCTTATCTACATACCTAAATTTAACCTATACAATTAACTGCAAAGTGATTGTATCTTAATTTTATTCGTTTCTCTTCATCAGTTTCCATTCATTTCTTCTCATTTCTTGATTTATATATTTTACGATTTGTTGAATGAGATAAATTATATCCAACTATTTTTGTTGTTGTGATAAGATCGCCCTTGTGGTGCCCCTTCCGAACGATCCTAAACTTTCATCTTTTCCATTATTGAGAAACAATGGCACCATGTCAAGTTTTCGATGGTGATAAAGAAATGAAAAAATGAATGAAAAATTGTTTATTCATTTCCTCTAATATTATTTTGTACACTATACTTATACCAAAACATCAAACCTACAAACTCATCTCTTTTGAATGAATGAATATTAGGGTTTTAAGGCGCATCGACAGCGAGGTCATCTAGCGCCTGTCTTTCCAAGCCTTATATTTCGGTAAAATATCAGTCAAGTCAGCTTTTGGCTGTTTTGTAGGACTTGCGACGACTGTGATATACATATGTTATGGAATACCACAAATCTCAGACGAACTCACCCAATAACAAATAGCTCAAAATGAATACATTTTTAATGATTTTTCTAAATATGAAGATTTTTAGGGAATGATAAATTGATGTACGATTAGGATTTTCAATGGTGAAATAATTTTCTAATTCAAATCTAGTGAAATAAATCGAAAATTCGTTTTAAATTACCCTAAAGTCACCTAGAAAGTTCATTAGAGAGAGCCGGTATCAATATCTGACAATAGCATATTCATGTTAAACGTTTCAACTATATATAAACTTGATTCAGAAATTGTTCGGTTTAATGAGTTAATACCTATTAACATGTTAGGTCTGGTGAATGTTCATTAGCTGCGAATTGTAAACACCATTTCAGATGGCCGATAAATCAGTTCAAATACGCAGCCATTTGCTAAATGCTTACAACTTGTACATTTCAGAGAAGCAGCGATCGAGAATGTCAAAAGCGAATCATGTGTTACTGAAATCAATTATTTCTGGCATTAGTAAGCGCATATACAAACACTTTCATAAGAGTATATTATGAGTCTGTGAAACGATTGTTGTGATTAATCAATTTGATAATAATAATTTAATTGATTGATCACAACAATCGTGCTAATGACTCATAATACTGAATGTGTGTATATACACACAGAAATTACGTTCAATAATATTATCCACAATTACACATTTAAACGTTTTTAAAATGTATCGCAGTGCTATTTTAAAATTTATTCCATTACGACCTTCAGAATAGTTCTTTTTATTCTGTATTATTATTCATTCGGTGGTAATTATGATTTGAATTTGATTTCAAAAAAAAAATTATTATATATTATATATCTTTTCCATCATCAAGGTCTGGTTTTCAGAACAATTAGTTAGTGAATTGAGTGATGATTATCGGATTAACCTGTTATCAACCTTGGCTATACGTATTTTATTTCCACACTTAACTAATAGTTGGCTTATTATTACTTGACTGAGAGTTCGTAAACCCACCTCTGATAGGCATCAGTATTTACACAATTAGTCTAACATCAAGTCCAATATAATTAATATATATTAATATAATTGTTAAACCGAATATTTTTGTTTTGTTTCACAGTTTTTGTTATTGTAAAATCATCGTTTTCTTTCCTTTCTTCTCTTGAACTTACCCGTAAAATGATGAACAGTCTAGTACTACTCTCAAGCTTTGCCAAGTTATATTCTTTGTGTATTTATTAACTTTTGTTTTCAATACTAGTAGGAGAGAAACACGATACGTCCAAAAATAATATGTTATCCTACCCTTATTTTAACCAATATAAACTGTTATTTACAACTAAATTTGTTTCTAGAGTTAGAATGAGAATGCTTATTTTCAACTTCGGAGCATATTATATCATTTGTGGTTATATCATACATTCATAGGTTATTGAAGAGTGGTTGTGAAGAGTAAGTTAATGAAATATTGTGCAATATTTTTTTCATTACGTTTCCGTCTGGAACTAGCATTGTGTATACTACATGTAGTTTTTTATAACCGAGAGATTCTTAATGATCTAAAGAACAAGGCAATATCAACAACAACATATGTTCACTTTCATCTCAATTCTATTGTAATAATTGATTGATTTCAAGAGGTAATTTCAATTATAGTACCAAGAATATCTTCACTCTCTTCTATAATGACTGATTATACTGTTTTCCTTGTTTCTCATCAAGGACTTTTCTAGGGCGTTACGTTGTTTTGTGCAATCACCTCGACAGAAATTTTGGCACCTCTCTTACGAGGCTGGCTATTGTATAATAGACGTATTAAACGTGTTCATATAATATTGTTCAACCTCATTTCTACATCACCATATAATATTCATTCACAATACGTGTTTATTTATACATATTTTAGGGATTCTGAAATGTTATAATAGCTTGTTTGTTTTTGAAATTGTTGCCAACCGAGTTTAGATCAAAATTAAAGTATGAAAAATGCGAAATTCACAGGTTTATTCGTGTATATACTCTGGTCTATTTTGTGTCTATTTTAATAATGTGTGTATTTAAATATAACTGTATTAAATATAGAAATGCTTGATAAAAAAAGTTAGTGTAATGCCCTCATTAATTAACACTCTTGTCTTTCCAAAGATGATGTGCTCTTTTGACTTGTGTGGTAATTATCTTGTGGGCCGTGATTTATAATGAGACGCTGTATGTATATAGCTAGCAAGAGTGTGTGAGCTTTAACTTTCTTCATTTTCAAGTCTTTGAAAAATCAAGATCGTCAAAATACATGTATATTATCAACATTGTTATAACATTCAATTTTAGTTCTTTTTTACCGAAAGTTATTCACCACTCAAAAAACAAAATATTGTGTTGAAAAAATATTTCTAAATCAATTTTTAATATTTATTATCATCATTATCATTTTTCATCCACGCATTTAAAATTAAATGTACATATTTCACATCTTCAATTTACAAAAAGCCAACAATAAATTTGAGGCTTGACTGTGGGATTGATCAATGTAAAAGATGATATATTGCAAATAGTGTATCATATACAGCTGTTTACCAGAATAGTGAACAATATTAGCAATATTTTGAAAATTATCTACCTGAAAATATTTGAAAAATATAATTATAATATGCAGGTAAAAAGCAAGCACGAATACAATGAGATACGCTACGGAAGACGAGTGAACAGGCTACCTGCCGACAACAGTAATTCAGAGAGGAGCAGCTGTCTATATGTCCATCCATTTTCAAGTTTCCTTATTTATGTTCCCTTCGTTAATTGTCTGGATGAATTTGCCTGGATGATTTATCAGGATGATTTGTGGTTGATTTATGGTAATGATCAAAAATCGAATCCAAAATTACGTCTTTCTAGGTCATCAATTTTTCAGGATATTATAGTTTATTGCAATGAGTTGGAAATATTTTTTCCCCATTTTTACTCAGAGCCTGGATATTAAATATAATTTATCAAATGAACAGTAAAATTTCAATTCAATATTTAAAGATGAAAATATTATGTCATGAATGAAATGAAAAAAATCAAAAAATGAACGAATGAATGATGAATGAATGTTGATTGAAAAAGTATTTTTTAATATCGAACATTTTGATTTTTGAGTATAAAAAAACAAACTTAAGGATGCAACCATCAGAGTGAACACTTTACTCAAAATGAAAATCGTGAATATACTCTAAAGCGGTACATCATAGCTGTCGACATCCTAGATCATTGACGTAAAGGATGTTTTTTTCTTTGAATGAACTAATTTCGACCTCGCGCTCGAGAATTGAGACTTCCTATATTTATCTTATTTTATAGACAGTATATAATGAAGCTGGCACGGAAATAGATTTCCCTTCAGACTAGCATGTTATTTCAATACTCAACCACAGAGGTTCAATACACGTTCAATAAATTATTATGAAATTTAAATTAATGTAATTTATATTTATGAGTAAAATAAAGCGAAGATATGCTAATGATTATTAACACATAATGGGTTTATTGTGATCTTATTCTACATTGTCACTTTAAGGGATTGGATATGCATGCAGCTATATATATATATATGTATATATATATATATATATATATATATATATATATATATATATATATATATATATATATATATATATATATATATATATATCAAGTTACCGGAGGATTCATTCTTGTCACATTGTACTACAGCAATTAATAAATTACCTCAACTGTCGTATCTTAAATTTCCTATTTGTGGATGTACTGGTATTATATATAGGGGAGTAAAATTTAAGTGACTTGTGTTTTATACTCAGATCCGGTTAACTGATTGCTAGTGAATTAATCTATAGTTGGCGGGTTATCTTGTTATCACCCTTGGTTATAGGTATGTTTTTTCTTACCTTAACTAATAGTTAGCGGATTAAAATTCAACCAGGATTCGTAAATCGGCTCTTAGAGCCGGTTGTACCAAGTGATGTTTAGTGAATTAACTAACTTCAATCATTAGTTATGCTAATTTCGATTGTACCAACCTATGATTAGCGAATTAACGACGTTTAACTAATGATTACCTCAAGTATTGCCTTGGGGTCATATTAACTGTTAATAAAATTACTTGTTTATATTAAACCTAAAACGTCAGCTTTACCTCTTCTCAATATTCACTATTAGGTCAGATAAGTGGCCATTTAACAGTGACAATTAATCTACAACAATGACGACCCAGCTTGGAGATTTAATTTTATTGACATTTTAAATGCCAGTTTAACAAAATTTTGATCAATTTAATGAAATATCAAAGTTATTGATCAGGTTGGATATCAGTGTTGTTTTATTCATCTATCTGAATCTGAACTAATATAACTTCAAGAGGGTCGGTACTCACAGCGTAACATTTTCAGTGTCAACAAAACATATAAACGTTCACAGTGACTTTCCGGATGGACATATTGTAGTGAATACTGCTTTACACCGTGCAGAGTAGTATCTTATAAAATAATGTCGATCGATAATAAATATTCACAATATGTTATACGTGTTATTTGTATGTATAACGCTGAGGAGGCAAAATATCGGGTGTTACTGTCTTACAACTTGGAAGTCATTTTTCCATCTGTTATCATAACATTTGATTTATTTTTATATCTAGTTGTTAGTTTTTATACTTCCTATATTTGTGCAATGTACAAATCTTTGGATTAATAATAATAAAAAAAAAATATTTCAATTTTGATGAATATTGTTTGTACGAAATGATGTATTTGTTAATTTTGAATTTTGCATTTTTCAAGTTTCATGAAGTTTTATGAGTTTAAAGTTTGATGATAAGTTATCTGTGAAATCACAACGGCGGGAATTTTTTGCCACATGGAGACAACTTTAAGCATAGAGTTTGTTGAATAGACCGCTTGGGACTTTTTGAAACAACAAAAAGGTGCCGCTTGTGAACGGTTTTATTAATTCAACCCTTGGCTCAATTCGGGAAACAATGATTGTAGGCCTATTTTCATATCTCGATGTTGATGAAGAAAATGGCCAAGTTAATAAAGATTACGTGAAAGTGTGACTTTCTATCATATATCATTTTATTATGAGTTCCTAAAGTATTGAAAACTCTGTTACATTTCAATATAATTACTTTGGTGCTGCGAATACCGTTCTTGCACATTATTATTATTATTATCATTAGGAGTATATTAATTTTTCAATTTCATGTCCACACACACACATATATATATATATATATATATATATATATATATATATATATATATATATATATATATATATATATATATATATATATATATATAGGCCTACATATATTCGATTTTGTATTCCTTAACTATTGAAAAGTTTTTCATTTATTTTTTCTTTGTATAATTTGAGAGTTGTGAAAACAGAAATAGATAATAGACACATGCTGTATTTCAAGTAGGCCTAACCCTTGATTTATAAGACAGTGAAAAAAAGTAAACACTTAGTGAACTTGTTTCATTTTTTCATGATATAAACCCGATTTTTGTCCAAGCTATTAATTTCATTTTTCATCTCACAGATAAGCCTTTTTGGCTTTGAGGAAGAGCGTATTGATTAATCTTGTATGTATGTATTATTTAAATCTAATGAAAAAAAAAAAAAAACAGAAGATTGCGATTTGTGTATTTAGTTTCAAGATGTTGACAAACAGAAGAAAAATTTTAGTCCCAAAATAGGGTGGGGTCGTTTAAAACAAACAATGATCATCAAATATAGGCCTAATAGTGCAAACTTTATAATTATATAGCATTATACATATTTTTCCACAGTTCGCTGTACGATGGTGAATTGTAATTATTATAATAATGGTGGCTGAATAATTTGGATATAACAATAATTTTTCGTCATTGTATTATTATGAGAATTATATGATGGTATAATGGTAATGTAAGAAATTTGGTTTGAAGTTAATTAGGTTTACGAACACATATTGTTGTTTCTGAAACGCGACGGTAGGAATGAAGGAATACTGTATAATTGTTTAGTTAAATAATACGGTGGATTCTGTTTTGAATGTTTTGTTTTGAATGCTGTGTTTTGAATGCTGAAGAAGAGGTTACCATGGGGATGCCGACATGGCTCTTTCTCGAGTAGTTATCGTTGCTTTGATGCACGTAGCGAAAACTTTCATCTCAACTGAAAAAGTAAGGTTCATTTTTCTGTGATCGCTATACGTATACAAGTCAGACAAAGTAACCAATCGACTTCAATTATTTCTGTACATTGGTAATATACCATGCAGAATAGATTGGTATTGTCTTTGAGATAGGCGAAATTCGTTTTTCGGGAAAAATATTGAAAATTCGAAAATATCTGATCGGCTGCACTGGAGCTTGCGGCATTCGGCATTGGGTGAAATTTACAATCTTCAAATTTCATTCGATTAAAGATAAATTTTTGTAGAATGTTATCATTGTTCTAAAACATATTCTCATCAAGTTTAAATGAATGTGATTCGTTTTTGAGAAAATAAACGTGTTATACTGAAAAAAGGGAAATATCGAGTTTTTCAATTTTATCGAGATGATCAACAGGTTTGTTTTATGAGGAAAGCACTGACTAGACCGAAAGTTTTAAAGTCAAGGTATCTATATAGCTCTATCGAGTATACATTTCATATGATTTTTTGTATATGTTCAACTCACTATATATTTTAAATTATTTATTCATTTTCTTCTTGCGTATAACTTCTTCCAGGCAACCCGCACACAAGGGTTCCTCTCTCATGCGGGTTTCTTGTTGTAAAATGTAATGTGAGAAAAAATGAAAAATGTATGTAAATAATGTTCAAAAGCAAGAATAAAATGATTTAAAAATGAAATGAATGAAAAATGAATGATTATAATTCATATTGCTCATCTCACAGCGCATTTGCTGCGTTTTCCTGGTCCTAGTGCTAATTTTTATATTTTATATTTTATATATTTTATATTTTTATATTTAATTTTTAATTTTTATAATTTTCAATTTTTATATCTATTTGTTAGTTTTTATACTTCCTATATATGTGTAATGTACAAATCTTTGGATTTAATAAAATAAAATAAAAATAATGGTATAATTATTATTAATGACATATATCAATTTGTTTGATGTTTTTTTGAGCCCAGTATACGTATCCGGTAATGTCGGTTTATGTTAAAGATGTTGTGACTATATCGTCCGGTTTCTAATTATATACTTTATTGCCGGATAAAAATACTTTCCGGCAAAGCGGTCGTAATTTACACACAAACCTCTGTTAGCGATAGTTGAGCTGAAGTGTTGTATAATCGTGTGATTTAATTTCGCAAAACTCTTCGAGTAGAATTCAGTATACAGAACTTTCAGATAAAAAAAAAAATTCTAGAAATTATTTCCAAATAAGGTAATTGGATCATTGAAATAAATTAGAAACGTACGGTTCCATATGACAATTAACAAAATTGTCATTTACACTCTACTTTTTTTTTATAGTGCTTCAATATTGATTCTATTTATTCATTAATTTCAACTTGAAAGAGACACTACGAAATATTAGAAATACTGTATTTAATACACATGGCATTATTTTTTTTTTTTTAATTTGTACTAAAAATGTGTGAATAAAAAAAAAAAAAAAAAAACATCGAAACTTGATACAAAATCATTGTTCCCCAATTAAGGCTATGGATGAAAGATAGGATCGTTTGGACGGGGCACCACAAGGGCGATCTTACCACCCCATTTTAATTATTTAAAAGCAATGAACTTCAGCACCAGGACTGCGCTGTCTGTGATCATAATTTTTCGCCGTAGATAAAAGTCTTTCAGTATAAACACATGAATGTTGATATCTTCCAATTTGAACTAAGTCTCTTGGGCAATGATTACTTCTTTTCCTTGACAGCAGATGTAAAATTGATCATTATACAAAATGCACAAATTAAAGTAGTGATAGGCCCATAATGTTAAAATTAGGCCTATCGCTCTACTAATTAATGGCATTATTACATATGTATAGATTTGAAAGATTTGTGAGATCATTGAATCAATTACTAATAAACTATGGGATTCCACTCTCTTATTATTATATGTATTCAATAACTCATAGCAGTATTTAAAAAAATGGAAGAATATATATTCAGAAAATGTATTGACCCACACCAATGTAGAATAAACTTTCACAAACTTTGATCTTGGGATACCTATTACTACTATTTTAACATTTTAACATTTTTTTTACCATTTTTTTATATTTAACAGCATTAAATTCCAAAATATGTCTTATATACAATCATTATCAAATATTACTCAATACATTCTATAGGCCTACAATTGTTATGGCTATATACTTCTGGCTGAGTTTTGTTTATGGTACATTGTTGATAGAATTATTCGCCACTCGTGTTATAATGACAAGCATAAAGTGGACTCAGTGCCAAAGCGAAGAATTTGACAACAGCTGTCGGCCATATTAAATCGCTCATCATGCAACATCAAGTGCACTTTGGTTTAATTGCAAATAATAATGCAATATGTGCACAAGTACATATATAGGATATCGTCACTGGGAGGTAAATTACGACACAGGGATGATCCTACTAAAAATTCATTTAAAAAAATTTTGCTTTTTAAAGATGCAGTTGCATTTTTTATTGTAAATTGCCTCCTGTAGAAATAAGGAAAATAACGGGGATTTATCTATTTTTTGTCGGAAGACAATCTTCTACATTGAAATAGAAAACCAAACATGAAAATAGAATAACATAAAAAATGTACAATGAATATATAATTCACATTGCTTGAACATATGACAGATTGGATTGGAAATTTCTTAAACAAATAAGTGATTCAAATTGTTAGATTTTGTTTCTTCATCTGGATTATTATTGAGTGAACCCCCCAGAAGCTGGGTTATTTGGGGGTACGAATGAGTGGGCGTTCTGTGAGCCTGCGCGCAATTCGAATACAGTTTGCAAGGCTATCATCTGTATTGCCAAGTCGATTCTAGCAACTACTTCTCCTATTCGATCTCACATTTCGTTCTTATCTCTTATCAGAGTGAATATAACTTGGTACAGCACCAGCATATGGCAATATACGTATAAACTCATCAACAGTCTATTAAGGAAAGAATGGTTATTAGTCCGTTATTAATTACCAATAAGCAAATTCACTTTTATAGCATCTCGGGCTAAGATATTCTTATAAATCTAACGATCACAAATTTGTAAAATCCAAGTCTTCAAGTAAATAATTGATGTGTACGAATTAGTTAATTGATTTATGAATGCCTCTGCCAATTCACAATATTACATTTATCTAGAGAAATTGAGAGAAAAATTGAGAAAATGTTGTGAACTGCCAAGATTATAGAACATTGTCTGATTAAACTAAATCTTGATGAACTTTCCTCAAAACTAATCACAGAATACTTTCCTGCATTACATATTTTAAACTTTCAATTTTTATCTTGAAAATGTAATGATGTACTCATTTACTAAATTGATTTTGTAATGAGAGCCGGCTGTGGCAATTGATAATTATTGAATTAAGCAACAATTAGCTGAATAAAGTGTTATCACCCTTGGTTACGCATGCCATTTTCGTATCTTAACTAATGGTTGACTAATTAATACTCAATTGTCTGTTAGCCAGGCGGATCTAAATAGAAAACAGTAGAGAAAGTGGCTCGTTGAGTACTAAAATCGTTTTACGAAGGTGAAGAGGACGGAAAAAAAAGAAACAGAAATTACGAAACCAGAGAAAACAGAATTGAGTCTCTTTTTCGCTCCTTATAATAACAACAACAACAACAGCAGCAACTTTATAGTCTTCTATCACTACCGCAAGCTCTCATTGTATTAACTATCTGTGAAAAAACGCTATAGCTGGCTGCGTATGTACCGTAAGCCTGCATTAAATTTCTGTGATTGTTGAGCTAAAGTGATGCACGATTTTTTTTGTATCTACCGTCCCCAGTTTTACTTTTATCACAATATTTGTTACCTAATTATGCTTGATTTTTGTAATTTAAATCAACGAATAGTTGAATTTTGTGCACCATTTCAGCTTGAAGTTTTTTTAAAAAGTATATCAATCAGTTTTTAATGATAGCAATAAGAAGAACTATTCTCAAAAATTGAAATATGGGAACAACGTCAACAACCATTAGACTAAGCATAGAGGTAGTATCCATAGCCTGTAGACAATAATTATTGTTGAGAGCCAAAAAAGAATTTGGCATCAGTGTCAACTATCATCTCATCTACGACATCTGTGTGATAAGCCAAAACACTCTTATCACACTTCTTATCTTATCACTCTTGATCAATTGTTACCGCATCTCTTATCATCCGTCATCAAAAGTCATCACCCTTGTCGCTAATAAACAGATACCCCGACCTGCATAGTCTTAGTATCAATTGGCATTATCACCTATTTTCGTCCCTTATTCCTTATCGTCATCCTTGTCGTATACGTTTTTATCCAATCCATCATCAGTCCTTATCAACCCGATGTTCCGATAATTCTTCCCGCAGATAGTTTTACTAATTGGCTTCCATTATCATTTATTATTTATTACTAATTATTATTTATGATACAACAAAACTAAGATTCCACGAGTGCCATGTAATAAGAGCAGCCTAATACTTATTCATCCCCAGTCTTCACTCCTTATTCCTTATTCCTCCATTGTCAAATACATTTCTATCCCACTTTTTATCAGTCCTTATCAACCCTTATCGACCGTCACCACCAAGTGTCGGTACTAACCCCATATCCCTACATCTCTTCCCGCATAATCCTATCAATTGGCTTTCATCCCCATTCCTTATTCCTTACTCCTTTTTCCTCATTCCTTATCATTTACATTTTTATCCCACCTCTTATCACTTCTTATCAACCCTAATAAACCGTTATTGGCAAGTATCGGTACAAACCCAATATCCCGACATCCCTTCCCGCATAATCCTATCAATTGGCTTTCATCCCTATTCCTTATCCTTTATCCCTTATTCGTTATTCCTTATCATTGTCAAATACATTTTTATCCCACCTCTTATCACTACTTATCAACCATTACATCAGCAAGTGTCGGTACTAACCCAGTATCCCGCGGACTCGCCCTGCATAATCCTAGTTTCGGCGTACGTTGCCATGGTGATTGGTGCACAGATCTATGAAAACTGACAGTCCTGCTACCTTGCAGCCATTGAGCCACCGGCACGGTCACAAGATATTGCACAACGCTGCGGCTTCAGAGTTATTTACAGATTCGATCAAGACGAGTCCAAGAAATATTATATTTATAAGTGTTATTATTTGTAGGTCAATTTAATATCTGATGAGTTGGGTAAATGTTATTGGGGATGAAAATGAAAAGTGGAAAATTGATTTGAAGTGGATAAAATGATATGGTGAATTCAGATGAATCATGATGTATGTTCAATGACTCCATTTTGATTACTTTCACATACATAGTATTTCACAAGTTTATATTTATTTTATTTGTATTTTTATGATTTTGATGAATTTCTCATGCCCGTTACAAGATATCTTTGGATATACATATAGGGGTGAGTGTGCGTATTTTTTGAGTAGCACTATGGAAGAATACACATCTATATATTAATTTGAGTATAGTTTAAATGAATATGATAGTCTTTTCTAGATTATACGATATAATTGGAAATTATTTCAATTTTGGCTTGGTATATGTTATTCAGGTGAAACTATTTTAATTTTCAATCAGAAATCTTCATCCTTTATTTAGTAATTTGATATTTATGAGAGTTATGAATTCGAATATTGTGATATAAAACCAATATAACCACATTATATATAACTTTTAACATAATTTTCAGAGAGTTGTATTTGTGGAAAAAGATTGTGAAATATTACAATTGTAAAAAAAGGTCAGAAACATGTTCTCAGGTTATAGAAATAGTAGAAATATAGAAAGTAGGAATAGACCTATAGTTCTCCTTTAGTGAAGTAATTATTCTGAGACTGCGTTTTTAAGGAAAATAAATAAATGTGTTCATTAAGCTGATTATTAGTTGGGATACAAAAATATCATTTCTGAACAACATTTAATACAACAAGTCAATCCAATAATTATCACTCAGTCACCAAATAAATTATCTTCTCAAATTATTAATCATTTAAGAATGAAATATAGAATTTTGATATCTCCAAACTTTGAAAGGTTTCATATGAAACATCTTAAATTTGGCCAAATTCACATTGAACCACTTTAAAATAAAAACGACTGACATGGCGCTACTGAGAAACCATGTATTTCGAGATGAGCAGAGGCAACATGCCATATGTGGTCTCACAACAATCATACATCTTGACAAATAAGTTATACATGTTTACGCAATTACATTTTCTTTCTTTTGCCAACTATTTTTATTTATACTTGAATTTAAGTGTTCTGAGCAATTGCACCATAAATTAAACGAGAATACAATCATGAGTTTAATCTATTATTTGATGTATTCTGCTTCAACATTTTAGGTTTGTTTGTTTTACAGCCCATGTTTATTCAATTGAGATCTAAAGTTCTGGGCAGGCTCAGAAAATGCAAGGGTAGGTCTAAATGAATCACATATTGATACATTACTATTTGACTGCACATGCATCACCTCTAATAGTATAACAACTATAGTTCAACTCATAACAAATCTTTCAGTATTTTTTGATATTATTAAATAGAAATTTAGTATTATTCCAATTATCATCATAGTGTCATAATTTTTGCATGTTATCGTTAATTATTTCAATTTTACTTCAATTATATATCAATTTTTGAATTTTTATCAAAATGGGGTTGTGAAATTGCTATTGTGGTGCCACGTTTAAACGATCCTACCTTTCATTCATGGCCCTAATTGAGAAACAATGATTTTCCATCAAGTTTCGATTTTATTGAAAGAATGTATTTAAAAAAAATCAAGAAAATAATTTCAATATTCAGTTATTTAATTATGCTTTTCCATGTATTCTATATTGATTGTTATTCTGTGCACTTTGGGGCCAGGGACCAATAAAGGTTCATATATATATATATATATATATATATATATATATATATATATATATATATATATATATATATATATATATATATATATATATTCATATTGACATATGTTATCTCGTATCCTCCTCATACATCTATATATTTATTAGGTCATTTAATGACCCAGTTATCCTAGTATTGCTCTTAGCATGAATAATCATATTCCCATTTGCTAGAATTCAATTCTATTTTTATCTATACAAAATTTCAGTTTTTCATTATGATCAATGCCTGAAAAACGTGATGACAAAGTCAATTTTCAAAAGATCAACCCCAGAAGTTTCTGTATTGTTAATTGAAGACCCCACCACACCAACAGCTAGTTTATTTGGGGATACGTACGCATGAACGGGTGACAGATGTTCATAAAAAACACATCCATGTCCGAGTTTACTTATCACCATTTTCACCACGATTTTCACGGTTTCACCATTTGATCATTAGTGGATCAAATGATAGCGAATAAACTTGTTATCACCCTTGGTTACGCATGTTATTCTAGTACTTTATCACTAATAATTAGCGGATTAGTTTAGTAAAACCAGCCTCAAGTAGAATATTTGTACTCTCAGTAATTGAGAGAAATGAAAGTCTCGTTCGTCAATAATTAGATTTATTTGAAAATCTATCAAACCATATTATGTCCAATATGTCAAACAAATGGATTCGGATGATCTCAACTTATTTCAAGCCGTAAGTTACATGTACTCGAGTCAACTTCTTTGATCTACATCCGTGAAACATGTGACCAGTGATTGATTGCATCAAGTAGGCCTAGCCTCCTAGTCTACGCGCTCTTGACTGCAGATTGCAACTCTTGATTCTATTTCCTAGCTGACTGATGATTCAACAGACGTGCCATAAAAACCCACGAGAGATGAACTCCAACTTGATAACTGTGGAGAACTTTCATAATTATAGAAAAACTCGATGCAGTTTTGAAGATTCAAGTCTTATGAAACATGTAGTTGTGTTTTTAATTCTAAATATAGTTATGAAATGAATAAAAGTGAGATAAAGATTGACTAACAATTTAATAACTGTGAAAACTTTAAAATTATAGAAAAACTCGTTGTAGTTTTGAAGATTAGGCTCTTATGAAATATGTGGTTGCGTTTTAAATTATAAATCTCGTTATGATAACTAGGAAAATGCGTTATGTGTTGCCGCGTTGATGGATGAGCTAGCACATATCAACTTATCTTTTGATTGGTTACCATATATATCCACCTTGAGATCCAAAAAATTACGTCACTGCCATCCTATTTCCTAATTAATTTCTATGATAATAAAAAAGGCTTTGTTTTCAATCGCTTCCAATCAATTGGTGACACCTGTTGCTTGGATTCAATTGATTTCTTAATAGCTTTGAGTAATTAAAAAAAATAATATCAAGCTCACCCAATTAATTACTCCTAAAAATGCAACAGTTATATGTAATAGGCCCACAAATATAAAACTAAATACAAATATAGTTTATAAAATGTAGCTAAATATACAAAACATTAAAAGTGACTCTGTGTTTAAATACAAATATAATGTGATATAGAACGGTTTTTGTTATCCTGGTAGACAACTTCTAGCTCTTGTAGATTCAAGTATAGCAAGAAAAAAATCTCTATTCTTCTAATGGACGTCCAACCTCCAGACGTCTTGATGTAAACCATCACTTTGATATATATACGTGAATCTAAACACCGTTCAAAAGTTGAAAAGAAGTGGCTTTCGAGTTTGTTTAGACTTGCTTCATTAAATTCTAGGAAAAAAGTCGTGAAAATTTCATTATGAAAAGCACGCGTTTCCGTTGATTTGGCTGTCAGTCTTTTTTATAAGTCGGGTTCACTCTTCAACGTTAACGTTTGAGTTTCCTTTACTTTATAACACAACTCATGAGAAGATTTGTTTTTATTTACATTACCAATTTGTCACAGAGTTATCGCGTTGCGATTGAGGTTAGGAATGACAAGGTAGGATCGTTCGGGCATGGCACCATTTGTGAGACCACAAATGGCACGTTGCCTCTGCTCATCTAGAAATACATGGTTTCTCAGTAGTGCCATATCAATCATTTTTATTTTAGAGTGGTTCAATGTGAATTTGGCCAAATTTAAGATGTTTTATATGAAACCTTTCAAAGTTTGGAGATATCAAAATTCTATATTTTATATAGAGAGTGAATTATCACTTCAATTATAGAAAATAAAAGTTTGAAGAAGTCAAATTCTTTCTTTCACCTGAAATAGTTGGTATATCGTTCTAGTTGAAAGTAAATGAGAATAGTTTCGAGAAGTAACTCAATTTGGTTCTTAAATGATATTCATTGGTCACAATTAACCTTGAAATTTTCTCTGAAATTTCATATTTGATCACAGTAAGTGGCAACGGGAATAAGTTCATAACCAACAGAAGTGAATTGTGTGAGCGTCTTTCACAATTTAATCACAAATTATAATTTAATTCAATATACTTAAAAATGATAATGCAAATCAAATTATCATATTGCTTCGCATGTTTTACACCGAACTGAAAAATCTCTCTGAACAATTCGCAAATTAAATTATGACTATACGCACATGGAAATGTAATTCACACTAAATTTCAATATACACATTTTAATAGCTGTATAATAAACTTCTTCATTGACATTCCATTTCTGATGCCAAAAACTCATTGCACTGTATTTTTACTCTATGGATTTTTATTCAAAAATTTTTACCAAGAAAACTGATTCCAAAGAAGTGAGAAAAATTAATCAAATAATAATTCATCCCAACAACGCATTAGCTGCATCATACTAATGACGCAATTAATTAGTCAACTTCTTTTCTTGTTGCATACAGCAAGATCATTATAACTTGGTATGATAATATAGCATGAGAAGAGCCAGCTGTTACAAACAACACCGACTCTTGGGCTATAAATAACAACCACATCGAGCTGTCAGAGTGTCATTCAGTGACCACACCAGGAGGGGACTGAAAGTCTAACACCCGTTTGGTCAGCAGAGTCAAAAAGTAACTTTGAAATTAATTCTACATTGGGGAACTTTGAGTAAAGCTTTATTGAACATGTGTATTCTTGAATTGAAATTGCATCAGAAACACTGTCATATTTTTTTGACCGAAGTTACAGCGCTTGAATGAAATATTAAGTTGCTATTTTGACTTCATTTTGGTGAAAAATCAACTATTTTTCCTCTTAAAATGAGTGTGATTCATAAATGAGAACGGGTACCTATATTTATTTTTGCATAATTCTATTCGTAACATCTTCATCTACAATAAAACAAGTTTTTTGATTGAATGTCATTTCTTTTAGTATATTTTAATGATCTGTTGGATAATAAAAACGCATACAATTTGAAGGTTGTGTGTTGAATGATATAGGGAAACATTCAGTATTTGAATTGATATATCTCAAAATTTATCCCGGTTAGCCTATCATCTGTTTGGATATTATTATCGAGCACATCAAAACGAATCGACTGACAAAAAATCACGTTTTTTTCATGATCTTGAGGTAATGGAGGTTAGACCTGAAATAACATGTAGACAAAACGAAGACAGCACCTATGTACCACGAATTTTCGCAGCAGTTATACTAATACGCATGCGCGAAAGTGAAAAAAAAATGGAAAAATAAAAATCAACATAATTCATTCGATTCAAGTGACCTGATAGACCTAACCCAACCAAACTTAACTCAACCATCCACGAATATCCGTGTATATAGTTTTTATTCACCTATAACAATGAAAATTAAGAATTTCGTGACACGAAAATTCGTGTCTATAGTCACTTTGAAATACCAATAAGTTAGGCAGCTATTAATCATCGGACCATTGGTCTGTCACCACATGCTAACATTGTTGTTGTTGTTTTTGTTGTTGTTGATATTGTTTCGTGCAACCTAAATTGCACGATTGCTGAGATACTGAGCAATACAGATGACGACATACTGTATACGATATACGATACTGAGATGACGATTTGCTCAGATTGCTGAGTAACGCAATCTAATTAATTAATTCAACCTAATCTATCCAACTGTCCTATACTAATCAACCTAATCAGGATTATGAACTAATTTGATCTAAACTAGAAACAATCTAAAACCTTCTTTCTCTCCGATGAGTAGCCACTTTGAATAGATTATGAAGAATATATTGTATTTTGGGCAAACCTAATATTTTGCTTTGGACGAAAAATAATACATTTTTTTTCATAAGAATCTGAAATTTATATATGTTCGGTGGTGTTGGGTAGGCTCATCGACCCCACCAATAACTATGCTATATGGGGTTATCGGAATGTAATACGTGAGAGTACGTCACAATTCATATAGACCTAATTTGAAAATACAGAATTCAGAATTCTCCTTCCAAGGAACTTGAACAAATATCTATATTTTACTTAAGCCCGGTATTACCAAGTCCAGTTAGCCTTTATCTGAGAGTTAATGGAAACAAATACCACGGGTAACCATGGTGATAACAAGTTTGAACTGTCAGATAAAGGCTAACTAGACTTGGTAATACCGGGCCTTAAATAATGAATAAAACAACACAATAATGTTGGTTTGTTGAAGATTTGACATCAATTGGTTATTTGGGGGTTCGCATGAGCAGCTGATAGTGAATACTATGACTTGATGATGAGTGAAAGAACGCTTACAAAGACTCTGGCCTTATGCGGGACTCGAACCGTGACTTCCGTTTCTAAAGCAATGCCCTTATTCACTGAGTTGTTTCAATTTAATAAATAGTATTTTTCTGTTTTGTGAGAATCGTTTATAAATTTCACGAACATTTTTTAATAGAGTCTATATAAATTACAACCATGATGGAATCAAAAAAACATATCCTCTTCAATAACTTGTATGTCCTTTAGGTGACATGAATAAACGTGAATACAATGCTGTTCATATGATAACCATCACAAAATATAAAAAATGTTAAAAAATGTTTGATGCTTCGTTATTCATTGCACTCAACTTGTCAAGGACATTCATTAATTCATTCATCATTCATGCATTAATATAATTCATCCATTCATTCATAATTGATTCATTAATTAATTCATTCATACGGCGAAAAATGACCTAGATGTCGACAAGCCGGAAAATCCAAATATCAATTCAATTCGAGAATATCGCACTGGTTGATTTTGTTTTGCTAAGTTGTTTGTTCTGTATGTTATTGGTCAAGTTGATCGAAACTCATAAGTCTACATCAGAAACACTTATTCTTGATTTGACAGGTAAATGTCAAGTTATTTTGATCAAATAACGATGATATTCAAGTAAACTTTCATCTCTTATTGGTACACGTTCCTAAATGTTGTCGTATTTTCTCATACCTAGACCAATCATTTCCATTGGCTGACGTCCAACGTTCTAAAGTATTTCTAGTTTGAATCAACCAATCACGTTCGTCGTCAACCGTGACGTAACAACAGCTTACACTCCTACGCTAGATCGAGCAACAATTGGTTCTTGGCCAAATGGCGCTAACCAACTGTTGAACCTTTTCAGGGAATAGTCATTACTAATAATTTACAAGATTTGTAGAATTGTTTTGACTTACGGTAGTAGAAGGAAAAAAACTTAGCCTATTAAATTCTTAGATGTAGTATATTATATTAGAGATATAGAGGAATATATAGTATGAATCTAGATATATCTTACAGAATCTATGTATCTGGAATATATGAACTTTGAAATATTGACTTGTTTTACAATTTTCAATATAAACAAATTATTATAAATTTGCAACGGACACTATGCAACATTACTTAGGCTGCTGTTATAACATATTTCTTGAATTATTGTGAAAGATCACTATATTTAAATTATTGATAGAATATGAATATATTTAAATTCAAGATAATATCATATAAAATCTCAATATGGGGAAGAGAGATTGGAAATGTGATTTGAACACGAAAACTTTGCAGACTTTACATGAGAGTGACCTTGAGATGTTATGGCATGTGAAATCTTTGTGTGGCAGCAATTAAAAACAATATAAGACAATAGTTATCGTGAAAATCACTTGAAAGTCGGTACTGGTAAATAAAAGTACGAATGCAATACAGTTTTGGTGGAAGGGCCGTGTTTCTAGCTCCGCATAGAAAACATGAAATCGCGTTTTCAAATAGTTTTTTCCGAATATTGGGAGTTTGTAGTCTCATAAAAATTATTCAACAAGTATATCAGAATCATATTCAATGGAATATCATGGAATGGAATATCATGGAATGGAATGGAATTTAATGGAATGTTTTCGATATTTCATTTTCATTTCGTTAACGATAATCACAAATTCTACAACTTTTCACGTTGTGTTATTGTAAAGTTTCGAAAATGAATGAAAAAAAAAAAAAATAAAAAAAAAAAAAAAAAAAAATATATATATATATATATATATATATATATACATATATATATATATATATATATATATATATATATATATATATATATATATATATATATATATATATATAAAAGTATATATATATATATATATATATATATATATATATATATATATATAATATATATATAAGTGAAACTATAATCATACCAGTATTGTATTTCGTGAAAATACGTACTATATTCATGACATTCTATCAGTTCATTGATACTTACATCAATTTTGTATTATATTTCTTGAAGGGAGATGCTTGACTAAACTTTTCCCTCTGGAAGGGTGGTATAAGGTAACAAACAAGTGACAAATTCCTTTCCATCTTCCTTGACATGACAGTTGTCGTATCGCCATTGTTGTTGAAACGATGATTAGTATCAATGCCATCAAAAGTTGCTGACAGGAACATGCAAAGTTAAACGCAGAGAACATCCACCTTTTGGATCAAGATTACTGATTCAATATCCACGATTTGGAGTCAATCCAAAATAACCACATTTATAAACTAGATGCGCTTCATGATATCGGGGTCAAACATCTTTCCCGTGGAAATGTCATGCTTTTCAGAAAACATTATTCAGAATTTATTAATTTTCTTTGAATTTTTTAAGTCATATTATCGTGAAGCTCAAAGCAAATACTTAAGATGAATTTTAAAACTTCACAATGTCTTTATCAATCTTAAAAAAACGTTGAAGATTTTTCGTCATATTCATTCTACAATCATCCATCAAAATTAAATTTTTTTGGTCGATATGAAATTAATAATAAAATGTTTAATTTGTTCCACAGAATCAAAATTTAAAAAATATATACAAATATATAGAATAATATAATATATAAAAAATAAAAAAAATATATAATAATATATGGAAAATATATAGTGGGGTCGTACGCACACATTTTATTGATTAATCCATTCAAAATCACTTAAATTGATTGTTTTTCAGTTCAAATATGTAAATATGAATTTAAAAAGTATCGTTCTCAGAAAATCGTCAAGAATGTCCAACTTATGTGTTGGTTTGGTTTGGAACATTTATTTCAATATTATAAGGTAAATTTAACCGTGTTAGCAGTTACATCAAAAGTTCCGCTGTCAATGATGATCCACCGAGTGATTTTCATTGTCTTGATCTATTTCATGATTGAAGATCTCAACTGAAATAAAATAATATTTCATTTTTTGTTTTCGATTTTTTGACAACGACTCACTGACTAAAACGAATGGATCACTGGCTTTGAGAGCACGCTGAACAGTTAGTCAGAAGATCAGGGTTCAACTCCCGCGCCATGATCAACCATTCTGATTTAATATCTTTCGTCATTTCCTTTTTTACGTCGACGTTAATATTGAGAAAGCATGACTGCTTCCTTACCACTGTCCCACAAAACCAATAAAATGACTTCTCATTTGTATCTCAACTTATCTCATTCATCATTCACTAACGCCAATACATCTCGATCATCAGTACAACCATCATTTAACCAACCCAAACAAGTAAATAAACATCACTTATTCCTACCTGATTTCCAATCGCAGCAATCGACTGTTCGTCATGATAGTTGTCCTGCATGCCATCTACCGGCGTCGCCCTGAACTGCGTGTTATACTCCAGCACCTGGTTCGGTCGGACGATGCTTCCCATGGGCATATACTGGATCTGTTGCACCTCGTCGGGCATCGGAGGCGGGAACACGACGGGAGAAGACGACCGGATCATCTGGGAGGGCGCCGATAGGGAGCTGACCTGGAAGGGCTTGATCGCCGGAGCTTTAGCAGTCGGGATTGGCGACGGTTGACTGGACACCGGCTTGTAAGCGGGATGAGATTGCGCCTGGAGTTGTTGGTAATGGAAGCTGGGTTGAGGGATGTTGTCGTCGTCTCCAGGAAGTGGAGGCGGGAAGACGACGGGAGAGGAGGCTCGAGCGACGGGGTTGGCGGGCGCGTACAGGGCGGCGACGGGGCCGGGTCGGGGACTGTGAGCGGCCATGGCGAAGGGGGTGGCGACGCCGCCTTTGGGGGGTGGGTTCATTGTGAGCGGGCTTGGTACGGCGGGAACGACGGAGTTGCTGCGGCTGCTGGAAGTGCTGAAGGTTTGGGCTTGATCTCTGGAAATGAAAATAAAAATATTAGTAATATATGTTTGATGTTTATCTCTTTCTAATAATATTCCACACTTGAAGGAAGAGAGGGATGAAAATAGTTTCAATTTGATTTCGTAATACATTTTTTTCAACCATAGAGAGAGAAAAAATTCCTTGTTTGGTCAATTTTAACCCCTATATTTCTAACCCCTTCTAGAGAAGTTGTATAATTGTGGTAATTGAAACTATATATATAGCATTTCAATTCAATTCAATTCAATTTAGTTGAAACATATATGTTCCATGTTTTATTATATTTTTTTCTTCAACTATTCTATCTACATTTCATTTCATGAATCTTAGCTCAGTTCAGTCTCCATCGCCTCACGAGTTAATTACTCAACTTTTAAGATGATTGAAAATAATATAATTTCAAGTTCACACAATAGCCTTTATATATAGATATAAGTCGTAGACATAGACCTAGACATAATAACATGTAACGTCACCCAATGAAATATGAAATTGCTACTATTTAATATTTCAGTCGTGCATTTGTTGATAATAATATCTACACATAAAATGCTTGTGTTATATCTTTAATGTTGGGAACATTGTCTCATTGTTTGTATACATAACTATTTTTGGCTTAATGCACTGAGATTCAATTACATTCTTGTACTGTTGCCAAATAATGCACATCTCATTATTATTATTATTGAAGATGGGAATTTGTAGGATAATCTCATAAACTGCTAGCCATAAATTACGTTCACTCCTTAATTGACAATTAAAAATGATTTCAAGTTCATAATAGATACTGATTTGTGGGAAACAGACGTTCATGAAAATGAAAAACAGTGATACATGATGATGTCTTTTATTTTAAATTACCTAAAGATCCCAAAATGGCCAGTTTTTAAAATAGCAAAAGTTTTTATTGGGATACTATGAGTTGGAAATAATTGTTGACCAAAAAACACCTTTTATATCCATCCTGACTTGGTTTTTCGTGGTTTCCGACAGTACTCGAAGCAAATGCTTGGATGAAGTACTAATTGGTCATGAACTTTAATTAGTAGAGTGATAGGCTTAATTATAACATCTCAGGCCTATCACTCATTTTTTCTTTGTCCGATTTGTGTAATGATAAACTTCACATCTGCTGTCAATGGAAAGAAGTGATCATTGCCCGAGAGACTTAGTTGAAAGTGGAAGATCGTGTGTTTTGTTTACTCTTAATACCAATGTTGGTAATATCCGGATACATATCACAAAAACGGTTTTTACTTATAATGTGTTCCGGACTTTCGGAAACTGAAATACTTTTATCTGCGGCGGAATATTATGGTCACCAACAGCGCAGTCCTGGTGTTGAAGTTCAGTGGTTTTAAATAATCAAAATGGGGTGGTAAGATCGCCCTTGTGGTGCCCCGTCCAAACGATCCTACCTTTCATCCATAGCCTTAGTTGGGGAACAATGATTTTGTATCAAGTTTCGATCTTATTAAAAAAAAAAATATATTTTTTATTATCAGAGTGAATTAGTGTAATTTAAACAATCTTCCTCAGAAATGAAATTCGTAATTTCTCAATTCTATTATTTACCAATTATTATTTTTATTCATCATCAAATTATTCTTTATTTTTCACAAATTAATTCAATTTCAAAAATATTTTCATTTATTGTGGAGTCATGAATAATCACTGGGATACGAAATATTTAGGCAATTTACTCAAACTGGGAGTTACTCAAGATGAAACTGATAGATTTACCGTTATTGTAAATACAATTTTGAAAATATAAGTGGAGGTGCCATGTTTTGCCATGTCGTGTCTTGAAGTTATATGGTGAGTTCAGTGAAATATTTGAAGGTTAATTAGAGCATTTGATTCCCAAAGTGATTGAATTACCAATTTTCAATATTTGAAAATAAATATTCCAAATCAAAATGTTGATTCCAATTCTTAAAATTCAATCGATCATCAAGTATTAATTGTTTTAGAAGAGTTAATAGAAGAACGTGATCGGCAATTCTCCTCAAAGATGAAAATTGGTTGGTAAAATTGGATCTACTTATTAAGGTATTTAATGATTTGAAGTATTATGTTGTCTTTAAGAAAAAAATGAATTATAGCATATAGGCCTACTACATATTTTTTAAGAGTTGAAGTTTATTTCAAACCCAAACTGAAAGCTCCAAGGGAAAATAAAAAAAATAATACAAACACTTTTGGTGGAGGTGCCATGTTTTGGGGTATCATATGAAGTGGTAAGATGATTATGAGTTTGGTCACATTATCGCATGAGACTCATTTTTAGCCTTAATTGGGGAACAATGATTTTTTATCAAGTTTCGATGTTATTTAAAAAAAAACTTATTTATGAGAGAGATTTTGAATTTCATAATAAATTTCACGGGTTTATATTCACACAATTCAATTGATGGTCAAGAAATAATATATTTGTATATTACTTATGAGGCCTATATAGACTAATTTATTATTATATCACTGACCATATCTTTCTTTTTACCTATTCGTTCTAATCAATGAATATACCCACATACAAGAATAATTAGCATGCACTTCCACAAAGCCAATAAAGGCTTATATGTGGGGTAAAAAATGAATACTTCCGATTTACAAAATATGAATGCTATTATTTTGGAAACAATCAAAGATAGTGATAAAGATATTGATAAATAAAACTAATGATTGACAAGTGATATTGATGAGCTTTAGGAGACATCATTCGGTTATATGATATTCATGAGAAAATTTCACTCAATATTGACCTTATTTCATCTTTCTTCATTCATTTTCAATCAAGTACATAATTGTAAAAGTAAGCTCACACCAAATCCATCCTAATGGCGATGGAAATTGCCTAAATTTGATTCAAAGTATCATTTAGTTACTCAAAGTATTACATATATATATATATATATATATATATATATATATATATATATATATATATATATATATATATATATATATATATATATATATATTTTTTTTAATAACATCGGACTTGATACAAAATTATTGTTCCCCAATTAAGGCTGTAGATGAAAGATAGGATAGTTTATATATCTTCAATAAACTTGAATAATCTTGGATAATATTGAATTATATCTTCAAGGCAACTTATACCTAACTCTCAGAAGCTACGATATCATTTCATTTGTAATCAACCCGAAATGTCTGGAGTGATGATAAAAAAACAAAACCAACATTATTGATGGAGGTGCCATGTTTTGCATTTCAGGTTTCAGTGATAATTCGTCCATTTATTCATATTGTGCTTAACAATGCACTGCACTGAGATCTGTTGGTTTCATTGAATGATGAACAAAGTGATGAACCAACCGTCCTACAAATCAACTGATTCATAACTAACTGATAATTAACTGATTAACAAAAAACTGAACCCCTTTTTTTGAGCAACTTGTACAGCAGTTGAGGTGTAAGGCTCGTCTTTATTTCTCTCCTTAAGAGGCCGCAGGCGCTCGTATTTTACGCTGCAAACTCTCACGGCCGTAATTTTTGTGATATCAATATGAGTGTTTTTGCATTCTGTTAGTAATTGAAAATCAAAGGTTACCATGAATACAGAATTTTGAACCAAAAATTTGTGATTTTTCAAATTCTTCAAATGAAAAATGGAAAAATTTCTAATTTACGAAAACCTAGATACAAATTTTTGAATACCAAAAAAAAACATAGAATGTGAAATATATCAGAAGTGTGAGCTAGGGAATTAACGGCGTTTATGTGAATATGAGTTCGGCGGGCTAGTCTACGGCTGGCGCCTAGCACACGATGCATGTTACATTCGAGTCTGAAGCGAGCGAACAACGAGCCCGTGTAGAGCGCCTGCGGCCTCTTAAGAAATTCCATTTGACACAAATCTCACCATATAAAGTCACCAATCACTAAAAAACCTATGACATATTCAATGAGTGGTAACAATTTGTGAATGGGAGGAGTCAAATCACCCACTAATACTTCTGTACAAGTTGCTCAAGAAATAGAAGTGAAGAGTCCACGGGAGTCGATTTAGCGAAATATCATTTTTTTGCTGATAACTTTTGAATGGTATCAGATCATAATTCTGATGCGTGAGAAACACAGATGATTAAAATAGCTTCAAGATGATATAAGTCATAACTATTAGTCATGTCACATAACTGTCAAGCGTATACAGCTACACAATGTGTTTTTTTTAGCTGTATACGCTTGACAGTCATGCGTCATGATTCAAATAATTTCTTGTCTATCTCGCGTATTAGAATTTCGATATCTCATACCGTTCAAAAGTTATCACCAAAGAACTGATATTTCGCTAAATCGCGTCGACTCCCATGGACTCTTAAGATTAATTGGTCTTTAGGACAGTTGGTTTTAGTACAGTTCGTCGTGTTTCAGGCTAGTTGAGTTCAAGGATTGTTGATTCTCAGGATTTGTATAATTTATATCTCTTGCAGTTGCACATAAATGCACGGTGACAAGTTACCTGCCCCTTTATGTTCAGGACATTTCACCACCTCCCTGACCTTTTGACGGAATTGTTTCACTCTAATTTCATCCCCCTTGAATATATTGCTACTAAGCCCATTCCGACCCAGCTCCCTTGATAACTACTACCCTATCATGGCTTCTACCCTCATACCTTGACTCACTCCTCTCAATCAAATTGTGTAACTACCCCGAGCCCTCTTCACCTTTCATTGCTCCTCTGTCCACCTGAAACTGCCAGCCTAAATCATAAATCATTTCTTTTACTACAGTTCCCATTCCAATTCCTACTTCGCACATCTCAATGAAAGTGTTTTCATGAAGAAGGGGTCGCTGAAGTGCGAATACTGGAATAGCAATACTAATAAGACCCGGTATTACCAAGTTCAGTTAGTCTTAATATGACAGTCCAAACTTGCTATCACCATGGTTACACATGCTATTTGTTTTTACCATCTCTCAGATAAATACCAACTTGACTTGGTAATATCGGGCCTTAGAGTGAGGAAAGGCTTGACGTGTAGGAATGTCGTAGAAATGCTACTATTTCGTGGAATTGGATAGAGCAGAGAGGAGTTGTGTTAGGGTTGTATGGGTCAGGTTATGATTGTTTCAAGTGAACAGCCAAGCCAAGTTCATTCGTAGTGGATCTTTATTCCAGTATTCACTCTTCAGGCGCGCCATGAAGAAAGATAGTGGCTGAAGGTCAAATAAGTACCTTTGTATAACTAGTGAAATACTGTTTCCTGCGTTCTTGAAGAGGTTCTGCGCATCCTCGTGGCGCAGGTCTCGGCTATCGTACTCGTTGACCTTCTTGATGATGTCACCGCGCTGTAGCTCGCCTTCACTCGGAGATCCGACCTGGGCCTGCAACAAGCATCGTGACAGTTAGAGCACTGGGAGTTAGAGCACTGGCAGTTAGAGCACTGGCAGTTAGAACACTGGGAGTTAGAGCACTGGCAGTTAGAGCACTGGCAGTTAGAACACTGGGAGTTGGAGCACTGGCAGTTAGAACACTGGCAGTTAGACAACTGTGAGTGAGAACACTGAGAGTCGGAGCACTGGGAGTTGAAGCACTTAGAGTTGGATAACTGAGAGTGAGAGCACTGATAGTTATAACACTGACAGTTAGAATACTGACAGTTAGAGTACTGGCAGTTAGAGCACATGCAGTTAGACAACTGTGAGTGAGAACACTGAGAGTCGGAGCACTGGCAGTTAGAACACTGGCAGTTAGAAAACTGGCAGTTAGAACACTGGCAGTTAGAACACTGGCAGTTGAAACACTGGGAGTTAGAGCACTGGCAGTTAGAACACTGGCAGTTAGACAACTGTGAGTGAGAATACTGAGAGTCGGAGCACTGGGAGTTGAAGCACTCAGAGTTATATGACTGAGAGTGAGAGCACTGACAGTTAGGACACTGACAGTTAGAATACTGACAGTTAGAGTACTGGCAGTTAGAGCACTGGCAGTTGGAACACTGGCAGTTAAAACACTGACCGTTAAATCATTGGCAGGTAAAGCACTCAGAGTTAGATAAGTGAGTGTTGAAATGTGATGGTTAGAACACTGAGAGTTAGAACAGTGACACTTAGGTCCAGTATTACCAAGTCCAGTTAGTATTTATCTGAGAGTTGGTGAAAACAAATACCACAGGTAACCATGGTGATAACAAGTTTGAACTGTCAGATAAAGGCTAACTAGACTTAAGTATTACCAAGTCCAGTTAGTATTTATCTGAGAGTTGGTGAAAACAAATACCACAGGTAACCATGGTGATAACAAGTTTGAACTGTCAGATAAAGGCTAACTAGACTTGGTAATACCGGGCCTTAGTAGAACCTTGGATGCGAAACTTTTGCTGATATGAAACCTTGAGAATTTCACATTTCTGAACGATACAGTTGCGTTTCTTATCTAAACCTCATCCTGAGAAACCAAAATCCCCTAAAAATACCACAACCATACACAAATATAACAGTGATATTTGTGCTTGTTATTCTGGCAGACGACCGACTTTTTTCATAGATACAAGTAGGGCAATGGAATATACATTTACATCCTGGCACTATACTCCTTTCAACTCATAAACACCTGTTACTAATTACTATGAAACTGCGCAATAATTCTCTACTGACATCGACTTTCACAATAGTTGCATGCAACACTTTATAGAAAGGAGAGGGTATTGTTATTGTCCTTCCCCTCCCCCGCTCCACCGCAATCAAAGGAGAGCACTAATGAACAACAGCAGCTGTGGATTTGGCGAGCAGAATTGGGCTGGTGAAATGGTGAAGCATAAGATGGTGGAATGATTCAGTTCTGGCAGATTCTTCAATAAAACAACGAGTGTATCTACACTTGCTGTCACATAAAATGTTTATAATGAAAATTTTACTTCAATTTGAATAAAATATACGAATATTTCTTATATTTCGAATATTCACTTATAATGTGTTCCGGACTTTCGAAAACTGAAAGACTTTTATCTGCGGCGGAAAGTTATGGTCACCAACAGCGCAGTCCTGGTGTTGAAGTTCATTGGTTTTAAATAATTGAAATGGGGTGGTAAGATCGCCCTTGTGATGCCCCGTCCAAACGATCCTACTTTTCATCCATAGCCTTAATTGGGGAACAATGATTTTGTATCAAGTTTCGATGTTATTAGAAAAAAAAAAAATTCACTTATAATGTGTTCCGGACTTTCGAAAACTGAAAGACTCTTATCTGCGGCGGAAAGTTATGGTCACCAACAGCGGAGTCCTGGTGTTGAAGATCATTAGTTTTAAATAATCAAAATAGGGTGGTAAGATCGCCCTTGTGGTGCCCCGTCCAAACGATCCTACTTTTCATCCACAGCCTTAATTGGGGAACAATGATTTTGTATCAAGTTTCGATGTTATAAGATAAAAAAAAAAATTTCATTGTCAATCTTTTCATGGACGAGTGGTCGAGTACACTGGATCGTCATTCAGGAGATCGGACTTCAGGATTTCAGGAGATCGACCATCCTGAAAGAAGTTTTTCGTAGTTTTACTCTGTCGTTTGAGTCAAAACTGGGATGGTTCCTTACATGGGGATTGATTCCATAACATGTAGTTTTTAACACAATGTGTAAAATGTTATTGTTCCAAGAAAAAAATAAATAAATTGAATTGAAATTGAACAACATGCCATAACCGACTCCTTCCCATTATCCAAAAACACATAGTATAATAAACTTTCATCTCATTATCCCATCATCTTATATACCATTCACCGACGCCAATAAGGCGTATTATTCAGTACAGTGTGTCGTTAAAACCAATATACAAAAATATCCAAGTGCATTGAATATTTATACACTTTGTATTTCATTTTCAGCGCGCACATTATTACTGAATTCGATACAGAATGCATTTTATATATTTGAATGTAACTCGATCCAACACTTGACGTGAACGCAAGTGTACACGTTTAACCACGTGACACGTTTAACCACGTGACACGGGTTGAATCAGACCTCAAGATGAGTCTATCTTGATGACTGTTCGTCCACTCGGCTTTAAATAGTCGGGCGAAGTACCGACACTTGAGCTTGCGTTACGATCCCCAAACGAACTAATTCTTGTTTTGTTGTGGCATTAATGTGTACTCGCAATGAGCTACTAATGTCAAATATTGAATTAAACCGTACTTAATCGGACAGGTAATGGTTTTGTCTGTGATTTATTTACCGATGTGTTTGATGAAGATGAGGAAGATTTGTAATCAGGATGTGTACCGGAATGATAATTAGATAGAGTACTATAGTATGCTGGGCCTCATTACTGTACATACGTGGTACATGTAACACTTGGCTATATTTGATTTCCCATTTGTGGTTATCATAAATAAGAAAGTGAGAATAATTCTGATATAGTATTATTTCGTATAATTTTCAGTGTATATTTATATTCAGTTTGATTATACCCAGTAATATTTAATGGAATTACTCACTCTCCCAAATACCACAACATAAATTCTCCTCTGGTATTTATTGATTAAGAGTAAATAAAAGTTTCGTCATTTGAGTGAGTAATCACTTGCTGCAATGACAATTGAACGTAGTACATTTGGATAATATTATTACTATTTTTTTTTTTTTTAATAACATCGAAACTTGATACAAAATCATTGTTCCCCAATTAAGGCTATGGATGTAAGATAGGATCGTTTGGACGGGGCACCACAAGGGCGATCTTACCACCCCATTTTGATTATTTAAAACTAATGGTCTTCAACACCAGGACTGCGCTGTCTGTGACCATAAATTTTCGCAGTAAAAATACTATACCACTATACTTATTACTATACTATTTTCTACTATATTTCAATAATAATTGTTTTAAGTGGACAAATTGTTGATTTTAATGAATAATAAGAATATATATATGAATAAAATAATAAAAAAAAAAAAATTAAAAAAATGAATGAATAAATAAATAAATGAATGAAAAAAAATACAAAAAAATGAATGAATAAAAAATAAATAATTTGAATGAAAAAGTTGATTTTAATCATGATGTCTTCGCCATGAACCGGTTAATTATGATGAGACAGCATTCACTTAAACTCGGCACCTCCACCAATAATATAACCATAGTATATTAATTCATAACTTCGATAAAAATAGATGATGTGGTACCACATCCGAACGATACTACCTTATTGTTTTCCTTAGCCTCAATTTGAGAACAGTGACTAATTTCAAGTTTCACATGTTGGTTGAAAATAAAGATGAAACATTGTACGAAATTCATATTTCAATAATATATTTATATTTCAATAAAACTCTTCGAAACATGTGATCCAATTACATGTGCCAATTGTAATGTGCTCCAAGTCAGCTACGGCCGCTAGTCACACAACTCTCGCTAGTAAGTTTACACTGGTGTGAGTCACTGACGCGACAACGACGTGTAACATATTCTCGGGGTACGTTTAAGTCCCAAGGATGCCCAACCAAACCACTCTAACTTACGCTGGTGACGATAAGCGGCGTGCCCAAGACCTACGTGCCTGAGCCCTACGTGCCCAAGCCCTAAGTGCCCAATCAAATCACAACACTTACTTTGGTGACGATAAGGGCCAATTGATCTCTCCTACAGTCCTACGTGCCCAAGCCCTACGTGCCCAAGCCCTACGTGTCCAAGCCCTACGTGCCCACGTGCCCAAGCCCTACGTGCCCAACACTTACTCTGGTGATGATGAGCGGCGTGCCCAAGTCGATACCTCCCACGAGGCGAATGCCCCACTGCTGATTGACGCCGTCGCGACGGAGAACGACGTTTCTCGTCTTCACGTTCGGAGTACGCGTGAGTGACGTCATTGTTGACTAGTACACTGATGTGACGTCACTGTGACGGGACAACGACGAGGTCAATACGATTGTAAACGATCGGCTTTAAGTCTACGTGAAATTAGTCGAGTGGTGATTTTGACGGAACCCTTGTTTGTTATATAGTCTAACGGCAATCATATATATCCTGGACCCGATACAGTGATACCAACAGACTTTATCATAATATAAAGAAGGTCTACCGACTCGCATCTTCAAAGGGAAGTATTTCCGGGGTCAGAATCTGCATCCTATCTGGGTCACATTTGCTCGTAGCGCAACTATCGCTTTTATATCGAACTATATACGATAAACGATGCTATACTATATGCCACCGGTTCCGTATAGCCAGCACTTGTAGACACATCTAGCACATTTAAAGGTACATACATCTACTTCACGAGGGAATCCCCTAAATCGTGACAGAAAAATGAAACCTTTGGTTCTGATTTGTTCCTAAGAAAGAACAAATACCAGCCGTGTTATTAGTATGGTAACCTTCTTCTTATTATTATAAAGTCTGTTGGTATCACTACATCGTGTTCTTTTCACTAGATGGCTTTAGTATCACTTTCATTGTTGCGACAATTATTTATTTTAATTATTTCGATTCCGAGAGAAATGTTGAGTCAGTTAAAAGAAGCTAAATGGTGAAAGAATAGAGAACGGTGGAAGGACTGAGTTAGTAGGAAGAGGAGAAGATGAAGAAGAGGGAGGAGTAGAAGCAAGACTTGTAGCTGAGAGGAACTGAGATATAAGAAGTCTGCCTCGGGAGAAGTGGTGGAACCACTCACTAACCCAATAAATTTGGTTATTTGGGGATGACACATACACGTATATATATATATATATATATATATATATATATATATATATATATATATATATATATATATATATATATATATATATATATATATATATTTGATCGAGTTAAACGACGCACTCTAATGGTGACTGAGATTTATTGGTGTCGGAGAATGATGAGTGGATGGGAGATGAGATTAGAGGTTATTTCATCATAGGTGTTTTTGGACAGTGGCAAAAAACTGATTATGGCCGGATATCAAGGAACCATAAAAAACTCTCGTCAGGATGGTCGACCATGGCGGGACTCGAACCTCGTGCAAAAATAATCCTTGCCACAAAAACGAAAGTGACATTATTGCCTTCCAGATGTGAGATCGTACTTTTCACAATACCATGTATTGTGTATTGTGTAGGTTATTTTCAAGTGATTCATATATTCACAGTTTGTTTGCTTCCAACTTCTCTAGTTGCTATGGTAACCTGACAATATGCTATCTATCTCTAGGTTATTGAAACTGTTGTAACTTGAAACATCAGATCAGTTCAATTTAAAGACCCAACATATTTTATAAGTTATCTCTATTCCAAAGAGCCTATTATCGTGTAGGATCAACAAGTTTATAAATAATTACTATTCTAATGAGGTGATTTTTATGTACACGAAGATTTATTCAACTTGATACTGTATATATTTTTCTGGTCAGATCGGTTGAAATAAAATAATATCTTGAAATATAAATAGAATATACAAAAAATTATATGACCAACCCTGAAACAATACCTGAGCAAAATTTTCGCGAAAAAAATTATTGTCCGAGTGAAACGAAAAATAAATTTCAATATTGAAAAATTTGTGAATACCAAATATATATATATAACCATTTTTTTTCGGTTTAAGCATGATTGTTGTCTATGTGCCAAATTTGAAGTATATATACAATCAATATTAACAAAGGTAGGATTTTCACCTGAGTCCCTAAGTGATAGTAATAGTAATAATAAGTAAGTAATAGACTATACTCAATATCTCTGTTGATGATGACGTGATTGGTCTGTCTGAAATGTATGACGGATTGCTAACGATAAATGTTTAAAGCGCATGCGTCGATCATTAAACAAGAACACGCAGGAAACATAAAACCCACGTTTTGAAATCAACGATTTTATGTGAAATTGAATGTTATTTCCATTAAATTCGTATGAAGTCTATTTCCGTTTGAAAACGTTAACACGAATTATTTCCGTCAATATATTTGAACAAAATTGATGAATATTATCACCAGTAATTTCCTGATTGATATTTTGGATGAATTATTTCAATTGAAGATCAGATTTTTGAGTTATAGTCGTCACCGAAGTTACTTCCGGATATTAAATCTATTTGAACGTCAGCGATGAATGATGATGACAATAATATACTATATACTTTACTCTGCTTCATCTTATACAAAACATGATATGAAGGTCTTGTTTAGTCCCTTTTCCATCAGAATTTTCAATTATAATTTTTAACTCTGTATATTTATTTTAAAATGTCATTTATATTCATGTGCAATATTTAGAGTAGACAGTGAAAGTTCTGGTTCAATATGTTCTCTCTAATTATTGTTATTTATTTTATTTTATAATACCGATGTATTTGTCTAGATATGTTATAATAGTTTTGCATATCATATCTGCTAGGTATGTCAGTTTGAACGACATAAATTCTCACATACATAGTTTCTGAGACATATTTGATGGATGATCCTATCTTTTGTATCAAGTTTCAATGTTATGAAAAAAAAAAATTGATCTCATTCCATTTTATTTCTAAAAAACTGAGCTACGTTTACTCTGATATAGGATTTTGATAAACTACAATCAGTGAACTTTGCGCGCGAAATACCACAAGAAGAAATGAGCCCGTCCAGACCGCCTGTCCGCTCTTTAGGTCAAAATTTTGTATACATTATAAAATCATTTTGTATAAAACATTCACCGTATCTACCTAATGATTGTATAATCCTGGTTGGCATGAATTTGATAAATGTCTGCTGTATTTTCTCAGCTGTAATTGAAGACAGAACTACGCAGAATTTTCTCGGTTCAAGTTGGCACGATTGTATTTACACTCCGAACAGTGAGGTATATTTCTAGAATAATGTGCAACTTACACTTGACTTTGAAAACGTCAAAATGTCAGAAGTCAGCACTGTACTTTATATGGCGGACCGAGTCTCATAAACAAATATACAGTTCCAAGTCAATTACAAATATAGTAATATAAATTAATGGTCTGCTAAACAATGAGAATTTATAGGGTGTCAGGTTACCATAGCAACTAGTATAGAGTAAACACAATCACAATTTCAGGGCCATTGTTGTCTACTTATTACAACAATATGTCACATCATTTGGAGCTTCTGTCATGTGACGTCACTCATTGTTGAAAGAGACAGACAACAATGTCCACCAGTTGGAATTGACCAATCAGAATATTTGGTAGTCCACCAGTTCGCTTTATTGCTATGGTAACTATTGTTTGTCATTTGTTATGTGACGGAAGCCTATAAGCTCCTGTCACATAAAAAATGACAAACAATCGTTACCATAGCAATACAGCACAGTAATAGCACATTGATGAATTATGAAAGATTGGTTGATATCAGATGGTAGACATTGTTGTCTGCCTCTTTTAACAATGAGTGACATCACTTGACAGAAGCCTATAGAAATGTTTATTGGTGAACATGATAAAACTTGTAATTTTTTAATCAAGTGACTTTATTGGGTTTATAGTTTTATCATTATTGAAAAATATTTCGGAAATGAAATCGAAATATTGGCGAAGCTAGTAGTAGGATCAATTGATGTAATCAATGTAGTTGACGTAGTTGATGAAGTGGATTTATATGGAGTTGAAATTAATGGTATTTTACTAACGTTGTTTGAGTTTCATACACATTTCCATAGCGAATCTATTCATAAGTACTTTCTGGTTTGAATAACATGGAATGAAGTTATCAATGAAGATTCCAAAATCATAAGAATCATTAGTTCATTGCATATAGCAAACTTGGAAAATGCTTTGAAAATATATTTTTGGAAAACGTTCGCAAGCTAAGTCTACTAATTTTTTAAATTTAGATTTGATGATGAAATACTTTGCATTCGTTTGAATCTAAGCTTCGTATATCCACTTAATTGACAGTTAACAAAACACTTGAAATTTACTTCGTGGGAAGAGTAATAATTAGGTCTACATGAGGAGATGATTTCAATTCTCGAATCATCCAGTTATATTCTAATGTGATGAAATGTAGCATACTTAAAAAAAAATGCAAAGTTATAAAATCATAAAGATATCAACAATGGAATCAGTAGAACCCAACAATGGAATCAATAGAATTGTAAGCTCGTACTTCAATCTTGTTTGAAATTTCGACCCAATCTGTATTTTTTTACAATTCAACAATGCAATTTAATCACCTATTGTAATCGTTTGTTGACTCTCTAATCCGACCAATGAAAACACTTCACTAGACTTGCAATAATCACCCTTGTGAAGGTTGATTGACTTTTCTCTGAGAACCAATATAAAAACAAGAAGTTGCTAACTAAAAACCGCTAAAAAAACAATACCTATTTCCGACTCCGGTCAACAAACTCATCAACGTTTTAAAAATACCTTTTTTTCCAACACGAGAGACGACAGAATTTATTAGAAAAACCGATATTTATTTTTTAAAATCATCCACTTCCTAATTAATATTCACAAGAACGTATATAAAAATATATATTGACAAGCTTCTTTTTGATTCAAATTTAAAACATCGATTGTACCACTGTATATATATATATATATTTTTTTTTTCTGTCGACAATCAACTTGTTTACGTAGACTTAAAGCGAACGTTTCGAATCGTTTGAAGTTTTTTTTTCTATTTACCCTTATCTGACGCAGCCTATAAATAAAACTAGTCACAATGTATCACTTATTGAATCGTAATCACACGTCTTGGTCGTCGAATGGTCAATGGCCAACAGTTAACGAACACTAAACGCCAAGTGTTTGGCACGAACTCACACCGACTGTAGAGAAGCGGTGCGACAACTGTTACCCCGGCTCGCATCGACAACTGGTTAAATATAGATTAGTCGAAAACAAAATACGCGTGGATTTTTTTTATATTTATTGATATAAAGTAAAAATAAAAAATAAAAGAATGGAAGAAAAAATTGATAAGAATATTAAAATGAAAAAAAAATGAAAAAATCAATTCTGTGATACAGAAGTTCAGAGAAGAAGAGAGAAGGTATAAGATTTCAAAGAAGAAGAAGAAGAAGAAGAAGGAGAAAAAAGAGAAATAGAAGATCAAGATGATAAGAAGACTCAAGTTTTTCTCCCCATTGTGAATGTTTTAATTGCTTTCTAACCCTGGCTTTATTACCTTCGGATTTATTGTTTGTCAGATGAGTAACCTTACTTTCAATTATTTTTTTGGGTGGTTAGATCACCCTTGCGGTGCCCCGTTCAAACGATACTATTTTCCATCCAGTTGCCTCAATTGGGGAACAATGATTTTTTAGCAAGTTTCGATGCTATTATGAAAAAAAAAATTATTGATATTGTTACAATTATTATTGGAGCATCTTATTGCAATATTTTGAAACTTGTATTTAATTCAATTATAAGGGATGATACCACAGAGTTCTCCGACATGATTCACTATGTTTATCATCACGTGATGGATAACATTGATGAAAAAAAAGGAATTATAAATGTTGAATTATGATTAGTTTGGGGTTGATATATTCCACTATAAATGTTTGTATATACAAAATTAAATGTATACACACACACACACACACACACATATATATATATATATATATATATATATATATATATATATATATATATATATAAAAATACATATTCATTTTTGTGTGCTGCGAAAAAAATTATAAGCTTTTCATAAATGAATTTGGTATTGTTACAATAAATCATTGAAGAAATATTTTATTGCATTCATTTTTGTGGGCTGATAGTTCTGAATCCAAAAATTGTGTACTTTTTAAAACTAGATTTTTTATATTTATTCTCACTATATTGTTTACTTTACGACCCCATTAACAGCTAGGTTACTTGGGTTCACGAATGAGTAGTAGGTGATATTGAAACTTGATGAAGTGATGATAAGTGAAAGGATGTTCACAGAAACCAATGCTTTTTGCGGGACTTGAACCCATGTCTTATGCGGGACTCGAACCCACGCATTTTTTCGAGGCCCAAAAATACCAAAAATGACAATAGGTATCTGAATCACATATTTTTTTATTCGAATACGAATAATTACAGAAGACACATTCGCATTATTTTTAATTGGCTTATAAATAATAGAAAAAAATATTAATGTCATGTCACTTTTCTTTTAAATTTGAACCATGATTAAAATTTAATATTCATCACATAATACGATACGTATATATATTTTATTGTTTTCTATTTTAAACAGTCAAAACATTCAGTATGTAAATCCTAACTATAATTCTATTTCATAATATTTCTATTTTATAATAATCTATTTCATATTTGTCATGTAATTGTCTAATGAGAATAAAAAAACGGTTGAAATTGGATTGAATTGAAAATTACTTTGCCGTTCATTTCCAAAAAAATAGCTAGCAATGAATACCTAAATCTCATTATAGGCGAGTTGGCGATTCCGATCGACCGTTCCCTCCAACCATCACCACGACCAATCAGGTGTGTCGACCCATTAGAGAACAATTATATGTCAACGTTTGTGTCGAAGTAACTGGAAACGAAAAGTCTTAAAATAACCCGAGAATTGCTCTTGTCGCCCATGTGTTGTGTGCTTGCTTACACCAGCTTTATCCCATGTACTCGGCTAAATGACCAATGCCAAGCTGTCTGTAACTATTCCACACGAAGAGGAGAACACTATAGTTCGCTCAGGATGAGGAGGAAATATTCGTATTCGCGCGATCGTCTTGAAAGTGAATTGAATTGGAAATTTTCAGTACATAATTCAACAAATAAAACTGAATGAAATCATAAAATTAATAAAATTGAAATTATAAAATAATAAAATTAGATATAATAAGATAAATAAGATATAATAATAATAATGATAAAAAAGAAATAATAATAATAAGAAAATATATATATATATTTTTTTTAATTGATTCCAAATAAAAGCGTTACAACAATAAAGGAGACTCTTGTGAGGTTCCACGAAACCCTCATGGGGTTTATCTGTCGAGATATATACTAACAATTCACTTAAATATAATGCAATGAAAAAATAAAATACCTTCCTGATAATAGAATATAATAACAATACAATGAAGCACATTGACGAGAACGTGTAAGAATGAACAAAATAGGATAAACCAACAAAATTATATTCGAATTGCAGTTGTAGTGAGTAGAGAAAAATGCATTCAACATAGGAAGAGAGAACTCGAGGAAGTGGATAAAATACCCAATTATACAATAATACATAGTAGAAATAAACAATTCATATGACACATTCACGAGTTTAAAAGTATAAAGACAAATATAAGCCGGTTGAATTAGGTCAAATAGTTACACAAAATGGGAGAAACTTATTTTGATTATATTTTGAAATATTTTGATTCTGAAATAATAATAAGAATAATAATAAGATATAAAATTAAGAATATATATGAATGAAAAGTAGATGAAAAAGAGAGGAAGATTTGCTAAGATCAAAAAGAAGAATAAAATACAAGAATATGAAGTATGAATGTCACAAAAAAAGGTTGGAGCTATCTTTTTCGTATACACAAATGAATATTAAACTGATGAAAGAGAAATTTGAAAGAAAAGAAGACGAATGAAATGAGATAGAAAAAAAGATAAGTTCAAAAAGATGGAAGAAATTCCCCCAAACCCAACTCTTCAATTGTTTTTCATTCATCAACTCATTAGTATAATTTTTACTATTCGTTGAATGAGCTGCACAATTTCTTCGGGGTGATAATATCGACCTTTTAGTGCCCCGTCCGAACGATCCTAACCTGTCATCCTCAGCCTCAATCAGGAAACAATGACGTTATGCCGAGTTTTCGATGTAAATAAAAACATGGTCAATGAGTCTATGATATAATTCAATGACTGAAGCGTATACACTTGGACTTTTCAACTGGTGGCTCTACTGTCAAAATAATAAACAAGATATTCTGGCTCAGCGATGTCTCCATCTGGCGACAACTGGCCTGACCTGACCTCGTGCCACATTATTCATCTGTCTTAATTACACATCAGTCCGGCTATAATTAGTCCACTGGTCTTAGTTTGTATTTATAGCTGAAGTTATAGATATATTCTTAGAGTTCCGTCCGAACGATCCTACATTACCTTGCTCACCTTAGCCTTGATTGGGGAACAATAACTTTGTGAATAGTTCAAATGTTACTAATAAAAAATACGGTCGTCGAGTTATTAAAATTTGTCAGGTTGATAACAAGACCCAAATTAAATTACACTAGGAAAACGCTATATACGCGTTGTTAGACGAGCGGATAGTAATAGTATGCCGACATCTTTGCCAAACTTTTGCCTACATTCGTCAATTGGGTGACATTTAAGTTAGAAATGGGTGAAAACTGCTTCGAGTGGTACCAATTTGGCACATTTTATGGTTATTCTTCGAAATGGCTCACCCGATCAGACTGAAAGTTCTCAGAAATGTGTATCAGAATTTAACTCAACTTCACGCAAATTTTCATTTTTTTGGAAAATAAAAATATTTTAATTTCTTTCCGCCGTGTTGTTCTAATGAGTATTTTTGAAATTTCTAAAATTCATAAAAAAAAGTCAACATCCGATAATGCCACGAAACTATACAGATCTAAGTTAGATGAGGAACCATATTGAAAACATTTTTGAAGTTGATAGCTGTAGCCGTTTGATCTGTGGAGAACCGACAAAAAAGCATGAAAAAAAAACATAAAAACGCACACCAATTTTTTTCAGTATGTCAAATTGATACCTCGCTAAAGCTCGTCTAATTACGTCGTAAAATGTTTTTTACCTGTTGAATGCTTTTTTCACTTTTATTTTCTAAAATACATTACCACCTGTTTTGAGAATAATCTGTAATGAGTACACTGAATACTAGGCAAACGCAACATATGCGTTGTAAGATGAGCGAGATATCTGAATAAGTTTCAAAAGTCGTTAAAGTAGTTCTACCCTTGCTACTTTATCGACTCTGGTATTCTACACACCTTGACGTATAAAGAGAATCCTTCATTGTTGGGCAAATGTCGAATCTAGAAAGCAGTGAATCTCGGCAACCTGAATCTTTACTCATTTACACAATTTATTTGATGGATTAAAAACAGTAAATTTAATTATTTTCTTCAAAACGGCTGATTCGAATTGCATACAAAATCGTGATAATGTGTATCATTTATGAGTACACATTCCCAGAAAATTTCATTTCATTTGGAGAGATTTTATTTTTCAAATTTTCTTGCCCAGCCCAATCTCATGAGGTTTTTCAGAAAATTTGAGATGATATTTCTCAAAATCGGTCCGACCAATTCATTCCAAAAACTATACAGTTCTAAGTTGGATAAGTTTGCGTGTATAAAAAACAAAAAGTTTCATGTTGATCGGTCAACCCCTGCGACCTGTGCAGTGCCTAAAAAAAAAAAAAAAAAAACACTCAAGACGAAAAAATTAGCCCTATAAGAGTTAAATGGAATCTTCGCTTACGCTCATTTAACAAATAAATACAAAATGTAATAATACGGACATATCACGTTTATTTCTACAAAAATAGAACTGAGAAATAGAATCTTGAGTTACATGTGTGAATGGTTTAAACTTTTGTTATGTCAATTGCTCGAATGAAAAGTAAACATGAAAAGCTTGTAACTTATATCAAGTGTGAGATGAACGAGTAAGAGAAAAGCAGTCGGGAAAATGAAGAGGGTAAAGAAACAACAGGACAAGGTACTGGTAGATGACGAGCTCAAAAGTACTTCCCTAGACTTGGTGGATAACACCCTTTGTACTGATCAATTGGTTTTCCATGTTTTTACAATTAATATTAATTGCCAACTTATCAAACTCGATGTTTGCTTATAACCCATCAACCCATCAACAGCTGAATTATTTGGAGGTACGAATGAGCGGATGATGATGAAACTTTAACGTGACGATAAAGAGAAAGGACGTTCACAAAAACCCAAACCATGCGGAGCTCGAATCAACGACCAAATTGATTTCAGTTTCTAAAGCAGTGCCTTAATCAACTGAGCTACGTATAGTTTCAGCACTCTAAACTTGTTTTCTGAAAAATACATTCGATTTCCATGATAACTGTGTTTTTTTAAAATGGCTCGCTAGAAGACAATCAACTGTTCTATAACACGGCATACACGATCAACATTACCTGTCAACATGTTGTCATCAACATATTGATAAGATAATAGAGCATGCTCAATTCTCGGCAATATGTTGACGGCAGCCATCAACATATTGCCGTCGTGTATGGGTAAGATCAGAAATATGGGTTATCTACTAGCTGTCAATATGTTGAGTCAACATGTTGACGGGTAAATGTTGATCGTGTATGCCGTGTTTAAGACAATATAACCCTGAAACCAGATTTTAATGAATATTGACAATATTTATCACCGCAAATTTAGAGAGAACTAGAAATTATCACGTCAATTTAATTTGTTTGGTCAACAAACGATTATGAATCATGACTTTGGCAAGCCTGATCCAGTATGGAAACATAAACAGAATCGAGTAATGTCAGAAAAATGGCCTCGTCCTGGATGATAAATAAATTACTCGTAATTTTCAAAATTGAGATGACTTTTAATTTCACCGGCCCAATAAAACCTCGTCGTAGACGCATCATGAAACCCCAATATTCAATTTAATTTTCCCAGTTTTCTCTCAACTCGAGAAAATAAATATCAGAATTATTCGTTGAAATTTAATTCCAGGGTCCACTTGTTATATCTGCGTTTACAGCCACCCTCGGTATCTCAGTCAGCTGAGTCACCGCTTCAGAAACATGCATCACCGTTGGGAGTGGGTTCGATTCCCGCATAAGGCATGGGTTTTTGTAAACGTCTTTTCACTCATCAACACTTCAGTTTCCTAATCACATGCTCATTTGTACCCCCGTATAACTTAAGAGGCCGCAGCTGCGCTCGTATTTCACGCCGCAAACTCTCACGGCCGTAATTTTGGTGATATGAGTGTTTTTGCATTATGTTAGTAATTGTAAACCACCGTAAATACAGACTTTTGAACCAAAAATTTGTGATTTTTCAAATTCTTCAAATGAAAAATGGAAAAATTTCTAATTTACGAAAACCTAGATACATATTTTTTAATACCGGAAAAAATATAGAATGTGAAATATATCAGAAGTGTGAGCTAGGGAATTAACGGCGTTTATGTGAATCTGAATTCGGCGGGCTAGTCTACGGGTGGTGCCTAGCACACGATCCATGTTAAACTCAAGTCTGAAGCGAGCGAACAACGTGCCCGTGTAGAGCGCCTGCGGCCTCGTAAGTGTTGGTGGGATCGTTTTTACTCGACATTTTCACATTATTTGACTACACTTGAAAACATAAATAAATAAAATGAATGAAAAAAAAATAAAAAAAAACATAAAAAAATAAAATAAAGAAAAATGAAAGAAAAATATAAAATATATTATAAAATAATTAGAAAAATGAATAAATAAATAATCATCTTCGTCGACAAGTGTTATGCTATCGACCGATCAGCTGATCAGCCTCAAGATATCCAGGGCTTAGTTGTCAGTCTCCCATTAGTCTTCGAAAGGTGTCATGTCGCCAGTAATTCGCTCGGTTGCCATTTAGTCACGTGCGCGTCGTGGTATGTGGTGAAAGTGGGTGTTATTTGGCAACCGAATACAAACGACGCTTTTCTAAAATAACAGTTTCTTCATCAGTCGGACGAACTAATCTCTCATGAATCATAATCGCCTGTAGTGATGCTTGAAGATTATCAGAGACTATAGATGTCACCCCGATATGCAGTATCAGATATTTACGACATCATCTTCATAGTCTTCAGCTTTGATTTCCAATTTTATTTTCATTGCATACTATTTTTCTTTTTTTCTCCTTTTTAATTTTTGTATGATTTCGTTATCATCATTTAATTATTTCTTTTTTCTACATTTTCTTATTCAAACCTAGTCAAATTATATTTAATTTGTTATTCTCTAAAATGTTGTTATTGATAATTTTTTTTATATTTTAATTAATTGATTTTTATTCTGTGTTTTTGCAATCTTATAATGTGAGACAGAGTCTGAATGAAGATACATATATATATTAAAACGTGTTAAATTCAATTATAAGGGATGATACTATAGAGTTTTCCATAAGGTTTGATGTGATCATCATTGTGATGGACAACATTAATTAAAAGGAGTAGAAAATTAATGTTGTATTATGATAAGTTTTGGGGTTGATATATTTCACTATAAATGTTTGTATATATATCAATATTATATAATATATATATATATTTATATATATATATATATATATATATATATATATAAATATATATATATATATATATATATATATATATATATATATATATATATATATATATTTGAATTCACAATTTTTTGCTCTTACAATGTAGACGACTTACATATTAAGGCGATATGTAAGGCGATCACATGTAGAGTGTGTGTCAACTTACTCAAGTCAGTTACTTTGACTGAACTCAAAAATGACTATTTTCCAAAAATATGATTTTACCAAGTCTTCCATGAATGTATTCAACTTTGATTTTGATGATTCTAAATCATTTAGTGACTTTCAAGTCCTGCCATCAAAATATTGATGAACTGTTAGAAAAACAACATAACAATGTTGTCTCACACACACATGTTGTCACGATACATGTATTCAATTGAATTATTATAATTATAATAATTATTATAATGTATCAATTAAACAAGATGGTAAACAAGTGGAACAAAGGTATCACAGTTCGAATCACAACAAAATATATCATAATATCAAAATATCATATCAGATGACAAAATATCCGAAGTGTTTTCATATTCTGAAAAGCTTGTACCAGAACAAGATTTTGCTCAGATTTGTTTTCATTTTTACAACGCTCTTCAGTAATACAAATTGAAATTTCCAAATGTACGACATTTTCGTTATGTCCCGTTTTACGAATAATAAATTTGTGGATTGAGCGATAATTATTGGATCAACTTGTTATTACCATTGGTCACCAATGGTATTTTTGTACCCCAGTTAATAAATCAGTTTAATGAACAGATTTTTATTATTGGTAATATAAACATCACATTTTTTCACGCTCTCTATTTTCCAAGTCTTTCGTAGACTTTCCTTCTGAACATCACATTTCCACATCAGTCAGTATAGTTCACTCCATGTCCTTGCCATGATGTATGGGTGATCTTTAACTGGCGCCAGTCCACCAATCAGGTCACTCAAATAGGTGACATGTTTACACGACCTTGCATTCATCGTAGAATGCAACTGCGCTTTAAATCAAAACATCGACTGCAAATGGCATGATCCGAGTTTGAAGCATAGAGAAATACATTTTTTCGAACTGATAGTTTGTGGTTTGAGCTATAATCAAGGGATTAACTTGTTATCACCCTTGGTCACGTATGTTATCTTTGTGATTGAACAAATAATTAGCTAATTGATACCTAATTGACTGAGGCCTAGTATTAAACCAAGTCCAGTTAGCCTTTATCTAACAGTTCAAACTTGTTATCACCATGGTTACCAGTGGTATTTGTTTTCACCAACTCTCAGATAAATACTAACTGGACTTGGTAATACTGGGCCTAAGATTTCGTTAAACCGGCCCTTTCAGATATAATCATGATAGCTTAATAAAACAAGACAGAGTAATAATTGATACGAGATAAAGTGATTATGTTATCAGTAAAAACGAGAGAAAAACTGTAAAATTAGTGTGTACAAGTTGTTTTTGGATCAGGTTCAAGTTGGGCCGTTCTCTGTTTGTTTTTTATTGAATGTCATTCACCAAGAATATATAAAATGTCTAGATTTTGTGATAATATTTTCTCATATGAGAATTTTGTCATAATATGACATTTGAAATAATCAAAATGAGGTGGTAAGATCGCCTTTGTGGTGCCCCGTCCAAACGATCCTATCTTTCATCCATAGCCTTAATTGGGGAACAATGATTTTGTATCAAGTTTCGATGTTATTTGAAAAAAAAAAGATTTTGTGAGGTAATTAACGATACGGACTCGTGTGAAAAGTTCAATGGCAATCGATTCGAATTGTTTTCAGGTTTTAGTGGTTTTTGGTCGTTTTTATAGTGGTTCATGTCATATGAATATCCTGTTCTTTTACAACTAACAATGATGCTGCATTCTCCCATCAGTAGTAAGAGAATTTAAAATAACTCACCTCTTGGAGTTTATTAACAAGTTTGATTTTCATGAGTTATTATTTATCCTGTAATTTGAAACCTTTAAAAACATAATATATTATGAGACTTCAATTTCATGTTATTAGTGATCTTAAATATTTCCTCATCTTTTAATATTAAAATTTGTTTTCAGCGTTTTTCACGCTGTTTATTTGGTGGTTCCGGTGGCTCACATTTATTCCCTCATGAACATAAATCATTCTGACGTCACATCTTGGTTGTTAACTCGATGTGTAAATGAATAGAATACGTGGCACAAAATAACTTTTCATTTTTTTAAATTTCAATATAATAAAACCGAACGAGGAACTGACTGATGCTATTGGAATTCTTCTCACGAATAGTTATATATTAGAATATTTAAAGTACTCTTAAAATGATTGAAATCCTATGATCTAACGCTTGTTAGATGCGTATCACGTAATTACTTAAAAAAACGATATTATATTGATCACGGTAAAACTAGAGAATGTACGTATCTTCGGTTGGTCAATATTCTACATTTTATGTAAACTGAACTTGTTATACTTGTTGAATTGTTAACTTGAATATAAAAAGTGAATTCAAGAATGCGGGTTGAAATAATTGGAAATTCAATTTTAAAATGCAATTCGGCCATGCTGGCTCGGTCAGCCAAATTGTAATGCTGAAGTCAAGTTGGGCGAGGGTTCGAGTCCCACGTAAGGCACAAGGTTTTCATTATCCATCTACCATATAATAATTCAGCCATTTGAACGATAATAAATAATAAAGAAGACAAAAAAACACAAAAAATAAGTAGCGCACATGAAAATATATCAGTAAAAAACAACAAACAGATAGACCAACGCCAACACGCCAGAGACAAGTCGAATAAAATTTGTCTCATTAAATATTATTAATAATACAGTGCCAGTAGTATGATATCGCGTTCTTATTATTCTACATCATATAAAAATAAGTCTAGATATTCAGGTTAATGATAATGAATTGACCAATCACGTCGCGAGCCAACTAAGTCGACCAATCAGAGGTCGTCTCGTCATGACCATCCCCAAATTTAGCTGCGCAGAGTTGGCAACGTTTACTAGAGTGTTCGAAGTAGGGCTACATTCTTTCTAATCTAGCAACCTTGATTGAACAAACGTAATTTCAGGGGTCAAGTGTTTCTGCTAATGATAGAATATACTCTTTAATTAGCGTTAGGACAATTATGTAGTTGATCACGTTTTGAATGATTGATATAGCTGTATACTATGATGATATTATACCGAACTTGATAACTTGAGAGTCGTTTAATTGTTAATTACTTGTTAATTAATTTAATTGTCAATTAATTGATTGTGTTCACTTGGAGTAATGATCATGTGCGTGTTATTTTTACGCCTGAACGTGTTCAAAAACATTTTAAATATTCATACAAATATTCTCCATAAATGCCAAATATATGTGGTTCATAAATATCAGGATAAGTGGTGGAGATTAGATATTGTATTGTGTTAGTTTATCGAAAAATATTCCATGATTTACAATAACTTGTTAAGAATTAGGATATGCATTTTTGAGAGATTTTTATAAGATAGACCGCGAAAAACAATCAACATATAATATTGGTTTGAATTCAGCTTGTTCCACCATTATTGTTTGTAATTTTTGACAATTTTATATTATCATTGTCGAAATATGGAGTTGAACAATTGAAAATGCTTGAATGTGCGTTTTAAATGCGTGAATAAATATCAAGTTTTTATAATAAAAAAAATAAAGTAAGCAGTTTCATTCAAAATAAAATTGGTTTTCTGTTTTTTAGAGACCCTTAAACAAATGTATTTCTAGTAATTTTGTATCTGTATCCTTGTGGTGATAAACACTGTTTGAAGGGCTAACAAAAGCTGGCAATAAACATCCCAGTCCTGATTACGTGTGTTTAGTTATATGTGACATAAAACATTTGACGAGTTTTATGTGGTAATATTACGGTCTGTATTTTCATTGATAAATCGTCTAGACCTATGAATAACAAATCCACGAAACCACATGTTAATCGTAGATATGAAGATTATAGTTGAATCTGTGATATAAGTCACAGTGGTACTATGAGAAACAAATCACAAAATCAAATATGTAATTCGATATAATAATGTAATTATGAATAATATACTTGAAGCTGGTTGTGCCTGCTGATAATCAGTCAATTAGGCCAAAATTGACGAATTAACTTGCTATTAACAGCAGAGTTCCTGATTTTATAATTTGTACTAAAAATGTGTGAATAAAAAAAAATAAAAAATAAATATCACAATTGGTTACAATTATTATTCTCCCAATTAACTTCTCAATACGCAATTATCAGGTGAGACAAGCGGCTATAGTTTTAATGAATTTATTTTGAATTAAAATTGATATAAATATAACATTCAGAGAATGGTGAGAATGAAAAATGATTATTTATAGCAGGCAAAGATTTTAAAGATAAAAATAATCATTTTTGTTTCGGAATTTCTATTTTTGTAAATTACAGAATATGTTTGATGCTGAGATGAATTGAATTGAAATGGAAACTGAACGAATTCATTGAAAATAAAAAATAAAAAATCATAAAAATAATTTAAAAATAATAATGCATTTTATGTTTTTCTACTGTGTATCATAATGTTCACTTGATCGAATTTTAAAATATTTTTCAAAGCGAAGCTGTTCAGTATAGATAATGGCACAGGCACAAAAAGTTCGTTCTTGTTTTGAGACAAATGCATGTTATAAAGTGGGTCACGTAAAGACTACGCTAAGCTATTGTCCTAGTTCTATCTTGCTAGGGATTAAAAACTAAGCCAGGATTAATTTGTTTTCTCCAAGAAAACACTTGAAACAATGTGAAAACGAATCGATACAACTTTTTTTTTTCAGTGTAGATCTTAACCGTGATTGAAAACCAAAACTGTATTCCGAATTTAGATCATTAAACTTACACATTCCGCTCAAAAATGTTACATCAATACGATTTTATGATATATTTTATTTTCATTTCAATAGTTATTTTCATTTTAATATCGAATAGTTATTCGAATGAATATCGCTAGATGAAATAATAGGACAAAATTATAATTAAAAAAAAAAACATCACAGATATCTCCATCTTCAAAGTTCAAACACAGCGTTGCAATATTTCACCAGAGTATTCCATAAACATAGTTGCCTCATCTCACTTACTTTACAATCACAATATTCTCAAACTGCAGTTTCCAATCTCTCCTCCACTTTCTCTTATCAAACAACTTTCTCCACTTGCAGTTCGAAGAAGAATACTATTCTTGGTGGCTTCTTTTTATAAAATGTGCTGTCTTCTATTGAAGAGTGCTCTAGTATTCCTACCGGTTAACAAGGGGGGTAAACGAGTGACGTAATCACTGTGTGCCCACAACGCCTACGTGAAACCGCCAATAATACTGCCCCCTCCTCCTACCTCCTGTCCGTCCTACCCTCGCTTCTCTGTCGTCGCAGAATACAGTTTTGCATGGATAGATATATTTCCATTTGTCTATTTCCATAACACTCGGATAAAAGTCCAAGGTTTTGTATTCTAGTGGACCAGAAAACATGTGTGTGGCTGGTTGATGTAATGGTATTGCAGTTGGATATTAAATGTATGCAGTGGTGATGTGTTTAGACAGATGGTGGGGGGGAGGGGGTCTGGTTGAGGGTGGAAGATGTGATGTCATTCAAGGAAATATAACATAGCAATGAGATACAAATTTGAACATTTGAAAAATGTTTTTTTTTCGATTAATTTCGACAAATTTACAGAAATAAATGCTGCCCGAATTGGGGCCAAGGATGAAGGCCAAGGATAAGGACAAGGATTCGAAGTTTGGAGTTGAGACCATGAGGTTTAAAAGACTAAGGAACTAAGACTGATAAAATATAGTATCTGAAGAAAGTTGAATTGGGAAAAATATCAAGGTAATTATGAACTTCATTTACGAATCATAAAGAATTGGTCTCCAATAAGGGAGACACCATACTTTGTAAATTTAGTTTTCTGCCAATATCAAACTACAGAAATCAAAGTTGAATCCGCGGCGATTTATATTGTTTTTTAATTATCAAATCGAAATTCATTAGTGCAGACAATTATCCCAGTGAAGATGTTTTCCCTTCATTTTTTGTTTAGTTGTCTCATTATAAACATTGGCTGCCCCAAACTAGGATCTTCAGAAGATTCGACCCCACACCCTTGAGATTACAAAATGATCGCAGATGTTCAAATATTTTGAGCCTGTCTTTGTTCAATATCTGTGGAAATATCTTATCTCTCTCAATTAGTTCCACGTTTTAGTTGAGAAATAGGTCAGAAACAGAAGTGAAATGCTTTTAAAGGCTGCTAAAACGTCATCCATAATGTTAATTCAAATGGAGAGTCGACACATTCTCATGGTAACATAATTAATTAACTGATCAAAGTGTTTGTTTATTTGACAGGAAATTGAAATCAAATGGAAATCGACGGAAGTATTGCAAAACATTTAAAAATAAATCATGCTGGCTTATTTCAAGATATTTGTCTGTAACACTTTTTTTGTCTGAAGAATTAATTTTTGATTTTTATTCAATTGCAGCTTTGAATTTCGTGTCTCCATTCTAGAAAATGAAACAAATTGGATGATAGAAGGAGTAATGTAGTTGCTTCTCATCTTGATCAGTGAGTCCAGCATTGCTATGGAGACTGGAGTCAGTCGGACGAGGGTTCGAGTCCCGCATGAGGCGGCTTTTTGTAACTTGCATATCATTCATTCAATTTCATCCGGTCATTCGTACCCCCATATAGCCTAGCTGTTGGGCGGAATAACAAACAATAATCATCAAATAATACTGCCCCCCCTCTTCATTAATCTTCATTAATGCATTATTCTTCATTAATAATAATAATAATCAAATTTTATCAAAACTTACATTAATTTCTGATGAATTTCATAACCGGCACTTCCACCAGAATGTCTAGTATATTTTGCGATGATTTCATTATTGGGATTTTATAAGTTGGGAACATCAAGTTGACATATAAGATTGAGAAATCATTCAGTAAACTATAGTTACACTTGGGTTTACACGACCACAGCTAAAACTTTCCGTTCAACTTTTCTCGTTTTCTTTTCTTTAACCTTACGTGCGTTTCCAAGGTCAAACCGCTCATCCAATGAACATGCGACTTTTTTAACCTTACACATCTGAATTCACTTGCACATACACTTAGTATTCTCTGTATTCTTTGTAACTTTCTGCTAATTTTTTTTCATAAACAACTGCATGATATATTTCCGTGAAATTCGAAAACATGAAGAGATAACCAAAACCAATCATGCCAATACATGTTTTGCCTGTATTCGAGATCGATTTAACATCAATATATTGTCAGTTTGATGAATTATGCAGATAATCCATAAATCTACCAAATCGAATTCATAATAATGTTGGTAATCATGAGAATATTATATGATGATATCACTTTAAGATATTGGATGAATGTTTGTGGGAAGAAAGAGATAACAATGATTTTGTATCAAGTTTCGATGTTATTAAAAAAGAAAAAAAGAAAGAGAGAAATGGAAGATGAACTAGTTGGTGGGCAAGAAGAGGAGAAGAATAGGTCTGAGATGATGAGGATAGCTCCATTCCAAAAAGTAGCTTCCATTTTTTTTTTCATCTACACCCTCATCATCTCAGACCTATTCTTCTCCTCTTCTTGCCTACCAACTAGTATATCTTCCATTTCTCTCTTTCTTTTCTATTAACATCGAAACTTGATACAAAATCATCATGGACTAGGGGCTGATGACATCTCTACCGAGTTCAAGCGGACCTGTCCTGAATTTGATGGATAAACACCCATGGACCATTTACATTTCTTATCTGGTTATTATTTTATCCAATAGTAGAGTACATTACATAATGATAATAACGAAGCAAACGGAAACTCGTTCAGGATTCTATGAAATACAAGCATAAATACGAATTTGATTGACATAACTGAACACTATGTCAATTGTAAGTTTCACATATTTTAATAGGCCTAGATGAAATATTTGGTTAGCCGTTGTAGGAAATTCACAAGAAAAGACTGTGCTGATGACAGCTGCACTAAGTTTAAGGGAAACTGTCCTAGCTTTGTTGGATAAGCCCCCTGGACCAATTGACATCTATGATTGAGGTTTCAGAGGCGTATCAACAACTAGCTCATGAGGAGAATACAATAAAATAATAAATGAATAAGAATAAATGACATAACATCCAGGAGTTGAAACATCCAATAATTTAAAACGACTGAAAAATTGGAAGATCTTGTCTATTTTATCTGGTTATTGAAAAAAAGAAAACTTTTTCAGAATTCTTCAAAATACGAGATATATACTGGTATCCGACTCACATTTCATATCTGAATGATAGAACTGAACACTTTTTTTATATTGGGTTTTAACGACACACTGTAATGATGACTAAGATTTATTGGCGTCAGATGAATGATTGATGAGATAATGGAATGATGAGATGAAGGCTTTTATTGGTAATGGGAAGGATAATGGGAAGGAAGCGGTCGTGACCTATATTGTGGGAACTATCCCGGCATCAGCCTAGACTACAGAGAGAAACCATGAAAAAGAAATGAACACTATTTTAATTGTAAGTTCACATATTTTAGTGGATGAAATATTTGTTTAGCCGTTGTAGGAAATTAACAAGAAAGGACTGTGCTGATGACAGCTAAGGGAAACTGTCCCAGCTTTGTTGGATAAGGCCCCTGGACCAATTACATTTCTGATTGATTTGTGATTGAGATTTTAAAGTCGAGTCAACAACTATAGCTCTTGAGGAGAATACAATAAAATAATAAATCAATAAAATAAATGACATAATATTCAGAAGTTGAATCATATCCAATAATTTAGAGTGACTAAGGAATTGAAAGATATTGTCTTTTCCATCTGTTTTTTTTTATAAGAATACTTCTTCAGAATTCTTTGAAATACGAGATATATACAGGTATCTGACTCATAAATATTTGACTGACAGATCTGTACACTATTTTAATGTAAGTTCCACACCTTCTAGTAGATGAATGTGTTTAGTTTATTAGTCGATGTGGGAAGTTTACAGGAAAGATTTGATAACGATTGACTGACGTCACGGGAACAGTCGTTAGATTCATTCATCAGATTTAACCTCAACAATCCTTCAATGCTGACACAGAGCTCGGGACTCGGCACAAAGGATATCTAGATTTGCTCTGCCAAAGAAAATACAGGGAATATTTCTGTGCGTGGGAAACATTGCTGCATGCATGTGATGACGCTCCACGATTAATGCACTTGTGCTTGTCGAGTCCGAGGTGACATTTACCTTTGAACTATGACCTTGGTGAGATTTGTTGAGACATTGTTATATTTCTTTAACCAACGTTCTAATTTCTCTGTACATAATCATTAGACGAGCTTTAGCGAGGATTCAATTTGACATACTGAAAAAAATTGGTGTTCGTTTTTATGTTTTTTTGTTTGTTTGTTTTTATGTTTTTTTTTGTCAGTTCTCCACAGGTCAATTGGCTACAGCTATAAACTTTAAACTTTTTTTCATCATGGTTACTCATCTTTGATGACTATGATTATGACTATGACTATGATTTGATGACTATCATTACTATGACCTTGGTGAGATTTGTTGAGAAATTGTTATATTTCTTTAACCAACGTTTTAATTTCTCTGTATACATACTCATTTAGAAGAATTAATCAAAAGTCTGATAGAGGACGTTTCTATCACTGATGCGGATCACTAATGAAATAAATGTTTTGAAGTCGAAAGTTTAGGCTTGTCCAATCATAAATTGATGTACGAAATACAAATAATCATTTCGGAGCGAAAATAATGAATTTTTAATATATTTTTTTTTTAATTTCATCGATACAAAATGTTGAGATTTCAATTATATTTCATCGAATAAATAAGATATTTGAAGAAATTTCTATACAAATGTGTCAATTATTTATTCAAAACCTCATCTAAATCCCACAACTGTCGTACGGTATGACGTAAAGGAAAACCGTTAGGCAGCTCATCATTCATTTTATTCACTTTATTCAAGAGAAAGAAAATAAGCAAAGAGGAAAATCTCCTTCACATACGACTAGTTTCAGTTAAGCTGATTCTTGAAAGCCGAGTGAACTGAATGGTAATCAAGTATCAATCAGTTAATTATTAGTTAAGATACGAAAAAACTGCGTAACCAAGGCTGATATCAAGTTATAATCTGCTATTTATTGGTTAATTCACTGATCACAAGTTGGTACAACCGGCTTTAAGTGTGATGTTTGTTGCTGGGATTGTTGGCACTGACATTGGCAAAACAAACTGACTGAAACGTTATTCCCCGGCATTTTATCGAATCGTTCTTTTCAGTACCAAACCGTCATCATTATTTCAGTAAGGCATGCTATGAATTACCAGAAAAATACAGGAAAACAAGATAGAGCCCAAGATTTAACAAAATTGTTGACAACTTTACCACATGTTCTGTAACATATGTTATCAATTCATGGAATGCATTTGAAACCCACACAGTTATGGCATCATTAATAATGCCTTTTACAATTTTCATGATCATTAATTTTATCACAATTCATTATAAAAGCTATATTTCGTAATATTATTTCGTTTCGATTGAAAAAAGATGTTCAAATGTATTTATTTTTATATCAATTATTGATTTTATTAATAGGTTTGGAGTATTCTGATATTTTAGGATGTATAATATTTCGTTATAAAATTTGTTGAATTGATAACTCGAGAGTTCTAAAGAGTGTGGTGACTCCGTAAGATTTTTCTGATTCAACGATACCCAAGTTCAATTTTCATAAAAATTATTAATTCAAAAATTCAAAACATGAGTAAGTGATGAAGCAAAACCATGCCAATGAAAAATAGTCTTGTGAAATATATAGTGCCTATGAGGGATTGTAGGAAGCATCAACTTGATCAGAAGAACTGCAGTAAAAACAAGCTATTTCGATTTCAATGCCGGATGAGTTAACAACAATATTAAATCATTTGAATGACATAATTAAAAATAAGGATCGATTGTTGCATATTATACTGTATTGTTATACTCTTAAAAACACAACTGTGAGAGAGTGTTTCAATTTTTCTTCAAATTTCTCTGCAGGGACAAAATGAGTATAGAATCTAATTGAAGGTTGAAGCACAATGCACTAACTGCCATGGATATATTTATTACAGTATTGAAGTAGGTAATATTAACCCTTCAACTGCATTCCTTTAATGAAAATATCAAAACCGCAATAATTTAGAAACATATTTTTCAAATATCAAGACAATCAATATCTATTTTTATTTTTGGAAACTTTCTTGATTGCTTATTACACAGCATACTTATTGATACGAATGCCAAATTTATGTGACAGTGACAATTCATATGTGAAAATTTAAATTGTATCAATACCGTCAAAGCAATTTATTCCCAATCTCAAATTAGTTTTAATAATAATTAAATCATATTTTATTAAATGATATACTGAAAATCACATCATTATTGACAAATGTTTAGTACTTGGATTTTTGCAGTAATCTATGACCGAATGTGTGAGCACCAGAGTAATTATCTAAACAATTTGAAACAATCCAATCAAAATAAACGAGTCAATCAAATTACCACTAAAAACATTCAATTCAAAACTTTATTTATTCAAATATCTGTGTCTTCTCAGTCAATAGAACTGAATACATCATGTTGAAATTGACCATCAATTTTGTGAATAAATGTTATGACTTTTGTTGAATACATAATAATTGCTAATGCAATGTTGATTTGTGATTGGTTCAAAACGGTAAAACAACTACCGTGGACAATTGAACAATTAAACCAACATTAAACAGTAAAAACAAATCAGAGAGACGTTCAAATCACCTCACATTTTATCTCTCAACTTCATGTTTTGTTTGTCAAATATCTTGAATTCGTTCCAAAAAATGCTCTTTAAAAAAAAAAAATTGTAAAATGTAACTCATCACGTCGACACGAGCCAAGCATGAAATATAAATTTTCGAACTAGAAGTCAATTGTTGTAATTGTTGCCTTCTATACTTACATTCGGATAATCCGGGTCCTGACGGTTTTTAGGAACTCTCCAAAACGCTGGTCGTTGCATTATTCGTTCGTTTATTCACCGGGTTAATCACACAATTAAAACGAGTTCAATTAATTCAATCGAGAAAGAAACTAATCGAAATGTATGTTGAAATATTCGCCCGTCTACTGAATCTGTTTTGCTAAATGTCTGTACAATTCCGAGCGGTTATTGAGCCTGTGGTGTGGGGTAAGAAAAAATAGGGGAAAGGGGGGAAATTGTCTGGGCCTTGCTCATGCCCCGGCGGGTGTCATTATATATTTAGATTTTAGCGTCCATCCCTCTCCAACGTTTCCGTTTTATATTGTTCCTTGTATCTCATGAAAAACAACGTCCATGTCTTACGCTGTGAGCGTGTTTTTTTTATTTTTATTTTTGCCACACTATTTTATTGGCAATTTGTTCGCTTGGGTTACGTAAACCCTATTTTAAAACTTTCTCGAACACGTGAAATGTGACTTCTCAGTTATTGGCAGTTGTCCAATTTGGTTCGGTTCAATAATAGAATGAATCAAAACAAAATGCACAACAGTACAGATCTGTATTTATTGGAAATGTCTCTTGTTTTGTGATTTTAGGTGATTGGTTGAGCTGTAGGCCTACTGTATGATGCAGCCATGATGTCTGGCATTGCAGGTGGCAGTGAAATCACTGCCCTCTGGATTCACACAACAATGACTCTGATATTAATCTATAGGTTTCTCGTAAGTAACAAATGAAAAACAATAATTACCATAGCAATACAGCGAACTGGTAGACTAGGCCTACCAAATATTCTGATTGGTCAATTCCAACTGATGAACATTGTTGTCTGTCTCTTTCAACAATGGGTGACGTCACTTGACAGAAGCCTATTGAATGTGGGTGGGGTTTTAGGAATCAATCGCAACCACATCATATTTCTCAGCTGATGAATAAATGTTTTTCATTATTTTAATTTCATCATGTTGGATGTTGACTGATTGTTCGAATGGTCAAAAAAAAAAAAAAATATATACTTAAATTGATGTAGGCCTATTACAATGGGTTATTTACGAAAACGCTTGAAGTTCGATATTGAATGTAGATTTTTAAATTGAGTAAAATATTTCTTCATTACCATTGAAATCTAACACAAAAAATTGTTTCCCACTTAAAGCTAAAGATGGATTGATGAAACCGTTTAGAAGCGGTACCTCTTGGCTGTTTTATGACTTTGAGGTATTCTTGTCACCAATTAAAATGGATCCAGCGCACGGAGGAAAAAAAGTTCCTGCCAGGGTATTCAACAAAACGTAAATGATCATAAAACGTTGGCAGTGCAAAGATACGGAATCCATGAATACGTCATCCGGTATAGACAATTGTACTCAATATGAGTGGATTTTTGTGAAATCACACGTGGAAAGATAATTTGAATGACATAGTGAAACAAGATATTTCACCTCACAATGAAACAAAACATACAACATTCATCCAGGAGGTAAATGTTCATCACGGATTGACATTATTCCAGAAAATACCTATCTGAACATCACGAAGCAGTTTTCATTACAATATATTTGAATGGAAAGTCAAAATGATAGTTCATATGTGATGATGACACTGGGAATATTAGGTTGTAGATGGCTCCCCATGAGTAATATCTATATATCTTTATAAAAAATACTTATAATACAAATTACTGATGATTTAATGAATATATTTATAATATGACTTCATGATATAGGCCTACTAAATATTTATTCTGAGGTCTAGTGAAGGGTCTTGGGAATAAAAAGTATACAACAGCTTTCATTTAAATAATATAATTTATAGCCATCAAATAAATTATAAATACAATTTGCTCACAATAATAATCGAGACTTAATACAACAGTACATTTTATGTTATTACAATTAATAATTCATTACTTACTTTGATTTTGGAATGGCAAGTTTAACTTTCTTTTCAAATAGTCCACGAAAGTAGTTCTACTGAAACTGTTCTGCGTAAAACAGAGCTGCAAGAATCGAGGAATGTGAATGGTTGATCAACATTTCATAGCTTTTTCTACAAGATCAATACTTTAATTGCATAGAGGACTCGCACCATCACACTTACACAGTTCTTCAAACCATCCAGACAATGTATAAAAACACAGAAGTAATAGTTGTACATCTTGTCACTAAAAATTGAAATGAAGAACAATTTTAAACCGAAACATTCAACATGCAAACAACTTTACAAAAAAAAATCGATATCGATACACATCATCAGATATAAGGAATCTTCAAAAACTACTTAAACTACATTGCTGTAAATTATTGCGATAAAATAAGTTTTACTTTAAAAGCTTATTTCATTATCATTATAAGTAACTTTGTTACCTATTTGAATCCAATAATACACCCTGTATTGCTTATCCTACAAATCTAATAAAAAATTGGTATCAAATTTGGAGAAACAAAGTACAAAAAAGCATGATGTCATGGATTTTGCAACGATATTTGTCCAAACTTTGCCCGAAATGATAACACGGTAATACGCGAAAGATAAACAAAAACTTCATTCTAGTTGGAATATAAATTTGCGTTTAAAAGACGCCCTCACAAAGCCTATAGAAATTGATATTTGATACACAGGAAGGCCATGATTTTCATAGTTTAGGAATACTTCAGCACATATATTTGTAGTAAGAAAACCAATGTAGCTGTCATCAATGTTAACCCCGAGTCAAGGGGCTATTTGTACACATCAGTACACAAGTACCCATAACTAACTTAAATAAATAATTAACAAATATTTTTTACAATACCGAAAGTTGTTATTGGGGTCCGGTAGTTCTATACTGCTGGTTTGATCACTTTTGAGAAAATGGACTGAATTCTCAAAAGAACTTGAGATCAAGCCAACTGAAAAAGTTCTGAATATCGAATATAGAATCTCTTTCCTGAGAATAGATTTGAGAACAACATTGATCCAGCTGCTTAATGATGGTCGTTTATAATACATTCACTTCACTGAAACAAGTAATGTAATGCACTATTTGCTAGCCAGCTATGTTCATCTAACATTGCAAAAACTGTTGTTTCTCATATTATCAAAAATTCTTCATCAACAGTATTGTTGAAATACAAGGATTTTTTTCTCGTACATTTCTCTCCACAGTATCACCAGACAGGAAACAAACCTTCGACTCAATTTGCGTCACGGTTGTCAAACTTGACAGATGGTTTCCGTGGTTTCTCTACGTCGTTAAAGTGAATACTGGGATACTTCCTTGAGGATAGGTCATGACCGTTCCCTTTCTGGTGCCCGAAAACACATGAAATAATAACACTTCACATTATCTCATCTTTTCGTTCACCATTCACATAGATATAGAGTCGACATTGAAGTGTGTCGTTGGATACATTTTTTTTCAGATTTGGTAGTAATAACAGCAAGCCTGTTTACAACATAGATTATCAAATTAGTTCATCTGTTTTGATCAAGAAATTAAATATATTATTCGACAGTTAGCAAGTTACGTTCATAATAAGCTAAGTTTACGCGCTTCCATTTACACTATTTAAATACAAACATTTATTCAACATACTCCCAAAATACGATAGGAACCATGCAACAGGGTTAACATTTTTGACAACCAATCCCTTTTTTTGGCAGACACGAACGCAGTTTAGTTTACCGAACCGAGCCGGTTCCGTCATTTAGCAGGTGGCGCCGGTGGCGACATAGTTGAGAGCGACCTAGGAGCGAACACGTGAACTAAGGAATCCCAGCCGCAGTCGGCTATTTGTCCGGCGATGTGCGTGTTGAAGTCGAGGCCGTAGACAAACTCTGAATGATGTTTAACGGTTTCCAGCGGCTCGGGCGACGCCTTGAAGTCCCAGATCCTGAGGCCAGACATTACGTTACGTTCAATACGATGACTGAGACAGTTGCTAACACGCTGAAATGTTATTTATAAGAACATGGCTTCGATTTGTGCTGTTGACAACCTGACACATGGTTTTCATGGTTCAAGTCAATACTGGGATAGTTCGTGAAAACTAGGCCAGGACGTAAGGCTAAACCTTCCAATGAAGTAACATTTCATTCATCTTGCCACTAGGCCTATCTCATTCATTTCATCATTCAATGATACCAATAGACCTCGGTCATTATTACAGTGGGTCGTTAAACCCAACATGAATGAATAATACAAAGTACGGTAGATCTGAATATCCCCGTACTACAATACTCTTTACTTATAGCCACGGGAACCACCCAACCCTATCGATATTTGAAAACCAATTTAAACAGCCCAATTTCTTGATTACCAGTAATTTACTAATTACCAGTAATTGAATGCAAGTAATCTAACTGTGTCAATGGAAAGTGGAAATATTGAGCTAAATCATTGAATGAAAATATTGATTCATAAGCTGAGCTCAAAAATTTTGTTGAAAGAACTAAATGAAATTGGGGAATCAAAATGTGGTCGGGCAATAGGTGTTCAATCAAAGTCAGTTATACGTGCTCAGCTTCCCTAAAAATCTGACCCGCCTTGTTGAAAAGTGAAAACAACCTTCAATTGTTGTTTCAAACAAATTTAGGTTGAGTATTTTTTGAAATTGATGAATTGATTTGATGAAATCAAATGAAATCATGTGAATCAGGATTAAAGAGATGGTCAACATACTACTTACTACCTCTCAACGTTAGTCAACCTCCTGATATTTTTAGGTCACATCTTCTATGAAGATTGTAGCTTACCTCGTAGTGAAGTCATAGGATACTGAAGCTAGCACCGACATGTGATGCGGGGAGAATTGTATTCTTCTAACGGCATACTCGCAACCCTGAAAAACATTACCTACTGTTCAACGAGACGTTTATAGTCCAACAAGTCGCTTGCTTTTCAACGTCACGTTTGTAGTGCAACGATAATCACACGTGACTGATTGCGCAATTGTTGAACTATTCAGCAAGGATAATAAATATACATTATTTTATTTCAAACAAAATCGAAATAGATTGAGTATCACGGCTTCAAGGGCATGAGCATATACATACTAACAACAAAAATTCCAATTTGCCAAGAAATTAGTGATTTCATGAAGTAGGCAATTGTCATTTTTTCTGGGGGACACTGAAGTATGGTCATTTTTCAACACCCATATCATTTTGATAATGAACAATTTTTAAATATGATTTTTGAAACAAATCTAATCAAATAATTCACCTACAGTTATACGAAGAAATCTGATAACTTTATCTATACCCTACATTAAATACCTGTCTATATTTAGGCCAATGAATAGTTTTTTCAAAGAGTCATCCCTAAACAACTTTTGCCTACAGTACGTTTTTATCAAAATCCATACGTGTTTCACAAAATTACAATTTCATTATAGGCCTACAGTGGAACCTCTTAAGTATGTTTTTCAGGGAACTTAACAAAAACAACAAACCATCTAGTGAAAAACTAACTGAAGAAACTATTAAAGATGTAGGAATGCATATGGATGGGATCAGAAAATAAAAGTTACCAAGGTGAAAAATGTACTAAAAAGAAACTCACTAAAGAGGTTCTACTGTACATATCACATTCCCACGTCACACTTCCTTGACAACACGACTAACTACCTTCTGTTCGAAGACGGGCGTGGTGAAGTTGCGCAGATCCCAGCCACGTATGAGTCCGTCTGAGCCGCCCGTCGCCAGGATGTTCTGGTCGTACTTGCACCAATCACAGCTGAGCACCTCGGCGTCGTGCGCCCGCAGCACCATGGACGCGCGCTGCGGCACGTGAGAGTTCCACACGCGCAGTGTGCCGTCGCCTGAAGCAAGGACCGACAAACGTGTTTAGTTCACAGATCGGGCGTTGCTCTAATACACCAAAAATACACCAAAAATACAACCAAAAATACACCGAAAATGCCATTTTAAAGGGCGACTACTAAGAGGCAAGACCCGAGTAGAAGGTCAATTCAGGATGGAGTTGCGATATTGTATTTAAATGATGAGGGACTATTCCCCTTTGACCAAAATAATGTCCAAGGCTTTTGTCCAAAGCTATCTTCAGTGAAACATCTACCCATCGTTTTTCAAGGGACCAGGAAAATCAAACCAACCATGCGGGAAAAAGATCCATCCAGGAAAATTTAACAATGTAGAGTAGGTTGGCACAAAATGAATAATACAAGCAGGAAAACGATGGATCCGGGAACGATGCATGAAAACCTTCATGCGTCGTTCCCGGATGTAGTTCCATTCCTCCAGGAAAAAGCTTGCAGTTGTAAAATTTTAAAGTTGATTGGTTCTCAATTTGATTGAAGAACACACAAAATGATAATAAAATAATCAAATCAACAAACCACCGTTTTTCTAGTTAGTGAAACGGAATCTGCGCTTTCGCTCATCCAGCACTCACCCGAAACGGAAGCGAAGCACGAAGGAACATGAGGTGACCACATGGCATTGTAGACTAGCTGGGAGTGACCCAAGAACGTTGACAAAGAGTTTGGTCGGTTGGGATCCCACTGAAACATTTCACATTGGCAGATGAAGAAAGATTAACAGGACGTCTGCTAGGCGTGTGAGCTTTCAAGTTATGGACTCTCACAGCAAACCATGGTTTTTAAAATATCCAATTGGTTTTTGGTTCATTTTGTTATTAATGAAAAAATCTAGGTTTATGCCAATTTACAGAATTGTGATGAAATTCATACACTGAACTAGAAGCGGATTGGTTTTGTTTGTCTTCACGCTTTTACCCTTTGAAAGCCAGGAAGTCAATCTTTCGACAGCACTCTCACGAACGTAGTTTTTGTAATATTAAATTGATTTTTATTTCATTATGTTACTGAATGGAGAATCCAAGTGCGTGTCAATATGGAATTTCGATGAAACACACGCTGAACTTAGCGCTTGATCGATTATCTGATTGTTTGAGTTTGTTTTAATCACCTGCAACAAATATTCTGTCCCAAACACAAACAATCAACTACAAATATGCAATACAAATACTACAAATATATACAAATATGCAACAAATATTCCGCATGATATCATACAACAATGTTAAGAATGACGTCAACTCCAAATTACAAACATTTTTTAAAGAAGTCCTCTCCCAGTTGAAACACACTTAATTATTAAATGAACAGTTGATGATTCCTCCAAATAACCTAGCTGTAAATACTCACGTACGGTAGTGTACGGCAGTAGGCTTGAATGGTTCTGGACATTCATATTGCATTTTCCATCTATTCACTGTAGCATGTAAAACAAGAATTTGAGACAATTGCTCGTTTTGCTCACCAGTTTAACACTGCAGTCCCACGAAGCCGAGAGGATAAGTTGCTCTGTTCTCGTTTGACTCCAGTTTACAGAATAAACTTCTTTCTTGTGTTCTCGGAATGTCTGCGGTGGGAGCTGCAACAAATATAACGTATACAACAATGTTAAGAATGACGTCGACTCCAAAATACAAACATTTTTTGAAGAAGTCCTCTCACAGTTACACACTATTATTACATGAACAGTTGGTCACTCATTCCTCCAAATAACCTAGCTGTTGCTGGGGTTGTGGAGTAAATCATTTTAGTTGTTTGATCAATGGCTTTATTTCTGCATTTGAATGAATGAATATTAGGGACGGTTTTAAGGTGTATCGACAGCGAGGTCATTTATTTAGGAAATGAAATTAGCAGCTCTAGACTTCACAATGAAGATATTTGATGTACCATACTCACTTGAGGACAAGCTAAATTCCAGAGCTGCAAGACACCGTCCCCACTAGCTGTCACAACAACATTTGCATCTGTTTCGCTCCAAACAACGTCAAACAAACCTGCAACATAACAATTCTGAATGAAAAAATACGATTTAACCAACTAGCAAAACTATAATTAATAAAGAGTCGAAACTATAATGATGCAGATACCGGTAGAGCACAGCATCTTTTATAAGAGATTATTGTTTGAGTGATGTGGAGAAGTGGAAATGATTAATGTAACAACCATGTACACACTTGAATGTACCGTAGTACGTTGATTCAGTGGACTTAACTGAAGTGGGAATGGAATAACTGAAAAAGAGGGGGGGGAGGGGAAAGAGGTAGTAGTGTGCATTTTACCATCAGTCCATGTGAAATTGCTTATCTCTACTAGATCGCCGCCTGGCGTTACTTCTAGGAGAAACAATGTCCCGCCACCCGCCAGACCAAAGTACTGACTCGTGGCACACACAATCCGTTCCGCTTGGAACGGTGAGAAGCGAACCGAGTATCCATGGCGATTCGGCGTCAGAAACGTGGGCATGTTTACTTCCCAATTGCAACTAAGAAAATAAAATTATATATAAGTGTTGGTGATCATAGGTCTAGTTTTAATTAATGGATCACAGATATATAGTTGGAGCTTCTACCCTTGACTACCCCTAACATGCCATTGTGATCTACAAATGGGGTGGAGTTTTGGGTACAGACGCAGAAAATGATAACATAAGGCCTACGTGAAATTCAAGAATAAATTCATGCGACTAAGTGGTACGTCGGCGGCAGATTTTATTTACTGAAGTCACAATCTACTTGTCACTAATCCTACCTGTTGAGCAAGCCCTGTTAATGGTAGCCTAAATAACCAGTCCAACATTGTAGTTTCTCTATTTTGTAGTGTATCCAGACAATAGGTCTGGCCTAGGATTTATGTAGGTACTCACAATGGTAAGAGTCCACTAGGCCTAATAGCTTCTAAATAAACTATAAACTATTTTAATGGTAAAACTCGTTTATACGTGAAATCTTCAGGAATTAGGATAGGCTTATAACTTACCTACCTTTTCTAGAGGAACTATTTTATTCGATAAATATCATTTTTAATAATAATGAAAAGCGAATCAGCTGTTTTAACCCATTTTTTGACAGATGGGCGTATGATACTTCAATAGAGCCGATCTAATCAATTGGTACTGAGAGTTCAAGTTATTCACTTATTGCAATTCAAAGAGGTGAAGTATTGATTAAGTTCCAGACATTTTGGCACAAGCATTACGTTATAGTAGTTATTTGTTGAGCAAATATATCTAAACTAAGCGTAAAACACAATTCACATGTTGACAGCCATGTTTTTCTGTTTGGCCGACAGCACAGCAGCGGCCGCCGACAGTCGATCATACAAGACTTGACATTGTGCGCTTCCTATGAACGAAGCAAGGAAGTACAAATGAAAACCTTGTGGTTTTGACGTTCTTAGGATGAGCGAGCTCGGAAAAAGTTAACATAATTGAATACTTCACTTTAAATGGATGAATAATGAACTTTTGGCCGATATTCACAGCATCAGATTTGTAGTCATAAAATTATGTCATCAAAATAATTTCACTTTCTCTCATTTTCCATTTTGAAACCAATTTCGGTTCAATTAAATCATGGGAATTGAATAATTGAAAAATGGATAAAAAGGGGACGGTATATTTTTGCCAAAAAGAAAAAATTGAGTTCAAGAGAAAAATAAAGAGAAAAACTAATAAATTCCAATACTTGTAAAGGTTCCTTTCTTTCAAATTCATTTCAATGGTAATTTTATATTCAATATTTCATTTGTTTATTTTAGAATTGAAGTTATATCTGGTTCTTTATGGCAATTTAATCAAAGAGACACTATGAGACTCTTCATAGATTTGCACATTACTGAAAATATTGAGATAATAATAACAAAATAGAGTGAAAAAGTGTTCAGGATGAAATAATGGGATTCGGTAGTTGAAATAATAAAATTATGTACGTGGCCAATATTAATGGTGATGTTAGTAATTTTCAGATTGTGAATTATTCGATATATATTTAAATTTCAATGGTCTAGAAAATTCGTCATTTCGTTTCCATAAAATTTATATGCGATAAATTTGGTTTCATTCATTTCTATCGAATAGCAATAGTGAATAATACGAGGCTTATACACTTACAAACAAATTCAGGTTGAATCAATATTATTATTCATCAATGTGTTCGTGCTAGTGGGAAATAGTACATCCATTATAGTATTATGACGTCCCACATTTCAGTGGCTTCTTTAGAGCTTCAAAGTCTTCCGTATTACATGAATTTGGTAACATAGGCCCACATAATAGCGCCACTGACTTACACATTTGAAAACAATTGTATACAAAATGGTATATTTCAGTTCTTTTCATCAAAGACTGTAAATACATTTATTGATTGAATGATTGATTGATTTGAATTTATTGAAATGAATGTAATAATTTTAATGATGAAATTAAACGTTTTAATTATCGATTATCAGTCAAGTCCTGCTTTGAAAATACGATAACAAAGAATATGGGAGAATTCTCGTGAAGATCGTGGGAACTATACATTCAGCTTACAATTTGGGAAGATAATATGATTTATTAAAATTAATAATGAATTCAGAAATAGTTTCTGTTGTTCCTCGAAGAAGTTCTATTCGACTTTACTTATCTGCTGAAATGTCTTGACTTTTGGTGAGGTTGGGGAGTTCTTCTTCTCTCTATCCACCTCCGGCGTGGTTTTAGCACTTTTCAGAAACGTAGATACAAGTATGAATAACATGATATTATAAACCAAATTAAATTCCAATTCAACCCCTCTTTACAACCTAAAAGAGTGGCCAAACTTCTGGTGGGGTCGTCAAATATCATAAATTATAATAACAACAATGGAAGTATTGTTAGGTATATAGGTATGCCTATAAAATATGATTTCGTCTTTTCTAACAATGTAAGATTTTAGTATCGCCAGTGGAGATTCCTAGTGTAGCTAGGTCTACACACCCCATTGTAACAAGGTCATCTTCCTTGAAAATATGAAACATATGATCTCTAGGAAAAAAGCGTATTCATATAGTTCATAAAAAAGGTACATTTTAATTATAGTCAAATTATTTTGATGATTAAGCTTTGATTATTAGGTTATTATCCGCCGATTATCAGACTCGATGATTGGATATAATGATCATTCTCATGTGGCTTACCTATTTCATTCATGATTCCATTAATTAATCATTAATTCAACAATCATTGATTTATTATTCTGAATTTGGAGAAAAAAACTGCCAATGGACGATTACGTGAGTCCTAAGCTGTATATTATATAAATGATGAAAAAATGGAATGAAACACTTCTCTCTTTCTTCCAACATCTACAATATATTCTTTGTTTCACACCTCATCTCTCCACACAGTTCACTTGAATCATCGACTCAAATAACACACACAAAATCCCATCACTTATTGAGTATTATACTAAAGGGTTCGTATTTATTATGATAATGAATTATACAAACTGTAATTTCATTCTTATTTTATTGTGTGACACCAACAGCGAGGTTATTTCAACACTCTTTTCACTTCGCACAGCTGAAAAATGTATCAATTTTTTTTTATCAAGTAATTATATCAGTTAATTTTCGTTTTTCAATATTCTTATTTCTTGTAAGAACCTCAAATATTTCAACTTTGATTCATTTTACTCAGTAATATTTGAATTTTTACCATCAGTACAATTTTCTAAGCATACTGTCATTATTATTTATTTCAATTCATAATTTCTCATTTACTTTTTTTACTTATTCAACTATATTTCATATATACTTATCTATATTAATATCAACAATTATATTTTATATTGATAATTATTCTGTACACTTTTTGATGAGCCAGGGACCAATCAAGGTTATTTATATTATAAGAAGTTTAATAAAACTTGTCAATGACTCCGGAATTATATATCAATACTCTCTTAAAAAAGTTATTGAGAAATATCAATGAAAAAATGAAAGTTTTTATATGAATAATATTCATCATGATCTGATATAAGTGAATCTATATTTGTACAATACTATCGATTAAATTCCAGCTAACCATCCTGACATTTCCACCATATCCTTCCTCAACGGCCAAACATGTGAGTAATTGCATTACCCCGATGAGATTCCGCAGCTCTAAGCCAATTAAACGTCGAGAATCCATAGAAACACACACATCTATAAGTGAGCGCCAGCCCGACTACCAACTCACTTGCCACTGTTGCTTCTTTCGAGTCACTTATCGCCAAACAAACCACCGAGTTTGTTCGCTTCCAGTTCAGTTTGTTTCGCCACCAACAACAACAATGTTTCCATTGATGTTGTTGGCTAACGTAGTGGCCGTGAAGGTGTTCAAGAAGACGACGCCGAATGGCAAAGTCACAGTTTATTTAGGCAAGCGAGATTTCATTGATCATCTAGACCATGTAGACCCGATCGATGGTATCATTGTTGTAGACAATGATTATCTCAAGGGAAGGAAGATCTATGGTCAGGTAAGGAAATGTTCTTTTTGTAATCAATGAATAGGTGGAAAAAGTAATTGTTTTTGATTTAAAATAATTAAAATGGAGTGGTGAGATCGCTCTTGTGATGCCCTATCAAAACGATCCTAATTTTATACATAGCCTCAAACGGGGAAAAATGATTTTGTTCAATATTTCGATGTTGATAGAAAAAGTCAATGTTTAAATAATTATATAATAGATTTCTATCTATATTCAATATATATATTATAATTATCAATTATTATTCATGATAATATATTATGTTATAATATCAATTCACATTCTCATTCTATATTATTCTCTTTATTAATTACAATCTTTTATGAATTTTGATAATTTGATATTTAATCGATGCTTATATTTTGATGTGGTGGAAATATCGCCCTTGTAGTTCATTCTTGTCATTCTTAGCCCGAAGAACGGGGAACAAAATTTGTGACAAAATTTCGAATTGTAATCTAAAAAATTACGACACCCACAGCGTGTTGATGTTAACACTTTTGGTACTGCAAAAGATGTTGATTTTTATTCTCTGATGGCACCGATTGCATGGTTGATTGATCACTGATCACCGGATTATATTCAATTTTTGGTAACAATTGACCACTATAGTGATAGGCGTGGCTTATCGGCAGGCCACCTTGATCTATACTTCATGTGGGCATTTATAGATACTCTGATAGGCAATGTCAATCACTAGTCGTCAATTGACAGCAATTTTATTATAATTCTTCTTGGCTTTCCAAATGACTAATGTATTCATGAGTATTTCACGTAATTCATCTGAAATTCACATTTCAGTTCAAGTTTTATTCATTATACAGTTTATTCGTAGAATTTGAAATAGAATTTTGAGTTGAAATTAGAAGATTGAATTGGGATTTATGATTTGAGAGCAAGTAAATAGGTATGTAATTATATATTTGCATTGAATGATTGCATGGATTAATCATTTGAATATGTATGAATTACTAGTGTTTTATAAAGCTCGGATTCAGATATTTTCAATTATAAAATTAAAATACATTAAAATAAAAAAATATAAATTATAAAATACATATTTAAAAAATGAACGAATACATTTATTCATGGATAAAAAAAAAAGTTATCGCTATCAGAAATGAATACAATTTATTCAAATATTCTGAAACAGTAATAATTATGAACCATGAGTGAAACTAAGTGTTCGCACATTCATCGTTACAATCTATATTTGCATTACAGTTTTTCTCAAAATTGAATCAACTTATTTCTAAAAATGTAAATGCAGTTATGGTGAAAAATTCGACTCTCAAAAAAAGAATTACTTCTGACCACGAGTTGAATAATTTTTCTCAAATTTTCATGATCTAACTATAGAGAACGATGATTAATTTTCGTCAGAAGTACATATAATTAGAATGCTATGACAATGAACGCCGTGACGTTTTGATGACGTATGAAGTGGGCATGTCTGACCACGTCCTGGTTCTTGTGCGCAGGTCACCACGACGTACAGATACGGTCGCGAAGAGGACGAGGTGATGGGCCTGAAGTTCAGCAAAGAGATGATCCTGGCCAAGGATCAGATCGTGCCTGCGCCCGAGACCAAGCCTGAGCTCACCCCCATCCAGGTACGTGTTTACAGCGACTTTAAAGATATATTCCTGAAGTTACATTTCTAAACTCCATTTGAAATCTATTTGAACTCCATTTGAACTTCATTTGAACTACAATTTGAAACTACATTTGAGCTCCAATTTGAACTCCATTATCTGAACTCCATTTTGAACTCTATTTTTGAACTCCATTTGAACTCCATTTGAAACTCCATTGAGCTCCAATTTGAACTCCATTATCTGAACTCCATTTTGAACTCTATTTTTGAACTCTATTTGAACTCCATTTGAACTCCAATTTGAACTCCATTTGAAACTTCATTTGAGCTCTAATTAGAACTCCATTATATGAACTCTATTTTTGAACTCCATTTGAAATCCATTTGAACTTCATTTTAACTCCAATTTGAACTCCATTATTTGGACTCCATTTTTGAACTTCATTTTTGAGCTCCATTTGAAATCCATTTGAACTTCATTTGAACTCCAATTTGAACTCCATTTGAACTAAATTTAGAACACCATTATTTGAACTCCACTTTTGAACTCCATTTCTTCACTCCATTCCAGTCTGGTCTGAACTCCATTTTTGGTATAGCATTTGACAGCGTTTTTTAAGCAATTTTATATAATTCTTCTCGGCTTTTCGAAAAAATCATGAATTTGTAAATTTTCACTCAATTTATTTAAAATATTCATTTTCAGTTCAGGTATTATTTATTATTTGATTTCCAATTTATTTTCTGGCCTCGATAGCTCGGTCAGCTGAGGTACCGCTTCAGAAACTGAAAGCGTGGGCTCGAATCCCGCATTGATTTTCGTAAACGTCCTTTCACTTATCATCACTTCATTGTTTCATAATCACCTGCTCATTCGTACCCCCGTTTAACTTGGCTGTTGTTGGAGTCGTTTAGCAAACAATAATCAATCAATCAACTTATTTGTCACATTTGAAATACATGGATATAAACATTAAACGATTGAGGGGGTTAATGAAATAAGAGTAAGTGAAATTATGCATTCATATTTGTACATCAATGATTAGGACGACTATATAAATGATCATGAATTATTTTACAAAGTTCAGTTTCAATAATGTATCATTTTATGAAGGTTGAATGCGATTAGTGGGGGACGCGGTCGAAAGGCTCTCCCCGAAGTCGATGCCTCGATCACCGGTACTTTCCGTCATGATGCTCTCTCGTTTTATTACCAGTTGTTTTCACACGATTCAATTAAAGTATCAGGAAATCATGGTTTGTAGGAGTTCGAATGTGGGACCTGGTTTGTCAAGGGTCTGTTAATTAGGGGATGATCAGTCTGTTATACCATTCGAATGATCATTCGGTGAAATATCACGGGTTAACAAGGGAGATAATACGCTAAAACTTCTAACACTTCCAACGCATCACTGAAGAACAGAAGAAGCTAACCGTAATTTTTGATTTCGACCATTGTATCAATATAACTGAAATAACAGCTTTAATATCTATATTTAATTATAGTTGAACAAATGTGTCACCTATAGAATTGATAATTTTATAAATTGATCATTTTCAATGAAAACTGTTCGCGGCACTAACATGTGGTATGAATTTTTTGACAGCAGCAGCGAGATTATTTCATCAAAATGGTCATTGTTTCATTTCACCCAGATTCTCTCCGATTTAAATTCTAGTGAGAGTCTGGAAGGATAATATAACCTATCTATATTCAAGTGTATTCATACGTCAATTCATTTATCACTCCATTTGATTTCATATTTTATTTCATATTTTATTTCTATGCTATTCATCCATAGCCTTAATTGGGGAACAATGATTTTGTATCAAGTTTCGATGTTATTAAAAAAAAAAAAAAATTATTTCAATACCTAGTGTGAAATCATAGTTGATAACCTTCTTCTTTCTTTTTTTCCTGTTGATTTATACCTACATTGATATACATGGTCATTGGTAAATATTATATTATTGCTCATATGTACTGTTGCGGTCACGGTTGATCAAACCACATTTAGATGCATCCTGGATAAAATATACTTGCTGATATTATACGTACTGAAACTAAAAGACAATGTGTATACGCACTCCACGCATTGTCTGTGAGAAAATTAGCAGTCTAATCCTACACTCAAGGAGCGCTTATGGTTAAATATGCGTGAATTTTAAATACATTTAATTTCCAATTTCAGATTTAAATATTTTATATAACCGCAAGTGTAGGTCCACATCCTGTCTTATTTAATAAAAACACAATCTTCCACGATCTTAATTCACGGATCCTTCCGATTTAGATCTTCTAAAAAATATTGATATGAATATTTCAGGAGCGTCTAGTGAAGAAGTTCGGACCTAACGCCTTCCCCTTCACCTTCCACTTCCCCGCCGCCGCCCCCTCGTCGGTGACCCTCCAGCCGGGAGAGGACGACCAGGGCAAACCCTTGGGCGTCGAGTACAGCGTCAAGACCTACGTGGGGGACAACGCCGAGGACAGGGGTCACAAGAGGTCGTCCGTCGCCCTGGCCATCAAGAAGGTAACTACAATCATCATCTTACTCTTTGATGAATATCATTTTCATCGTTTTATACCCAGCAAAAAGTACAAGCAAAAACACGTTACGAAAACGTCGATCATATTTTCATCCCCCATTATTGAAATGATGAAAAAAAAACTGAAAATACCGTTTCCGGACATTTCTGGTACGATTCTCAACTCGCAACATCCATTGAAGAGCATGTAGGGCGCTATAGCCTAGAATGATGTGAGTTGGTAATCGTATCAGTTGAGGAGCGTACCAATTGAGACGACGTTGAAATAGCATGCGCCTAAAATGTTAAGAGATGAGAATAGTACCAATTGAGAATGTTACGACCTGAGAATCGTACCAGTTGAGACACTTTCCTATTAGATCAGTTGAGTTTCAGTACAGTTGACCAATCGGCGCACTGTATGATTGTAGCTGCAATTGATAAATGTTTAAACAATTTGTAAAGGGGATGAGCCAATCCCTCCACTTTTACTTCTGTACAGGTAGAAGTAGAATTTCAGGTCAGTTGTTTTTCAAAACAGTTGACTTTTAGTAGGAGAAAAAAAAAGTCAGAAAAAAAGACCGGACATTTCGACACCTCCACAAACTTTGAGCACCCCTACAGTTGATTTTAAGTACAGTTGACCAATTGCCGAATTGTCTGATTGTAGCTGCAATTCGCTCCCCCGTCTCGCGGCCGCCGTCTCCCTAGCTCGCTCGTCTCCAAGGGGTTCACCTTCTCCAACGGGAAGCTGAATCTGGAGGTGACCATGGACAAGGAGATCTACTACCACGGCGAGAAGCTCTCTGCCAACGTCATCGTCACCAACAACTCTCGCAAGTCCGTCAAGAACATCAAGGTGAGTCACCCAAACTAGCGACAAATGTTTATTTTAAGACTTTTTACTTCTGGGGTGTGACACCAACTGTGTGGACACTTTCCTTTGATACGAAGATTTTAAAAATGTCTACCGAATTCACATGATCAAATTATACGTAATGTATTTTTTTTGCAATGTATATTCATTCCATATATTCGAGTCATAAGCCATTATAATATTTAATAATATATTTGAATAATATAATATGATGGAAAATATCCAATAATTTATACTGTTGATCGTGTAATAAGTACGTATATTCATTACACCCTGTTTTATTTCTATACGGCTAGCCAGAATGAATAATGTGAATATAATGGAAACTATGAAGATTTTGAAATGTTTCGAGTTATCTGACATAAGAATGTTAGATTGGAGGTTGATATTGAATTGGTTCACTAAAATTGTGAGTAATGATGAATTGATTCAAAAATGTAACCACAGTTTTGGACCTGGCTATAAAAACTAGTTTCACTATCCTTTTTTTATTATCATTATTATTATAGGCCTACATTATTCTGAAAAAGTTGAGAATTTATGTCACGGATCGACGGGGATGTGCAAATTTCAATTGCTCCTCCGTCATCTCCATACATACCTAATTAATTTCTTCTGAGTAAAAAAAGCTTGAGAAGCTTGAAAAAATTGATTCCAATTCTTTTTTTTTTGTATCCAATTCGTATTTATAGTTTAATATTCTAAAAATAAAATCTCAATTGCCAAGAGCGGGAATATAAAATGGATTACACGACTCATGTAAACCGACTGCCAAATATCTAGTGTCACAATGCACAACCACAACAAAAATTCGTTCAACGAATTGTTTAACGACTCTTTCCCCCCTCAGGTATACGTCGTCCAACACTGCGAGGTCACCATGGTGAACTCTCAGTTCTCCCGCCACGTGGCCAGCCTGGAGACCCGTGAGGGTTGCCCTGTGACCCCCGGAGCGTCGTTCACCAAGGTTTTCTACTTGGTACCTCTGGCTTCGAGCAACAAGGATCGCTATGGAATAGCCCTCGACGGCTATCTTAAGGTAATTATCATTGCCTACGTTACACTGCCTGCATTATTTATAAAAATTAGTGAGCTATAAAATCATATATATATATATATATATATATATATATATATATATATATATATATATATATATATATATATATATATATATATATACATATATATCTCAAACAAAGATAATCAATTTAACTAAAAGTAGTAATAATATTAATAATCAAGAATTCAGGGCAGACTTCTTATATCTCGGTTCCTGTCAGTTCCGAGACTTGCCTCTTCTTCACTACTGATATTTTCTACTTCTTTTACTTTTCTTTTTACGAGTTTCCTCAACCGTTCTCTTCATATTCTCCCATCCCATCATTACTCTTCTTTCACTTGACTCCATTCTTGACTTCCTTTTGCCACCTTTCTATTGGTCTCTCGACTCTTCTCCTCTCTCCACCTTTGCTGAGATGGAACAATTGAATAAGCATACGTATCAGAAGCTGGTCGATTAATTTGAATCTTGATTGGAGGACATCACAACCCTGAAACTATAGATTTGACCGAATAATGACGATATTCCTCTCCCAAATTTCAGAAAAAACTAGCAATCATTGTACCAGTTTCAGATATAATGATAAATGTATTTGTCCTACAGGATCCGGATTCTTTTCCAAGTCGTGACGTAGACATTACTCTATTCTGTTCATGTTTCTATACAGAATCGGTAATGCTTACGTCATGCATCATGGTCTCTGGAGAACAAGATTTAATCATAATTCCTGAAATTGAGATATGATTTCTAGTTTTATCTAAAATCAGGGAAATTTATATCATCATTATTCATTAAAATCTAGTTTTCGGATTGTAAGGATCTTTAAATATAATGAGATTTTGTGAAACCACCCCTAAAAACATTCTCCCCCTTCAAAGACTCACTGACATACCACTGTGCTGTAATCCCACCAAACCAGACTTCCTCGTTAACAATGCAATACAACTGGTCCACCCTGTTTGTGAGTTTATCTGATTACACTTTGTATATAAAACTACCCCTATATGAAATGAGCGAGCACTTGTCAGTCGGAGCCGGTTTCCAAGGATACTGGAACTAGTTCCTGGCACGAGGATGGCCTCACGTCTCCAGGACGCACGAGTTGAATTAAATAAATGTGGGTCAATAATAAGATGTTTTGGAGGTGGTCTCCGATGAACTTTGCCATGCTCGGTATCGTTACATGAGAAACTAATGTGTTGAACATGGCTTGAAGGGTTTAGTGACTTGGAAGAGTTTTTTTTTCAATAAATTAGAATGCTCAATCATTTAAAAATGATAAAACTAAGATTATCGAGCATAAAATCCTACATTAATCCATTGACTAGAGGAGACCTCAGAGATCTGCTGCGGATCATATCAATATATCATGTGAATTAGTAATATAATTTTTCATTTCTTTTATTAAAATTTTTTTCATTAGCATCATTCATATATTTCATCATGCTCGTGAACATGTTTATTAACTGTTTTTTCATGATAATTTATATTTTTCAATGAATGATGAACATATTCATTCGATTCAAATCCGTTCTTTCTGTTTTTTTTTTTAATACTTGCTCTTCAAGTCGTAATCCGAAACCGATTCACATGCTCCTTGCTTCGGTTTTATATTATGCATATTGAACATATTCAAATTTGGAACTGTAAAGTTTTGGATAGAAACAAGACGAGTAGATTTTATTAAATTGAATATTGGAATTTTGAGAGTATAAATTTTGTATAATAAAGGAAAATAAAGTGAAACAACTTTCGTATCAGGAAAGTATTTACATTCTAAGATGTTTGTTGTCAAGGCAACAATGAGGATATGTTTGATAATTTCCATGAAAATCGGGTGGTAGCTAAGTTGTTTCCAAAATGAGAGTATATTTATTTCACATTTTGATACAATATCTCCCTTATCTTAAAACTCATATGCTGTGTTTTGCTCATGATAAGATGATACTTAAACATCCTCAAACATCCTCAAATGATACTCAAACAGTCGTGACCAAGGATACGAAACTTGCCACCGTGCATTTGTACGCAACTGTGAGTGTTATAATTAGACGAGCTTTAGCGGGGATTTAATTTGACATACTGAAAAAATTGGTGTTCGTTTTTATGTTTTTTTTTTAATGTTTTTTTGTCAGTTCTCCACAGGTCAAACAGCTACAGCTATCAACTTCAAACTTTTTCAAATTATGGTTCCTCATCTAGCTTAGATCTGTATAGTTTTGTGGCATTATCGGGTGGTAACTTTTATTTTTATGAATTTTAGAAATTTCAAAAATACCCATTAGAATAACACGGCGGAAAAAAATTAAAACATTTTTATTTTCAAAAAATTGAAATTTTGTGTGAAGTTGGGTTACATTCTGATACACATTTCTGAAAACTTTCAGCTTGATCGGGTGAGCCATTTTGAATAAAAACCATAAAATGTGATAAATTGGTACCACTCGAAGCAGTTTTTACCAATTTCTGAATTAAACGTCACCCAATTGGCGAATGTAGGCAAAAGTTTGGCCATAAAAGTCGACATACTATTACTATCCGCTCGTCTAACGACGCATACATGGCGTTTTCCTAGTAATAACAATACATATAAATAATCATCATGTTTCTGATTGGTCGGTTCTATCAGGACGACGACGTGAACCTGGCCTCCTCGACCCTGATTGGCGAAGGTAAATGCCCGACCGAAGCGATGGGTATTGTCATCAGCTACTCTCTGAGGGTGAAACTGAACTGCGGGACTCTGGGGGGTGAACTGGTCACCGACGTGCCCTTCAAACTACTGCACCCGGCACCAGGTATGTCGTCTGCGATATTGTTCTCTTACTGTACTTATTAGATGTGGAGAGAGAGAATATCACTTGGACGAAGAAAGAATTATGAACCAGTTATTTTTAAATATGACATTACAAAAAAAAAAATGTTGATGAATAATAGGAAACAAATTATTATTGGAACCAAAATAGGTAGATCATTTAAAATATTTGATGAAGATGTTATTGTTCACACACAAAAAATGATGTGGAAATTAATAAAATGGAAGTCATAGCTCAAATATAAAATCAACAATTTCAAACTGTTTGTAAGTTGTAAGTTTTTTTATAATTAAATTATTAAAATTGCTAGTTTTGATGCTTCGAAGTGAAATGGACTGTAATGTTGCTCGGTGTAAGCCACGAAAGCGATCTGTAACAGCGTTTCAACTGAACCTCAAATCGTTCAAGAAGACTTTTTGCAATGTTAAAGTAACAACTATTATAAACAACACTCCTTTGATACTCAATACGACATGCCGTGTCTTCATTGGCATTCACGTTGCAACTGAAGAATATATCGTCTTCCCTCCCCCAAACGGTTTAGTCAACTATCAAGTCAGGTGTGTTAGAGTACCACACAAGGAACATGTTTTTGTAAGCATCATCTCATTCGTACCCCCAAATGATTCAATGTTGGTGGGAAAAATAAATCCAATCAACAAGAACGTTCCCAATTCTTTTGTTGTTGAATAAACTGATTCCAAACACGAACTAAAAATATGATTTTCTTTACAATTCATTAGAAAATATTCTTTCTCCCAAATTTTAGTGCAATGATCCCAAGGTAAAGACCTAATAAGTTCCGCCCATGGTTAAAATGCCTTTTTACCACAATTCACTATGAGATATTAATTCTTCCAAATTTTAATATTGTGATTCTAAGGTATACACCCTACAAGTTTGGCCTGAAGTTGAAAATATGTCATCGCCCCACAATTCGTTGAAAAATATTCTTTCTCCCAAATTTTAGTATTGTTATACTAAGGTACTAGTCAAACGCGAAATATGCGTTGTAAGATGAGCGAGATATCTCAATAAGGTATAAAAGTCCTTAAAGTAGTTCTACCCTTGCTACTTTATCGACTCTGGTATTCTACACACCTTGATATCTGAATAAGCTATTAAAGTCGTTAAAGTAGTTCTACTCTTGCCACTTCATTGACTCTGGTATTCTACACACCTTGACGCATATAAAAAATACTTCATTGTTGGTCAACTCTTGAATCTAGAAAGCAGTGAATCTTGACAACTTAATTCTGTCACAATTTGTATGATGTATTTGAAGAATATTATCAGTCATTTTATTTTTTTTCTTCAAAACGACTGATCAGAATTGCTTAAAAAATCGTAATAATGTGTAAAATCTATGTATACACATTTAGAGAAAATTTCATCCCATTTGGAGAGATTTTATTTTTCAACATTTTCCGCCCAGCCAAATCTTATGGGGTTTTTAGAAACTTTGAGATGATGATTCTCGAAATCGGTCCGACCGATTCATCCCAAAAACTATACAGTTCTAAGTTGGATGAGTTTGCGTTTACAAAAAAAGTTTCATGTTGATCAGTCAACCCTTGCAACCTGTGGAGTGCTTACAAAAAAAAAAAAAAAAAAAAAAAAAAAAAAAAAAAAAAAACACAGACAAAGCCCTATAAGAGTGGGATGGAGACTTCGCTACGCTCATCAATAAACCCTACAAGTTTAACCTAAAGTAAAAAATACTTCATTGCACCACAATTCGTTGAAAAATATTAGTAATTTCAGTATTGTGATATTAAGGTTTAAACCCTATAAGTTTAACCTAAGGTAAAAAATACATCATTGCACCACAATTCGTTTAAAAATATTAGTAATTTTAGTATTGTGATATTAAGGTGTGAACTCTACAAGTTTAACCTAAAGTAAAAAATACATCATTGCACACAATTCGTTGAAAAATATTAGTAATTTTAGTATTGTGATATAAGGTTTAAACCCTATAAGTTTAACCTAAAGTAAAAAATACATCATTGCACCACAATTCGTTGAAAAATATTAGTAATTTTAGTATTGTGATATTAAGGTTTAAACCCTGTAAGTTTTGTCTAAAGTTCCTGTATGATCCACCAGGCACCGTTGAACGCGAGAAGGCGCAACAGCTGAAAAAGATGAAGAGCGTCGACCGGGCAAGATACGAGAACTCTCACTACGCTGACGACGACGACGACAACATCGTCTTCGAGGACTTCGCCAGGCTGCGACTCAACGAGCCCGAATAGGCCCTAGTGACGTCACCGTTTCTCTGTCTTACAACCACATGCACGCGGGACGACACTCGGGCAGAATACACTTACAACACAAAACACTAGTGACAAATGTTGAAGACAAAGAAACAAAACCATCTTTTGAATCGTTCAAATACTGATAAACCATCATAATACACATAGCCATTTCCACACATTTGAAAAAAAAAACTATATTGTCAGTTTGACCATTGAATCTAAGGTGTAGTATGAAATAGAAAGTCAGGTCTCCTGCAATCCGATAAGGTTTAATTCAATTTGTTATTTACGTATTTAACAACCCTTAATTGAGACAATCTGCCATCTATGATGAAAAAAAAGTAAGTCATTTCTATCAGAATTTATAATTACAATCCTAATTTCATAGCTTTACTAAGAGTTAAGACTGACTCTGATTCGATTTGAAAAAAAAACCATTCAGGCAAAAAGATCATGAAATAAAAAAAGAGTTGAATTAACCATATGAAATAAGTCACGCGGAAATTGAATTTTAGAATGTGATGCAAACAATTTCAGTTGATATGTGACTTGCAAATGACTTGTATTTGCATCGGCTAGTATCAAAGATCTTGAGTTGGATATTAAGGTCTTTGCTAGTATTGTGACGCTGTATCAGTTTGAATGGTTGAACGTTATGACGGAATATTATCGAACTATGACATGACACAGGATATTTTAAGGATGATTCGACTGCAATGATAACTATTTCTACTTGGATGAGCAAAGATTTTGAACAACATATTTATGTTGATCTTTTGTTAGATCAACAAATCCAATCTTCAATCCACGTTGGTGATCTTTCCCACATTTTAACAATGCCAATTGTTAAAATAACCCTTGAATATTTTCAATCAATACAATTAATATATCTCAAATTAAGAATGGATAATGTGTATAATTAGTAATAATAATATTTAGGTTATTTAAATATATAATCTTGTTTTAAATTAACTTATATTCATATTGAACATTTAAAAAACCTACTTTTGATTTAGAATTGTATTTGATGAGTAATTTCACACACACACACACAATTTAGTGTAGTTTTTAGTATCAAAAATAATTAGTTTCAGAATTTTCTCTAAAGTGTCTTGCACTTTCAATGAGTTAGTCTTTCCCTCTGTTTGTAAATTCCACCCTTCTTGCATGCTACCCTCCAACCTTTTCTCTCTTACCTATCTCGATCAAATGACAGGTGATGCAGAAACAAGTTCCATTCTTAGCAGCTACTCAAATTAGAACAAGAAAAGCACGTTTCATTTTATTGATTCATTCTCATATTAAAAAATTAATCAATTTGTTGGAAGATGAATTGCATTTTAGACGTTAGTTTGAATTGAGGTTATCGTATGAGTCTCGTAGTACCTGATTTGTATTATTTATAAAATATAGAAATAGTTGTATAGTATGAATGAAGTCAATTCAAATATAGAATCTAGTTCGATTCCAAAGATTTATCATTATTGATATATAAATGTAGGTCTAATCTGGATGATTAAAATTTGAGATTCGTTCGATTATAGGCATATTCAACTGAATATTGAATCAAATAAGTTGATCACAGATGGTTTTCAATAGTAACTTTCAGGGAATAGACAAATAAGATTATTAAGAGTGTTTGAATTATTTTTAATTTGTCTGTGATTAACGAATTGCGTCGAATTCGTTTTGGAATACATACAAAATTTTAGAAAAAAATATAAACAATTTTATAACTTCATATTATGAATTTCTGTTGTGCTTGCTCAGTGATATAAACAGAGAATCAAACATTTGTGTTCAGCTTAGTTTGATAAACCGTTGACATTTTCTTAGTTAAAAATAGTCATTAAAAATAGGTTCAGCTGATTTTAGTTTAGAATTGTAATTGATATTCTTGATTTGTGTAAATAGGTGTTAAGTTGAACAATTATTATTAAGTTGAAAGTAAATTGTGATTTGTGTTGAATATGATTGTTTGTGAAAAACTATTTATGTGAATTAAAATAAAACAAAATTATATTATAATTGGTTCTTTGTATGTTCATTTCAATTAACAATACAAATATATTGGTTTGGAAGCGAATTTACAAATCCTTTGGAAACAGAAACGAGAATAAGTGAGTCAATGGAAAGCTTATATTGTCCGAATGAGAAAATGAAGGAAAATGGGAATAATAAAATGATGATAATGTAAAAATGAAGAAATAAAAAATATAGTACGCAATGAAAATTAAATTAAAAAACAAAGCTGAAGGCTGTGAAGATGATGTCTTAAAATTCGTAAAGATCCTCGAAGGGCGAGTGAAACAATGCTATAATATATGGGGTGGTAAGATCGCCCTTGTGGTGCCCCGTCCAAACGATCCTACTTTTCATCCTTAGCCATAATTGGGGAACAAGGATTTTGTATCAAGTTTCGATGTTATTAAAAAAAAAAAAAAAAAAATGTGTTGTCGAGTCTAAATTTTCTAACCGATTTTGAATGAATCACAGTAACAAGTAAGCAAAATCTTGACCAGGTCAATCTTGACCACTTTGGGAACCTTCAATCTACAGTAAAAAAAACCCACATAATCAGAATCATCCCATTTCTGACAAACTACTTTTTGTTTTTTGACCACCGTCGACATTGTGGATGGGTCAAACTACCATGTCTACAGATTCATGATTTTCCAGTATGAAATCAACATTTTTAAAAACCAGTATTCGAATTTTGATTTCCTGTTCCGGGTTGCAAATAACGACAATATTTCATTGCGTTTCCCACAGTATTGAGAATCATTTCAAGTTTCAACAGAATATTACTAACATGATTTGATCGAAGTTGAAATGCCGGTTCAAAGCATCGATCCAGTTTCAAAATCGACAAAGGGTATTTATTTCAACAACATTTAAAACATGCTTCATTGTACCGACTGGATCAACTATTTGGTCAAGTAAAACCAACGAGCCTTTCGATGGAACGTATTCGAATCAGAATAATCTAATTTAATTTTCTCAATTCTCTTTTTCTTTTTCAATTTTCTTTTTCTCAATTAATTTTTTAAATTTTTATTCAATCTAATTTTTACTATCAGGCAAGTTGTTCAAGATTACTTGATTGGTTGATTGAACCTAGTGATATTTACAAAATATGAAAAATGCCTCGAACAGAGTTTTGATTCGTTTCATTGCTTCAGCTAGTTGTTTTTTATTGAAAATAATTCAAGCGGGGTGGAAAGATCGCTCTTATGTGGTACCCCGTCCGGACTATCCTATACTGTATTCCATAGCCTTGCTAGGGGAACAATGATAATTTGTATCAAGTTTCGATGTTGATAAAAAAAAGTTAGTCAAGCCAGTCAAGCGACTAGAATCCTCTGAAAAATAGTCGACCAAATAATTTACTGTATTTTCAGATATTTTTCAAAATACCTTCAGACAAACCCAAAACTATACACCCAATACTTTATCCAACTATTTATAAAAAATCTAAAATTTCAACAAGACAACAAAATATTTTATATGAATTTAAAAAATGCCTTTATTAACATTGTGTGATTAGCGTGTGAACAAACATTATTTGACGCGCGTGATTGGTTGTGATTGCGATTGAGGGGTAGTAGAAGGGGGGGGGGGGAGGTTCAAACATCAATCATTCGCGGGTCAACAAAAACAACACAATCGGTACGGCAAGTATAACCGCTGCATCGAACCGTGATGGAAATATCCGTACTATCCGTCATCACTTTCTTCTTTCTACTGGTACAACACCCTCTCCAAATACAACAATAAATTATATATATATATTTAATAGTGAGTTTAAATAAAAAAGCCGCAAAACCAACTCATCGGACTAAAACGCTGTTTTCTATCGGATGTTATTTTGTATGACATGTCTTTTAGTTACTTTCCAAACTTCTGACAGATTATCGCCAACTTTTCACCGTTTAGCTGTTCACTGTTTTGTACTTACAAGAAAAACCTAATTTCTCGTGAGTTCTTTAACGTGTAAAACGAGCTTGTGAATTATACACACTTTGTGCATTCGATGAAAGAAGTTCAGTGCGATTGCATTTCATTGCATTTGATTGCATTTTATATTCATACAGTGGAAAATGAACGATGATTTTCTGATGGAAATAAAGTTGGATGCTTTTGAAAATTTATTCAGATCTTCACAATCACAAACAATATGATGACTAAAATTACAATATTATTATTATTTTTTTAATAACATCAAAACTTGATACAAAATCATTGTTCCCCAATTAAGGCCATGGATGAAAGATAGTATCATTTGGACGGGGCATCACAAGGGCGATCTTACCACCCCAAAAATCCATCAATACTATAGCACTACTATTTTCTACTCTGTATACTAGTACGTTACTTTGCTGTCTGACATTTATCTATATTGCTATATACCATTCGCTGTGTTGGGAATATTGTTGACCAAGGTTTTGGTTAGATTTCAGTATTTTTTTGCATTTCATATTATAATATATTGACTCTCTATCATACTGTCCCCAATATCAACATTATGCTAAGAAATTCCTCTGAATATTTTTGCTTTGAAGATTGTTAAAGATTCGATAACTATAAAGTGAAATGACTGAGTTACCAATACTAATAATATTATGAATTGATAATTGATTACAGTATTGAAAGAAATACATTATCGGAAACATTAAAATGATGTAGAGTATGAATACTTAGAATAACTGTAATAAAATTATCCAACTGAAGACGACTGTCTTGTTTTCAAAAACTTTACTCAATTACGTAATTTGACTTTCATTCGAGAAAAGATATATTATTTAATTAAATAATCTTAATTTTCACGAGAACCTAACTCTTGATCCATTAGAGAATGTGAGACCGTGACAAAAAAATCGGCCTCTGTCTTCTTCATTGACTTCTTCTGTTCATTCGAGCAAGTAAACATAAATAAACAAACGAGCACGTGGATGGTTGTAATTGTTTTAACCGTTCACCAGTCATCTTGACTCTACAATGTCATTGATAAATGCATAAATGTATTGCACTTTTATCTTTTTTTATCGCATTCTTTCTTTCTCACGCAAATCGATGTCAACCCGTTCAGGCAAGCTACACTTGGAATCATTGAAGAAAAATATCGTTCATAATTATTGGTCCACAACGTCTAGTGTTCTTAGTCAAATCATGAGATTGCTTTTTAGTTTTATAAGCTTTCATATTGCGAAAAAGTGTTTTTAGTTTCGGTTCATCAATTCATCTTCATCGTTCAAGAGAAGGATATATATATATATATATATATATATATATATATATATATATATATATATATATATATTTAAAAAAATATATATCAGTCAATATTTCAGATAGAATTGAATTTCACTCATAAGTAGAATTCACTTATATAATTGATATATTGAGAAGTGAAGTGGTGAACACTTCAAAGTGTTTTTGTATTGCGTGAATTAGTTATTAGACACCTCATAAATGAATTAAATATAAAAATCACTTCAGGATAATTTTCAAGCGTACATCAAACTATAGTTTAAAAACAAACCTGATGCAATAAAGAAAGAACTCACCCACTTTTAATATATCGATTGACCCAAGGTAATTTTTATTTACCGTAGACCAAACCTATTTTATGTGTTAAATGGAATGAATATTCACCTGAAAAGATTGTTCCTTACTTAAGGACGACAATTAACACCACAAACCTATTGTGGTCAAAACCTTTTTTAAGCATTCAACAACTATATTATTATTACTTGTGAATATTGTAGTGAAATAACTCACCTATATATATTATGTAGATGATATGCCGGATGTTTATTCTTCTTATCAATCACAATATTTTTTTTCTATAGTATTTTGCACAGCACAATTATAAAAATAATACCGTTTTATATTAATAACAAGTGTTCTCATTTTGAACATGAATAATGTTGATAACAAGAGCTCGTCATTTTGAGTCGAAGAGAACAAGTAGTATAAATCTATCAAACAAAACCAAAAAAAATAAAAAATCAAATTAAAACAAATTAATCCAATTCTGAGAATTGATCTTTGTTAGTCGATTAGGGTTATCGATTTTATGTTTCTATTTCAGACTTTTTGATTTTACACTAAATTTTGTTCTTCCGACCAAACTTTTCCTGTTCGACCTTTATCACCGAACTGAACTGCCAACCTATACGACAGTTTGTTTGCCACAGTCTTAAAGATAGCCCAACCTTTTCTTAACATTATTTATTATTGGATTTTTATTTTCTCTGGCCAAACGGGAAGGGATGATTTTTCAAAAGTCCAGTCGGGTTAGTTCTGGAAGTGGAAGGAGACGGGAGGGGGGGAGGGGGGGGTAGGAACAACAGGTAACCCTTGCGTTTATTTTGCCTTTGATCGAGTATAGCGTATTATGTTGGGTGACCGTCAGTTTGTTTATGGAAGGGTCATAATATGAGGTACTAGAGTTTACTCGTAGGTTAGAAGGATGAGGGAAGGTTAGGACATCTCCTACTAGAATATCATCTGTGTCAATCAAAATAATATATTCACAATTTCAAATTATTTTTCAGTATTTTGATGATTTTTAAATATACATGGTTCTGCTACGATGATGTGAACTCTCAGTTTGGAAAAATAATGGAGATAAAAAGATTTAAGATTTTTTCTCCCCACTCTGAATGTTCGAATTGTTTCCTAACTCTGGCAATATTACCTTAAGATTTATTATTTGTTGAATTAGTTATCTTATTTTGAACTATTCTTTGGGGTGGTTAGATCACCCTTGTGGTGTCCCGTCAAAACGTTCCTATCTTTCATTTATTGACTCAATTAGGGAACATCAATTATGTATCACGTTGCGACGTTTTATATACAAAAAAGTTCAGCAATGAATGAAGTTCAAATAAAATTAAAGTATGTACCTTATAAGGATTCCAGAATTTAGGAACAATTTTGAACCAAATTCAAATCACGTGTAGATGGTCGTCACTACACTGCATTGCGAAGAGGAATATAAAGAAGTTCTAACTTTCAAACGTTTTTACTTTCGATAAGATTTTTAAAATTATTTTATGAGCAAATATTATTTTACAAATGATAGAAGTGAAATTATATTATGTCTGTAAGGTCCGGATACCTTCGTGTATATATCATCCATTCCGATTTAATATAGAGGCCTACATGAAATATGAGTACAGCATAATATTCGATTTATTACACAAGAAATGAAGAAACACAATATTTCTTTGAGACTTCACTCGTTTTCAGAACACAAATGACTCATGTGTATCTCTTGATACATTTGAAGTAGGCCCAGGTTATTATAGTCACACCAAGCATTGCTGTTTTTTAAATCAATATTACCAGAGAAAAGCTACGTGCACTCCGTGCATGGTGCATCTGTTTTCATTATAAATACAAGTCTTGAGAAAACATCGCAGAAATTATCTAAATTTGATGTAAAAATCTGAGAAATTTTAAAATTTTGATCTCATTTGATTTTAATTCTTGATTTTAATTTCGATCTGAAAATTTGATCGGATACATTTCTCTCGAAAGATATTAAAAAAATACAGTATCCATATTTTTCCATCGAAAATATTCAAATTTTTCCTTCCATAGCTGAATGATAGTAACATATTTTATCCGTTAGCTATAAACCAAAATTATATATCCACAGGCAAAACATTCTCTTTAGAAACCCTTCCTCGTAGCGTATCATTGTGATCATCCCCCTCTGACCACTAGTAAGCTTATAATAAATGATTTCTTCCCTTATGTACAAAGTTTTACGAACAACCCACCCCTTTTTCGCACGCCTCGACCAGTTTCCAGTGCTCAAAGGTCCGGTACGCTTGGACTTGTTTGACCACTTTTTTAAGGGTAGTTTTTCGATACATCAGTGTGTGTGTGTGTGTGTGTGTGTGTGTGTGACCACGCTGGCCGGGTTTAAAACCCGGACGTTCACACGTTCTCATGTTTATAGTACGAGTGTAATCCTTAATTTCTTTCTTTCTTAGACGCAACACAGCAATGTGTTTTAATTTCATTATCGCTTTTTGTGGCACTCGAAGAGCGAAATAACGGACAAATTTTATCGACCATAGAAAAGTGATTTGTCGATTCCATTTTGGACAGTTTATTGCTCTCGTTTGGTTTTGTTGACACGTCTATTCATTCATCAGGGTTTCTCCAGATAAAATAGGAAGTATTCATCCATCTTCGAAATTTAAAAAATCCCAATATACAATGATTCTATTATTATAATAATATATGGACACATTCAACTCGATTTCATTAATTTGTCCTTTTTTTTTAATAACATCGAAACTTGATACAAAATCATTGTTCCCCAATTAATTGTTCCCAATTTGTACTGGATGGAAATGTTTTGAGTTCCCTAAAACTGAGGGAAACTGAAAAAGTTCAGATCAATATGAATGAAATTGGATTGAATATTGATATATGTACACATTCAACTGAACTTCATTTGAACTGAATGAATTTTTTTTTTGGAGTTCCCTCGAACTGGAGTGAACTGTACAAATTCGAATCAATATAAATAAAGTTGGATTGAGTAAGTCTTGATAATATAAGGACACATTCAACTCGATTTAATTTGAACTAAATGCAGCTTCTTTGAGTTTCCTTCAACTGAGGGTCACTGTACAAGTTCGAACCGATATAAATAAAGTTAGATTGCACCTCTCGAATACAAGATGATCAGTCGATTGGTCAATAAATGTATGGGTACAAATTATGACGTATGATCAAAGCAATACATTAATTGAAATCAATAACGTCTATCTCCTTCATTCTTACTTTAGCGATATAAACTGATGACTGTGTTTGTACGTCTGTTATAAATCAGCTCACACTTATTACTCCATCAATGTTTTTCATGTGTGAAGACCCCTACTTCTTAGATTTCCATATTTTGTTACCGAAATGAAAAGATTTTCATCAAAATCATGCCTTCATTGAATTTTATAAATTTCGATATTTCATTCTCTTGGTATAAATCGTTGTTTTTATTCACTGCTATAATGTGTCCAAGTGAAAACATTTGATCACAGTGTTTTCAATACATTTTCTCTACAAAATGTACTACATCAGAAAGAATAAGAGAAATATCTCTTGAAAGGCAGATCAATTATTAATGTGCCATGAACTCGTGAATTCATTCTGAAAATTGTTCAATTATACAATCACAAAGATTTTTTTGGGATCTTTACGAATAGAGTGAATTAAATAAATAAACATCGATGTGGATTTGAAAATTATTGATTATTTTTCATTATTGATAATACCTCAAGGGCTAGCTTACAATTCCACTACTATTCTTATACGTGAATAAAAAATACTGTTTAATAAAAGCACTTAACAATATCACACAATGCGAGCTAATACCAAATGTCCAGTGTGTTTCTCTATACCTGACATGAAATATGCATACGCATGCTCCTAACAAAACGTCTCCGGGTCATAGAAGGGGTTGTATGGGGTGCAAAGGTAACCTACCCCTAGGGTTCAGGTATCTTGGAGGGAGGGGGGGCAATGTTTGTGCCTCAAAGTAATAAATCTTGTGTGTTGTGGGGGCTTTAACGTTAGGGGGATGAGGTACCACCAATTACCAACACTATGACCCCAATGACCTAAACTACCCCCCCCCCCCCCCTCCCTCCCTCACCACAAGTTCTATCACTCTGATGAATAAATGTCTTCATTCGGGATGGTTTTATTCTATTTTAAGAACTTTGGAATCGGTGAGTTACGAGATATTATCAAAATACAATGAAATATTAAACATGATACATTAAAAAAGTGCATGTTTTCTTCAATAAGATTTTTATGGAATATTTTTGTTTTTTTTACGACTTTTCAACTACGAAGTTGTTTCTCAGACTTCAAATTTTAGATTGAGAACTGAAATTATATGAAGATTCATTTCATATATTTTCATATATTCATATATTTTTTCATTTCTTGTCAATACATATGAACTCATTGAACACAATAACATTAAAAACACAAATCTTAATGGTTCTTGAATAATATATATATATATATATATATATATATATATATATATATATATATGCCTGATGAATGAGTGATGTACAGTATACATATTGAGTGTAACAGCTTCATTTTATGTGCCGCTTTCAGATTATCGGTATTGTATAGAAACCCTACATTTTATTTTCACTTTTTATACATTGACAAATTTTTTTAGATCTCATTTTGCCAATTCTTACTGATGACTAGTATGCATATTTATGTGTCTGACTTGAAAATATGACGTTCAACATCATTAAAATTATGTGCACTATTTAATTTGACTTTGCACCATCAAAAAAGAGCAACTACCTTGAAGAAATGATGTGGTATTTGAAGTATTACTATAGTACGGTTGAATGGGTTCGATGATTTGTTGGAAACGAATCAACCACAAGAAACATTATATTGTGTTTTATCGATTTGAATGATTATGAATAAAAAGTCATGACAAATTTCACTTTCATCTTCATTTCACCAGCGGTAATTATTTGTTAAAATCTGTTAAAAACCTATCTGAAAGCGATAGATTTTTCGAGGATGAATTCTGTTTTGAATCATATTGAATATTTTTTGGGGTGGTAAGATCGCCTCTGTGGTGCCCCGTTCAAACGATCGTATTTTTCATCCTCTGTTTTAATTAGTGAACAATAATTTTGTATCAAGTTTTGATGTAATTTTAAAAAAAAATTGAAAATAACACCAATTTCAATTTTTGAAATATATAAATGATTTGGATTTACACTAGATCATAATAATAATTGAATTATATGATCAGTTGTATAATTATATAACGTATATCAATAATCTGAATGGTTATAAATAAGAAGTGAAGAATGGACCTGTTTGAAAATTAAATCTAATTGGATGAGCGGAGCGAAGACTGAATTTTACAGTACTCGAAAAAATCGTTTTTATTCTGTTCGAGCGCCAAAGATAGAACAAAAGCACATATTTTGATGAACTTTGACACACACATATGTCACAGTCTGAAGTGATACTGTAGTGTTCCGATTCGCAATCGGTTTCACCACCTTTGAAAAAAAAACTTGGAAATCTACAAAAATGTGGAAAAATATATTTCTTCGAATAAATTCACCTTCCTGAGGAATCCAAACATAAAAATGTCACAAATTATTCCGAGCTTCTACCTAAATCTGATCAGCCGTTATGTGAGAAAATAAATATAATGTCGTCCTTCCGGGTCTATTAAAAACCTATTGAGCCGATCAGAAGGTGAAACTAATCAAATAGGAAATGTTTAAAGAATATGTGTTGATTACAACAGAAAGGCCGCGAATTGAGCGGTTTCGAAATTAAGGTGTGTATGTAGCTTCCCATCACATTCAATATAAATAATCCATCATCTTGGAAACCAAAAAAGAAGATCGAAACAAATCTTAAAACGTATCTCAATCTTAATCGCATCTTGAAACGCATTTTGAGTTTTCCTGATATTAACATTATTTACATTGTTGATGCACACAACAGTATACTTTTTTGAAATTAGAATCATAGATAGAGCCAATATTTGATTGGGTCAGGGGATGCTGCGACAGCAATGACGCTTTAGGGCAGGCGACCCTGAACTCAAAGCCCGCCAAACCCGAGTCCCTCTTCTCTCTTCATCATCTGAAAAAACCCAATGTATTCTTTTTTCAAACTAATTGTTCCAATTAATATAATCAATAGCATCAATATGAGATAATATCATTATATTATCATGTATTTTCTCAAGTTGATCAACGGTCTTCATCAGACATTACTGACATTTCACATTTTTAATTCCCCCCAATTCGAATGATGAAATTGTACTGAATGTTTGAATAATTGTATATGGATAGAATCAGAAAGAGTGTCTCTCAAATATGAATGTATCGCATAACATTGTACATTCTAGCGATTTGAATGTTTCATTACTTTGGTTCATCTACTTCTAACCGTGCACGCGTGTGTTTTCCTAGGTCTGGTCTAGTCTATTGTGCAGAGAAAATATAAGCCTTCTCCTCGATTGATTATTGCCATACAATATAATATCTTTTATTAGGTGATGTATGCATTCACACTCATTATTATAATATTGGTATACGGTATTCAAAAATATAGATCTTTAGTCTACATACTAAAGAGTTCAAAATCATTATTTTCTAATTTGGAGGTCGATATATTTTTATTATTGTCGAAATTCCATGGTGGAAAACTATTTGTAAATAAGATTGAAATAGGAATGAAGTTCACTCTTTTTGGAGGCCCTGTCATTTTCACTCCAGTAAATTCGGATTTTCGTATTCATTCAATAAAAAAAAAAAATGGCAATCATATTTCAAGCAAAGTTGACAATATAATACGATACGACCTGAATTTATATATCAGATGAAAAGAATATCAAAAATATAAATGAATAGATTTAATTCCAAAAAACGACTAACCGACTTTCCAATATATACACATAAATCAAAGTACTGAGTTCGATACTACATATTCATTTAATTGTGTCGAATGAATGATTTTCCCGGCCACGTTCAGTCGAATATGAAACAGTTTTCCGCACAAACGCTTGTGGTGTGATTAAAGATGAGTGTCGTATTTACTATTGTATGCCCTAATGCTTGACCAAGCGCTCGAGTAGAACAGCCTTGCGAAGAGTCGAATGTGTAATGTGGGTAAATAACTGTTAACTGTCGACCGATGTCCGAGACGAGGTCTCAAGTCCATCTTGTCGGTCAATTTGTCGAATTGTTTTTTTTTGTGGAGTACAAAATTGCCTTCAATATGAGCATGGACTGAAGAATCTACTTCTTCAATCTATGATAAGAGTATGTAGGATACGGTATTTTGATGAACCATCTATATGCACATTCATAGCTTCATTATTAATTATTTTCATTTCATTTTGATATTATTTTCATATCACTGTTCATATCAAAACTTCCTCATTAAATTCCAACATATTTTTTTTCTACCAATCATTCATGCTCAAACTATTTCTACTATTATTTTTTGATTTTTCAACCCAATACATTATCATCAATATATTTTTCATTTTTATTCTTCATCAATTTAAATATGACCATCATTATGTATCTTATGGAATAGTCTTCATTTTGATGAAGATTTTTTTATATGAATGAAAATGGGATACATTTGTTGAATACTGACGATCGGTCTTGAGACGGACAATAAATTTAACTATAGTATTTTTCACTATTTATGCGTTCATTTAATTATTTCACGTGAAAACAATAATGCCAACCCCACTTGATGTAGCTGGTCTCCCTCAAGATGCTTCAAGATGTTAAGATATGAACTTTTATAAAAATAAAAATAATTAATTTCATCAAAATAATAGCGGCTTTCTTTGTTTATTTATTTCCGTTTGATAGAGAAAAATTCTACCCGGGTGATTTTATAAACATGAATGGTCATTTGCAATGCTAATCAACCAACATGTCTTGAGGTATAGACGACAAATAGACTCCAGTACTCATTACATCAGAGTGCAGTCTTCAACCAAATATAAACAAATAAATAAATATCTTGTCTCATTTGCAATGGGACAGTGTAATTTGAAATATAATTTGCAATGACATTCTAATTTACAGAAAAATCTCATTTGCAATGTAATGATCATATACAATCCTAATCAACAAACATGTCTTGAGGTATCGACGCCAATAGACTCCAGTACAAATGGGAACAATGATTTTAAATCAAGTTTCGATGTTATTGAAAAAAAAAAGTACTCATTACATAAGAGTGCGCAGTCTTCAAGCAAATATAAACAAATAAACAAATATCTGGTCTCTCCAAACAAATATAAATAAATTAAAAAATATCTTCACCGACGCCAATAGGTACTACTAATAATTACATCAGAGTTATCTCTTCAATCAAATGAAAACAAATAAACAACATCTGCCCTCTGCAATCAAATATAAACAAATAAACAAACATCTTCTGTCGTAATGTGTCCAAGTGGTAAATGTTTTAGCGGCAATTATGAATGAACTTCTTTCTGAGAGTCTTGAGAGTCTCGATAACACTCTTGAATAACACAGTTAATCTACCATGAAGCATCGCAACCACCAAACACCACGTGACTGTGTCAGTCTCTCGAATAGTTTCTAGCGGTTTTTCTTTCGTTGCCTACAGCGCTCGAGGCGACGTGGCGGCGTCGCGAACTAACGGAACAATTGGTCGTATATAAAGGATAACAATTAGAGGTAAATTATCATTCAACTTTGTGTGAATCATCAGTCAACATGAAGTTACATTACAGTTTATCAGGGGTGAGTTCACATTCTGTTTAACATAAAGATATGTGCGTCTGTGTACATAAATTCATATATCATACATGGATTACATATCATAACGGCTCAGAAATATGTTCATATTCAATAAATTCAAAAATATTCAAAAATTTGAGATGAAATACGACAAAATTCAGTTCGAAAGTTGGTATAGTAGTATTTATTCCTTCAACCCTCTTTCTAGAAAATAGGTACACAAATTACATATTTTACAATATAACTTATTGAAATAGCATCACAATTGAGTATGGCAGTGAGCCATCATTCATGATTTATTAACGAATTAGTGATTATAGTTTATCAAACAAATAATACAACAAATAATGATACATTACAATTAATTCCTTGATTATTAGTTCCTTATCATTATTAGTGAGGAAAAAAACGAATTGAGTTCGTCCCATTTTTTTCTTTCACACCTTTTGTATTGGACCTCATGCCGAAATTATTTAAAGACTCTTGATTCTTTTAATATTACTTCACTAAATTGCCCGTACTAAATGGTACTAAACTGAAAAAACATTCGCTGAAAGTAACTTTGTTTTTTAATTCTGGTTGATCAGTGAAAATGCATGAAGTTCGGTTATGATGACTGATTCATTTGTTTTCAGGTTGCAATTGTCGCGGTGTTGGCAATTCTGCTTCCAGCTGTTCTCGCCAAGCTTGAAGAAGGAGAAGCGAAGAAAAGAGTCCCTAAACAAATTCATACCAAAGGTAAGTTCTTGTCAAAATATCCATTCACATTTGTTGACATTTCGTATTCATAATATGATATATATTTGAGTTTCATGACTTTTATATTGACTATCATCTAGACTATTCATATCAAAAATGAAGAGAAATCAAATATGTATCGTAATGATGATTTTTTTTCACCACTTTTCGGAAGTACACACAAGTTCATTACGATCTAATAGTGCAATGGTGTAGGCTAACCCAAAATAAACAACACTCAGTTGTGACCCGGAAGTATGGTAAACATGCGTGTCCATGTAAACTATACACCATAGGAAATATGGATATGAGTAGTGGATAATAATAGAAAACAGAAAATATTGGAATTATCAAAAACTCCTCATTAAAAATGATTTATAGTCCATTTCAAGTCATTGACCAATTCGAATTGATTTGATAAAGTTTATTGACAGACCAAGTGACAAAATAAAAATGAAAATCGCACACGAAATTCGATGATGTCCCGTATTTAAAGCTACCATGATGTGTTACAGGATCGTCTATTGAGTCGGATGCCGACCACAGCGGGGCTGAGACGGGATTCGGGGGCGGCGGAGGCGGCGGGGGTGGACTAGGGCACGGAAAATACTTCCAGTAAGTACCCTTCTAACATCTCAATCATCACATCTTACAAAAACATGATCAGGCGCAATGTAATCAAGTCTTTGACGCGTCGGTAAACAATAATCCCAATCAAAATAATTGTAATAATCCATAATTATCATTCATCAATTCATACATTGCGTTGATAATTAAAATTTTGTCTGTCAACAAAAATATTCAGAACAAAATTATACATATTTTTTTTTATTGAGATTCATCATAGACCTACACATACTTCTACTTGGAAAACTGAAAAGAGTTCGAATATAAATGACATTAAGATCAAGACATCATTTTATTCCCATTCATGTTCAAGATTTTTGTGTACTGTTCTTAATTACAGCAATTGACCACGCATTACTCTAGATAAACTCGAGTGAGGGATTTATTGATTTTTATTTACTTACTGAAAGTGCTGAATATTGAATGCAGATTTATATCAGCCAATTCAATTCACGCGAATTGACTTGGAATTAAAATTCTCAATCTAACAAAATAGAATAACTCAACTCAAGAATAGTATTACGCTTTTTCAAAATTACTTGTAATTTCAATTGCGCTGAGAAGAAGTGGAGCCTCTTTGTTGTTTCAAGGCATTGGGGTGGTCTTCGCACAGAATATGAGTAGTCATACGTATACTATTCTTTCATTTGTTGATGAATTATCTGTTTATGAACAATGTTGATGTTGTTATCGAACTGATGATACCCTCACACTAACTGAGCAACTTGATCAAATGACAACAAAATTCTACACAATTTTTCTGGTTTTCCTCGACAATTTCCCTCCGATTCTTCTAAATGTGCGTGTGTTGATGTTGGCCCCGTGGCGCGATCTAGGGACATTTACATGCGACAGTACGGTCCCATGCAGCTAGAGTTCGGCCACGTGTGCGAGAACGAAGACGAGTGGGAGCAGCGCTTCGAACGCAAAGATTTCGATACAAATCACCACCAAGGACAGGTATATTCAACAGGTTCTTCTTCCTGAACAATGCTTGCGTCTTCTGCTGGGCACGGCCGTTCGGTCGGGAAATGGATCTTCTGGTTTTTCTCTTCTACTTTCTTCCACAGATGGTGTTTTCGTTCCTTCATATCAATGTCGAATTGTTAATGTTGCATATTTGTATATACATGTATACATACATAAATATTATATATTTACCTATTTATTGTTACGTGATAGTCACATATCAATGCCAATGACGTTGAATTGTGTATTTCACTTTTCATTATGGTTTTATCAGACATTAATATCGATAGAGTTCATTTGTGAGACAAAATTCATTATCAAGTTTGAGGCCACAATGAAATGCAACTGTATGCTTCAACTGAAATATAGATTTTGTCTTTCAGTTGAACTCTGGACATTATTGTCTGATGGAGCCAGGTCTCAATGTTTTATCAATGATTATACAATAGAAAACTATCGTACTATCAATATCAATTTAGATCCTTGAAAACAAACGAGAATTATAAATCATAACAAGAATTATATCTTCAAAGTTGACACAATAAAATCTGGGAAAATCGTATACTTTCGGTGGATTGGGTTAATGTGGGGAGAGGGAGTTTGATAACGAAATCGTCACTAATGTACAATTTGACAAAAATTAAATAAATTCTAGCAACCATATCAGAATTAAATACATGTTGAGAAATTTGAGAAACAAATATCTTTTTTTTAGAGCTGGAGTCTTTTATCAATATTCCAAGACACAACTATTTCGGTGAAGTGATAAAAAAATTCAAAATAATATACCATCATAATTCATTCTCCGTTTCACAAAAACAAGTATTGGTCATTTCAAATACTATATGTCGTAACTTTTGATAATGACAAATAACAAGAATCGACCAATTCAATGTGAGTTCAACCTATCTTTACACGGTTTAATTCGTCCGATCTCACCGTTATTTCAACAGCTATCTTGTCAATAATGCATCCGTTCACGGTTCGAAGTGAATCATCTGTCACGCTGAGCGCTGAGCGGCGTGATGAAGCTCATCCCGGACACGATGCATAAACGTCGTGTCGAATCCTCGTAACGGTACGCACTCTAAACGAGTGATGTCACGCACTTTCTTGTGCGTGTAATCCTGACAATAATACGTATTGCCTAACTATGAAACAATCAAGTTGTTGACGGGCTCACAATAATATATAAGGCAGATTACAAAATATATTTGTGGTTTCAATCAATTATTTGTACTGGATTGAAAGCTGTACTAAATGATAGCTGAAGGCTTGAACGATTTCCGCATACATTTAAACGACAGAGGGAACCCACGAAAGACCTCTGATCATGGTGAGATTCGAACCCTTGTCTCCCGAATGACGGTTTTGCGTGCCATTAGCTGAAACACTAATCTTAGTCATTAGATTATTTCTAATAATAAAATCAATTGAATAATTTCAATTAAATCACAATAAATAAAGGGCATATAGTAAGATGAAGAAAATTACAATTGAAAGAACATTCATCACATTTTTAAAATGGTTTAAACAAGATGCAAATTTTTAGTGTGTCATTGGAAATGTACAGGATGACTCAATGTGGTCGATAATGGCTGTGAAACATTTGACAGCATTAAATAATAACTTGAATATTACAACTTCACATTGGAATTGTAAAAACTTCGAGTAATTTTGATTTCTCTTTTCTTCTTTCTACTTTATAATCAATATTAGATGTGTCTTCTCTATCTATCATCCGGTTGGATTTTCATTGTCTTAATATAACGCTGAATGTAAAATATATTCTAATTCTTTTTTATGATCGATCTGATATTACAGTTTGCTTATGAAAATAATGTTTCTATTGGAAACATTGTTCAGTCCTCAGTGTAGTCATGGTGAGACAGCATTTTTGTCAGGTTATATATTATGACAACTAGAAAATTCAGAGGCGAACAAATTTATAGAAAAACCAATCAATTGATGTATTTTCATCAATTTATATAAATTGGAGAAGACAATTTGAGTGAAAATTTCTTAAAAATGAGAAATTGTGTCATAACTCAAAATAAGCCAGAAACCACCACATCACATTCATTCACAAGACACTGTAACCCCTAACAATTTTTCTTTTCAGTTTCTCAACTAATTCTTCGGCCTGCCACAATCTTCCAGAAGCGGATTTCTACAATAACTATTTTCTGCTTCTATCTTATCTAACTCTTTCTGTCTCCAATCTGCTTCAACCAATCACAGGTACCAACACAATCCCGAGCACGATCACTACGAGTTCGGTTATCGACGCGGCAACGACCATCACTTCCAAGAACGTTATGAGAAGGCAGCCCCTCATGAGGGAAAATTCAAGACCAAGGTTAGAGGAAGATCTTCTTTCTCTGTCTGACCGGGCTTTGGCTTTGCTTATGCTTACATTATTTCAAGGGTCGGAATTACTAATATGGGAGTAGCTCTAACTGGCAGTTGTTATCACTACAGTCAGATGTGATATATTTTCTCACCTACCTTCATGTTAAGGCTAACTGGAATGGGTTATTTTGGTCACATATCACTCAACTCCAACATAAGATATATTCAATAGTTAAATAACTCTTAAGGACTTATGTGCATGAAATTAATTATCTCACGGAAATATGCATTTCAGTTTCACATTTGTATATAAATATGGTAAATAAGAACTCAAACGCTCTTCACCACAAACTTTCTTGTTTTCTATTTTCAAATTAACCATCCTTTTAACGAAAACCAACTTTTGTTTTGCGGTTATTCTTGCTTCAATACATTATTGTGGTTTCATATTCATTAATACTGATTACATTGTGGAAAAGATTTTCTTTCCATCAGATTTTCATGTACCAGATAACTTGATGAAAAGGAATGTTTATATAGCCACACTTGTTTCAATCTGAAGCTAGCGTATACCGTGGTCTAACAGTAGTACCTTGACTTGCCCGCCAGGTTCGTTGGGGAGACAAGAAGGGAGGATACGGAGAGCATTACTACGACTACAACCACGCCGGACACGTGAGTAGATATCATATTATCATATCATATCATATATCATATCATATCATTTATCATATCATGTATAATATCATATCATGTATCATATCATATCATGTATCATATCATATCATGTATCATATCATATCATGTATCATATTCAATTCAATTCAATTTTTCTCAATTTTGAAAAATACATAATACTCAGGAAGTGAAATAGTAGAATATATAAGCACAAAAATGCGATATTCAATATTTTTATGACATGACTGGGTCACTGACCTACTGATCTTCCATATATCTGATCATATCATATATTATGCCAGTGATCATAATCATATTCAATTTGTTGAGGAGAGGGTGCCGGGGGGGGGGGGGGGGGGTGGAGGGGTGGAGGGGAGGAGGGAAGCGCAGCAATTCAGATCACTGATAGCAATTTTGGCATATTTTCAACTTAGCAATACAATATTATAGAATGTACATCCAATTTGACTATTTTCACAACAAATCGACTATTTTTCTCACAATCAGAGATTTTTCATATATATATATTTTTCTTCATGTCATATAATAGCTTCTCTCCGTAGCTCAGTCAACTAAGGCACAGCTCAAGATGCTTCTTCGATCAACGAATCAACTAATATTTCAGTTTGATTTTACAATTCATTTCTGAATACTATCATAAGAATACAGAATGCCCACAGAGAAGTTCTTCACCCTATGATATTGTAAGGGATGATAAATCACATGATGAGGTTCTTGAACAATATTACCATTATTGTGATATATTTGTGTTCCAGGGAGACGAAGGAGGTGATGGCGGCGGTGGAGGGTCTAACGATGGCGGTGAGGTCAGTATATTTCCATCAATTAACAAACCAATCATTATTTATCATTTCATGGTTCATACATTTATATTCGTTTCACCAGTTACATTGAGATTTTTCATTTCATCATGTCACGATTTATATAGTTTCAACTTCAAATCTTTTAATATTTTTTGGAATACATGAAATCTAATTCTGGATGGTTAGGCCAAGTTGATTGCAATTCATAGCATTCGCAACGAAATTGTGAAATTAGGGAACAGTAGATCATTTCGAGTCTCAGAAACATTTGATATATCTCAAATATAAGCTATCGATTAATCTATCTCATATTGTATATCATTTTGTTTGTATTTCCTATATTATCAACACTTAAATTATTGATTGTACTAAATATAAGCAATCCGTAACACTTTTCATTATCTTACATTATTGACGTTCAAATCATATTTTATCTCTTGAAATGGTTACTTTTCCTCCTATTCAAATGTCAATAGAATTATGAAATATGGAACACAACTAGTTTTTTCATGACCCTAATAGACATTTACTTTTAATTACAAAAAAATGAAGATCACAATTGACTGTCCACCCCTATCAAACATCACTGGTACATCTTCATCCCTCTGGAATAAGAATATATTAATACAATCATGTTCAAATTGTAATGACAGTTGACACCGTTCATAAACGGTGGAAGTGCCGTGCAAATAACACAAACGTTCCATTTGTGAAATTCTACAGGGTGGCTACAGCGAACCAATCCCCGACTACAAGCAAGCCAACGACTACCACAACAGTAAAACCAAACGTCACTCCAAGGCCCAATCAGCACCGGTGACAGAGGCCAGGACCTATGTGAAGGACCAATCACGAGCCTCGTCTCGTGTGGCTCAGAAGCGTTCGTCGCCGGCGCCGGTCGACGTGTCGCGTCTCGTGTTTGACGTGGCTTCCGGTCTCGTCGTTGACGAGATTACCGGACAAGCTTTCAATCTGCAGCCCGTCAACTGAACAGGGTCGTTATGTTGGTGGATAAACAACGAGCGAACAAGAAATTGATATGAACATGTATTGTTATAATGTATAATTCATAAATCATTATAATTACAATGTATTTTATGATTTTGATGAGAGATATATATATTCATATTTCATGATGTTTCATTTGATTTGTTCTCTTGGTGCTATCTGCGAGTGTGTTATTTGATGAATCAGGAATTTTTAGAATTATTTTTTTACAATTTTGTTAAGTTTTTAGAAATATTTTTGTACACTTTGGTTATGTATACTTTTTGTTACAATAAATCTGTTAACATAACACTTGTTTATATTTGTCAACTTGATTCCTCTTTTTGGAACAATTCCCTTTTCTTCCTCAATTACCTATCTGTTCATTTGAAACCTTTACAAAGAAAGTTGTCAACTCCGGCCTAGCGATCAATCTCTTGAATACCCTTTATATATTAATTTCATCAACGATATTTTCAGTTAATATTCTCAAGACTTTTCATAACTGTTCCTCGCGATTCAAGATTGGGACGAAGATTAACATATATAGAATGAAAGATTGTGACAAGAATTGAGCATAATGTAGATCTGAACAAAATATACAGAATCAAAAAATGAAATGAGTGACAGGCGGGATGATTATATAATTCGAAGAAAAAAAGATTGGAAAAATGTATATATATATATATATATATATATATATATATATATATATATATATATATATATATATAGACCTATGTATATAAATGTATTTATATATATAGATGCTTCGATGAAGTAAAAAGTTCCTCATTCTATAAATATTCAAAATCTTTCATCAAGAAAAAAAATAATGATTACGACATATTTTCAAAATCATTCATAAGTTCCTCAAACAAAATCACATTATTATTTGACCATCGTTCTGTGCGGTGATTCCAATAGTTGGATGGATTATTAATTCAAGGCCAATACAACAGAAGAAGAAAAGATATATATGTATATATATTTATATATATATATATATATATATATATATATATATATATATATATATATATATATATATATATATATATATGTATATATAATATATTCCATATTTTATTGAAAAAATCACCACAAATGAAACGAATACCTGTATCAGCATTTTGTCCCATAAGTCCACTGATCTCATCAAGGTATTCACATTTCTGTTTTCTGTATTTCATCATATTTATTATTTTCATTTCCAGTATCAATATATCTAGCATTACAATGATAGCACGCTCTCGGGACTAGCACATCTGATGAATACTACAATGTTATCAGGTTTGGAGGATGAATCAATATCTGTCCTCATTATCGTATCACACGAAACGCTATCTTCAATACGATATCAGATAAGAAAAATTGAAACTCTTTCAAATCGAGCTCAGTATTATTTTAGTGGATAATTTAATTCAGGGGAGCTACTTGTGTGCTGACAAATTGACATGTGTGAAACTAATATCCAGTGATTGTCGACTATAGGTTATAAAAAACTGTTCAGTATCAACAATATACGAAATTGAGGTAGGATTATTTTATATATTCATTTAATATTGTGAAATGTATTGTAAAATGTGATATTGTATATGTACCCTTGTCAAATACCCAACTTTGTTGGAAAAAGTGGTTGGAAATAAAAAAAATAATACAATATTTCTGAAATGTCAAATAAATACATTTTCTGAATGTAGGTTCCATAGTATGTTGAATTTCAGGAATAATTTATGAGCCTTGTGCGTCTCTCGATTGAAAATGTTCATATTAAATGATTGTAGATAGCTGCACTCCGTAGCTCGTCTGCCAAGTCACCACATTGGAAACTGACATCACTTTGGGTTTGGATTCGAGTCCCGTGCGTATGAGGCTTGGGTTCTTGTAAACATCATTTCATCTTTTATTGGCTTCATTCATCATCTGACACTTCGTAACGCTTTTCAATCTAGTCACTGTTGGGGTTTTCAAGCACCACCAAAACAATGGTAAATGTGATTTCAGTGTGAATAAAGTGGATTGGCTCAATACATCCATTCATATTTGTATACATAATTTACGCCAAGTTATACATTTGACATATTTATTTTTATTTCAAAAATCGGAGTATATTATCCTGCAATGTTATTTTTTTGGGGGGAAATCATATTTTGAAATTTTTGAAATGAATGAGTAGTTCATTTTCATCCGAATAGAAATATGGTTTGATATTTCAACATGATTTGAATTGAAGGAGGTGTAAGTTGAACACTCAAGTTCAACAAGCAAGTTTGACACATTATGAACATTTATTTAAAAATGATTTTTTTCCATTGGGTTCACTAATAATCGCCATTCACGTCCCATGGATCGATACATCGCATTTTTAAAGGAATATCTCACAATATATATTCATATAACTTTATGTATATTTATATTTATAAATATTTTTTAATATTATATATATTGACTCATCATTACTATTCAAGGGTAGAAACAGGTGAATTTTTAAATTAACTGTCAATCCACTGATAATTACTGAATAATATTTCGTAAAAATGGTTCTCAGTTCGAAAGAAAATAGGTTATCGAAGTGAATAATCAAAATAACCCGGTTAGCCAACATGAGATCACAATACCCATTCAAACCAGGACGCTCATAAGCTTGAAGTTAAGCTTATATTTTCATCTCTTTCAGACACAACAAACTAAAGCATGACGTTGAAAGGCAAAGTTCTTATTTTCAATCAGTTCAATTTCAAACAAGCTGATATCAAGAATCGAGACGGAACTGACATCGATAAAGAAAGTCTAATCAAACAACTCGAAGCGTTCCACTTCGAGTGCATATCTCATGACGACAAGACAAAGGAACAAATACTGAATTACATCCTGGAATATGGTATGTATGAAACACATCGATTCTATAAGTTCTTTTGATACACCTAGTCACAATTTCATGGCTTGAAATGACGAATCTTTCTAAAGATTAACGCTCTCAACTGATTAGATGATAATAAATAATAATAATGTTTATTTTAGCAATTTTGCTATATTTTATACACTAAATACATTAAAAACATACAAAACATGAAAATACAATTGAAAATACAACAATGATGATAATATAAGAAGAATGATAGCATAGACATATCTGATGAAAATAATGAACACATATCTCAATTTATACTGTCCCAAAAAAGCACACTTCCACTAGAATCTGGAACCATTTTTCCTTTCTTCATCAATTTAAAACACGCATTCCTGAAACTTCCAGATGTTGTTAGTTTGGTGATTGTTTCAGGAATGCGATTGTATATTATATTTCTTCATTGATCCACATGATTTTTTATTAACAAAAAAGAAAAATATATTGCAAGTCAATTCACACAAAGAATATAAATGAATACTTTACAATATATAGAAGTAATATATGGATAATATACATGAATCCTCTATAATCTGAATCAAAGTGACGTACCCTGTCACAATCCTAGTTGAAAACAAAACGAAACAAATAAAACATGAAATGAAATTAACAAACACTGTTATATAAAATGAAACTCGGTCATTATAATCCTCATTAAAATCTTTCATGCTATATACTGCACTGGTTCGGTAATAATGAAATCTTTCAGTTCTGATCACATTTCTTGTTGAATCTAGAATCATCCAATTTTTAATTTTTTTTTCAACACTAAATTTTCCTAACTTCGCACATTTGACACACCCTTGTTGATCGCAATTTGTAGCCAGTGTGTTCATGTATTCATCGAGAATAAAGCTCGAAAATGATCAACAGTCTGACTTTTCAAATTACATTGTATTCGAATATTCAGATTCACTCATATAAATCTTTATTAATTAGAGGCTGTGTCATACAATTCATGGTCACCAAAGACTCATGATGATAATTGAATGTGAATCGATCAAGAAGACAAAAATCACACAATAATAAATGATAATGACATTAGTGAAAAAAATTCCAATAATAATTATAATAATTCCAACATGAATTATTGGTGAGAAAATGCTCGTAGAAAATAATGAGGAAGCGTGATTTTGAACAGTGATATGAAATGATTGATAATTATTCTATTATTGTGAATATGGATGGTTTCCTTAAAATGTCAATTAACCATTCATAAAAGTGTTAACGGGCGACAAATGACCATGCTATCGGTATTATTGAAGTCAATGCAACACTATTCTATTCGAAAGTTTGATGTATGTTTTTTCAGAAGTGGTAAACAACATCGAACTGTCTGACAAGATTCTCATTGTTGTTGTTTTGACCCACGGAGCCGCCGGAGCCACTTACTGGGCCCACGACACGACATACAGTGAAGACGAGATCTTGTCCAAACTCTGCTGCGATAAATTACAACATGTCCGGAAGGTGAGATTCCATTCCTCTCATCCTACCCAATTTCACTCATATTTGTAATTTACCAAATTGAACAAGGAATATTTATTCATTCATAACACCATCCTCATCAAAGGTATGTTTGAAAGTTTGTATTTTAGAATCGAATCTTATTTAATAATCTTTTCAGAATCATTTTATTTCTCTCACAGTATTTATATATATAGGGTCTATGCCATCATCATGGAAAAATATCGTTTACATATTGTTCATCATAATTTCTATAATGTTATCGTCATTTTCTTTTTTTTCGAGTCCTATAATCCATTCAGATTCCATATTATTCTATAATTCTATAATATATAATAATTTAATAATTCTAATTACATTATAGATCTTATTCTAATTATAATCATGTGTATACAACTGAAAATTGACACCATACTTTTTTTCTATTTGAAAAACTAGTTTTCTCTGGTGGAGCATGTACAATACACTTATATTTTTCAAATTATATTCATTGTGATAAATATCTTCGCTCATATATTTACATTCATATAATTTTTTCTCTACTTATCTTCGGCTTCATTTTTGTAATATTCTTTCAATTCCACTATTTTTGTATGTATATAGACCCTACGGTATGGTGAGTTTGGTTCAATATCATTTTCAAAATTTTCTGTGATCAATTTTGATGTACACACACTTTTGTATGTGTATGATTGTTTGTACATTTTTATTGTTCTGATCATTAAACCTTGCACTTTTTCACAATATATCCCCCTATTCATCCTTGCTAATCAATCTTGTTCAATCTCACATCTAATTCGCATCTTCCAATAATTTCTGGGAGTCGTCCACTGATTTAGGTCATTCATTTTTAGTCGATCTCTCAGTATTCCATTCTGGAGTGGTTACTTCTGTCAATAACCATTCTACATATATGTATATATTTGATCACATTGTACCATTTCGGTATCCCGCTTTGAGGGCAGCCATTCAATGAAGAATTTCTGTCTCTGAAGTGATAAACTGGGGACAAATGTGTATTCCTGCTTCCAGCTGATAATCTTCCAGGCATGTCGTCGAGGTGACGCCGCACCTGTTGCACCCGACGCTCTGTATTCCCTCAGGAATACCCGTAACACAATCATTGCGCACAGCACCAGTCAGGGCACGGACTCGATACGCAATAATATACGAGGTAATAGGAAGTAGCTCTTTGCCAAACCGGAAGTGGGTTTTATATTAGTTTTAATTCAGATTTAATTAGTTTAGGTTGTTTGTTTTAATGATGATTATTGTTTGCTTGACGATCCCACCAACAGCTAGGTTATACAGGGGTACGAATGAGCAGATGGTTATGAAACCATGAAGCGATGATTAGTGAGATGACGTTTATAAAAGCTCATGCCTTATGCGGGACTCGAACCCACGCCCAACGGTGACTTCATTTTCTGAAGCGGCGCCTTAGCTGACCGAGCTACCGAGGGCGGCATGTTTGTTCTGTTGAGTCAGGTTAGGTTAGTTTGGGTGGATTCCAAGAAGAAAAGATGAAGATGATGATAATCAAGATTCTCTCGACCCCACTGTGAATGTTTGAATTGTTTTCTGACCCTGACATTATCATCTACGGATTTATTGTTTCTTATATTAGTTATTTTATTTCTAATTATTCTTTGGGATGGTAAGATGAACCTTGTGGCGCTCCGTTCAAACGATCCCATCTCTTATCTAATGCCTCAATTGGAAAACAATGATTTCGACTTTCGATGTTATAACATTTTTTTTGGGTAGGTTTGGTTGATTCAGTTGGTTAGATTGGGCTGAATCTGTTAATTTAGGATGCACGCATTAACAACAACAACAACAACAACAACAACAACAACAACAACAACAACAACGTCCTCATGTTGTGACATACTCCAATGGTCTAAAGTCTCAGTCCAAGAAGGCTACCCAGTTGGTCAAATTTTCTACTCCACTTCACATTTCCTCTCCTCAGGTTCCAGATTCATCCAAGCGATCGTCCACGAACTAATCCGAACGAAAAACGACACCCTCCAGAATGTGTTGGAGCGAGCCAGCAATAGGGTGGCGAGGAAGAGCGACGGAGCGCAAACACCTCAGATCATCAGCCGAGCCGAGCTTCGTTACGACGACGCGTTCCTCATCGCGCGAGTCAACTTTCGCGACCTCCGACTTCGCCGTGGTGCTGTCGACGCCGTTCGATACAACAGTATCGACTATCGAACTGCATTCGATTATCGTGATCGACTGTTGGATTACGTGAAAACTCGCCAATCACTGGATGCATCTGTGATATCACGTGTTGATGAAGCGAACGATTTGTTGGACTTGTTCGATGAGTGCTATTTTAAAAGTAGACACATTGGTTTGAGCGATGTGGTGGATCGTATGCGGACTTTTCTGATACAGGTTGCGTTATGAGTAAGGTAATGTAAGATGAGACTGAAGAAATATTTCAATGAGAAACTAAGATATTTGATATTCTTCTGAGGACAGGTATTTTGAAGGCCGGGTAAATAGTTATTCGTCGATCAACTTATCGAATTGGGAGTTATCATATTGACTTTCGGTATTTTTTCTTAACTATCACATAACTGTCTTGACTTGATTTAAAAATACCGTCTTTATAATATAGATGAGCAAATGATATATTCTTGAGTTTTACTCATAGTAACACGGTTGAACGTTTTTTCCGTCCCGTTTGGGGCCGTGCATCAGTCATAAACTTTATATGTAAAGTTACCGATTGATTTACGTGACTGATTGGAACGGAAAATACCGTGTATAAGCTTGTTATTATGAATAGGGTTTAATGCTTCAGTCAGGTAAGAACCTGATCAACAATCGTTGCTATATCAATGAAGCGAATTTGTGAGCTATTTCAAATAACGTGTTTTATTATTGTCATATTTTTTGTACACACAAAATGAAAACACTGAACAGTGAAATAAAATCCACAAAGTCTCCAAGGGAGACTTTACTATGGGAGGAGAAAAATAATATTATAATCTGCATATTGTTCAGTTGTAGATTGTATATGTTGGTTTATATGGCGATCAAGAGAATATAAACATAATCGATAAATTGAGTGGCAATTAAATATGAATGGGAAAAAAAGAAATAAGATATACACGAATTACTATTATTCACGATATAATTCTCGGAATTACACTGATTAAGATATTGACTATATTATGAAAAAAGATTAAAATAACAAAAATACCAATGAAAAATAAATATCGATTTGTATAAATCTGAGCATATTGTTGTAACTTCTTTTTCTTCCTGAAAAAAGCGACTTCACTCGATAGAAGTATATATATATATATATATATATATATATATATATATATATATATATATATATATATATATATATATATATATATATATATATATATATATATATATATATATAGTAGCTGTAGCTGTAGCACAGTAGCTGAGTGGTTAGCTCACTTGCTTCGTGATCCGGGAGGTGAAGGGACATATCGGACCCGGCTCGATCCCCGCCACCGTCCATCTTTACAGGTTTTTTTTCGTGGTTTCCCTCTGTAGTCTAGGCCAATGCCGGGATGGTTCCTACAATATAGGCCACGACCGCTTCCTTCCCACTATCCTTCCCACTACCCATAAAAACCTTCATCTCATCATCCCATCATCTCGTTAGCATTCATCCGACGCCAATAGATATAAGTAATCATTACAGTGCGTCGATAAAACCCAATTAAAAAAAAAAAAAAAAAAAAAATATATATATATATATATATATATATATATATATATATATATATATATATCTATCCATGTATGAATTATTTCATCTCTCCAACCTAGACCTCTACCTAGGTTATTTACGATACGGATTCAAATATGACACACTGTAGATCTTCACCTTTGGATAATCGTCACTATCAAAAGTTGCGTCTGCGCAGCTTGACTACATACTAATCACTCTTGTCTATGCATACTCATCTCACCGTCTTATCAATTCACAGTCAGCAATAACAATACATATTAATCGGCTATTGAACTGTGAAAGAAAACTCGTGTGTGCAATTTCTGATTTGTATATATATATTTCACATTGTACTGTCTCAACGACACTCCACTGGAGTCAAGTTTTCAATCGGTTCCTTGATGGGTTGGTTAAGATAGGTGAGAATATTTACACTTTAATTTCTATCGCCATAATTGGGAAAATACGATTTTGTATCAAGTTTCGAGGTCGGTAAAGAAAGAGTGTAATTTCCGTTCTAATGTGGTATTGTGAAACCACAAATATAGGAAAATAGGATATTAAACATGATAAAATGAATAGGATTGTGAAACATCTGAAAATGAATGTACTACTCACACAGATGCTTAATTGAATAATTTATAGATTTATGAAAAATTATGAATTGTAGGGTCTATATATTTCTTTCTTGGGCCTAGTTTGTGAATAACTTGTTAAAATCTAACCAATTTCAAATCAATATCTTCCTTTATTACATGTTTTATTTTATCGCCAAAAAGTCGATTTTCTTAGAGGTGTATTGAGTCTTAGAGGTGTATTGAGTCTTAGAGGTGTATTGAGTCTCAGAGGTGTATTAAGCGGATAGTTGAAAGCCATGCAGTACCTAAGTAACTTATGAACTAGATACCAATACAGATTCTTTTTCATTCATATTCAAGATTGCAATTTGATCCATTTTTGAATCCGCAAGCTAGTTTATCAACATGCTTGTATAACGTTGGAGGTGAATAACGTGGTTGTTGGTGGAATCGTTAACAAAACGACAACAGAAATTCAACTTTTGATATATAATCGACCAAATATCAATTCATTTTGATTTGTATTTCAGTCACTGCTACAAAGTATACAAAGCACTTTGTTCAAAGTACAAAGTATCAATAACTTTCCAAGATGAAAGCAAACTTTGGAAGAATAAAATCCAAAGTTACTGAAAGTGATCTCGACTGGAAAGCTCTGAGGAGAGAGAAACATCATTCAATCGAAGACAACGATTTCGTCCACAACTTTCCGATGGTCAAGAAAGCCTTCGTGTTGCAGATGGAAAACGCCAACAATCGTAACGAAGAGAAAGGTCTGACTTTGCTTCACATTATCGATAACTGGAGCCAGCCACCACGCGACAAAGTCAGCGATATTTCCAAGAAGATTATCAAGTGGCTGAGAAAAAGAGGTAGCATTTTGAAAGTGGACGAAGATCTTTGTATTGGACACTTTGATAATTGAAATGATGAATACAGTTCACCTTTCATCACGCATGAAACTCCATGCATGTTTTAAAAAAAATAAGCTATATTTTCATATTGATCATACTATTCTGTTCATTTCTGTGCACATTTCTTCATGACTTGAATTGACAGATTATTTTGGGTTGACATCTATGAGAACTCATCTCGAGGCCAACTTATATTTGTACTCATTAAACTTGGCCTATATTCTGATTATAATAAACAAGGAATTGCCATACATTTTCAGCCCTAAAAAAAATTTATTTGATACAAATTCATTTTCATAACGAGGATTTTGAGCTATTCTCCAACTTTGAATACAAGTTTATTTAAATCTAGGCCCGCTCGAGTATTTTGTGAAAATTTTCATTCATAAAAATCACTCAATATATATTATCTGCATTCAATGAAAAAAACGCGTTTTTCAGCGTTTCAAATATATATGTTTGTTGAAAATGATAGGGAAATGAGTTCTGACTTCAGAAGTTGAATGAAGACCACTTTTATGGAAAAACTGTTCGATAACTCAAAATTAGGCATCACCTGGTCATTTTTGTATCATAATGTTTTGAGGCATGTACTGTAATGGTGAACAAGAGACCAAAAAGAATTTATGGGAGAGATGTGGAAAATGTTGAAGGGATTTTGTGAAGAAATTCGATAGAAGAAAAAAATGTTCAATCTATCATTTATTTATATCTCAGGTATCGTGGTGAAATAACTTGTGAGAACTATATAAATTAGTCAAATTTATCATATAAATTATATAATTAGTCATTATATAAATTATATAAATTATATGAATATATTCAAAATATACGTACATATAATGAAATTCTAGTCGATTTGTATTTGATACACAATCGCTCTTACCATACACTCAATCTATTCATAAAATCGTTTAACAATTTGTATGTATTATGCTGTTACTGAAGTTCTTAAACATCTCTTTGTATCACATTTCGTATTTATTCGTAGAAACTAGCATCTTTATCAATATCAAAATGTATATACACATTATCTGTAATGCGTGGTATGAATGACATTTTTTATACCAATCATTGGAATATATAAACAAATGTATAGAGAATGAATGAAAACGTATAATGTACAGTGTAAATAAACAAATTTCCAAGTCATACTTTATTTCATCTGAATTACCATTACTTAGAGATTCTGATATTTTCCATAATCATTATATATTAGTCATATTCATTCATAATTATTCATAATATTTATTTTTTATGAATGATTTTATTCGCCTCTTCTTCGATGCGTCGGTCTAATTTTATGGACATGGATCATCTTTCATTACCATCCGGGATTTTTGTCGTGAACAGACTTTGAAAAGTTTTAAAATACTCATCCTCACCTCTCCTGTAGCTGTGATGGTATCTAGACTGCTCTCTCTAATAATCTCTCCGGAACTATTCGAAGCTTCAGAACATTTCAATTTTACAACCCTCTAAATTACTTTTTCTCCATTACGAATCGCACCACTTCTGAGAAAACACATTTCGAAAATTTTCAAAACCTCGTAAGAATATCACACGGAGAAACATGAGGAGAAATTTTGGATGGAACATCTCCTTTGAATGGATTCAAATTTTCACGTGATTTCAATATAAAAATAATGCAAATCATTCCAAAGTTTCACATGAATTGGATCAGCTGTTTTGATGACAGAAAATCACATAACTGATAAAAAATTAATGAAATTATTAAAATCATGAAATTAATTAGACGAGCTTTAGCGAGGATTCAATTTGACATACTGAAAAAAATTGGTGTTCGTTTTTATGTTTTTTTTTTTTTTTTTTTTTATGTTTTTTTGTCGGTTCTCCACAGGTCAAACGGCTACAGCTATCAACTTCAAACTTTTTTTCGTCATGGTTCCTCATCTAACTTAGATCTGTATAGTTTTGTGGCATTATCGGGTGGTAACTTTTTTTTTTATGAATTTTAGAAATTTCAAAAATCCCCATTAGAATAACCCGGAGGAAAATACTTGAAAAATCAAAATTTTTCAAGACCTCTCAAATTTTCGCCGAATATGAAGGAAACTATTAAGCACATTTTGAGAGATTTTTCGCATCAATCGGATGAGAAATAACGAAGAAAACGCATTTATAAAGCATCTTCCCATCAATTTGGGCTATTACGGGAACCAATTAAATCTATAGCAACAAGTGTCACCAATTAATTCAAAACGATTGAAATGAATGAAGAGGAAGGCCGTGACATAACTGATTCTCGTAAGGTCTTTGAACGTTTGGAGTGATCCAAGGTCTGTAGATGTAGATTGGGTTGACAAATTATTTTTCATTCTAGATTTCTATACCCCTAAGCTCGTCTAACAACGCGCATCCCGCGTTTTCCTAGTGTAATTTCTTCACATCAACCAAAGCTATTGAAAAGTTCCTATGAAAGATTAGAGTAAGATAATATAAAACTAATCACATTTTGGAACGATCAAAAATGAGCGATGATCAGAACAGGAATACAGTGACGTGATTATCACGAACTCAAGGTGCATATAAGTTATAGCTTTTCATCACATTTAAATATTCCCATATCACTCATCCAACATTACATATGTTGCGTTTTCCCACTATTAATATGAATTACGCAGATATTAGATTGAAACTATCGTACCCATCATTTGAATCTGCTCTGTTTTAGGGTCGTTAGAGAGCCATTAGAGGCTAGATACAGCGTAAGAGAGTGGCCAACTTGGTGACTGCTTTCTGAAGGCTACTGAAAATTATCTTGCTTGGACGCCATTTTTTGTCCAGTATTCAGATCAAATGTTTGAGAAGGTGTGCCAAACAGGTTAGAACAAAGAGGTTAGGAAACAACTCCAATTGAAAGCTCTGGCATCTCATTGACTATAACTGGTAACTTCACGATACTTTTATATACGTATATATATATATATACATATATATATATATATATATATATATATATATATATATATATATATATATATATATATATATATATATATATACATATATATATATATATATATATATATATATATATATATATATATATATATATATATATATATATATATATATATATATATATATATATATATATATATATATAGGCTATGTGTATAGATGAAGATCAATGAAGATTTTGAAGAAGAGATAGAAATAAGAAATATAATGAAGGAAAAAAAGTCAGAAGCAGAGATAATGCATTCAAAAAGGAGATTGATAAATTATTTACCAACGCTACTCTTGAATATTTTCATTTCCTCTACTTATCACGATAATTTTCACTGTGTTTGGATGAGATGAATTATATCTGAAAATTTTTTCGGACGGTAAGATCACCCTTGTGGTGCCCAGTTAAAAGTATTCCAAACTTCCTTTTTTCGCCTTCACAGGGAAACAAAGGCTCCGTGTCAAATTTTTGATGTTGATATAAAAAAACGGATTCAAGGAGAAACAAAAACATTAAATAATGCATTCACTGAATTTTATTAACATTCTATTGAATACTAGACTCAGACGACAAACTGACTTTACAGCCGTAGGACATTCAGCAATGGTAGCAACAAGTACCTGGTGAAAGGTTCATAAACTTTTGAAGTGAAGTTTTGTAAAATTAGCTGACAATATATTTCAAACTATATTTCCAAACTCCTAAGCCCTTCTCACAAATTATATACCACGTTTTCCCAATTATCCGAATAAAAATCTCTCTCTCTCTCTCTTTCTGTTTAACTAAAATCAATCAAACAATAATACTCAATTCATTACAAAATTTCAACAATCTTTCCCTAGCAAAATCTTTCTTTTCTCGATCAAGTCTTTCCCATTCGCACATAAGATCCAATATCGCATCTCCATCATCCACCATTTCCACATCAAGTTCTTTGTCTTTTATCTCCAGATAGGTCTTGAGTGCTTTGGCCAGGTTATAAACGTCCATCACATCGTATCCAAGAGGCTGGGATTTGTCTCCAAAAGGCTCAGGTTTGGCACCGAAGTAGAGTTTCTTTGAGAATGTCGAGATCATTCGTGGTAGATATTTCGATTGATCGAAGTTTTTGCTGTTGGCAATGCTCTTGTTAACTGCTGCCAATGTGCTGAAGAAATCTTCTGGCCTTTTCTCTCCCAGTTCGTTGCAAAGATGTTTCATAAATAAAGATCCTGTAAGAGATAATAATAGACTATTGTATATTATGACACCAATGATAACTTTTATCATTATTCAATATAATTACGGATAGCATATTACGAGCATGGAATGTGTTGTCAGATGTATGAGAAATTTATTGATCTATTCAGAAATTATTTTTCTGAGTTATTTATTGATAATAAGTCTACATTACCTAAAATTATGAAAATATATACTTGTATTCTTGAAAACAAAAAGGTCATCTACCAAAACAATCGTTCAAGTATTTGATGCTCTTGAAGGATGTAGTTGCCTCTTTTATCGTAATTTCCGTCTTGAAATATTATCACACTTAACAAATACCTCAACTGCAATATTTGTATATGAATTTCATCTTTCGTGGATGCAAGTAAATAAAAACTTCAATTTTAATAGTTACCAACTGATAAATGAAGGAACACAATGTTTATTAGACGAGCTTAAGCGAGGATTCAATTTGACATACTGAAAAAAATTGGTGTTCATTTTCATGTTTTTTTTTTTCAAATGTTTTTTTGTCGGTTCTCCACAGGTCAAAAGGCTACAGCTATCAACTTCAAACTTTTTTTTGGTTATGGTTCCTCATCTAACTTGGATATGTGTAGTTTTGTGGCATTATCGGGTGGTACGTTTCATTTTTATGAATTTCAGAAATTTCAAAAATACTCATTAGAATAACACAGCGGAAAAAAAGAAAATATTTTTATTTTCCAAAAAAGAAAAAAAAATTACCTGAAGTTGAACTACATTTTGATACACATTTCTGGAAATTATCAACCTGATCGGGTCAGCCATTTTAAAGAAAAAACATAAAATGTGCTGAATTGGCACCACTCGAAGCAGTTTTTACCCATTCACAACTTAAATGTCACCCAATTGGCGAATGTAGGCAAAAATTTGGCAAAAAAGTCGACATACTATTACTATCCGCTCGTATAAAAACGCATATATGGCGTTTTCCTATTGATAATAATAACGAAATGGATCGAAGTATGATGAAACTGATAACAGTGTCAAAAACATCAATAATAATCACGTAATCTTCTCTTATCTGATAACTATATTCGTGATCAATAATTTCATGAACGTTCGTTGTGAAATGAGAGTGGTGAAACATCTGTACCGAAAACAAATAATTTAGAAATCGAAAACTAGTTCGTTAAAAATACCGTAAGCAAATGTGAGATATTGACCAAGAGCTCTTGGCTCATTCAACTGAGACACTGCTTGAGAAAAAGATCGTTCCGCATCGTCAACATTTCATCTCACCCACTTTTTCGAACCCTCAAGTAAGTCAGCAGTTGGTGGGGTCGTTAAGTATGATTGAGAAAAATGAAGTAAATGGGGTGCATGAAAGGTGCTTATAATTATGATTATCATTATATTTAATTATAATTAAATTAATTAATTAATTAAATCATTTAATTTTAATCATATTATTGTGAATTCAACCAGTTTTTAGATGATTATTCAATTAATGTCATCACATTATTGGTATTGATTCTTCACGCCATGAAAATAGCCCTACAGTCAAACCACATCGTGACTTGGTGAATCTATAGACAATTCAATAATGAATAAAAATTTTTCACCCGAAATATAATTTTCCTTTTCGATTAGTTTTTTTTACCTTCTTCATCACTGTTGCCCATTCCTCCCCCCACTGTACTGTGTACCAACAACAGATCCCTCGTCCTCATCTCGACTCCCCACGTATCCCACGCATCCTCTTTCCTCCCCTCGACGTGCAACGTGGCGTCCAGGATGAAGACGAGAGGTTTCCGTGACAACGCCCCCGCCTTGTCGCCGGCCAGGAGGTGCGTCCAGAGCATGTTGATGCAGTAAGTCTGGTCGGCTGCCCAGAACTGACCGTTAGCAGCTTCGTGTGTTAATAGCACCACCACGAAGCAGTCACTGTTTCTTGTGTACTCTTCGTCGTCTATTCCACGGGTCACTGAACAAACAGATTAAATTCAGTTTAGATTTCGATTCGATTCAGTTTCAGATACATATTTAATTCAGCTTGAATTCAGAGTTTCGATACAGATATAGTTACGAATCTGCTACAATATACAATATTACTGAAAAAAGACTCGATGTTTTTTTTTAATATACAATATATTTTTTATATTCTTTCCATATATATATATATATATATATATATATATATATATATATATATATATATATATATATATATATATATGTTACCGCCGATCTTAGAGATGGCGATGAAAGACCAGTGGACTGTATATTGAGGGTGCCGACTTGGCATTAATAATCAGGCGAGCATAATCCAAACTCGGATTATGCCTCACCCCAAAACGATACGTATTTGGTCTACGTCGACTTGACGTTGTTATTGACCAAATCAAAGAATAAATAGAAAGCGAAACAAAATAGATCAAACCTGAGTGGTGTCCCCGCACACCATTCGAATCAACAAGAAACAAAAGCTTGAGAGAAAATAAAACAACCAACTTCGTAAATGATAAAGACCAAAACAATGTGAAGAATTAGAAACAAGAAAGTATGGAAAGAGGTCCTATTAACGACTCAAGAAGAACGAAAAATAGAAAAGAAACAACTGCGTACATGCGAAATAATGTACAGTACGTCCGAACTCTAACAAAGTAGAGAAGGACGGGAGATGCTCACACAACAAGAGCTGGTCGAGAATATGAGCGAATTCACCCACTTGACGAGCGACTAAGAGACGTCCGAACTGAATCGAGTATGGACAAGAACTGAATACTCGACGAGAGCCGTTTCGAGACGTCCGGTCTGGATCGAGTATAGCAGAGAACTGAGCTGCGAGGCCTGACGGGTTCAGGCAACGCGAGAATGGCGAGCTGTGATTGGATGCAGCACATCGCGTGACAACCCACCAGCCAACCAGCACTGAGAAAGGAAGGTCGACTAGAAACACGGTTTGCAATGTATAAACAACATTCCATGACGCAAACGAATGATTTCATGTTCAAATGACAAACTAGGGAAAACGAGCTAGCTGGTCTCAAAAGACCGGCGTTAACATACCGCCCACCAAAATGAACATTTTAAAGCTGAGGTAAACGATACGGAAAATTAGGAACATGAAATTGGAACATCAAACTGTTCGTAAGAAGCCTTGTAACTTCATAGGCAACGTGAGCATGAGATTTTCACCGAGTAATTGGATTGCTTCCCAATTGGGTCGGAGAACAGCAAAGAAATCGCACATGATCCGAGCGATTCATTGAGGAGAAAACGCAACCATTTTATTCAATGGTCGCTGACTTTTCAAAAAAAATGAAAAAAGAGAGAACAACAAGAAAGTAAACATGAAAGAATGAGCAAAGCACCAATGCGTGCTTTGAACAGAAAGAATACACAAATGGAGGCAAATCTGCCATTGGAGGCTGCATAGGCTTGGAGCGAAACTTGTGGCAAGTAATGCACTGGTGTATGCGCTGCCGCAACAAACCGCGCAGAGAAACGATTCAGTAACGCTGCTGTATCAGCGCCTGTACCGTTCTCGGGCCGGAATGTAGCGATGTTCGGTGGAAGGCATCGCAAATGAGAGATGCGAGGTGAGCTTCTTTGGGGAGTAGGATTGGGTACCGAGCCTCTTCAGGAAGAGAAGAGTGACGCAATCTTCCGCCCACCTTGAGTAAGCCCGAGGGTTCGAGAAAAGGTTTCAGCGAAGCGATCCGGGATGAAACCTGTCCCTGTTTGGCAAGCTGGCTGATCTCGGTTGCATAAAAGTGGTTTTGAGTGACTCTTATGATCAGTTCAAGAGCGTCTTGCAGCTCCACAGGTTTTAAAGAACCCGTAGGAGGGAGAATCTTGGATCGTTTCGCCAATAAGAGACGGGCAAATCGAACTACATACCCAAAGACCCGTTGTGCTTTGAGAAGTGTGGAAAACTTTCGAAAATTCACCAGGAGAGGATCTACTTTGACCGTTGTGGCCAAAGTGACCATGGAAGGCTTAATGTCTGGCAATTCAGACAATAAATCAGTGGAAGGCACAGAGATAGGCCACAGAGCATGGGGACTCCTGAGAAAAGAAGGACCCGAGAGGTACAACGGGTATTCCATGAGCTGAGAAGGCAGTATTCCACGAGAAGCGCAGTCAGCGGAATTTTCTTCGGAATCCACGTGTGCCCAATTGGTAGGAGTGGAGTTGTCGAGTATCTCCACTACTCGGTTGGCGACGAATGTCTTCAGTCGATGTGGAGGGGTGGCAAGCCACGCGAGCACAATAGTCGAATCAGTGTAGAGGGTTACTGACTCCACGACAAGAGTGCTGAGTGAGGGAAGAGTATCTTTCAGCACACGCGTTAGAAGCAAAGCAGCAGAGAGTTCAAGCTTAGGGATGGTCAAGGGTTTGACCGGGGAAACTTTACTCCTTGCTCGCAACAAACTAATATGCGAAGTTGCATGATTCGTTGTGTGAAGGTAAAGTATCGCAGCGTAGGCCTTCTCGGAGGCATCACAAAAGCCTACAAGTCGATGTATGCCTTGTGAAGCAGGAAATGCGCGTGGAACTCGGAAGTTCGAGAGAAGACAGATCTCGGCTACCGCGTCCAACCACCTTTGAGCAAGAAGCGGTGGTAAAACGTCGTCCCACTGCACCCGCGATAACCAAAGTTGCTGAAGAAAAATCTTCATCCAGCATACGAGCGGGGTGAGGAATCCCAAAGGATCAAAAATGCGCGCAATGTACGACAAGACCGTGCGCTTCGTTACCACGCCTTCGAATGGTAAGGTGTGGAATGAGAAATCATCCGATCGGGGATCCCAGAACAGACCAAGGATCTTGATGCCCTGATCGTCATCCGAAAACACGACTGGAGTCTCTAGATGATCCTCCGGAAGTGGACTCAATGCTTCTGGGAGGTTACTGGCCCACTTTCGGAGTTCGAAACCTCCACTAGCTAGAAGAGCCTGTAATTCCGATTGAAGAATGCGAGCTTGAGCGACGTCTGCTGCGCCAGACACGATGTCATCCACGTAGATTTGAGATATTAAAGCACGCGAAGCATTGGGGAAAGGAGCCCCTTCGTCGTGCACGAGCTGCTTCAGCACTCGTTGAGCAAGAAAAGCTGACGGTACGAGCCCATATGTGACCGTGTTGAGCTCATATTCTTTTACTGGAGAGTCTGCATTGGGTCGCCAAAATATGTGCTGATATTTGCGGTCAGATGGTTGGACCAGAATCTGACGATAGATCTGACGAATGTCAGCACAAATTGCGATGGGATGAGAACGAAATCGGGTTAAAACGCCCGGGAGTTCGCTCTGAAGCTTGGGACCACTGAGTAACAGCTGATTCAAAGAGGCGCCTCTCTCATCTGGAGAAGAGGCGTTAAATACCACTCTCAGCTTCGTGCTGGAGCTGGTAATCTTGTGCACACAATGATGCGGAATCACGTAGTTCGAAGAGGTGCTTGCAAGTTGCATGTGGTTCGATTGAATATAGTCTTGCATGAATGCTTGATACGCAGCATCATGCTCAGGATTGCGTTTCAGTCGCCGCTCCAGACTCAAATAATTCTGGAGGGCGGCCTCACGATTGTATCCGAGAGGAGAGGATGTGTTCTTGAAAGGGAGTGCTACCGAATAGCGTCCGGAAGGGTTCCGTGAGTGCGTAGATAGAAAATGCTCCTCACAAAGTTCATCGTCCGGATCAACTTGAAGAGGACGTGAAACTTCTTCCGATTCCCAAAACAATCGAAGAGTACGATCCAATGGAGAACCAGTGCAAGCAAGCAGAGAGAGCGGAGGCTGGAACTCGGCATCCAAACACCGAATAGGACCCAAAACCACCCAGCCGAAGACCGTGTTTATGGCAGATGGACTGCCACTCATCACAATATCACCTGACTTTTCGAGAATATCAGGGTATAAATCGGCGCCGATCAAAAAGTCGATCTGATCGGGCACATGAAAGCGGTCGTCGGCAAGAGAGAGACAGCGATAACGTTCAAACACCTCAAGCGGAACGGTGGTGGTTGGAAGTTGACTCGCTATCGCAGGCATAACGTAGGCTTGTACGCTGAGAGAGGTTGCAGGGGTGAACCGGGAAGCGATGCTGCATTGAACAGTCCCGATTACCCGAGCACTAACGTGACCAATACCAGAGAGTTCGGAATGACAAGGATTGATTTTCAATCCTAGCTTCTGAAGGAACGAGTGAGTGAGAACAGAGATTTGTGAACCACAGTCGATAACCGCACGGATAGGTTGCAGTTGACCGTGAGAGTCGCGGATCAAGGCGCGAACAGTGCCCAACAGAGCTGTGGGTAGCACTGGCTTGCTTGTCTTGACTTGACAAGCGAGAGTTTGAGGATGAGGCGAGGTGGTCTCCGGATGAGAAGAGACTTCGGTTGCTATTGTGTCACGAGTCAAGGGGTTGATTCGTGCGGTGTGTAACAGCGAATGATGTTTGTTACTGTGACAAGTACCGCAAACACTCTTAGAGGTGCATTGCGGTCTGAGATGAGCGCCCATGCAGTTGAAGCAGCGTTGTAGGCGACGTAACGTGTTGTATTTGTCGTCAACGGACTGTTGCCGAAATACGGAACACGAGTATAGAGTATGCTCCCCTTTGCAGACTGGACACGAAGATTGTTTCGTGGTCGATCTTGCTGATTTACTCTGCTCGCGAGATTTAAAGCTGACGGGCGGAGGATTCGCAACTAACAACGAATTGATTCGCTTTGTGGAAGGAGGAATAGCTTTTGAAGAGCTAGCTGCTTGTTTGTCGAGACCACACAATTCCATCGTCCTGGACTGCTCTTCAATGAATTTTATCAATGACGCGTAGCTAGGAGTGCTGTGCGAAGAATGTTTCTGTTCGAAAGCCTTGCGCGTTGATGTGTCGAGATTTGTCAGTGCTAACGAGAAAAGCAGAAAATCTGACAAATCTTCGATATTCAGAGCTTTCAACGCTTCAATCGAAGTTTTGTGAACTTTCAGAAATGATTGCAGCCCAGAATGTGAATTGGTTTTGAGAGGCGTAAATTCTAAAACCTGTTGAACATACGTGGTGGCTAACAACCGAGGGTTATGATACCGACTGACAAGAGCATCCAATGCCACAGAATAATTGGCTTCCGTAATCGGAAACCCGGAGACGACAGACAAGGCGTTGTCTTTGAGGGTGGTCCTCAAATAGTGGAATTTCTGAACTTGATTCAGGTCGTTGTTCTCGTCGACGAGAGATTTAAATAGCGAATAGTACTCCGTCCATCGAGTAATATCACCAGAGAATGCCGGCAACGCGATTGTCGGCAATGAGATGGCTCGAAAACCATTTTGATTTGGCGGCGGAGGCGGCTTGGGCGTCGCCGCGGCAACGGCGTCGAGATACAGCTTACGAGTCGCATACAGCATTTCCTCAAAGCTTGCTTCAACAGCGTCGACCGGTAATGCATCGTCACTGTTGTCAAGTTGAGCATTCAATGCCATTATTTCGTTCTGAATGCCTTCAAAGTTGGCTTCCAAAACGTCAAGCTTGTCGAAACGAGATTTGTAAGACGAAGCATCGTCACTCTCAAGCATTTTGAAAGCATCATACGAGCGTTGTAGCGCTGTGTATATTCGCTCACGTTTGGCTTTAAACAATGATTGTTGTTTCTCCATCTTTGAAGCCATTGTTGTGGATGAATATTCACAAAGCAAAACCAAGAAGCCAGCACAAGTATCGAAGACTTG
>OZ023336.1:27103245-27105745 GCA_964007535.1 Brachyptera risi
TAAAATTGAAAATACCAAAATTCAAAATATTTGTAATTACTCACCATTAGGCCCTAACTTATGTCGACGAAGCAAATGGTGTGAATAGCGATATTGAGGAGATGAAAACACTCTATATTGTCGTGATGGAGTTCAGATTCTAGATTTGAATTATAACAAAATCAACCTTTTACCAGACATTTTGTTATCTACCTCATTCTTATCAGTCTTGATACGCCTTGCCAGATAACGTCATTTGTATCACGTTTTTTTTTTTTTTTTTTTTTTTTTTTATCAATCTTTTTTTCACATACAAAAATACACATGACAGTCAAAAAATCCACAAAGTCTTCAAAGAAGACTTGACTGTGGGAGAAACAAAGAATATTATGATCTGTATATTTTTTTAATTTTTATGTTGAATTTATGAAGAATTTATGAAGATATTATTATCCATATAATTTATTGTGTCCATATAATAGCTCAGGGCGCGCTCTAGTAAATCAAATAATTTTACTAAAGATGAACTCTCAAAAATATGTATTGTTCGAATTCATATCAAATCAATTACATGAAATATCAAAACAAATATACTCTTCGATACCATATTTCAGCTATTGATTGAGTTAAGGGGAATGTGCACTGAAAAGTAAAAGTCTGGGGATATTGGTATGAAATTTTGGGATTAGGTTAATAATATAGTGGAAAAAATATAAAAATTGCAAACATTCAATAATTTTCTTCTCTTAATAATCAATTAAAAACTAAGGACTATAATAACAACTTGTACGGGTCAAGATAGAGTGAATGATTTGATCGGGCTGAATCTCGGATTGAATAACAAGTTCTTTGTGGTTATATAGAAAACGCTATAGTTGTAACCATGATTATATTCCGGTATTGATGTAAGAACTGAATTTTCATTCGAATTGCATCAGTGAATTCAACATTATCCGTGTTTGCTTAACGACCCCCCAAACAGTCAGATCATTGGAGGGTCGGTTGCAGATATTCCTATTGTTACGAGAAGTTATTTGTTTGTGGATAAATGATTAGGTTTGGAAAAAATAATCAATATATTCACTCTTATTATTGATTCAAAATGTTTTTGTACATTGTATTCCGTACAACTGACCTCGCCTTTTCATGTTAGAAAAAAGTCACAACTTTTTCAGCGAAAAGATAAAACAATAAAAAAACACCCATCCCAATGACGAATGTCTACTTCACAATATCACCAGAAATGTCATACAATGTTGGAATATCCATGACCGATAAGAAAAGAATGACGTAAAAAACATAATGAAACTAATGAACTATTATATTTTCAAACAAATAATTTGATCTTTATTGATTTATCAAGACTCATATGAAGATTACGTGGAAATAAAGAAGTTCAAAGACACACAATTACTATTGTTTGAATCCTTCCGACAAATATCTCTCAATTGACAGTATGAATCGTTTTCCCAAGAAGATTAGAGAGAAATAAGAGGAAACCAACAATCAATTTATGTAATGGTTATAATAATTCTTCGATCGATAAGATACGTATCAAGGGAGATAAAAAAATTACGATAAAAATTTATCAAAATACAAAATTCCAAATTCTGGTCAGTAGTGAAATCTAATCAAACCGAGTCGACTAGCATGGCAAGCAATAAAGTCAACTTCAAACAATTGGTGAAGTGCAACAATGTCGTTTCCCCATAGGAAGGCTGTGATCTTCAATCAGGAAGAGTTCGACAACGATCCCGAGGGAAGGTTCGTCAGAAAGGGAACATGGGAAGATCTGTTGGTGTTGCAGCGGGGGTTCGAACAGTACGGCATCGAGGTGGACTCGCACAAGAATCCCACCAAGGATCAAATAATGGGGATTACGAATCAAGGTAAAAACAGTTCGACGTTGACTATTTCGCAATGGATGTAAGAGGGTCACAAGATGACTTTCCTCAACTGCGTAATCATGACAACATGGTACGTGTTCATTATCTCCCTATCACTGTGAAAATTAACAGTTTGTTAGAATGATAACATTTTTTATTTTTGTTTTTTTGACAAAAACAACATAGACATACATATAAATGAATGAACCGTCACGTGATGTCCACAAAGTCCTATAGAGAGCTTGACTGTGAATTAAATACATGAAAATAATAGAAAGAATATCGTGTAATGCGATGGTTGAAGAAAAAGTAACATAACAAGGTCGAATCATTACAAACTAAATTAAATATGCTATGAAATGAACAAGGTGGAGTTGAACAAGGTTGAACAAAAACCCAAATACAAGTCTCTCAAAAAAATACACTATACCTAGTGCCTGATGTTTTTATCTCGGGGGGAGGGGGGGGGGACGACGAGCTGCGGGGGGGCTTCGCCTCACCCCCCCCCCTGCAGGAATGCCTGGATTCAACACTGGCTACACGAGTCTGATAAGTACCTTCAGTCTTCAACCAGTAACACGATATATCATTCCAGAACGTAATGAAGCCATCTTGAAAAACACCGCCCTCTTGAT
>OZ023336.1:27108245-27138245 GCA_964007535.1 Brachyptera risi
AAACAGAAAACTAAACCACTAAATTGCGGTTTTTCACTTACATTCATTCGCGGTGGTGCAAAACAATTCTCAATGCTCCACTGAATACATAATATATATATCAGTTCATGAAAATAATAATAATAAAAAATCAAACAATCTTCACTTTATTGAAAACGTGCTAATCATTTTTTTTCCATTGTCTACTCTCTCTTGCACATTACTGTACAATGACATCGCATCAGAAACTTTATAGAACAAACTCGATTGATGAAAAGAAATGAACAGTCGACGTGCTGAAGGTGAAAAAGAAGATCGAGAAAGAGAGAGAGAGAGAGAAAAAAGAACGTGTAAAAATCAGTGTGAAACTATATTTCATACTGTTTGATGAAATGGTAATAGCTGGTAGATCTAGGCAAGTAGGGTACCAGTTACGAATGTCACGTCAGTTACCTATAAGAGTCTTCCACTTTAGTCAATGACCATCACAATCATCTGCTACGTTCTACAAGAAGGATATTCATACTCAATCATGGTGGCCAACAAAACCGTGAGTTACCAACATTTAATTAATAATATTTTCTGTTTAAGTATTATCTTTAAGGTCATTACATATCGATAGTTATCATTATTGATAGTTTAATGAACTCATATTAAAATATGATTTAAATAGTTTCATTGTGAATTTTATTGAAAACGGCATAAATCTTAAATTGACTGATTAAAATTGTCTGTACTTGTTTTATAAGATCACTGATCAAGGATTAACAATTATTAATGTGGGGTTAATGAACTTTGGTGATGATAAATTGTAATCGTGATAGTTTATTGTTCTATCAAATTAGCCTAATTAAGTTATAAATTGTGAATTGACTGATTAATAATATGATAATGATTAAATTCTGTGGACTTCATACCATAAGTTTCTTGCTCATGAATAATGAGATAGTCTTGTATGATGAACATAATAATATATTGTTATAAATAACAATAGAATACTGAGATCATAAATCAGTAAAGTTTGAATCCACAAATCAACGAAAAATTGTTTTATATAATAAGATCGAATTCGATTATTCATAAAATTATGTTCATTGTTTGCCCAATAACCCCACCAACGGCTAGTTTATTTGGGAATACGTATGATCGGATGGGAAATGAATTCACGTGTTTAAAAATATGCCTCAAGGAGGACTAGGAACCGTATTCGAATTGACTTTAGTTTCCATGATAATGCCTTTAGTGATTGAACCATACGAACGACTCGGATCAAATTATACAACGAATTAAAGTAAAATACTACTTCCAATTTTTCCTTATTGTTATCAATTATTGTTCACATAAATGATGAATACACTGAACAGTCAAATAGAATCCACAAAAACTCCAAGGAAGACTTGACTGTGGAAGAAAAAAACAATATTATAGTCTGTATATTTTTTAGTTTTAAGATTTTATATATTGATTCATGTAAGGCGATTGAGAAAGAGTTAATATAATTGATGAATTGAGTGGCAATGGAATATGAATGAAAAAATAAGAAATATGATGATGTTATGAAATATGTTCGATTCACACATTGTTGCCATGAGCGGACAACAATGTACACCAAACAGAGTTCACGAATCACCACTCAAGTCAGTAATTGTTTGTTTGCTCTCAACTTCCATAGTTGCTATGGTAACCAATCAGAATTCTGTCTCCAGAGAGATATTGTTATTTCACGGAGCAACAACAAGAATCACTTGTAACCAGGTTAATTGATTGTCATAAATGAGCGGACCAATGAACGAACAAGTTCTGAATCAAGTTTACGTTCTGAATTGATATCGCGCTAATTTGAATCAGTGAGAGTCGCTTGCATTAATTGTGGGTCTCCAGTTTAACTGATATATTGAATACACACACACACACACACATATATGTATATATATATATATATATATATATATATATATATATATATATATATATATATATATATATGTATATATATATATATATGTATGGAATTTATTGGTGAGATTATTACTGAATATAAGCTGTATCGAAATTAAAATACAGTTACAGAGTTCAGTTCAAGTCAGTTAGCCCCATGTTAGTCCAATGTTGATGATTCCGGAAATGAAAAATGGAAAATATAATCCAAAAAAATACACCTAAAATTGAGTAAATCAAATTATAGTTGTGAGTGACGAACCAATCTGAATAATTCTTGCGATTTTGTGTATCATCTTAGTTTACTTCTTCAACGAGAAACTTTCTTCACGTGGACTTGTTGCATTGACCTGGGCTCAGAAACGCGCAAATATGTATTTTCACAGATAATTGAGGTCGTTTCAAATCATCTATTCATCCTCACTCTGTATGTTCGCGTTTACCATGATATGCATTATTATAATGAATATATCAGAAGGATTAGACACGTTCAGGTCATTATTTGAACAGAGAAAACAAGTTAATACGATAATTTATATCCTTCAGACTGGTTAATGATGATTAAATTTTGTTGAAACGTCATTTATACCATTGAAGTTCAAGATGGAGGAAAGTTGATCCAATTTTAGACTCAAAATGAGTGATTACAAAGATTTTATACTAAAAAAAATATTGTTGATGATGTTTATTCCAAACTATAATGTTACAATCATATTGGGTTTCGGACCATTCGTATCAAAAATTAACATCAAATTACTCGACCACACAAAACCTAGCAGGCCCGATACACTGATATATGAAACAAATAATAATTGACGACTAGTGATTGACCCGCCCATAAACGTCACAAAACAGAACATCCAATCAAATGGGCTTTGTTATGTGGGAAATTTCACATTGACCTATCAGAGTATCTCTAAATTCCCACATGAAGTATAGATCCAGGTGGCTTGGGCGATTAGCAACGCCTATCACTAGTGGTCAATTCTCATGGTGATATATCTGATGAAAGTTATCCTCCGGTGGAGAAAAGGAAGTTTTATTATTACTTTTTTTTTCATTGTTATTCCATTACCATTATTTATTATATATTATTTTATCATCGTGAATGATCATACAGAGGTTAGTCCGTTCGGAATGCTGGCCGAAATAACACAGTACACTGTTAGAAGTACAGTAGTGTGAAGTAATAATAATTATACTTTATTCATTTTTGAGTAGTACAGTAGCAAAAAACACAGAAATAACAATTTACATATACGAATTTAAAAATGAGATGATTATTTAACAAGAATGAAATGGCGAGGTTCAGATACATGAGTTTCTGCTCTTCCACCTAACCTTATGAGTTATGACTAAAATGCAAATGATAATGTAATAAAAAGAACTATACATTCAAAAATGGAAAAGGAAAAAGAACAGAAAGTTCAAAGAAAATAGTGATGGTATGATAATCTGGTGAATATATGTGAAGAATGTACTAAACGAAGTACTAAAGCCACATTGCTGGTTTTGCAGAATTTCTCAACACTCGGTTCGTGTTTGAGTAGTCCCAACTCCAAAGTCAAGGCATGAATAGGCAACCAAACTAACACCATCGTAATGCTGGAATCAATTATTATCTATATTACAGGCGTAAACGCAATCTCTAAAATCATGATTATTTAATGGCACGTATTCCTTTTACTTAGAACGAAAAGTTTTCACTTCATTGATTGATTGTAATATGATGGCAAATCACGATTCATGACTCCTCATTTTCAAAATGTAATCTAAATTCATTTAAGAATGATTTCATATATTTTTTAAATGTAGAACATGTCAGAAACATGTACGTCATACATTGTATCACTGAAAAGAAATCGTTTTATCTTATTTCATTCATCACTTTATTTCATTTAAGTATATGTAGTATTTAAGTGATTTTATACTCACTCGGTATGATTTAATTGTGATACTTTTACCTTCGAGTGTGACATTGAAGAGAGAAAAAGAGAGAAAGAGAGAGAGAGAGAGAGAGATAGATAGAGAGAGAGAGTATGACAAATGATAGGTGGTCTTGTTAATGGTTCAGGTAGAGATCATTATGAAAGTGACAGTTTAGTAGTTATAACTCCTCCAATGCAGGCTACATCTTCACAGTGTATCTCTTAATACTTGAACTATTAAAACCAATTCGAAACATTTTCACTCAATTAATGATAATTTTAACCGTTCGATAAAGACATAAGTATTAAAATGAATGAAACATTGAGGACAAAATCCGTTGTAATTGGTTTGATTGTCACTATTATATCGCTTTCTCAAGTAGATACTCGATTTTATCTCTTATTATTTGCTGGAAGAGAGAACTTCCTACTTCATATCTGAGGTCATTCAATAAACGAATTGATAATTGGAAAATGAAGTACTTTATTGTAATTGCTTGTCATTCGATGGGAAATTTAATACTTGAAATCCAATCACAAATAAAGAAGAATAGAAACACAATTGTTGAAATGAAGTTTGCTGATTCATTGATATTATGATGACAGTAGTCATGAGAAATATTGTGATGCCAATGGTAGTTTTAGAGAAAGAAATAAAAATTGCCTCAATGAATCAGATTCAGTTATGTAAAGAAAATGAATTAGTTTATTGGGCGCTGATTAGATGATTAAAATATGTTATCACCCTCAGTAACTTATTCTATTCTTGTACCTTTGCTCAATTATCTTGATTGAAACATTTTTAGTATTCGTAGAGTGCGGTTGAGATTGAAAACTGAAAAGTAGTAGCATTTGAGTGTTCAGTTTACTCTGAATAGCAGTGTAGGTAACATCCCAATATATTTATACATACGAAAGTCTGTATGACTTCTTGTAAACTGGAAATAATCTCATCAAGCAGCGAAGAAGAATGATCACACAGAATGCAGTAACAGTTTATTGTTGATTATCAAAAAATACAATTATTACACAATTATTGTTCACATTTGGCGACAAAACCACCTCAAAGTTTTGAAACAATGAAGAGGTGCCACTTCTAAACGGTCCTTGTTGGCCTCAAGTGAGAAACAACTATTCCATACCAAGATCTATGTATGAAAAAAAGTTGATTGTGTTATTTGTTTGCAGTTATTTGTCGTCGCAATGTTGGTACTAGCCGTCGTTGGGCCAACTGTTGCTCGTGTCTACTTGTTGGAAGATGGCGTCAATCATGATGGTAAGTCAGAAGTCCTGAAGTCTTTAAGTCGATTGTTGAAATAATTGTAGTAGATTGAAACGCTGAAAATTAATTTGTTATCATTTGGATAGTAAATTATATGATAGTAGCTTTGGAATTATCATAAATCTAGTATAGTGCCTGATTATAAAGTAGAGTATTGATGGTATATGAAATAAGATAATGAATAATAAATACAATATTGAGTAATGAATCATTGATTCCATTCTGCATGTCATTAAATTCAGTAAATCATTTTACAATTTCAAATACGATTTTAAACACATTTTCTGCACGTACATTGTAAAAACACATATTGGTGATTCAAGTATAGCATTGTACACACATTCAAGTAGATTGTATTCTGTAGTTTAGTAGCGGTATTAGCGGTTTGTATTGTTGTTTTAGGAAATGATCGCACAACCATCGAAAACCAAACTGTAAACACGATTTCAGAACCAACCCCACTCACACAGACCACGTTAAACACCTCCACATTCCACATAGCCAAACCGCCAGACCTGAACTCGCGCATTTATAAAATATCAGCAGATGAATATCACAATGTCGTCACTAAGAACACATCTTCTATCGGTAAGATGGATCTTGTAAATGGACCACGAAGGCCAAAAAATAACGATCCTCATTCTCCATTTCATGATTCTTCGTATTTAAATAATTCCGATACCAAATTGATGTATAACGCAACAAGTTTCCCATACGGTAACACGAATATCAATAAATCACCGTTGGGAAATAGAAAAGCGGTTGATATTGCACTTTTATCGCGACGAGAAACTGGGTTTCAGGATAGAAGTGATACTGACATCGATGAGGATCTTAATTACTCTAGACAATACGACAGAAGTAGTTTGAACTATTCACAAGAGGATCCGTCATTTAAACCAGTCCAGAGAAGTAATCAAACATACAGGCGGCCACAGACCGCTATTAACTATGATCCTGCCACACAAACTGACAGATTCGTTCCGAAAAAAACTCGTGTGAGATTTAATCCAAACGTTCCACTCACTTCGATTCCAAGTATTTCGTTACATACCAACTTGAATGTGCATAGACCATTTGGTAGCGCGTCAATGGTCGTTCCGATCGCTCAAAGAAACTCAAATAACCCAACTTTGAACCCAAGCAGAAATCAAAACGTTGCATCTTCGAGACCAATCACTCAAAATGTCTCGAATGGTACACCTTTGAACTCAATCACTGAAAGGAATCCAAACGGTCCATCTTTGTTTCCAATAACTGAGAGAAACCCAAATAATCCATTTTCAAATTCAATACATCAAAGAAACACGAATGGACAAACTTCGAATCCAACCATAGAAATACATTCCGAAAGTCCGTCTTCGAATTCAGTAACTCAAAGAAATCCAAATAGTCATTTGTTTCCTATAACTGAGAGAAATTCAAATAATCCGTCATTAAACTCGACTCCTCAGAGAAATTCAAATAGTCCTTCTTTGTTTTCAATAACTGAAAGGAACCAAAATGATCTATCTTCCAATTCAATATCCCAAAGGAATCCGAATAATCCGTCGTTGAATTCAATCGCCCAGAGGAACCCAAATAGTCCACTGTTGAGCTCAATCGCTCAGAGGAACCCAAATAGTCCATTGTTGAGCTCAATCGCTCAAAGACAGCCAAACAGTCAGTCTTCAAATATCCCCCAAACAAGCGAGCCATCGCAGCCGGCGAGGATAAACTCGAAACCAACGTACTTCGAGACGTCAAAACGTCCAGTGTTGCCAAATCGCAATGAACAACAAAACTCACAAATCAATAACCTCAATGCACAAAATAATGCGTATTACAACACCCGGCAACCTTCACATACACTACAAAATGGCGGCACATCAAATCCCATTCAAGGACCAAAGTCAAATATCAGTCAAAAACCGTACAATCCAAAACCGTCGATCCGACCTTTCGTTCCACAAACCAAAACACAACAGCAAGATTACCAGAAGCGTTTAACATCGACCAACATCAACTCTGATAGGAAATCCTCTTCGGACGCTTTTCTTGCCAGCAAGCAACAATTGCAGTCCAATATCATATCACCTCATCAGCCTTACAGAACACATATCAGTCAAGACGGTGAGAGATATAGGCCATCACATCCCGTGCAGAACACCAAACATCCCAATGAAAGAAATCAAAACTCTAATATCAATCTGAGCGAACGTTTCCAATACGGTGAATCTTTGAAGAGAGACCCCAACTTTGGCTATGATAATGCGGCACTGAGCAACAGACAAAGACCGAGTCATCCACATCATGAAGTATTAAGTACTTCATTGAAATCAGTGAATCCAACAGGCCACTATCCGACAGGGTTGTCTGCAGGACACAATACACAGTATAAACTGATGCCAATACACAATATAAAGTCTGGATCGGCAAACTACCCTTCATATGCAAAAATACCATCTGGTTCTCCAATCCGACACAGTCAAACCCAGCAGTTTCACAATCAACCCTCCGGTCAGTTCGTTTCCAGCATCCCTAAGGATCATTCGAATCAGTTCAGTTCCTACGAGCAATCTTCTCATCACAATGGATTACATGTAATCAACCATATTCCTTCAAACAATCCTCAATATCATCAAACTCATTCGGGAATAATGTCCCACGGACATCCTTCCCAGTTCAATCCTTATCTTCACTCTGGACAAAGTCACACTCCGCCTCCACATAGAATATCCAGCTCTCTCCCGAATCCATCTCACGAAACCGCGAACAAAAACACGGGAATACATCATATGATTCCCGGTTCAGAACAACGGATTCCTCAACAAGAACAGGAACATTCTCCGAGTGTGTACAAAACACAAAGTCACTTTGCCGCTGGTTTAACACCTGTTGATCTGCACGAATACGCCGCTCCTTCTGCGCATGGTGTGGTCCACTCGAGTCCAGTGAAGCCATTGGTAGAATACGACAAGTCCATGTCCGAATACAACACCGGTTTGAATGCGGTATTACGTAAACCGTTACGACCAATCAGTGTGTATAGTGTAGAAGAGACGCCAGAAAGTTCAGATTATCCCAGTCCGGACATCAACTCGGGGCATGTTGAGCGTCCGTCTTTACCGGGTCCTCCGTACGGAGACGACGATGAAATAGCGAAATTCGGAGCTCCAATCAACTCCAATAAGGGAAGTAATTCAGAGGCAGGTAATTCCAAACCTTACGAAAACGACGACGAAGAAGATGAGGAAGAAGACGAAGAGGAGACTCTTCCCAGACATCCAGGACAGTCTGCTTTCAATTCCTACGAACCTTCAAAGTCCTCGTTATCATCATACGACGCTCCTCTAATACCTAATGCCAATTACGACTCACCTTACAAGCCAAGCAATTCATACGAATCTGATGATAAACCCTACATTCCTCATACTGTACATCCCAGCTTATCACATTACGAGAATGATAAGCCTTCATACCCTCCATACGCTCCCAAAGTGGTTACAAAACCAAGCTCAGTTCACGATGTTCTGAGCGAATCTGAAAATCCTCATTACAGTAATTCTAAGATCCCGTTCCATAGTTCCTCAGTTCCTAGTTCCAGTTACGGTGTTCCGTACGACACTCCCACCTATAGTTCACCGCCGTCCGATACACACAGCACGTCCCATGGTTCCGGAGCAGCAGTTCAGTCGTTTGTTAAAACCGATAAAGAAGGCAACTTTAAATGGGGTGTGAGACATAAAGTTGGCAGCCATTATGCTGGACGTTAATGTGTGACGTCATGTGGTAGTGAGCATGCGCAGTATCATCCAAGTATTGTAATGTAAGTTGTTTATGTTACAGTTTTGTTGGTGGTGGGAGTTGGCTATTTGGTTAGTTAGTCATTGAAACATTTTATGTATGCGATTTTGAGTTTTTTTTTTCAAATGTCAACTATGATAATGAGGGAATTATAATTATAAAGAGGTGAAGAATCATGAATAACGTTTAGTACCTTCAAATTCAGGCGTGCTATACTGAATATTAAACCATGAACCAATTTCTATAGATTGGATCGTGGCCCTTCCACCAATAAAAGGAAATGGAAAATAAAATAAACGTTGATGTGATGAATCTAGCATTCATGTTTTTCTGGTTGAGCTGTGAAGCATCGATTCATGAACTGATTTCACATTAGTCCTGGGTTCGAATCCCAGGTAATACATGGGATATTTTTGGTTAGTCGTTCATGATCACAAACATATTTTCACGTTATAGCACAAAATAATAAATTATACTGAAATCAATTTTGTAATCGAATATCAGAAAAGATGAGTGATCATCACTGAAATAACAAATACGTGAATTTATGAAAATATTTTCGAAATATTATTATAATTCTCCGATATAATAATAACTGTAACTACTTGTTCTCACAGCTCATATTTCCACAGCAGCTCATATAACAGCTGCGATGAATGCTAGTTCACTTTATTATCTATAGTCTATTTTCAAGTGATGCTAAACAAATTAGCAACAAGTGGACAACAATGTGACAAAATTTCACTCTCCAATCAATAATAAGGAATTAATTTTTGAGCCTTCTAAGTTTTCACAGTTGCATCGATGACCTGACAAAAATGATTTATTCCTCTGAATCTGCTCAATGCTATATTTTGTCTTGATGATGAATGATAAAATTCAATAATAACAATGATGAAATAGTTTTTATCTCAAACATATCAAGATACATACATGTACAGTACAATACGAAGTATTAGTATGAATATAAAGACTCCACAATTGGTTTTTATACAGATTTCATGAAAAGGAATGATAAGTTTGCGTGAGAGAGTGGTGCTCTTATGTGCGGACAAAAATATGTGGATACACATGGTGATTTTACAAGATGACAAAATTTTTTTTTCTTTCAAATTCAATTTTTTTTTAATTTTAAATTTTCTCTTTTCTCAGGATGTCACACTTTTTTGTGACAAGTGGAAAAAAATACCCTCAAATAATATTCCTCAACCACAACTTCCGTACTAGTGTGTTCGCCCAACCATTCCAGTTGCCATAGTAACCTAACAAAAATGTTATCTGCGCGTAGATTCCCTGGCCGCTGCCAGTGAGGCTCGTATCCGTCGCGACGGCCACCACCAGGGCGTCACCGGCCCCGTACACACGTTCGTCAAGACGGACAAACACGCCCACTTCAAGTGGGGCGTTCGACACCACGTGGGACACCAGTACGCCGGGTAAACAGTCACCTACTCGACCATAGACATCGACTTCCGCGTCAACAACATCGGACCGAGACATCTCTGACGAGGGCATAAACAAATCCGTATTGTAATTTTTTTAAATTCTAGTTTTGATGAAATAATTTTGGAATGTATTTTTATAAGAACAGTTACCATGATATCATATTTTTCATTCTGAAAAATTAGGAATTCATATTTTCCAGTTTTGGAGATTAAAATAAATTTCTAATACTCGCCCAAATCGTAGGTGTTCACTATAAATGTATAGTCTAGTTTTTGTCTATCACACACAAAAAACAAGATGGCGCTATAAGTTAACTTTGGCAACGATCTTTAGGTAGTTAGTCCCCGATTGGGGAATTTGTTAAGTTTTTCCTGCTAGATTTTCAAAATGTAATTCGAATAATCAAATTTTGAAATCTGCTCTTTACCAGTAATGTATTATTTTTTACGAATGATTGTTTTTTGTTTGATATTTAATTTGAATAATTTATGAAATTTCACCAATATTTTCTAACATTTCATTTCCTTTGAGCTCAACTAACACTCTTATTCCGTATACTCTTTTCTATCTTCAATCTCATAACAACGCCATTTCTATCACCCTTTATCCTTTTCCTCGTTCTTCTTACTAACTATTTCATTTCAACTACTAACACTTGAAACTGTACCATGCAAAGATTTTCTCATATATAATATCCACTTATCTTATGTTCCACTGTCCAAACTCTAATCTAATATTAATTCCCATCTCTTTTTACCAAAAACTCATTTCATAAACGATATTTTTCACTTTCAATTTCTTCTAACATTCGTCTTTCATGCTCTTATTGCATTTTCCCTCTTACTTTGCTTGATACTAACATCTTACGCGAAATATCCTATTGATTTATATTCTTGAACGTTTTCTATGTTTTATCTGTGAATCTTCCATTACATATCTTGAAACCAAAGTAATTCTAATGTTCTACAACTCATATATCTCTGTATTTTACTCCTTTTTCTTTCCCCACCTCCATACTAACTCTATTCACCCACTCTGTTCACCAATGATTTGTACGAAAGATTTTTAAACCATGTTATAATTCTCTGTTGAATATAAAATGTACTGTCTTGTTTTTTATAATGAATACATTTTGTTTTGTTTGTTTAAATATTTTATTATTTATTATCCTCAATTTTCCAGGACACAGAAATCACAGGTTTCAAAAACATAACCAAACAATACACAAAAAAACGATAATACAAACAATAATACGCGAAACACATAAAAGTAAGAAAGTGGATTAAGAGAAGATCACATTATTGAGAATGGGGTGAGGAGGACGATTGCATTGTGCAATATGACTTGGGCATAGATGTAGTCGAGAAAGTGCTAGGTGCGAAAAACGAAATGAAAAGTGCTACATGTAAAGTGCATGATGTAAAGTGCAAGAAGGAAAATAGATGCAGAGTGCATGGTGAAAAGTGCAAGATGGGTATAAAGTGAAAATGTAGGTGAAAAATTAATGATGCAAAGAGCAAAGTAGGTGCAAAGTGCGTGTTGAGAAGTGCAAGATAGGTGTAGAATGTGAATTTAGATAGAAATTCAATGATGCAAAGTGCAAGGTAGGTGAAAAATACTTCATGTTAATTGAAAGGTAAGTGCGAAGTGCAATGTAGGTGTAGAGTAAATGATGCAAGTGCATGGTGAAAAGTGCAAGATAAGTGCAAAGTGCAAGGTATGCTTAACGTGTAAGTGCATCTAGCGTGATTAGTGAAGTGTGAAGATGAGCAAGATAGTTACTTGATTGAGATTCATGCAGGAATGATGTTATAGATGATTTAAGTAATAATTTAGAATAACTATTTTGAAAAAGTAAAATTCACGAAGACTGACAAAATGAGATATATTCAAGATTTGAAGTGATGAGTGATTATAAATCCTATGAAAATATGCATTGTTCTTGAGAAGTTGAGTGTGAAGAGAAATAGAAGAGTGTAGAAAGATGTGCAGATGTTCTTGAGTGAAATTATTAACATTCACCATTTCATGTCGCAGTAAAATAGAACCAAGAATAAGACTGATAGGAAGGTGTAAATATTACATGAAGAAGAAAGAAATGGAGTGGTGAAAAGGGGAAATTTGTTATAAACTAATTGATTAGATGAGCGAAGATACATTTCTTGTCTTTCAACAAAAACAAATTCATGATTGTTCCTTCGAAGCAAATAGATTTCACTTCTGATTTGAAAATGTACATTCATTTTGTTATTGGAAAAAGAAGAAGTGATATTTATGAATTAAACTCATGAATAACTCATCGCTCATCGATGAATTGAAGAAAAATATTAATTTTCTGAACTTTCATTCAAGAGATCAATGAGAAAAGATGGGAAGAAAAACAGCTACGAAAGATGAATAGTTCAAAAAGCAGAAGAAACACGCAAACGATGAGGAAGAAAGTAAACGAATTAATAAGACGATATTCTAAAAAGGAACGATTTCGTAATTATTCAGTTTTATTGTTGAGGATAAGCTTGGTATTGTTGTCCTTGAGGGGCTTGCTGCGAGGTGAAGTAAGCAGCAGGCTTGGCGGTACGGGCAGGAGCTTGGTATTGCGCAGGCGCCGCGTATTGTGGTGCTGCCGCCGGCTGTTCGGCGTACTGCGAGCGGGCGGGGGCGCGGGGGGCAGCGGGTCGGCGAGCGTATTGCTGCTGAGAATTTGATAAACAATACATCAGATACAGAGCGATTGTTGACCAATCAAGTGAGGGCGTGAGTTATCCGTGCAGCCAATCAAAACAATGGGATTATTTAACAACTTGGAGTCACACTTTGTTGTAGTACTGGACAATAATACACTTGTATACACGAAAGAAGGTTCCAAACGAAAATCCCTCCTATAATGCCACACTACTGGTACAAGAGTTCTTTACACCTTCTTCTTTAGTGGATGCAAGTATATCCCAAAAATTGTGTTCTCCAATCATCCAAAACTTTGTTTGAATACAATTTTCCCAGTTGCTGAGAGACGCTGATAGACAATTCATCAATATTCGTTGATATATTTTAATATGAAATTCAAAAAATATATGACAATATGTGAAATATGTTTAAAAAAAATGAGATGAATAATCTAATGGATGTTTGAAAAAAAAGAGCTCTTGATTATTCAGAAAATCGAAGAAAATTTATCTGTTTAATTTATGAATTATATTTAATATCGCTTCAGAACACGATATATTTATAATTGTCAAAATTGTCATCGTCATAATTGTAATTATAGTTGGTAGTAGAACAAAGTATGGGAGCTAAAACTGTATGAAAAAATACATCCAATTATTACTCCAAAAATATGGCACTTCCACTTCCGCCGAAAAACAAAACAAAATGACACGGCCCTTCCACAAAAAAACGAAAAAATAAAATTGTGAAATTCAGAATAATTCACGTGTGGTACAACGTGTGGTGTTTATGGTGTGGTACAACACCAATTATAGTATGATAATGTCCTATCCCTATGAGAACTGTCAGTTTGTACCTGTGGTGCCTGGAACTGCGGTGCGGCCTCCAAGTATTGCTGAGTCTGCTGTTGTCTGGTGGACAGCTGCTGGGGGGGAGGCGTCGGGACGACGATCTTGATGTCTGTGGGCTCTCGGGTCACCTCGGCCTTGAAACCCTGGAACAAAAACAGCGACATTTGCATTACAAACAAACACCAACTGCATGTGCCATTTTCTCTCCATATATATATATATATTATATATATATATATATATATATATATATATATATATATATATATATATATATATATATATATATATATATATTTATATATATATATATATATATATATATATATATATATTTATATATATATATATATATATATATATATATATATATATATATATATATATATATATATATATATATATATATATATATATATACAGTTCTGTCACCAGTGAATGATTGAGAAAGATTTATGCATCACATAAAGCATCACCAGTACTCTTTGTCAAGTTTTCGAAGTGAATACAAAACAAGAAACAAGAATATAGAATAACATCTATCGACAGTTAGCCAGTATATATGATACATAATATACCCCAAAAAAATTGTTATTAAAAAAAAAAAATTGAAAAAATACATTTTTTTTCGAATTTTAGTTATAGTTTCAGTTATGAATCACGTTCTATTTTCAGTTTTTAGCTTTTTCTTATCGAAAATTATAGAATCATGTATGCTTATATCAGTTGCCAGTTGGATCAAGTTAGAATTATCAAAATTTGTAACTTTCAACTTGACGATTTACAATTATTACTCACATTTCCCTGTTCTCAATGTCTACTCTGAGTTTCATACGGATCCCTGATTATGTTGATTCTAAAAATTACCCCAGCACACACATTTTTTCTCACTGGGGAATTCACATTTCCATAATCTTACTGACTGTATCATTATGTATCATTTTGTTCCTTATAACTTCAGATTTGATAAGGTTCATCATTTAGATTAATTTCCTAGAAGCAAATAATAAAAAAAAACATTTCTGTTCATTATCTGATTCCCTTTGAATGTGTATCTATCCCACAGATAAACCCTTTCAGGGTTTTGTCGATTCATGTCCAGCTCAATTTTATTTATGTCATCCAATAAAGAGCCTTGAGGCCCAGTATTACCACGGCCAGTTAGTATTTATTTGAGATTTGGTGAAAACAAATACCACAGGTAACCATGGTGATAACAAGTTTGAACTGTCAGATAAAGGCTAACTGGACTTGGTAATACCGGGCCTAAGAAAAATATATCTGGATAACAAATGCAATGAAATACGGATTGAATAGAGCATAGGGCGACTCACTTCGATGGGGTCAGCCGTGTATTTGACAGTCCTGATGAACCCGTCTGAGTCGACCACGCTGTAGGAACCGGTGATCTTGTCTCCCTCGCGCTCCTCCTTGCGGTTCTGGTAGTTGGTGCTCAGGTCGTCTCGCACGTCGAAAGAGAACTGGTAGGGAGTTGGGTTGGCCTGGAACACGAACACAAAACATGGTCAGTACGAATATTACCAATTGAATTGTGTGGTTTTATGACGTGTCAACGACGAGGTCATTTGCGCTGGACCAATATTTTGAATTGAATTGAATTGAATTGTGTGGTTTTACGATACGTCAACGACGATGGTCATTTGGGCCGGAGAAATATTTTAACGAATATTCTCAATTGAATTGGTGTGTGGTTTTACGACGCGTCAACGACGAGGTTACTTGCGTCGGCCAAATATTTTAACGAATATTTTGAATTGAATTGTGTGGTTTTACGGCACGTCAACGACGTGGCTTTTTGCGCCGGATGGACATTTCAACAATCAGTTTTCTGTTCATGCTTATTTCCATGTATGTTCATTTCAATCGCATTTCATAAACAAAAAAAAATGCCAGCAAGATTGCCAATACCTTTTTAATTGTCAAATACAATCCGTTCGGATCCGTCTCTAATCGAATTACTAATTCAATCCAATTAAAATTGTCAAGTTAGATCTGATTAGATACACCTTCTTGGGTTTGGCCTGACATTAAAGGAAACTCATCAGTTTAGAAGCTACATTTTCTTACATTTTATATCCACGATTTGTAAAATAAGCTACATTTCAATAATAAATTAATTCTTTCTGTCGTGAAATCACTCTCAAGCGCCACGTCAACACGTTTCTACCGAATTAGGAAACAATTACTATGTGTCAACTTTTGATGTTGTAAAACCAAGTTCATAGTGACACTGCATTGAAACCTGAAATCAGGTTGAAAAAATTCATTTTTTTTTGCAAACTTGGAACATTTTCACTTAATTAGATACTTAAAACTTCACACATGTTTGGTTTGGCCTTATATTAGGCATTTGTATTTCATATTTAGTTATATTAATTCTCGATTCGTTTGCTATCATTAATTTTTCATTATTTTTTTTTCTACCGATCTAATTTATGATTTTTAATTTATATTATTATACAGGTAGTGAGGCACATATTGTCACGGGGCTCCTGCTCTATTCTCACCACCTGTATATAAACCGCAGTCACAAGGTATCCTGTATACACCACAATTCTACTGCGGAATAACGTCTTTAACGGGTGTAAAAAAAGAATTTAGTTTTCTTGTTGTTGTGAAGATAGTTTTTATATTATGCTTCTTAGCATTCTTCCAATCTTATCCGTTGTTCCATTGATGTAAGGAAGAAGTATAGTTGTGGGACTTTGCTCTTCTGTCTCTTTTGGTCTCTTTGCGTTGATCTTAAACGCTTCATCAACTTCTTTTTTCGAGTAACCATTCTGAGAAAAAATTCTCCTCAGATAGTTCAATTCAGAAATTAAATGATCGTCATCAGAAAGAGCAGTAGAACGTTGAACTAGATTAGTCAACACGGATTTCTTCTGAGATGGATGGTGATATGAACTGCCTTGTAGGTACCGGTTTGTATGCGTCTTCTTTCTGTATAATGAATGACCCCATGAACCATCGTCGTTTCGCTCGATCAATATTTCGAGAATAAAACTAATTATTTTAAATATAAAATTAAAAGAGTTTGTTTTATTTTATCATCATTACACAACTACATCCAAAAATATTCAATTTATTGCATATATATATATATATACATATATATATATATATATATATATATATATATATATATATATATATATATATATATATATATATATATATATATATATATATATATACACACACATATATATATATATATATATATATATATATATATATATATATATATATATATATATATATATATATATATATATATATATAAGAAGAAAAAACCTTCATTGATCCCTGACTATATTATAAAACAGGATAGCAATCAGTATAAAAAATGCATAGAATAATATAGAGAAATGGATTGAAAATATGACATATTGGTTCATGAAAAGGGACTGATCGAATAGAAAAAATGTAAGAACAGAATAGGATTGAATACAATAATGAGGAGATTTAGTGATTACAAAATTGAAAAGTGATATAGTGAAACGTTAATTATACAAACGATTTCTTAAAATTCCTACGAAGTCTTTAAGTGCTGACATTCCGATTCGATCTTTCAAAAAGTTACTTATAAAAAAACGTCTACTGGGGTAAATTGAGGTTTATAAATGATATCTTATTTGGAAATCTGAAATCTCACGGTTTTATATACATTTCTATCAGTTCTAATTGGCTGTGGAGACGGTCACTCGAGGAACCAATTAACGGGTCTCAGTTTTTTTTTGTATCATTGAAATAATACAATCGATCACGATACACTATCAGATATGTGTGATCATAAGTGAATTGGATGTTGATTCTGGTATTTAAAGACTGTTGAAATTAATACTAATTTGTTCAATACGTTGAGTAAAACTCATTCCATTTCTCACTCGACTTTTTACAGTCAAATAACATGGCGTGACATTCGTGGTACATTCAACTGTTTGATTTGACTTCTTATAGGTAAAGTAAGAGTGTAATGTTTGCACAAATCTCACGAACTTTTCCTTCCTTTGTCAATTATAAGAATATATTTTCATTCAAATAACAAAAAAAGTAGTTGTGGGTTTGATGAAATACATTCGCTGTGGATTTTTTCACGCTCATCATTGAGCTGAACTGGATTCAGAATTATTTTCCATTTCAATTTTCAAAAATGAAATAAAATAGTGTGGTAAAAGAATATTAAAATGATGTAGTGGAATATTTGAATCAATCTTAACACATTTGTTTGAATGATGAAGTAAAGCATAAATTGATGAATTACCGTCTCTCATAACGTATGGTACAGTTGGTACAAGACGCCCGTGTAGCTCAGTAAGTCAAGACATTTCCTTCAAAACCAAAGTCAAATAAGACGTGAGTTCGAATCTCAGATAAGCCACCATCAACCACTTATTCGTATCCCCAAATAACTCAGCTACTGATGGGGTCATTAAGCATAGCAATAATCTTCACCAGTTCGTAAAAACGGTCACGCCTATTCAATCACAAATATATGAATACAGAAAAAAAATCGTTTCATATTAAATCAGACATGACTCATAAAATCACCGAAAAAAAAAATCCCACGACCGGATCAATAAAACGATTTACCTCGAGCAATTAAGAAAGTAATATTTAAAGTCAATAATTAGAGCGATCGGAAATAGTATTGGAAACAAGTCGCGGGCGGAGGCAAAGTGAAAGTAGTTCGACCACGGCTGCAACCATGGTAACCATTAGAGAGAGAGAAAGTACACAGATCACTTTCATAACCACAGTCACTCTTACTCTTACCAGTCGAGTCGTAATACCGATATGTTTAGTGCATAAGGTCATTGTCGTCATGGTTACAGATAGAATGCTCGATTAAGCTGAGAAGTGTATTGACACACGTATGATCTTGGCTTTGGAAACGATTTGATAACGTATTTTATAATTCGATTGTTTTATAGAGTGTCACCTTGAATTATGAATTTCTGAAATATGCCGAATATAAGTGTAAAAAACTTGTCGGGAAAGTGTCGTATGAATTGTACTCGTGACAATTTGATTTTAATATACTTCGATTTCATTTTTGAACCTTTCTAATATTTTTTAAATATACTCTCCTACTGATATTTTCACGATATTTTTTTCTCTTTTTTTCGAGTATGCCTACTTGTTATAACGACCTAACCAGTGGAATGTATATATTCTGGGCAGTGGTTGAAAAATAAAACACGGTACCTAAACGTTGCAGACACAATAATTTTGTCGAATCTGGATTGAGAAATGAAAACTTTCATTTCAATTAGATTTAATGAGAACTATCAATCGAGTTGGACTTGGCAATGTTCACAGTTGTGAGAGTGTGACTGCTAAATATTCATTTCGTACGAAATGAATATTTGCCAGAATTTAGATGGCACATTTCAATTTGAGATATAATGATAGCAATAAAAATAATATAATTATGCAGACAATGTATCCAAGCCATAACAAATAGAATTGATTACATGTCACGTTAGATCTGTTTAAATATTTTTCACGAAATATAATTTTCACCCCAAATTTCTCTAATAATACTCACATCATATTCCTGGTCCTGGGCACTGGACGGGTTACCGTCCGCACCAATGGGAACACCCCGTTGAGGAATAGGAGCAACAGGCCTCAACTTCCTAGGCCGCTGGGGCTGGGCAGCCTGTGGCTGGTAGGCAACCTGCTGGGGCTGGTACGCCTGCTGTGGCTGCGCCTGGTATTGCGGCTGCGCTTGGTATTGGGGCTGTGCCTGGGGTTGGTATTGGGGCTGCGCCTGGGACTGCGCCTGGGGCTGGTACTGAGGCTGCGCTTGTTGGACATATCGGTACTGCGGCTGCGCAGGTTGGAGTCGCTGTGCCTGGGGCTCAGGTGATTGGACGTAGGAGACGGGGTAAGCGGTCGCCAAGGCGACTACGCTCAAAACAGCTGATATCTGTGAATACGAATTATAATTAATGATCAAATAATGAATATGATAATGATATATTGAATTGGTGCCCCAATTAAAAACGTGTTGAGCTCTTCTCATGATAGTTAATTGTTTGGTTATTTGGTTTCACTATCTCACAGAATAAGGCTGATTGGACATGGTAATAGCAGGCATTGGTTTTAAAAATACTGCTCGAATTTTGAAAAAGCTTCAAAAATTTGAATGAATTGAAAAACTTATGATTATATAGTTTTGTGGTGAAAACGAATTCTAACATAATGAATTGATTCAAGTTCAAATGCACAGGAAGTAGATTTCAATTGATGGTGATTATATAAATTCATTGAATTAATTTAATTATGTTGTGGTTAACTTTTGATAAGTTTTGGGGTGGTAAGATCGCCCTTGTGATGCCATGTAAAAAGGATTCTACCTCTTATCCATGGCCTCAATTGAGGAACAATAATTTTGTATCAAATTCCGATGTTTAAAAAAAGTCAACTTTTCTACAATAATTTCCATCAATTATAACAGTGCATATATGTACAGAATACCACTTTTCAATATAAAAACTGTGCCTTTTCATTTGCAAACAAATAGAAATTTAAACTAGACAAATTTGGGTGATTTTATTTCATCAGTCATGATCTATTTATCGGTCCAGTTAATCTGTCGACGTGAACAACCCTAGGAGTTTGAGCGGAGTCGATTGAACGGCCCGGTTTCCTACACTCTCGTTTTCACCTGTGACATCATTGTTACCTGCTAATCCACATACTCCGTGCCATTGCATGACCGTATGGGCTACTTCTGGCATGGAATGCATGCAGCAGAGATATTCATGACTGTGAAATATTGCTATTAAATGAGCGTGACAATGACTGGTAAGTGGTATTGTTGTAACGTATTAATGAACCTGTAATTATAGAGAATATGTGTTCATGACGAAACAGATGTAAAATAGAGCAAAAATACTGTCGTTCAAGTATTAGAGAATGTTTACAAAATTTATTGACGTGTTATGTATCTGACTTGGAGTAGATATGGTGATGTTTTGTTAATCTAGAACGAACAATATTTTCAATGAATACGGCTGAAAAAAAAAAAAATGGAAAAAATGAAAAAAATGAAAAAAAGGGAAAAGTACGAAGAAAGTTTATGAAATGTATCGTTTTTATAGCGAATATATTCAATGGAATTTCATTATTACATATTAAATTTGGATGTGATTAAATTAAACAGTTCAAATTCTCAAATAATAATGAAATTTAAAAAAAATCGATAATCATAAAATCTATTGATAATAATAATTGATACAATCAAAAATAATCAATTGAATAACTGCACAAATTATAATTATTTACTGTAATTTATACAAAAGTTATTCAGAATCATCGCCAAACGAACTTGAAATATAGAAATTATTGCCATTCTTACCTTGAAAATCATGTTTAAACAATTCTCCCCGATCTTCCAATGATATTATCCTGACTCGCACTATACACCACACACAAGTTATCTGTCAATGTTCCTTAATCAGTTCCATGCAGGGGCTTATATACGCTCGGAAATAAGGAAGTATAAATGTATAAGCAAGTTGTTATCGTATGGTGGAGAAATTGCTCCGAATATGTTCGGAAGGGCGGTCGTAGAGTCTACCCTTCCCTGACCAGTACATTGGGTAACGCCTTTATCACGACGCATTTCACACTCGAAACAACTAACCGGCCGTATTGAACTATATCAAACACCGACGATCGAATCGTCAAGTCTATAGTTGCGTGTGAAACTGGTATTAAGGTATTATTGGTAAAGGTGGGTATAAAATGTATTTAAATGTTCGATTAGTTGATTTAGTGGAGTTCATGCTAATTTTGGACCAATATGAGAAATTGAATTTTAGTAATGGGGATAGAAAGATTTTCAAAAATATATCCAAAATGGTATGAGTTGAAGAGATTCAACTTATGTCGTATAGATTTTTAGGTATCCAGCTCAAAAACATAATATTAGTAGTATACCAGGGGAAATTTAGGATCCATCTTAATCAAAAATCAAAATCCATTATCATAATCCATAATCCATAGTCATAATCATAGCCTTTCATCCATAGCCTTAATTGGGGAACAATGATTTTGTATCAAGTTTCGATGTTATTAAAAAAAAATGAAAAATAATCCATAATACAAATTATTGAATAATTTTGATGCATTCTATTCAGAATGTATCAAACATAAGTATTTATATAAACTATATATCATACTATGCCAGAGTTATCATCAAAAAACTTTGCTGAATCGACTCCATCGTGCTCTTGATTCAATACAGCTGATCTGTTCAAGGTATTTATCGATCATGATTTATAGGTATCCAATAGAACCTGTTTCAAACTTTTCTCTGTTAGCATCTGCGTGCATTTCTCCGGAGAGTTTTATAGTTCACATTTCTTATTTGTCGATATTTTCTTCCGATTTGGAGCATAATCTTGATATGCACACATACCAGGTCTACTTCATTATAATTATCGAATAACTTTTTCAATAATGATACAATACAGATTCAACTGTGAAGTGTTATTTTGTAGGTAACGATGAAATGTATGTATGATATTATTGTTGCCCATTTTAAAAGCAATAAAGTAATTTCAAAATGTGATAATTGAATGTTATGATGGATGGAAACTTTTAATATTCTAACTAGTGATTAAATCTAATAATAAACTGTATAACCGGTTACAAGTAAAATTAACTAAATCGTTCTATTAATTTAAATTATCTGATAATCTGTCGAGGTGATAAAACTGAAACGGAAGTTTCACCAACTTTTATCGCTGGATAGCTGTTTAGTAGCGACACATTTAGACAACTGCAATGTAGCACTTTTTATTCAATTATATTTGGTGAGAGAAACAATTTAACCATGAATCTTCTAACTTGAATCCCATTGATATTTTTTCAACTGATTTTAATTTGGTCTTGGTTGAAAATTGAGATATGAAAGAAATTCCATGCTCCACGACAGTTAGAATTAATTTTAAATGAAGCAAAAACTGGACCTCAAAGTATTTCACTAACTTGACACAAAGATGCCCAACATAATTCAAAATCTCAAATTTCGAATATGAATGAAAATATTGATATGGTACGTCAACGATAAGGTTATTTACGGACCCCATTGATATTGAGTCAAGGTTGGCAGAAGAAAGAATTACTGCACCTAATGGATAACTTAAAGAAGAAAATATGATATATTTAATGGAGAGAGAGAAAGAGAGAGAGAGACAGAGAGAGAGAGACAGAGAGAGAAAAAGAAAGAGAAAGAAACAGAAATAGGAAGATAAAGAATGGTAGAGAGAGAGAGAGAGAGAGAGAGAGAGAGAAAGAGAAAGAGAGAGAGAAACAGAAATAGGAAGATAAAGAATGGTAGAGAGAGAGAGATAGAGAGAAAGAAACAGAAATAGGAAGATAAAGAATGGTAGAGAGAGAGAGAGAGAGAGAGAGAGAGAGAGAGAGAGAGAGAGAGAGAGAGAGAGAGAGAGAGAGAGAGAGAGAGAGAGAGAGAGAGAGAGAGAGAGAGAGAGAGAGAGAGAGAGAGAGAGAGAGAGAGAGAGAGAGAGAGAGAGAGAGAGAGAGAGAGAGAGAGACAGAGAGAGAGAGAGAGAGAGAGAGAGAGAGAGAGAGAGAGAGAGAGAGAGAGAGAGAGAGAGAGAGAGAGAGAGAGAGACATTGAGAAACATATAAATAATGTTGATAAAGGCGTGGAAAGAAATGAGCAGAATATTCATCCTGAATCAATCCGCATCATGTGACTCCTCACCACTGACCAATCAGGCAAGACTGACCCAGGTAGTGTGAGCATAAATCTCCCCCGGCATAGCTCTCAGCATCACTGAATGACGTCAACCTCATCAACACATTGGGGTGTTGATTGAAATTTCTCATTATAGCCTCATGAGGAATCTGTACACCACTAGAATATCGCTCATTCTGGATATACAGGAATACAGGAAATACAGGAATACATTCAGGAATACAGTGGAGTGATTCACTGGATAAACGATGATCATTGCAGCCCTATTGTTTTCCTAACGACGCATATTGAATAGCATTAGTGGGCATACAGGCGGGAAGAGTGCAACTATATGGTTTCTCTTATAGCACGATATTTAATGACACTGGTGTGCATCCAATGACGATTTCAGCTACATAATTTCCTTAATGGCACGTATTGAATGACACCAGTGTGCATACAGGGACGAGTGCAACTATGTGGTTTTTCTAACGGCGCATATTGAATAGCACTGGTGTGCTTACAGGGACGAGTGCAACTATATGGTTTCTCTAATATCAATAGCACGATATTGGATGTCACTAGTATGCATACAAGGACGAGTGCAACTATGTGGTTTCTCTAATGTCACGATATCTAATAGCACTAGTGTACATTCAATGACGATTGCAGCTACATAATTTCCCTAATGGCATGATATTAAATGGCACTAGTGTGCATACAGGGACGAGTGCAACTATATAGTTTCCCTAAAGGCACGATATTGAATGGCACTAGTGAAGAATGCCGCCTACAACTAGACATATTCAGGGTGGAGCCCCCACCGATAGCAGGCACCGGTTCTTTACATAACACCTCGGTCGACTGTTTCAATACTTTTACCAGTCGAGCCCTCGAGGTATGCAACAATACAATACGAGCTAACAAGATCATTGGTTACGTCACTTCAAGCGAGTGTCCGAATAACAATAGTTCGAGAGTCGACAATGGAATTTTTTTGTTGGAAATATGTAGGAAATGTGTGTTTTATTATTTTTAGTTAGTTTTGTGTTGTGTAGCTTCTATTTATTTTGATTATTTCACCATGGAAAATTCAAATCACGAAATAAATTGGTTTTACGCAAGTTATATCGTCTTTTCGTAAGAATGGTCAAGTTATATGGTGATATAATCATTTTTTTTTATTTTTCCACTGTAGAAAATTGTTGATAATTGACGTTTTTATTTAATTATTTTCAAAACGAAACTAAAAATTTGTATTTGTAATCTGAGCTTTCTTTCGGTTCATTTGGTAAGAAAGATATATCGACATCTTCAAATTTCAGATTCATAGAAGAGAAAAAATACTCTCTCAATACTTTTTTCCTATTGAAAATTAGTTTCTATTGAAAGTAATTTTGAACACAGATTTCAGTTTACCTGATACATTCCGTATTTCGTCAGAAAATTGAAATTCTGAGGATACGAAACACATCTGCCAATATATTAATATATATATATATATATTAATACATATACACACATACTAACCGACTCTTGAAAGAATGATCAAGATCATACCATTAGACCTATTCATGTTGTTTTTCTTATTCAATCTCACACATGAAAGTTATGTAACATTGAAATCGAAATTAATTTGAGCTATGAATCAACATACCAAAGACATAATATCTGATCATATTCAATTTCCCCTCAAAACATTCCAGAAAATGACGAATCTAATCTCATGAAAAAATTGTCAGCTTGAATAAAATATAAGTAGGCCTAATAACAATGAATCATTGAACGAATTTCTCCACAATTATATGAATAAACGATACAGATATTAACAATATACTTTGTATATATTTCATTGATCTACAAAATTGCCAATGAATTATTTAATATCATAACAAATTAGAGAACCAATTTCACTTTTTTATGATAGTTATTATAAATAGCTTTATGCAGAGTTTGTTCGTTCGTCTATGAACCATGAGGTAATGCTCCGATGTCGAACAATGAAATATTTTGTGGTTTTCTTCGTTTTGCCGACTTCTACGCCTACGTGGAGCTTCCTCGTAAATACTTCCTCGTGAGTCAAGTTTTGACAATAGATTACATCACGATCGTAATTAGATGGGACGAGTTGCACAGTACGTATATCTAGACTATTGAACCGTTATTTCAAGAGACCGGGGTTCGATTACCTCCACTCGGAATCTTCCTGGTTTTCCACAGCTATGATAGTGGTTAGTGGGATGTTTTCTCAACACAATACATCTACGAAAGTTGGAGGATTCGATCATCAGTTAGTTACATAAACTTTTAATTCTGTTAATTGATATTCAAATATATGAATGAATGTATATATATATATATATATATATATATATATATATATATATATATATATATATATATATATATATATATATATTTATTTATATATATATATATATATATATATATATATTTATATATATATATATATATATATATATATATATATATATATATATATATATATATATATATATATATATATATATGAATATATATTTATGAAAAATATGAATTTAATGAAGCATATCCAAAAGTGTATCCATCTTTATCCAAGTCCTGAATCTCTTCAATGTATCGTACGATCCATAACAAAACTCAACAGTCTCGACTATTATTTTGTAAAATTTTGTAAAAAATTCAGACTCAACAACAAATTCATTTATAGCATAGTTTTACTCGCCCTTCGAGGATCCCTACAAATTTTACGACATCATCTTTATAGTCTTCAGCTTTGATTTCCAATTTTTGTTTTCATTGCATACTATTTTTCTTTTTTTCCCCTTCTTTAATTTTTGTATGATTTCGTTATCATCATTTAATTATTTCTTTTTTCTACATTTTCTTATTCAAACCTAGTCAAATTATATATATTTTGTTATTCTCTAAAATATTGTTATTGATAATTTGTTTTATATTTTAATTAATTGATTTTTATTCTGTGTTTTTGCAATCTTTTAATGTAAGACAGAGTCTGAATAAAGATATCCGTCCGTAAAAAATCTTATATATCAACAATAAGCATCTCCTCTTTCTATGAGTCATGCCCCAAATTGAAAAACAACAATTATCAATAATCCAAAATGATTAAACAATGTGTTTTATTTCTCATTGCAATCTACGATTATGAAAACAAAATTCAAATCTACTGGAAGAAGTTGAAAACTATTCGATCAAATGTTGATATTTTTTATTCATTTATTTATTTATTTATTTTCATTTTTGTCCAAGTGGATTGAAATTTAAAATATAACATTCTTGAGTCAATCATGTGTACAGTCAAGGATAAAATGAAAGATAAAATATCACACACAACAAACAAACAAGAAAATATACATGAATTGAAATGAATGGTAGATTTTTTTTTTTATGAATACCTAGCAACCATCAAGTCAAGTAACGGAATGAGACAAGTATAAAAATAAATTCACTATAAAAAGTACATTAATATCAAAATCAGAAGGTTCATCAGATTTCATCAGATTTCATCAGATGGGTCAAAATGCATGAAACTACGCAATCACGGATCAATTCAAATCTTTTGATCCATTGATTAAAATCGAATCAATGATGCGAGAGAACAATAACAATGGCAATTGATTATTTCATGGTCTTATTTCATATGCATGTGGAGGCAATTTTACTCCACATTGGAATGGGGATTATCATTTAACATATTGTATAACTTGATATCATTCAAGGCATAATTCTCACCGAAGGTTGAAATTGTAAAAGTGTTGCGAATAAAACTAGATTTCATGATAGTTGGGTCATTTTCGAATTTTACTATAGCATTCACAAAGGTATCACGTTTGATTTCATTTTTATAACCATACTACATAAAGAGATTTTTTGAATTGTGCTTATTGTGAATGGAATAAGCATTCACTTGACCTTTGTTTACGAGAACTCTATTTTTTGAATCATAAAATGATATTTTTTCTTTCATTTTTATTGTTTCGAATGGATATGTCCTCAACCGTGAAAGAAATTATATTTAACCATTAGGAATACATCTAAGAGTGTTGTGTAAGCTCGTAAGATGAATGTAATTTTTGTTTAATAACATCAAAACTTGATACAAAATCATTGTTCGCCAATTGTGGATATGGATGAAAGATGGGATCGCTTGGACGGGGCACCACAAGGGCGATCTTACCACCCCATATTAATTATTCAAAACTAATGAACTTCAACACCAGGACTGCTCTGTCTGTGACCATAATTTTTCTCCGTAGATGAAAGTATTTCACTATAAACACACGAATGTGGATATCTTCCACCTTGAACTAAGTCTCTTGGGCACTGATCACTTTTTTCCATTGAAACAAATGTAATAAAACAAAATTCATACACGATAGAATGAAGAGATGATACAACAGTCATAACCTAATTTTGTTCCACAATTAGCTTTTTATTATCTCATCAACTTACTTGAGAGTGCATGGTTGTTGAGTTAGCGGAATATCAGATCTTTGGTGATGAATTTTGAACGGTATGAGATATGGAGATAGTGAAATTCTGATACGGTGGAAATAGCTATTCTTAATATTTTCCAGATGTTATACAATTTGACCATATATAACTGATGACGCACGATGATTGTCGAGCGTATATACGGCTGAAAAACATTTTATTTCAGCTGTATACGCTCGACAAGTATACGATATGAGTTGAAAAGTTATAATTTATAACATCTGGAAGGTGTTACAAATAGCTGTGTTTCCTCCTATTTAAATTTTAATATCTCATACCCTTCAAAGGTTAAATCACCGAAAAAGTGATATTCTGCTATATATATATATATATATATATATATATATATATATATATATATATATATATATATATATATATATATATATATATATATATATATATATATATATATATATATATATATATATATATATGTATCTTTATTTAAGACTCTGTCTTACATTATAAGATTGCAAAAACACAGAATACAAATCAATCAATTAAAATATAAGAAATTATCGATAACAACATTTTAGAGAATAACAAAATAAATACAATTTGACTAGGTTTGAATAAGAAAATGTAGAAAAAAAATGAATAATGATAACGAAATCAAACAAAAATTAAAAAGGGGGAAAAATGAAAAATAGCATGCAATAAAAACAAAATTGGAAATCAAAGCTGAAGACTATAAAGATGATGTATAAATCCCATGGACTTTTGAGAAAGAAAAAAAATTCATATTCATAAAATAGCTAACCGGGGGTTCATCTGCTCATTATAATCTCAGTGAATGTAATTCACAAATTCAATATTTGTACCTTCATTGATACCAACTATACCAGGCTTTGTTGACTCTTGTGAACTTGTATGTATTCATATCGAGAATCAATAACAGAAAATTCAACTTCAACTGTTATTTGAATACATTCTAAACAATGTAGTATGGGTGCCTACAGCCCTATACAATAGATCATACCATCTATTATATATATATATATATATATATATATATATATATATATATATATATATATATATATATATATATATATATATATATATATATACATACACCCATACTAGTTACAGCTCTTCGGATGAGCTCACTCATATAACTACAGCTCGTTGGATGAGCCACATTATGTTTTGTGGATCGTCCTTGTGGTGTCCGGTCCGAACTGACCTACCTTGTCATCTCAAACCTTCTGGAGTTCAGTGACCTCATACTACGTTTCAGGTGATGAGAAGAAAGTCGAGTGATTTTTATAATTGTTTTGTATAAAATGAAATGTAGTTTTGAAATTAACAAAAACATGCTGTATGTATTTTTTATTATGGCAGGTATCTGTGTAGTACAAACCGAAGTTTCTGATAGAAGTGTTACCAATTCATTTAATGATGTAATGGAAAAAGTATGGTATTATTGTTACTAGGTGTGTAGCATATTTTTCTTTCAAGGTGTGGTAGTTTTGCTATTGTATTACACAGCGGATAAGAGGTTTAGGATGTGAGTGAATGTGATAAAGAGAATGGAGAAGGTGTGAAGTATATCATATTCATACCTAATGTATTTTCTCTCATTTTTTTATTTTTTCATTAAACTTTGAAATGGTATGTCAGAAAACTGCTGTACAGCCGGAAAAAAACATCTCTTCATTATATATGTTCAGGATGATATGCATAATGATTAGGACGATATGCATTGAGATGGAATCATCAATCTTGGATTAGTAAAGTCAAGTAACGACTTTTTATTTCATTTGTACGGAGAAAGACAGTTTGTATTTTATCATATTAGTTATAACGCCATAGTTAAGTCCCTATGGGGCTTTGTGGAAATTGACAAGTGATTAGTGAATG
>OZ023336.1:27140745-27208245 GCA_964007535.1 Brachyptera risi
ATGAACTTACAACCAATTGTAAAGATAAATTAAAAACCATTTCAAATCTTGCCTCCTCAACGAATGCCATACGGTGGATTACGAAATGAAAATTGGCGGATCTACACCCACAACCGTTGACGCTAATACTAAGAGTCGTGACCACTACATGACACGAACCAAGTCGTGCTCACGTGACATGGACGCGCACGCGCAGATGGACAGCGAGAACCACCTGTGATTCGCAGCAAGAAAATATATCTGATTATACCGGAAATTGATTTGTTAAGTACTATCCAATCGGAGATCTGAATCACGACTGTAATTGTGATTATTAATTACCTTGTTGGTTTAAGTATAATCGCGTGTAATTATATAGATCCTTTCTAAATGTACAATCCCAGATAATGCAACTATATCATCTGAATTATGAAAAGCATAGTATAGCACGACAATGAAGAAGACAATGTGACAACAATACTGATTGCGTACTATAATGATGAATACTGAAGTGAACAATGATCATACATTTATTTATATTTAATAAATTATATTATGTAATGCATATATGATATGTTTGCTTTTCGGAATTAGTTTCACTGCACTACAATAAAATACACATTTTATGTTTATGATAATTTCAATATCTTTTATCAATGAATTGTTATCATGTATAAGATTGGAAATATCATTTCCGTCACTCTTTTTGATGGCGTTACTCTATTTCTCTCTTCTCTCTTCTTTCTTCTTTCTTCTTTCTCTCTTACTCTCTTTCTGTTTTCAGTTTTCCAATGGATGATTCATTATCATTTATTATTTACTTTTTCTGTTTGCCAAGCTCACTTTTATTGTGTTTGTTATTTGTGTTGTTGTTGTTGTTGTTGTTGTTGCCTACCATTATTCAACATGTCATCACCATGTAATACTTGACACGCCATTTTCCCCCAATTGAAGCTAAGAATTGTGAGGTAGTATCGTTAGGACGGTGCACCACAAGGGTGATCTTGAGAAGAAAGTGATCAACAGTGTAGCTCGTTCAACCAACTTCAAACACATGTAATCAACTAATGAGTTCGGGTTATTGAATGAAGTGAAATAAGAAAACGAACGAATATATAATGAGTAACTAATTAACTGGAGTGAAATATAGTAATTATATTCTAACTGGCCATTCATCGGACCGGAAATGAGTAAGAGTTTGGTTCCGGTTCTAGAATTGAATCAGTTTAGGATGATTGTCGAGTTGGATCAGTTGATTGGTTGGGGTGGCCAAGTCAGTTGGATTGGATTCATTCAGGTTGATTTAGGCTGCACGAAACAACAACAACAACAACAACAACAACAACAACATCAACGACGTCCGCATGTGGTGACATAGACCAAAGGTTCAATGAATAGTGGCTGCTAATTTTATTTTCCCTCTTTATACCCATTATTTTCTCAACCTCTCAAATGAAAAGCGTCTTCACATATCTATTTATAAACGATCCTGCTTTTCGTACACAGACTTGATTGGAGAACAATGATTTTGTATCAAGTTTCGATCCGATATTATTAAAAAAACAAAAACATATTTTAACAACTTATATCCACTTTCAATATCATTATATTCGTGCATCTGAATTGAAATTTAAACAGAATATCTCATCGTATATAATTCAAGAAGTTATCTAACCATATGATAATGTATCGTCTTCAGTGGAATATAGTAATTTTATCTACTCTCTAATCTATATATCTCTTCATTTTATAAACTTCTCAATTGAAAATCATTTTCACATATAACAATTCATATCCACGTAACTAAATTATGTTTCATCATAAATACGTAAATCTTGATTATAATCAACACAAAATATCTATTGATACAAAATTCATAAAATTATATAACAATATTATAATGTATCATCACTTTTGAAATATGGTCATTTTTATTTTCTATCATACATATTTCTTATTTCATCAACTTCTAAATTGAAAATCATCTCCACATTCATCAACTTATATCCACTTGAACCGCGTAACTAAATTATATACCATCAAATAAGTACACCCAAATTATAATAAACACAAAATTTCTGATCATACATAATATTCGGTTATATGACCATATCATAATGTATCTCTAATAACAGTAGTTCCATTATTATGTAAATGATAATTACACACTAGATGTCAGGCACAGGCTAGTTATTTCTATATATGCACTAACCGTATCGCTCACTATATATATATTTGATATTTGATATTTTATTTCGTCCCGTGGACCAGTACATAGTACATAGTATAGGATAATGATAGACAATAATAGATAATGATAGTTTAATTGTAATAAAGTTAAAATAATGATTAGGTGAAATAAAATAAGCACAAGTAAAATTTCGAGTGGGATTAAAATGGAAGGAAATTATGGTTGAGGTATTCAGAGAGGCTGTAAAAAGGATGTTGGGTTAGGAAGGACTTGAGATTATTATCAAAGGAGGGGCGGGTGGTTGAATTTGTGATGAAGGGAGGAAGTTTGTTGTAGATCAAGGTGCAGATATAATGGGGGCTATTAGTGAAGGATGAGAGAGAGTGTGCTGGAAGTCTTATGCTGTTTCTATTTCTGGTGGAATGATGATGCACGGAACTGTTGAGAGGGAATTGGTTGGGGTGGGTGCGGACGAAGGTGGAAGCGATCTGTATGAGTGTGCAAGGAAGGGTGAGGATACGAAGTTTTGTGAAGTGGGGTTTTGCCGATTTGCGGCGGGACACTCCTGCTAAGATGCGGATGGCTTGTTTTTGAAGGATGAAGATGCGTTTAGAAGAAGCTGAGTTGCCCCAGAAGAGGAGGCCGTGTGACAGGTGAGAGTGCAGGTGGGCGTGATAGACAAGGAGAAGGGAGTTGGGGTTGACGATAGGCTTTAGGCGTCTGAGAAGGTAGCAGGAGCTTTGAATTTTAGTGAAAGTGTGTTGAATGTGAGTGGCCCAATCTAAAGTGGGGGTGATATAAATGCCTAGAAATTTTGTGGCAGGAATACTGGGAATTGTGTGACTATTGATTTTGATTAGGGGTGAAATAGATGGGGGATTAGATTTGAGATGAAAATGAATGAAGGCAGTTTTAGAGGGTTGCAAAGCTAGTTTATTGTTGGAACAATAGGAGGCCATAGCATTTGCTTGTTGATTGGCAGAAGATATGAGGGAGGAGAAGGCTAGGGTTTTGGAAGAGGTAAGGAGATGATTGGTATCATCGGCGTACTGGAAGAGGTTGCCGAGTGAAAGATGATCGGGAAGGTCATTGATATAAAGGAGGAAGAGAAGTGGGGCGAGCACGGACCCTTGAGGCACTCCGCAGCGCACAGATTTGGCTGAGGATAGGAATGGGGAGTGGGTAGTGGGGGAGGTGGGGGTAAGGGATACTTGTTGAGTGCGGTTGGATAGGAAGGAAGAGATCCAATCGTTTGCGCTATCCTGGATACCGTAAAGTTTGAGTTTGAGCAGAAGGAGTTGATGGTCAATGGTATCGAAGGCTTTCGACAGGTCATAGAAGATGCCTAATGAGTGGTTGCCTTTATCAAGTTGAGTGTGAAGTGTGGTTAGGAATTGGAATATGGCTGTGGTAGTGGATTTGCCTTTCCTAAAGCCGTGTTGGCAGTCGGCGAGCAAGGAATGATCAGAGAGGTAGGAGGTGATGCGGGATAGAACAATTTTCTCGAAGATTTTTGAGAAAGAGGAGAGAAGTGAAATAGGGCGATAATTGTTGACGTCGGTTTTATTACCTTTTTTGTGAATGGGGATTACCTTAGATTGTTTCAGTTGAGAGGGAAAGGTGCCAGAGGTAAGTGAGTGATTGATGACAGTTGAGAGAGGGAGAGCAATGAGGTCTATGGATTTAAAAAGAATTGTGCCTGGAATGCCGTCAGTTCCACTAGAAGATTTATATCGGAGAGATGTGGCTGCTTGGATAATTTCGAGAGGGCATGTTGGGGTGAGAAATAGTGGTGGTGGGGAGAAGGGGGATGAAGTGATAGCCTGGTTCAGGCGGTTGGGAGGAAGCGGAGGGGCGACATTTCCAGCACTTATGAAGAAGCTGTTGAAATGTTCGGCTATTTGAGGGGATTCAGAGGTTATTTGACCATTGATGTTCAGGGAGATGGTTGTTGGTGGTTTAGGGGGTGACGAAAGAGTATTGATAATATTCCATGCAGTTTTGCACTTGTTGTTGGAAGAGAGGATGATGTTGTCAAAGTGGCTGCGCTTGGTGGAGCGAATGTTTTTAGCATGAGATTTCTTAAGGGAATTATATTGCTGCTTTAGAAGTGGGTTAGGGTCCAATCTTAGAGTGGAGTGAAGCAGCCTGAGCTCAGTGCCCATTTTTCTGATTTCGTGTGTGATCCACCTCTTGGTGTGAGAATGATGGGGACTTGTCTTTTTAAGTTTGAGGGGGAATGCTCGATTAAAAATAAAGTAAAAGGTATCAAAGAAGAGAGAATAGATGTTGTCCGTGGAGGTGGCAGTCGACAGGTGTAGCCAGTGCTGCTGAGCCAGTAGGGAGCGGAAATGAATCAAGTTGGAGTCTGAGAAGGTGCGTTTGAAGACATCAGGGGACTTGAGGGTGACCTTTGGGGAAGGTGCCAGGTTGGAGAGAGGGATAGAGAGGGTTAGGGCAAGATGGTCAGAGAGTCCACTATCGAAGGTAGATGCTACGAAAGAAGTTGGTTGCAGGGTAGTGAATATATTATCAATGAGAGTAGACGAGTGTGGGGTGACGCGAGTTGGGGTGGTAATGGTTTCAAATAAGTAGAAAGAGTGAAGGGTGTCTAGGAATTTGATGGAGTTTTGAGTGGGAACCAGGATATCAATGTTGAAGTCTCCACACACGAGGAGTTCGGAGCGAGGAAACTGTTTGGTGACTTGGATGAGGACTTGTTCAAGAAGTTCAAGGAATTTAGAGATATCTGCTGAGGGTGAGCGGTAGATGGAGAGGGTGATTATGGAAGAGGTAGATGAGCGGGTCCAAAGGACTCCTGTGCATTCGAAGACTTTATCGATGCAGGCAGAGTGAAGAAAAGGTATGGGAGTTACGTTACAGTGAAGTTTGGAAAAGATGGCAACACCACCGTAGGAAGAGGAGGTACGATAATATATGCTACTGCTGCAGTAGTTTGGGATGATGAAGGAGGTCATGGAAGGGTTAAGCCAGTGCTCAGAAAGGCAGAGGAGGTCAGGAGTGAGTTCAGATGTGAGTATTTCAAGTTCTTCTATTTTGTTTCGAGCTGACTGGATGTTAAGTGCTATCACTGAGTGTGAGACTATGGAGGTGGTAGTTAAAGAGGGGTCAACTAGGTTGTTGGAGGGGTGTGTTTGTACAAGGGAAAATTTGTCTGTTTGAGTAGGTGGCTTGAGTGGGATCTTGGAGAAAACGATCTCTGGGATTTTTTTAAGATTATTCTTATCAATGTTTACCGGATTCAGTAAGTTTTTTAGTGGGATGAGCTTGGTAGTACAATCATGATCACTGTGATCTTGTTCAGGTGTGTTTGAGATGCTCGCTGTCGTGTTGCTCGTTACCGATGATGTAGCTGCACTGGACCAGTATGAAAATGGTGTTCTTGGATACTCAAGGGGTTATCTGGCAGGGTCATCTGGCAAGTTGAATAATTGGAACGAGATGCTGAGTTGAAGTTGGTTGAGCGCACTCGTGTGTTGGTTCCATATTCTTCAGCTTGCTTAAGAAACTCCAAAAGATGGGGAAACTCATGTTGTATTGTGGGCTTGGAGCACGTATTTAAGTAATTGTTGTTGTTAGTGACTTGAGGTTTTAATAACGTTGGTTTTACAATAATTAGGCTCATCAGTGGTGGAATTGACTTGGCGATAGGACAAGTTGATCTTGTTAGTGGGTGAGTATGTTTTTCTGCAATATACATGGTAGAGCCTCTTTGATTCACACACTTTAAGATTTTCTTACATAACGCATTCTTTCCTTTGTAGTTGAGATGAAGTCCATGTCTTGTGTAATGAGATCGGGGTAGGTCAGATGTGCTTAAAACTGTAATTGAAGGGAACTTATTTGTCAGTTTGTGGATCATATCATTGATTGCAACTATTTTGTGATTCAACAATGGTTGGTCATATCTATATGGAATGTCAATTAATATGATTTTTGTATCAGGGTTTCGTTTAGATACATTTGAAATTGTATTAATAGCATCCGCAATGGACGATTGATCATTCTTGTCACCGTCCACTTGTATGTTGTTTGAACCACCAGCAATAACTATGTAGTCCGGTACTGGCCAAGATTTTTTGCTCACTTTCAAGTTTAGTTCAATATCATGAAGAATATCTATCAATTGCGCATTGGGCTTCATGAAGCTTCTTATAATTGATGTGGGTAACATATCTTCAAGTATATCTCTGCACTTCCTGATATGGCTATCACCAAGAAGCAGGAGGTGTTTCTTGATAGACGCCGAATTGTGTTCAGTTTTCCTGAAAGTCTCCGATTTGTGTTCAGTTCTCCTCAAAGTCTCAATCATTGCCTCAACCTCTTTAGCTCGGTTGAACCATTCTTCTCTCTCGATGAGGGCATTTTTTTTCTCCCAAACACTTTTAGCCAGAGCCTCGGTCAGCTGACAAACAGTGAGATGCTCCCTGTTCAAACCTCTCTTATATTTGGAATTAATATCTGTCAGGATGTCAATTTTTTCCAGGAATTCTATTTTGCATTTTCCACAGTCATGTCTATCATAAACCTCAATTTGATCATCTATATTCAATTGATTCATACTTATAAGTTCGTCATTAGCTTCATCCAGGAACTTGTTCTTACTATTGATGACTGTATCTTCAAGTTCCTTAATGTTGATTTCCAATTGTTTAATCTTGGTTTCAAGAAGAGAAACATACTTCTTACCCACATGAGTGACATATTCAGGGCTAGCTTTATTATATTTTACATTCTTCCCTCTTTTTTTGCATATATGTCGAGGTCTGCGAATAGTTATAGTTGGGTCATCTATTACTAGAGGGGATATGTTATTCTTACTTGTGCTAGTCTTGGCAATAGTTGGATGAGAACGAGACATATGAAGAGTCAACCCTCTGGGCATGAATATACCATCACAGTGAAGGCATTTAGCTGTTCTAACTCGTTTATTGAAGTCTCCTACCTGAGTAGTTTGAAAAACCAATGTCTTGTCATGTGACACATGGTTTTGAAGACTTTGGATACCAGTACTTCCATTTCTCGTGTTTATATTGCATAACTGTGAGGTGGTCGGCGTAGGTATGGGGTGTGCGGGATCCAGGGATTCTGAGGTGGGTTGATTCCGTTTTTTGCCTTGTAGCCATTGATTGCAGAAATCAGGGATACTTATTTTCTTCTTAAGAAGAGTTGAAAATAATATTTCCACAAGCTCACGCTGTGACACGGTTCGCTTCTTATAAACTCCTAATTTTTGAAGCTCAAGTATGACATCACACTCTTTATTTTTGTCAATTTTTTTGACCACATCTTCAAAAAGATGATGATGAGCTGTACCTGCCATATTATCTTATTTTTATTCGTCAGGATCTAGTCCTGGCTCAAAACTGTCACAGTGAAAAATATGCGAATACGTAAGTTATGTTCTTAGCAACGAAATGCTAAAATAAACAAATCGTTATTGAAAAAATTCAATCAAAATATTCAATCACCAAAACACGTTTTATGAAGCTGAATCAGTTGTAAAAATTGTCCTTATCTACTCACGTATAGAGAAGAAATTTCCCTTTCAGTAAATACTCTTCTTGTTCAAAAATTCACAGTATTACTATCAATATTGAATAAAATTACTTTCGTGACATTTCAGTTGATTCTTTCTTCTCAATTCCACGGCCTTAATATATACTTCCTTACTACTTAATACTTACTACTTAATATATATATACTTCCTCCAGTTCCTTATACGTGTCGCTATGACGACAGTTCCCATGGTTTTCACATCTCTAGACAACAAAAACGTGGAGATCATGGCACGTAATGATTGTTGTAGTAGTAAAAACACACTGGGTGTTGTGTAACAAGGTATTAGTAGTGATAATAGGTGTGACGTTGTAACAAAATACTTTCGGGTGAATTGTTAGCCGTTGCAAATTACATGTATTATAACGGATAAGGTGTTCTGATTTGGGTTTATTCTGTTGAGATTAGTTGATATATTATTAGATATTTATGCGAGTATGATTTCAGATCAGTTGTATAAGATATACCTTTTATATTGTCAAGTTATAAACACTTGTTGAGATGTTAAGTTCCAATATATATAATTTGATATTTGTGAAAAAATGTATATATTTGTGAGGAAAATTAATTTGAGAATCAAACTTTTCCTATAACTGACGAAGGTAGTTCAGGAATTAACTATTTCAATGGTTCAAAATACTCTAATTGAGATAGAATAATTTCATACATTCAATTTTATTCTTGTATGTGATAGTGGTAGAACAGTATTTCATAGCTTATACACTCTGCAATATTAATCCATAATGAAAGTGGGACTACCAAAAATACAATCACCAAAATCGATACAATAGCATATACATGTATATACGATAGAATTCGGTCGTTCACCGAAGAAATCAGAGTAAAAACTTGAGCAATTACATATATTCTTGACAACTCTGAGAGTTTAACTCTTTTGAAAGATGCAGATGCGTTTTATATCATAAACCTTGTACTGAAAAAACAATACTTTCTCAAAAATATCACAGATGTACACATATAATTTCGATATTTATTTTAATTATGTTGGTAGACGACCTTCTTCTTTCGTGGATACATGCAAAGCAGAACATAAGAAAAATTGAAAATCTTTCAAAGAAAATCTATTCAATTTGAAGATCATTATTTGCATAATGAACTTTTTTTTTTAATAAAATCGAAACTTGATACAAAATCATGGTTCCTCAATTAAGGCTATGTATGAAAAGTAAGATAATTCGGACGGGGCACCACAAGGGCGATCTTACCACCCCATTTTGATTATTTAAAACCAATGAACTTCAACACCAGGACTGCGCTGTCTGTAACCATGATTTTCCGCCCCAGATAAAAGTATTTCAGTTTCCGCAAGTCCGGAACACATTTTAAGTAAAAACCGTTCCTGTGATACATATCCGGATTTACATCATTGGTGTTAAGAGTAAACAAAACACACGAATGTTGATATCTTCCACTTTGAACTAAGTCTCTCGGACAATGACTACTTCTTTCCATTAACAGCTAAATAAACTGATTGGTTTCCTATTTGAATCTTCTTGTTCAGTTATATACTGAGAATGAACTCGATTGTGTCTCATCTCGGGTTGTATTCCGCTTTTCGCAATGCGTTACGCGGTTGACCAATCAAACGGCTTGGCTGATCAAGAAGAAACGTTTTATACACGGGTTGGTAGGTTTGAATTTCGAACTGTTCGTAATTATCCGGGTTATCTACTCATCAAGACGATAATTGTGGTAGGAAATCAACAAGATCTCATCATCTCATTGATCATTCATCCGACGCCAATAGATCTTGGTTATCATTACAGTGCATCGTTAAACATACTTATATAAAAGAGATGAAGATGAAGAATATAATCGATGAGCCGTTAATCTTCCAAAAATTATTTTATTCATGATCTGAACTTGATCAATAAGAATCTTGAGTTTTCATCAATTTGACTAGCCATGTTTAACAAATAGAAATTTGAAGCCTATTGTTACTAAATTGTGAATATATATATATATATATATAACTTTCCTGAATATTTCATCAATAAATAACTTTTAATTATGTAATGGTGCAATTTTATGGTTTTACGCTTGAATTGACGCTCTGGAGATATTGGAAAAAATATTCCCACTTATCTACGTTTGGCTTGGATAAATATAATTTCATTTCTAACAATTAAAAATAAAATATCGATCAGGAGAAAATTATCACTTCTAGATGTATTATTTATTTTTATTTTCATTTCGGTATTATGTTATATTTTGAATCACGGGTGATATGTTTAATATGTTCAAGTTTGTGTAATATGTGGTACAATGACACATGCAGTTGCATCATGTTTACTCTATGTAGTATGGTAATACTTGCCTACAGACAAGTCTCATCAGAGGCTTTTGTAGGATATTTAGTAGCAGAGTTCTTTGTTTTATAATTTGTACTTAAAATGTGTGAATGAAAAAAGCACACACATATATATATATATATATATATATATATATATATATATATATATATATATATATATATATATATATATGAATATGAATATATATATATATATATATATATATATATATTTATATATATATATATATAGATATATATATATATATATATATATATATATATATATATATATTTATATTCATATATATATATATATATATATATATATATATATATATATATATATATATATATATATATTCAATTGATTACAGATCAAATCAACGTGTAAACCCATATCCATGTAATTAATGGAATTTCTTCAAAGTACTAGAATCATCCAGAATTATTCTTAACTTTGAACAACAAAAAGTACCTCTCTCACTCTCAATTTTAAACAACAATCATTTGTTCGAAGCGAAATATCTTCAAATAGCATTCTAATCTTGATTTTACAGTCGATTGTGAATCAAATATCTAATTCAATAGTCAGTCAGTAGTACATCTATTGCCTTCCCACCGCACGCCGACTAACAACACAAGTTTCCATCCAATTATCAACCGACCATAGCCAATCGGGCGTGACAATCGGGTCAATATTCCACGACAATCTATCTACAAACCATCTTCGACAAATTCACACCACTGCATTAGTCTATAAAGAGAAAACATTACGCGAAAACGTAGTCATTTCAGATCAAACCACTTACAAGAGAACACTATTTGAATATTTTCAAGGAACCAATATCGATATTTATCGATTTTTTCCGATATTATTACATCAATTATTATTTTTGAAATCATCTATATATATATATATTCAAATACATTCAACATATCAATTCAGTGTAATTTCTTCAAAAAAAACAAAACGATAAAAATTCTCCAAGTGCTGATAATTAAAATAATGACACTCATAATATTTTAATTGTGATGTAAGTGACTGGACTGGATGAAAGTGCGACAGTGTGTAGGAAATGTGTGAACGCTTACGATACAATAATGGTGCTCTCTATCGCAAGTTATTTCCTTGATTCGGCCGTGAACCATCGTACGAAACTGCAACATACAAGGCGGTGATATTATCAGTGTGCTGTTGTTGTTGTTGTTGTTTATTCTCGTGCAGATCCACAGGTGAGTGGAACAATGGCGATCGAGTGGGGAAGTTGACAAACCGTGAAGATTAGTACAAGAAGATAATATTCTCCAGTGAAGGACGTTTTCTTGAGGTGTCTGAAGTGGATAATATACATTGTTCGTTGGAAAGAGTTTCGTAATTTGAAAACAAATTTCAATTATCAATTGATTTTTATAGTCGTATAAGCTGAAAGTAATTTATAATTAAAAGATTAATGAAAATGATTGGGAAATGATTTGAAGTTGAATCTGATAAAGCTTGGAGATGTGATCAGAATTGCCATTGTTGAAAGCACTTTCGATCGAGATTATGATGTGAAAGGAGAGAAAAAATACTACTTCCTGAAATAAAATCTATCAATATATTGATTGGATATAACTGAAGAAATGTGTATGCGTTATTTTAAACAGCTGTCATCCGCGTGTTTTTTACTTCTAACGTTACAAGATCACAAGAAACTATATCAACGACACATTTCAAGAATACGACAAATATAATTCATGGATTTTAAATCCTAGACACTGATATTGAAAAAAAAATCAAAATGGTACAAATGAATGAATTCTCGTTTCTGGGAATATTTTTCGTATTGACATTCGTGACATGTGACCACAATGACCCCCCTCCACCCCTGCCGATCAGCGATCATGAATATCCCCGAGACATTGTCAACCCGGCGCGTTACCCCGGCCGGGGTCAGTGGGCACAGCCCCCCGAACACATCGACGTGGGCTTTGTGCCCCAACAGACGTACTCGCAAGTGCGTAATACGTATTCCGTCAAACATTTGCCGCAGAGTGACGCAATAGCGAGCGCGTCGGACGTAGAAGAAGTGATCAACGCACCGAGACTGCGAGAGGTAAAGAGATATTTCTAAGAGAGTTAAGATTACATTTTGTACCTCACTTATATTAAAACATAATTTCAGTGAAATTTGGGAGTTTGAGAAAATTATATGTGATCAAATTCATTCGATTGGAAGTGTAATGAGAGACTGTTTGTTACCTTGGTTTGGTCACTGGTTACCAATGACCGTAGGCAATGGATTCTAATGGATACCACTCTCTTTTTCACCATATATATATATATATATATATATATATATATATATATATATATATATATAAATATATATATATATATATATATATATATATATATATATATATATATATATATATATATATATATATATATATATATATAAATATATATATATATACATCGGTTTATTCTGATAATAAAAAACGAATGCGTCAATATTCACATCATTATGAACTTTCGTCATGTGATAAGTAATTGATTTTATTAGGACGTGTCAGCAGAAATGAAGTAGAAACTCTATTGACATGAATTAATTTCTTTGGATCAGTATATATTCAAAAGACCATATTCAATGGTCTGAAAAACGCAAATTCAGAATATGAAACACAATGCAAAGAGTAAAATAGTTTAGTTCATTAACTTATTTGATGAGCTCAAATTCAGTTATGTCGTCGAGTTTCCATGATTCAGTTGAGCTAATTCAGAGGAAACGTTTTTTTATTCATCTATATGGGATTTAACGACGCGCTGTACTGATGACCACGATCTATTGGCGTCGTTGAATGATATATGAGATTGTGGGATGGTGAAACGAAAGGTTATAATATTAGGTGTTTCTGGATAGTGGGAAGGAACCGGTCGGTTGGCTAAGTAACCATCCTGGTATTGACCTGATCGAAAGAGGGAAACCACGAAAAAACCCTGTTAGAAAGGTGGCCTATGGTGAGAATCGAACCCCGGTCTCCTGAATGACGGTTCAGTATGTTACCACTCGACCACTTGTAAAAGATTTTGTTTCGAGATCAACAATACTAATGATTTGATCCAAAGATTTACATCTATTACAAAGATAACTTATCTATTACTATTATACATTTACTATTACTATTACTATTATATATAATCTATTACAAAGATTTATTGCAATGGAAATAGTTTTGATATAATTTGTCTTTGGTCCGGTATTACCAAGTCCAAATAGCCTCTATCTGACAGTTCAAACTTGTTATCACCATGGTTACCCATGCCATTTGTTTTCACCAACTCTCAGTTAAATACTAACTGGCCTTGGTAATATTGAGCCTTTGTATAATATTGTACAAATCTTCTGATTCAAATTTGAGAACCAATTGCCGTCGGAAGTAGCGTTGAATATCATTTTATACTCCGTTTTTTTCATTGCCTCTACGTACTTCAAGTGTTCACTTCATTCCACACAGCCTACGAGACAAAAGTTCCGGAAACATTTGGATGAGAATCGCACATCACAACGATGAATTGACAACTATCAAGAACATGTTCAATCATACAGTAGAAAAAAGAACGGAGAATGATTTTGTTCGAGTGAGATTTCAGATTGAATCATGCATTCCATATGTATGATGATGATGATAACAGAGAACCCAATGACGAGTTGGAAAAATTGATGAATTGATGAGAAATGAAATTTATAGAGGATAATACAAACACACACACTTGTATATATTCATATATATTTATATAAGAAATCACTCAATGTTTTTCTTTTCACTTCCACTACTTTATCACTTTTAATGTTTGAGAAATACGTCCGAATTTGAATTGTACTCATAATCCACTATTTCAACCCACAGTTGAGCCTTTTTTGAAGGACTTTGTGAATGTTATTTTTTTGTGATTGTGTTTTTCTTTCTGTAGCAGTGTATGTGATCAATAAAAAAAAGAAAAGAAAATAAAAAAATAAAAATAATAATAATATATATATATATATATATATATATATATATATATATATATATATATATATATATATATATATATATATATATATATATATATATATATATGTGTGTGTGTATGTGCAATACGAAGTATATGTAACAATCCACAATCTTGTTATGTTTACAGGTGGTCAAGCACACACAGATAAGAGAGGTGTACGAAGAGGAAGGGTTCGACGACAACGCCTACGACCATGGAGGCTTCAAGGAGACGGGCGAGATCGGTGAGGGATACGAGACGAAGTCCGGGAACAAGAGGAAGCGGTCCGGGAACCAGAGTAAACCTGCGAGCGACAGCGAGGGGCAATACTCCGAGATCCGGGACGGTTACGAGGGCAAGGGAGACGGAGCGATCGAAGACAAAGACACCGAGGAAAAAACACAGAGTAAAGGTGAAAAAGATAAAATATTGAAAAATAAAATCAAACCTGATGAAGGTAATAGAAGTTATAAAACCGGAAGAGTGGTACATCAGATGGAAATAAAAACAGATATCGAGAAAATGATGGACGGTGACAAGAAAGGAAAGAGAATCAGAGTCAGCAGCAGCTATCGTGACATGTCTACTGATAAACCCACAACAGAGGTACCCAAGTCGAAAGTATATCGAGGACGAGTTAAGAATGATGGCATAGGCATTGTTAGAAACGTTTTAACAGATGACGAAGTGAATGCTGGTAGAAGAGAAGATGGACATTCAAATAATCATAATTCGACACAAAACATGTATACTGGTGGAACAGTTAAAGGAAAAGATGCAATTAAAGATAACACGAAGGAGGAAGTCACAGACGTGAAACCTCATCGTGTCAAGCTCAGACAACTGACGAATAGGAAGCGTGAAAGCCCTCATTTGAAAATAGTAAGTGGAAAATGGGTCAAGATTCCACAAGTGACAAATGTTTTGAAAAAAGTGATGGACAACAATACAGCTTCAGCTTCTAATAAGAGAGAAACGTATTCTGAACCTGATTCGGATGAGGAAGACAGCGACAGAGCTCCTGTAAAAGGTAATTATCTGGAAGCTTACGACGAGGAAAAGCGTCTGAAAGAGGAAGACAAAATACGTGACCAAGAAATAGAACAGCACTATCTGGATACCAGTGCGGATATTGTCAAAGGTTTGACCAAGCCCGACAAAGGAATCGATCACGTCAAATTTCCATTCTACAGAACCACGCAGAATAAAAATAGTCCGTTACGATACGCAATGAATCCCAGAGAAATTCCGCTCAAATCTGGATATGGCATGGAGTTTTACGATTCCAAAGACAAACACCAATGTGAAGAAGTGAAAGGGCCCGGTGCTGTTGTGCCCAAGAGAGGTAAGGATGGAGAATGGGTCGGACAGCCAAAAGCCAAGTTACCGCGGCTGTCCGGATTGGGGGATAAGATTGATTGTTTCAAGGTCAAGTATTGGGGCGAGGAGCCGCTAGACAATCCATTCTTCAGGGAGGGAACTCGCACATCTCCCGATCAAAGTAAGAGGCAGCTGATCGATGGTGATTATAGAGACGAACAAAATGACCGCGATAGAAATAAGAGTAGCGAGGATGAAGCTAATGCTGAATTCGAAGACTTTTTCTATGGAGATATTTTGAAAAGTATCAAAGGAGCAGAAACTGTGAGTTTTCCAATGATAAATTTTGAACATAATCCTGACAGAGTGAAAGAGCAGGTAAGCTATCATCCGCCAAGCAAGCGACCAGTGCATAGTGTCAACTTGGACTATGATAGTTCCGAAGAAGTTGATGATTCGAGTTCTGAAAATAGATATATCACGCCCAAGCCCAAGCCCAAGCCCACTCCCAAACCTTCTCTTGTACGCACTTATCAAATTCCACACAGGAATAAACCACCAATCATCAAAGTAGCGAAACCTTCTATTCCAAATTACAACCAAATAGTTTATCCTGGACCAAAACATCACAAAATAGTTTTAGAACTTCTTCCAACATCATCAAATCCCTCATCAATGCAACCTCAATTTAGACCCAGCCCAATCGATGACCTTTCCAACAGACAACAACAGCAACCTTCGAACGTATTGCACTCCAACTCCAACGTGATCAAACCCAAGAGGTTCCATCCTGCTAAATATCCCAAACAATCTCCAAACTCTCTTAAGCCTCACGCTGAAGTCGTCCAATCAGAGAGATACCGTCCTGTTACACAAGAGCGACAACCTTCGAACATTAATGTTGTGAAAGATGATAGATACATGAACATAGTCGGTATGCATCCACCTCCAGCTAATGTTCATTTCAAATATCAAACGTTGACTCTGATGAAGAGTAATCCCTCACAATCTAAAACAAATTCAGAAAAAAAATTCAAGAGGAATAATTTCTACACTGGAGATAGCATCAAAATGGTGGACAATATGGCAATGGCTGATAGTGTGGTAGATCACGTGTCCAATCTAACAACTCTCAAGATAAATCATAATAACGAGCGAGTTAAAAGGGCAACTTTGTTTGATTACGAAGAACCAGTTACAGTTCGGCTGGAAGAAGAAGAGCCAGTAGTGAAAACATTGAGAAAACGTAAGCGATTCAGAAACAAGAAGAAATACAGAAAAGACGAGGCAATTGATAGCAATAACCAAAGTGATAACCGTAAAGACGAGGAAAATGGCAAGGAGATCAATCATGAAAGGAAACAAATCAAACCGTACTTGGTTAAGGAAGAGTCACAAGAAGAAGACGAAGAAGAAGACGTAGGTCCAGTGAGAAGAAATAGGAAAAAGAATACAGAGAATAGGAGTGAAGAAAATAGTGAGAGTACTGGTGATAGAAATGACCGAAGGAGTCAATATAAAAACAATAAAGATGACAGAAGGAATAACAACGATGATTCTTCTGACAGAAGGAATAATAACGATCCTTCTGAGAGAAGAAAAAACAACGATGATTCTTCTGAGAGAAGAAAAAACAACGATGATTCTTCCGACAGAAGGAATAATAACGATGATTCTTCTGAGAGAAGAAAAAACAACGATGATTCTTCTGACAGAAGGAATAATAACAATGATTCTTCTGAGAGAAGAAAAAACAACGATGATTCTTCCGACAGAAGGAATAATAACGATGATTCTTCTGACAGAAGAAATAAAAACGATGATTCTTCTGACAGAAGGAATAATAACAATGATTCTTCTGAGAGAAGAAATAACAACGATGATCCTTCTGAGAGAAGAAATAACAACGATGATTCTTCTGACAGAAGAAATAAAAACGATGACCCTTCTGAGGAATCGAAACCGTATAGACGAAGACATAAAAAGCTGAGAAAAAGAAGACCAAAGAAATATGAAGTGTACGAAAAACAATCGGAAGAGGAAACGGATGGAGATAGGTATCCCGAGTCTAATAAGTTTCATGGAAATTCTGAAGAATATAACTATCCAGAGGTAAACAAATCACAGAGACAAACAACTACTGAGCCCAGCTATTCTGAAGAAGAAGATGAAAACTCCAAAGAACGGAGCCAACCAATACGTAGAAAAAAAAACAGAAGACGGAAACGTCCAAAACAACGACCGAGAAATGAAGAGGATGAAGACGAAATAGAAAATGCGGATAGAAGAAATCCTAGCTGGGATAAAGTCGAACATGTAAAAAAACCCTACCCAATCAAAGAGATAATCGACGAGCATGTGTATGAAAAGCACGATTTCAAGTCAGATGAGAAGAGTGCTGTGAATGAAGATATAGGTCTTCACGACTTGAGAAAAGTTCACAGCGATACAATAAACAGGTTGAGAGACAGACACAGCGGATTGTTGGGAAACGAAAAATCGGAAGAGGAAGACGAAGAGGGCCAAGAACAAAGAAAAGGTAAAGATGAAGAAAACGAAGAGAAAGAAGAAACACGAGAGAAACTGGTGAAAAAAGGGAACGAAGAAAACGAAGAAAACGATGGGTCCACAGAAAAATCACTGAGTGAAGAACAAGAAGGAGCCATGGAAAAAGCAGGCGAATCGTCAAGTGAAGAAATAACGACTGAAAAAGAAGAACAAATACCAAACACCGGAGGAATGTTCATAGGAAAGAAAAAAAGAACTGGTAAAGGTAAAAGAAGAAGAAAAGAAAAGTACTCCGTGAAAGAGTCCCACTCCGAAGGAAAGAGTGAACAAGATAAAATAACTGACACGTCAACAATGTCACCGTTGGAAGAAATCGCATCGCAGTATCCGAAAGCTTGGAAAGATAAAAAATCAATCGACAGAATAACTGAGCGTAAAGAGATAGTAACGACTAACAAAAATAAACCAGAGAAAGTTGAAATCATCAAACAAACCACACATAAAAATTCTCCAGAGACAACAAGAGGACCTGAAGAATACAGTGTAGATAACAGACGACGTGAACCACGTTATAAACAAGTGGTAACCCAGGACAACGAAGAAGAAAGTAGTAATGATTCCCATATAACAATACACGAAGAGGTACACCTGAGTGCTCTAAGTGGTGCTAGACTTCCACCACCAATAAAATTATCGACCGAGGAGATAAACGCCAAGCTAGCGACTCTATTCAAAGGTCAAAAATTTGGAAGTCGATATAACGCAAAGAAACCCGAATCGACTTTAAATACAATGAGAAAACTGCATCCCGAAGATGAGGGATATGAGGATTCCAAAACCAACAATACTACCTCGGAAAGTGATACCAAGGTCGAGGGAACAGACAAGGTGACCTTGAGATCACGTGATGATTCACGATCAAGAACTAAAAACGAGTCGAATGAAAGTCATGCAAGTGTTCCTTCGAAACCAAGAACACAATTCTCATTGCGATCTAGAAACATCACCAGATCTCGTCCACTGTTGACGACGACAACCGAAGCGGCCGAGCCGGCGCGCGAAGAAACACATCGCTCAAGAACCCAAAGCTCGCACAGAACCAAAACCGAAGATACGTACAAAGTAACTGTCAAAGACGTGAGGAGAAGTCGACGACCGACTGTCAAAATCACAACTGCTTCACCCATAGTACAAGCCAATCACAGAGCGAGATCAAGAAACAGGTATGAAGGACATTTCGTTGAGCCAATCAGCGGGTCGAACGGAAATGCGGCAGCGCTGACTCAGACTAACATAAACGATATCCGTAAACTGAGCAGGAAAAGTCGGGATAAACCAACGTCCACGCAGAGAACGGGAATATTTGATGAAGAAACAGCTGTCGGTGTAGAACCACCAGTTGTGACAGAATCATTGAAAGTCATCGACGAACCCGTACCGACAACTGAAGCAACGACAACAACAACAACAACAACAACGGTAGCGACAACGACAACGACAAAAGCTCCTAGGAGAGTGTTTTTGTTCAATCGTTCCAAACCGAGCACAATTAAACCTGAAATAACATCCAAAAAATCACCTATTTTCCAAAGACCAAAGAAACCGGAAGTGGTACTTTCGAAAACGGAAACACGTCAGAAAGTACCGATCACCCTGCGATACAATATTCCAGTCAGAGACGTTATCCGAGAGTCTGATAATAATATCGAAGTTGTGACTGAGAAAGTGAAGTTACGATATATACCTCCTCGGAGACAACCACAACCGCAACCTGTAGAACCGACAACCGAGCGGGTCACTCCCCGAAGACAACAACCGCAACCTGTAGAACCGATAACAGAGAGGATCACTCCCCGAAGACAACAACCGCAACCAGTAGAACCGACAACCGAGCGGGTCATTGAGACGACAACTACCGAGAAACCCCGAGTATTGACCAACTTTGAAACACGACGAGTGACAAATCAAGAAACATTCACAACGACACACAAAGAGGATGACGACGATGACGATGACGACGAAGACGACGAAGACGATGATGATAACCATGATGGAGGTAATGCAGACGAAGACGACTTTTACCCAGACGCTTCTGAGAATGAAAACTATTACGAGCATAGTTCACAGAATGATGCCGATAATGAATCTTCGAGTAAAGTCGAAACGTATGAGGAACCACATGATGATTGGATATCAAGGAATTCCTTGAGTTTCAGTAATAGAAAACGTGGTTCAGGTTATTTAAATCCTGTAGACTCCTTGACAAGACAGTCATGGACAAGGGATAAAACCCTGACTTACGTAGTTGATCCTGTAACGGATAAAGGACGCTGGATTCAAGGAAGGAGTTAATAGTGTTATTGTACATTGTAATGAATGAATGTATTTTATTTATAAGTGGTCATGTGTTTTTGAATAATATTAGGGCCCCATCCCTCACCCACGGCATCAGTCAACTAAGGCACTGCTTTAGAAACTGAAGTCAAGTCGGGCGTAGATTCTAGTTTTTCATTAGGGATGAGATTGTAACTATCAATCACCAACTCATCCGTACCCCCAAATATTTAGTTATTGCTGGGATGTGGAGCAAACAATTGTAATCATCACTCATCAATATAATCATGTGAATGAGAGCTTTGTGAGCTTTCATTGTATAAATCTGATTATACAATGTACACTATGTACACAATGTACAATATACAGTGTATACAATAACAATGTAATGGTGCCCAATAATACTGATGTTATGTTGTGGACAACAATGTGTCCCGTTCTCTTACTGTATTTTTTTATTTGTATTATGTTATTTTGTTATCTTATGAATATTATATGTAAATTAAAAACGTTTTTATTTCTGTTATGACGTTCTATTGCGTTATGAAAATAAATGTCTTGTAGATCCTTACATAAAAAATCTAGAAATTCTGCTTGTATTTATCCCTATAGTGATACCAATTTAACAGAGATATTTCCACATCTCAAATAAGATTTCCAACATTTTTATCCAATCATTATAATATAGGCTCTGTTTTCATTTTTTTTAAATTCATTCTCAATGTGATTTCAAAGAAAGGGTTTCAAATTAAATTAACCAATCTGAAATCACGTCATCAAAAAAGAAAGCCGTTCTCAAATTAATATCTCAACAATATTTCTCATTATAATATATTTATAGATTTTTTTTCCATCGAGAATCATAATTATTATATGGAAAGGAATGTAATACCAGAGCCAACCAAAGTCGCAGCAGTGTCCACGCGCTAATGAGCCGTAACGAAGCTGACACAATGCTCGTGTTGGTCTGCTACTGTCACCGCATAATGCGATGGCACTCGACTTTCGCATCGAGTGATGGATATACAAGTAATTAACCTGTGATCAATACACCGCGAGAAAGCGTCGCTGATTGGATGTGAATCGAGAGAGTGATGTTCGGATGCATTCTATTGTTTTGATAGATTCACGGAATACGTTTTGGGAAAAACAATGCAGGGTTGGTCGTGTGAACGAGACGGCTTGTGAGATGTACAAATGATGTGGTTGAAATCAAATCGTTCATAAAAAACTTCATTTATAGAAGATTATACCTGACATAGTTTTTGGAGTGCTATATATATATATATATATATATATATATATATATATATATATATATATATATATATATATATATATATATATATATATATATATATATATATATATATATATATATAATGATATATATATTTTTTATTTTTTTATTCAACATTCATCATTATAACAAAACACTTGTTATTAACAGAATTACGAATAGTATCTGAAACTAAACAAGGAAGATTCTTCAATCACATTGACACTCAAATGAAAAGAAAAGAACAATGAGCGTGAATAATGAAAAATAATAAGTTGTGATAATGAGAATGAAATAAGTTGCTTATTTTTTTTTTTTTTTTAAATTATGACACCCACATAAGCCGAAGCTTGTGTGTGGGAAAGGAGAATAAATAATATGTATATATATATATATATATATATATATATATATATATATATATATATATATATATATATATATATATATATATATATATATATATATATATATATATAAACTATGATCATAGTGAGAAAAAGTAAGTGAAAGAAACAGAATATTGAACAATATTTATTCGAATCTAGATTTGATGTGATAGAGATAACATGAGTTGTGAGTCTATTTTTACTCTCAGACTGCACCAGAACGTCAGATGAATGAGATCACCGTCGCCCATGGATATTCAGCTTATTCACACTATCATAATCTGAAGGCAAGTTGAGCGTGGGCTCGAGTCCCGCATGAGGCAAGGATTTTTGTAAAGATGATTAATCTATTATCTTCTTCTTCGTATAGATTCATGACCCTAGATTCTGATTGGGTCGTAATCAAACAGCTATCACACACTCTTTCTCTCTTTATCTGCTCCTCTTCCCAATATCCCCCCCCCTCTCTCTCTCTCTCTCTCTCTCTTTCTCCCTCTCTCTCTCTCTCTCTTTCAATCCATTCCCAATTTTATTGATAAATATTTTTAAAACATCGAACAAAGTTCACAATTACTATCATTATAATTATACTGTTTCCTAAAATACCTGAACATTTCCCAATCCACAGTTCTTGAAGTGACATATTTTATGTCTCTCTTGTCCGTTATGTCTACCATTTCTTCGCTCCGGACTAATAGCTACCAAAAGGATATTAACGAAACGCGTATTTTGTTGTGTCATGATCATATTGTATACACCAAGTTCTCACACAAACGATTGAAACTATTTGTCTCGTTCCAAATGGGAAATCACTATTGTTTCACTCAGTATTTTGAAGGTTGAGCGTGAAGAATGATAAATCTCTCATTTTTATCCATCAACAATGAAAAACTGTGTAGACAATCATTGTTCCCGAATAATGATTGAAACGTTCGATATACGGAAACACAAGGGCGGCCTTGGTTAGCCCAAAACATTGTTTTTGAAAACAATTAATAAAAAAAGTGATGTCAAATAAGTTGAACCAATTAAATGATAGGGAATGAGCTGAATGATCTGAATATGAAATCAGAATGGGTGATAAGTAAGCTATATCAATAATGAGTTGAATTTCACTTCTTAAATACGAGAGAATCATTATTGATGTCAGAGTTGAAAAATATATCTTGCCCTCAATCCATCGATCATATTCAATGCGTATTCGATAATTCAAGAAAAATAAGAGAAGAAATATACAATTTCTCTTGAAATAAATCAATATTGAGTAGGTTTGATACATATGATCAGTTGATGTAGTTAGAGTATATACAGATACTTAGTAGGATACATTTGTAGAAAGTATGTGAATATAAAGCTGTGTGAAAGTTAGTCAAAGGGGGTTAGAACTGCGTAGTTGTAGGGAAAAATAAGAGGAAAGATGGTAAAAAGTGGAAGATGAAGAAGAATTCGGATTGGACAAAGAAGAAACAAAGAAGAACAAAACTAAGAATAACAAGACGATTGAGAAGAGACCAACAGAAGAAGAAGAAGAAAAGAAGAAGAATAAATAGTGTTACGAGTTATAGAGTTGGTTGACCAAAAATGTATTGAAAATTCAAAATGTATTGAAAACATAATGAGAAGTCTAATTCAACATCAAATTTGTCACTCAGAGAAATCTATGAGTACAGTAGTCAAAATGGAAATAATATACTTCTTTGCAAGAAAAATTAGGCAAAATAACAACCATGAACATTTTGGTATCGATTTTAATATTACTACAAATTCAAAAATTCGCACTTTTGGAAGATGCGGTCGTCTTTTTTAATCGTAAAGTCTACCCTGAAAAATCATCGAATCCTCAAAAAACTTCACGAATAATATATACTTTTTCAATAACATCAAAACTTGATACAAAATCATTGTTCTCCAATTGAGGCAATGAATGAAAGATAGTCTCGTTTCAACTGGGCAAAACAAGAGCGATATTATTACCCCTAAAAATAATAGAACTCTCTATTATGAGACAACTCATTTGACAATGAATTAATTTTGAGGTGATAATGCCGGGGTTAAAATACAATTCAAACATTCCCAATAGGGAGAGAATCTCGAATCTTCTCATCATTTGATCTTCTATTTCTCAAAATCTTCTCGCTTTTTCTCTGTACTTGCGTTTACTACAAACCTATTCTTGTTCTGTTATTGTACAATCATGACTTTTTGTATGTTAGGATTCCTCTCTTTTTTGTGGACACAATGACAAATCCGAGTGTAATGTTTTGAATGTGGTAACGATAGTTAGTCAATCTATCAAGTCTTACCTAATAATCCAGCTCAGGGTCGAAGGATCCTCGGTTAAATGTGATTAATGTCAAACATCCTGCGACGAACTTCTTATAAGTACAAGTAGTTTTGTCAATACGTCGGTATTACATGGCAAACAATTGAACAGGACACACCACTAGCAAAATACGATGCATAAGGTAAGACAAAATTATTATTTCGATTCATTTTATAACTCTTGAAGAATCTAATATCATCGCCATCTTGATATACAATTATTGTCTCCTAATTAGGGCTGTGGATTAATTAGTGACACCGTTTCGAAGTGGCGCCTCTGGTTTGTTTCAAGACTTCAATGAATTGAATGAATAATTCGATTTGATTTCAGAAAAAATTAAAAGTGGATATTTCAACATGGACTTATATTTAAAGAGATTCAACTTCAATTCTGCAGACCCAAATATTTGATAGGTCGACTTAGACGGCTGTGATATTATATCATACTTTTCAATTCATTGTATTCATTTTGTTTCATTCATTTTATATATGTCAACTCGGGCTCTATTCTCATGCATAGTCATCTTGAATTTGGTATTGTATCAAATATTCTCAAACTTCTTCATAGTTTTATTTCACTGCACACATATTCCATCAAATTAAATTCGTTGAGAATGGAATGGTAATTCATGAGATTATGTAATATTTCTTTATTTTTGATGATGAATTAAAACTTGGAAGAACTACGGTACCTCCAATTTATTGATTTTCGAATAGTTTCAAATATATTCTGATTATTTCTCAATCTGATATGTGACTCGTTTCCGCTGATTTCATTTTCATGAAGTCAATTTATCAATTCAGTTCCAAGTGAAAAAATTGAAGTCATGTTTGTTTTCCATTTTTCTCTGAAAATATCAATTCATTTTCAAAAAACATCACAAGTGTTTCAATGTAACAGGTTCCTGAGAAAGGTAGTGCAATACGTACATTAGATTACAGGTAAGGTACGACTGATGTTACAATGCAGTGTTATCCAAGACTGTAATTCAATAGAAAATGTACCCAGTCATTAAAATTCGACGTATGCAATTCGTCAAATGAGTCATTAAATCCTAAATAAAACGTTTTCACAAACCTGTGATTAACAATAATTTATTGACAGTTTGATGTGGGCGTGTCGCAGTCAGGTAAGAATAACCAATGACTGTTTTTATTCTAAATATGTTACAATTTGTATTTCGATGGCAATTAACAACTTTCACACGGCGATATAAAAAGGAACAACTATAAATACACATAATAAGAAAGGCGTGACAAATACAGACACAAATCACAATCATAGTTCATAAACGTTGCTGATTAAAATATATTCACTTGAAAATGATGATGCAATTGTCGAAAGGATCATGCTATGCTAGACGTCCGTTTGGCTCAGTCAGTCGGGGTATTGCTTTGGTCAAGTCGGGCGTGGGTTCGAGTCCTGCATGATGCATGGGTTCTTGTAAACACCATTCTATCATCTGCCAGATCATATCACCATATAAATAGTAGGTTGGATCGTTAGGCACACAATAACCAAGATCTTCATCGAACACGCTGTCTGATACAGAATAATAATGAATGGTGTAACTGACAATTTTAAGATTTAGTTCATCAAAAATATAATAACTCCAATTCCCATTTAACTCAAATCACGAATAAAATCTATGGGGTGAAACCATCACTAGGGCTGAGATACCCCCTCTCAATAGTCATCATAATATCAGATCACTGGGTAGGTTTACGTACACTAGGAATGAATTACCAGGTAGGTAAACCATCCCTAGTGATTGATTACCGAAGGTAAAGGGTCCCTATAGTGCTGGTTTTCCCGGGGAACCATCACGGTCACACCCCGGTATTACCAAGTCCAGTTAGCCTTTATCTGAGAGTTGGTGAAAATAAATAGCATGGGTAACCATGGCGATAACATCTTCAGACTGCCAATTAGAGCTACTCCCACGCTGGTAACACTGGAATGCATCTCATGTTCCAGTTACTTCTGCTGCTTCTGATGAGCGCAGAGTCACTCCTCCTCGTCCACGGCCAGCTCGATCTACCTCACCAACCGACAATCTCCACCCCAAGACGAGCTCCTCGACCGACTACACGCCCCGCCGACACGCAGACCTCAGCGCCACTCGTGTCGCAGAAACAACAACAACAACCACAACAGCAGCAGCCGCCGCAACAACAACAACCCGTATCTCCGTACTTCAACAACTTCAACCCTCACGGCTTTGGAGGACCTCCACCCAACTTCCCATTCAACTTCCCAGGAGGTCCGTTCCACCCCCAACAACACCCTCAACAGCAAAACGGCACGGCGCCGCAACAACCGAATGGCTATGGTCCTTATGGTAATAATTTCAACCCCGGTTATTTCGGTTACGGAGCTCCACACAATCCAGGGAACTTTTTATACCCTCAAGGTCAATCCCAGCAACAAGTGAGCGCTACGCCGAACGATAAAACAAACAAGGAAGATCCGAAAACCAACAATCCCAACGCCGAAACTATTCCAGGTGGTAATCCAGGATTCAACCAGTTCAATCCAGGATTCGGTCCGCAACAACCATTCAACCCGAATCAACACGGAAGCCCTTTCGGCTCACTGCCTCCTCATTTCTCATCGTTTCAACCGAATTTCGGACATTTTGATTACGGGTTTGGCGGAGGTCACGTGGCACCACCGCAGTTGGTTGGTTCTAACATCAATGTTGGGGGCGTTCCTGGATCCGGACCGGTACCGGACGGAGGGCCGGTACCTGGGTTCTACGGACCCCCACCTAACTTGGGACAGTATGGGGGTTATGGAGGGATAGTGTCAGGATTTAATTATCCCGGACAACCGCATCCGTTTGCAAGTCCGACGAATGAGCCGGCGCCAGCGATAGCCCAACCTCCTCCAGAGTTAGTAATCAAGTAGGACAATACGGGTGGAAATAGTAAACAATTACACACAATTGATACATTGATTTATGATGATGCGGTGATATTGTGATGGGACTTGGGTAGAGGTACAAGTCCACAGTATTACGGACACATCATTTGTGCAGGGAAGTGTAGGGGTGGGGTGGGGTGGGAGGTATCGGGGTGGGGGGGGGGGGGGTAGGGTACGCGAATCAGGGAGACTCATAAAAGAATGTTGGCCCATGATGATTCTTCATATTTATTCTAGGAATAACGATTTAATTGAAAAATAGTATTTTGATGGGGTAATTTTTATTGTGTGAGAAATGAGAATATATGGCAATATGTTATTAACTCACATAGGGGAGGTTATAGACAAATGTATGGCGTATAGATACATGTATGCTCGATATTTGTGTTGATACGTTGTTACATTGATAAAAAAACAATTTGTGAGTAATTTCTATGAATGAACTCCAATATTAAATTGCATTAGGATATACTTCAATTCACTAGATTGTCATTGATCTGCTCTCATTCAGCAAGTCTAGTTATCGAATTCAACAATTGAACTTCACGGAAACAATAGTATTATGTATTAAATTCATGTTGAAGCTATACGTTCATAGTTCGAACATGGTCCTTGAGTCATCGGTAATCTATCATCCCATTTTTTATTTATTTTCACTAACAATATAATCAATGAATATTGAGCGTAAATCAGTCACATTTGGAACAGTCCCCTTTGAACTCGGTGACTGCCAGTTCCAAATCTCACCATATTTCATCATATTGCCAAATGTTTCGTCATGGATAATTCAAGACCCTAGATTTCAATACTTCGTCAAAGAGTCTGTAGAGATATTCATCTAATCAGTCAATAAAATAACATATGTAACCAAGGGACACGAGAAATTAATAATTGATTACTTTGAATGAACTATTAAAAAAACTAGGCCTTGTTGTCAAATGGTTTAGAAAACAACATTTATTTATTTTTGTACCACAGTTTTAATTCTAATATGTTCAATAATAAATAACTGATATAGGTCTAAGTAGTTGATCATTCTTTATTCCAGCTCAGTTGATGCCCACTCTGTGTATTTATGAATATAGATAATAAATAATCGATATTATCCATTGTAAAATGTAACGTGTAATGAATTAAAGCTGTGAATTAGCTTTTTATAGGTTCAAATGTATTTTAGCTTATACTTCTGAATCGTTTGAAGATATTTAAATGCCGTGGGTGAAGGGAATGGGTTGAAGAGGGCCTCATTCTCACATCTAAATGACTCGTACAGAAACACACATACACACAAACACAAACACACACAGCAAACACACATATCAAATTCAGCAGATAAGTTGTTTTTGATAATATTATCTCAGGAGTCGGGTGTTTCAATTTTTGCGGTTATTTGGCTGACTTGAGCATATTGATTGAATTTTCAAGTCATTTTATTATTTAAAAAAATGTATATATAATGCGATTGAATAGTTTGATTTACCCACTTCATGATTATCCATATTCATGGAAATTCCCGAATCCAGTGTATCAGCGTCACTATGTATTTATTATGTAGGCTGATCATTTACAATAGTTATATAAGATTATTATATTATAATGATTAAATTTACTGCAACCCAATTTCTTTGCATACTGCGTATTCAATCATTCAATTTGAATACATATTGCATCTCTGATGAACTATACGCTAATATTTTTTCGAATTTTTAATTGTCATGAATTGAATTTTCACAAAATCATAGGAGTCATTTGAATACTTTCCATTAATTTTCGTGTCATTTGCCAGTGGTTTTTCCTGACAAATACAGTTCAATCGAATCGTAAGCTGTAATAGGTCTATGCTATTGGTATCAAATTGTATTACCTTTGTGAAATTGAATAACAGAATCAGATAGAATCATATGTGATCATTTTTTAAAAATATATCGTTCAAAAATCTTTCCGATTTGTGGTGGATGAAAGCAACCGTATCACTGACCATAAATATTTCAATTAATTGGATGAGCGAAGCGAAGACTCAATTTCGCCATACCCGAAAAAAAGTGCCTGTTCATTTTGTTTGTTTGTTTTTTTGTTCGCGCTCCACAGGTCAGACGAAAATTCAAAATCAGTTGAAACTTGGCAAACACAAGTATCCTTATCCAATTCGATACTGTTTAGTTGTGAGGCGCGATCAGTTAAACCACTTCTGAGGTAACTAATTCCAAAGTTTTCAAAAATCCCATTAGAATAACCCAGAGGAAAAAATTCGTGAAAAAAAATATTTCATCTGAGAGGATTCAAATTCTCAGGGAATTTCAATCTGATAATCATACACATTATTCCGAACTTTCACTCAAATCGGATCAGCCGTTTTGATGTAAAAAAATATATAATGTAATTTGTGTTAATTATTCAATGCTATTAAGATACCTATTAAATCAAAGCAACAAGTGTCACCACTTGATTGTAAACGATTAAAACAAAGCCTTCTTGATTATCATATAAATTATTATTGGAAAATAAGATGACAGTGATGTAATGGTTTGGATCTTAAGGTGTATATATATATACAATAACCAATCCAAAGATAAGTTGATATGTTCCAGCTCATCCATCAACGCGGAAACACATAACGCATTTGCCTAGTATATAACAGAATACTGATATCAATAAAGATTCATACGATACGTACCTCAAATCAACATCTTATTCATGACGAAAATTCACATATTTCATTCAATTGTTTCATTCGTTATTTTTGTTTCATTCATCGTATAATCATAATATCGACTGGTTGTTAGCTACAGGCTCACATTGAGGTCTCACATTCATTCAATAATTCACGTGAAAATGCATAGCGCATGCGTAACTCACATTCATGATTATTATTGTTTGCTTAACGATCCCACCAACAGCTAGGTTATACGGGGGTCTCAAATTCATTTAATTGACTTTCATTTTCATTCATTCGGAATTATTATTTTCACATAAGATCACATTCGAATGTGATCGAATGAATATATTTTAGACAACCGTCTAAAAAATGTTACATTGTGAACTGATCGATACAAAATAAAAAATTATATCAAAACATGTCCCATTTGGATTCAAAAAATGTGATCAACAATTAACTCATTATGAAAGTGCTAGCGGTTGATTGAATACTGACTTTAATCACTGAATAATGTAGACAAATAAAATAAAATAATCTTTTCAGATTATCACGAACTCACGTGCTATGCAATTGTTTTATTCAGAAATATGATGGAATGTTAATCGAAAATATACCATGAAATCCACGAAGAAATCTCGTATAAGTACGTAGACAAATGATCAAATTCTTCAATAAAGAAACCTACGGCGTTTCATGATTTTCTAGGCCAAGTTTGAATCAATTCAACCGAAGATTTCAATTTCGTACCAACCGTAAAACCGCGTTATTATTTACATATTTCACGCTTGGCATTCACACTTTCATTGGAAGGTCATTACTACGCCCGAAATACGGTTTCCCGCCTCACATCCACGTTATTTGAGTTGCATATAAGCTGGGCGTAATTGACCAACTCTGATTACCTGGCCTCGAGAGTGCGACGAGAAAGTACTGAGACCTACTAATAACGTATCTCAATATATTTGACTGAGACCAGTGGATCAGTTGCTTTTAAGAGCAATTGTCTGAGAAAAATGTGTATGATTGTATTTTATATTGCTAACATTACCCTGATGAATACTGCAACCTAGTTTGTGCTCTTCTCTCTCTCTCTCTCTCTCTCTCTCTCTCTCTCTCTCTCTCTCTCTCTATATATATATATATATATATATATATATATATATATATATATATATATATATATATATATATATTTATATATATATATATATAGATGAATATATATATATATATATATATATATATATATATATATATATATATATATATATATATATATATATATATATATATATATATATATATATGAATATATATTTATATATAAATATATATATATATATATATATATATATATATATATATATATATATATTTATATATATATATATATATATATATATATATATATATATATATATATATATTCATGAAGATGTAAATTGAATACATGACAGTTGGGTTGAGTCAATAGTCATAGTATACAGGAATGAAGGCATGGATTATTCGAGGAAACATAATTTTATGTCATATGAAATAATTCATATCATATCATTTGTCTGCCGATTATTTATCTACTGCTCCACATGTGATCTCATATGTATTGAAATATGTTAAATTATAGAATAAATAAATTAATAATGAACTGATGATAGGCTTACGTATTTCATTGAAATCAGGTATTTTGAAAGAAAGAACTAGGGTGTGAAAAAGAGGATGAGCTAATCATCAGATTTCGATCAGAGATGCAATTTTTGACGTACATATACATTGAGAAGAAGTTGTGAGAAGTGTCCATGAAAATTTCAGAATATACTCTCTGTTGAATAGAACTGGAAAAAACCCGTAGTGAAAGAATAATGGTCGTGGCAGGTGATGGAGATTTGATGAATTGTGAAAAGATATTAAAGTTGATTCAAATTATTTATATATGAATGTTTGTACGGTGTAACAAGTAGTTGATGAATCGATCAGATTGATATAATCGATATCTGAAACGCAAGCGCATCTGCAATGATTATCAATGGTAGAATATACGAACTCAATTTTTAAAGTATTGATTTATTTTGATCTAATCATACCTATATATGCTGAGTTATGAAAATAATCACTTCAATCCCTCAGTTTCCATATATATATATATATATATATATATATATATATATATATATATATATATATATATATATATTCAAAAAAATAATATATATATATATATATATATATATATATATATATATATATATATATATATATATATATATATATATATATATATATATATATATATATATAGAGAGAGAGAGAGAGAGAGAGAGAGAGAGAGAGAGAGAGAGAGAGACAGAGAGAGAGAGAGAGAGAGATAGAGAGAGAGAGTAATGGATTAAACCGATGTGATGAATTATGAATTGACAGATGAAAAGTTGAAACCATTAGGAAGTGAAATTGATGATTCTTTTGAGAACTTCGAGAGTCATAAGCATGGGAATTGGAAACAAAAATCAAATTAAAATCAATTGATGGAATATGGATGATTTCCAAACAGTTCCAGAAGTAAGTTGATTGTTATTAATAATCTTCCGATTGTAACAAAAAATTATGATATGGGGTATACAACACGCACTTGGATGATTGCAGGTAAGCACTTGGATGGTTGCAGGTATATGGATGCAGGTAAGGTCTTAATGTCAAGAAGTTTCTAATTCACCACAGCTTTTTTAATGTGAGGGAATATTCATCGAACGAAAGAGAGTAATGTAGCTGTCTGTAATCAATTATTGGAATTGTATTAAAATATTATAATTAAAAGCATCACCTACATGTATTATTGTCAATTCAACTTGTACTTGCTGCAGTAATTTATATTGTTGATTACAGTTACTCATTATTATTATTGCCATTTTGATCCTGACAACTTTTAAGACCTGCTTGTTATGTTAATGATTTTAATTATAACTCGTATATAATGGTATAAACACAAAACTAATGAATGAAATGAAACATAATGCACACGCATGCTACGCATGAGGCTAGAAGCGTAGCAGCTACAACCAAACACAACAGGCTTCATTCCTCTACGAGTCTACGTTGTGACTGTTGCAAGTAATCATCACGTGACTCATCTGCATGTCGTATCTTTTATTTTACATGTATTTGTGTACAGGAGTGTATGATCTACATGAGTGTATATCATACACAATCATTTTTATTTCACTCTATGTTTTATTTTTGATCCATAGCCTCAATTGGGAACAATGATTTTGTATCACGTTTCGATGTTATTAAAAAAAAAAAAAAAATTGATAACACCGAAACTTGATACAAAACCATTGTTCCCCAATTGAGGAAAAGGACGGAAATTGGGATCGTTTGAACGGGACACCACAAAAGCGATCTTATCACATCAAAATAATAATAAAACACAATAATGAAACCTATGAATATCAAGCTTACAATATGAATTCTACTCTCTTCCATGAGCTATTTATTGGATGAGTGAAGCGAATACTCATTTTCAGCGTACTAAATAATTTTTTTTTTTCGCACTTCACAGGTCGAACGAGAACACAAACCGTTTCAAAACTTGTCACACACAAGTGTCGTTACCTGATTCGAAGCTGTGAAGATTTGAGAAACGATCGGTTGGACCACTTTCGAGAAAATGCATGTCAAAATTTTCAAATACCTCATGAGAATAACCCGGCGGATAAACTTCATGAAAAATATTTCCTTCGAATGAGATCAAATTTTCACAGAATTTCTATCTGATAATTGTACACAATATTCTAGAATTTCACATAAATCATCCGTTTTTTTTCCACATACATCAAAGCTATCAAGAAACCAATAAAATCTGAGCAACAGGTGTCACCAATTAATTCAGACCGATCAAAATGAATCAGGAAGGAAGTGACAGTTGTTTGTATCCGAAAGTGCATACGTATCTTTCCATCACATATCTTATCAATATGCCTGTATCGCTCACCCAACAACACATCTATTGCGTTCCCCCAGTGAATATGAAATTGAAGGCACGACAATTGAGCTGGGTTATCACTGACAACAGTCACAACATAGGCCTACAGGAATGATGTATCAGCTTATTCTGCAGGAAAATGCAAATTAAATGAAGTTGGTTTTGTAATATTTCTAATTATAATAAACAGTATATAATTTCTATTTTTTCATATCTATGTGAATGTCATATTTCTCATGTAAGCCAATGTCTTTTCCCAGCCCTGTATAATCATACAACAAAGTTGTTACTTCACTGATACTTAGCATTGGTGCTTGTGTATATACGAGACGTTTGTTTATCATAGAGAAACATCCGACCGGGAAATCGTTTTATATAAAGCGGCCGTATGTCCCGAGTGAGGAAGGTTATTGTTGAATATAGTTTGTCAATGTCCCCTTGGCCAGTAAGCATTGTTTAGATTGCACATTGTTGTTATTGATGATGGTTGCGGAAACGCGATAATAGGATGAAGCGAAGGATGAAAAAGGGACGGGCATAGTTAGTAGTCTTTGAGAGTGATGCGTAGTTTACCAGGCTTAGGTGCTAACCTAACCGAGCCTCAATAGTAATGGTGTAAGGACAATTTGCCACGCACCTGTTACCGGGGGGGGGGGGGGGGGGGGGATTTTCTAGGCTAGGTCATAGGGGGAGGACAATTTGCCAGACAAAGTTGGGGAGGGAGGAGAATCTATCATACCGTATCATATATATATATATATATATATTTATATATATATATATATATATATATATATATATTCAAATATATATATATATATATATATATATATATATATATATATATATATATATATATATATATATATATATACATATATATATACATGTATATATATATATATGAATATATATATATACATACATATATATATATATATATATATATATATATATATATATATATATATATATATATATATATATATATACATGGGGTATCTTTCTTGACATGATTTCAACATTTTCAATACCTTGATAATTTTCAATACCTTTGGATCTATTCAAGAAGTTCAATTATCATATATATATATATATATATATATATATATATATATATATATATATATATATATATATATATATATATATATATGTATATATATATATATATATATGAATATATATATATATATATATATATATATCATTCACATTTGTTCTTTCATATATAGAAAAACATCGGATTTGATTTAATTAATGACCGAGTTATCGAAATGAAAAAAAACGTGTGACAAAAGAAAATTAATAATGATCAATTATGAAACATTATATACATTTAATTACTCGGTCAATTATCTTATTAAAATGAATATAATATCTTTTAATCTCACCAAGGTTGAGTCTATGGAATCACGTGCGTGTGTCTCATTAAATCAATTAATATCATGACACGGTGTCTGTATGTCATTAACAATAATAATACACATAATTAATTATGAACAATCGTAAATCTTAAAGTAAATGGAAACATTTTGGGAACATGAACCATGCGTGTGCGTTACCCAACGTTAAACTTGAGGACACACACGTTATTATTAGTAGGTAATTATGTTGATTACGGTACCGGTATGTTGGTTTATGAACGGGAACACTGTGAAGTTCAATACGTTAAGAGGCCTCGTGTACGACAGTTGAAAAGTTCATTTAATCGTATTCTAAATTATTTTGTTATGATCTACCCCTTATATAAGTTTTACTGATTAACGTACCATGGCCAATTTTTGTTCGGTGTTCTCGTTTTTGATGTTTTTTGATAGATATTGCTTATATATTTTATATATTATTCATATATTTTGTTTTGTTTATATATTGGTATATGATGGATATTTGTTTGTACAGTCTACGATAATAAAAAAAAAAAATCATTTCTCATCCCACAGATAAGCCTTTTTTGGCTTTGTGGAAGAGCGTATTGATTAATCTTGTATGTATGTATTATTCAAATCTAAAAAAAAATATATTGTTACCGCCGATCTTAGAGATGGCGATGAGAGACCAGTGGACTGTATTCGGATGCCGACTTGGCATTAATAATCAGGCGAGCATAATCCAAACTCGGATTATGCCTCACCCCAAAACGATACGTATTTGGTCTACGTCGACTTGACGTTGTTATTGACCAAATCAAAGAATAAATAGAAAGCGAAACAAAATAGATCAAACCCGAGTGGTGTCCCCGCACACCATTCGAATAAACAATAAACAAAAGCTTGAGAGAAAACAAAACACCCAACTTCGTAAATGATAAAGACCAAAACAAATGTGAAGAATTAGAAACAAGAAAGTATGGAAAGAAGTCCTATTAACGACTCAAGAAGAACGAAAAATAGAAAAGAAACAACTGCGTACATGCGAAATAATGTACAGTACGTCCGAACTCTAACAAAGCAGAGAAGGACGGGAGATGCTCACACAACAAGAGCTGGTCGAGAATATGACCGAATTCACCCACTTGACGAGCGACTAAAAGTACGTCCGACCTCAAGGAAATGTAGAAGATAACTGAACTGGATACTCGACGAGAGCCGTTTTGAGACGTCCGGTCTGGATCGAGTATGGGATAGAACTGAGCTGCGAGGCCTGACGGGTTCAGGCAACGCGAGAATGGCGAGCTGTGATTGGATGCAGCACATGGCGTGACAACCCACCAGCCAACCAGCAATGAGGAAGGAAGGTCGACTAGAAACACGGTTTGCAATGTATAAACAACATTCCATGACGCAAACGAATGATTTCATGTTCAAATGACAAACTAGGGAAAACGAGCTAGCTGGTCTCAAAAGACCGGCGTTAACATACCGCCCACCAAAATGAACATTTTAAAGCTGAGGTAAACGATACGGAAAATTTGGAACATGAAATTAGTACAGCAAACTGTTCGTAAGAAGCCTTGTAACTTCATAGGCAACGTGAGCAAAAAGATTTTCACCGAGTAATTGGATTGCTTCCCAATTGGATCGGAGAACAGCAAAGAAATCGCACATGATCCGAGCGATTCAATGAGGAGAAAACGCAACCATTTTATCCAATGGTCGCTGACTTTTCAAAAAAATGAAAAAAGAGAGAACAACAAGAAAGTTAACATGAAGAAATGATCAAAGCACCAATGCGTGCTTTGAACAGAAAGAATACACGAAGTAATGCAAATCTGCCATTGGAGGCTGCATAGGCTTTGCGCGAAACTTGTGGCGAGTAATGCACTGGTGTATGCGCTGCCTCAACAAACCGCGCAGAGAAACGATCCAGTAACGCTGCTGTATCAGCGCCTGTACCGTTCTCGGGCCGGAATGTAGCGATGTTCGGTGTAAGGCATCGCAAATGAGAGATGCGAGGTGAGCTTCTTTGGGGAGTAGGATTGGGTACCGAGCCTCTTCAGGAAGAGAAGAGTGACGCAATCTTCCGCCCACCTTGAGTAAGCCCGAGGGTTCGAGAAAAGGTTTCAGCGAAGCGATCCGGGATGAAACCTGTCCCTGTTTGGCAAGTTGGCTGATCTCGGTTGCATAAAAGTGGTTTTGAGTGACTCTTATGATCAGTTCAAGAGCGTCTTGCAACTCCACAGGTTTTAAAAAACCCGTAGGAGGGAGAATCTTGGATCGTTTCGCCAATAAGAGACGGGCAAATCGAACTACATACCCAAAGACCCGTTGTGCTTTGAGAAGTGTGGAAAACTTTCGAAAATTCACCAGGAGAGGATCTACTTTGACCGTTGTGGCCAAAGTGACCATGGAAGGCTTAATGTCTGGCAATTCAGACAATAAATCAGTGGAAGGCACAGAGATAGGCCACAGAGCATGGGGACTCCTGAGAAAAGAAGGACCCGAGAGGTACAACGGGTATTCCATGAGCTGAGAAGGCAGTATTCCACGAGAAGCGCAGTCAGCGGGATTTTCTTCGGAATCCACGTGTGCCCAATTGGTAGGAGTGGAGTTGTCGAGTATCTCCACTACTCGGTTGGCGACGAATGTCTTCAGTCGATGTGGAGGGGTGGCAAGCCACGCGAGCACGATAGTCGAATCAGTGTAGAGGGTTACTGACTCCACGACAAGAGTGCTGAGTGAGGGAAGAGTATCTTTCAGCACACGCGTTAGAAGCAAAGCAGCAGAGAGTTCAAGCTTAGGGATGGTCAAGGGTTTGACCGGGGAAACTTTACTCCTTGCTCGCAACAAACTAATATGCGAAGTTGCATGATTCGTTGTGTGAAGGTAAAGTATCGCAGCGTAGGCCTTCTCGGAGGCATCACAAAAGCCTACAAGTCGATGTATGCCTTGTGAAGCAGGAAATGCGCGTGGAACTCGGAAGTTCGAGAGAAGACAGATCTCGGCTACCGCGTCCAACCACCTTTGAGCAAGAAGCGGTGGTAAAACGTCGTCCCACTGCACCCGCGATAACCAAAGTTGCTGAAGAAAAATCTTCATCCAGCATACGAGCGGGGTGAGGAATCCCAAAGGATCAAAAATGCGCGCAATGTACGACAAGACCGTGCGCTTCGTTACCACGCCTTCGAAAGGTAAGGTGTGGAATGAGAAATCATCCGATCGGGGATCCCAGAACAGACCAAGGATCTTGATGCCCTGATCGTCATCCGAAAACACGACTGGAGTCTCTAGATGATCCTCCGGAAGTGCACTCAATGCTTCTGGGAGGTTACTGGCCCACTTTCGGAGTTCGAAACCTCCACTAGCTAGAATAGCCTGTAATTCCGATTGAAGAATGCGAGCTTGAGCGACGTCTGCCGCGCCAGACACGATGTCATCCACGTAGATGTGAGATATCAAAGCACGCGAAGCATTGGGGAAAGGAGCCCCTTCGTCGTGCACGAGCTGCTTCAGCACTCGTTGAGCAAGAAAAGCTGACGGTACGAGCCCATACGTGACCGTGTTGAGCTCATATTCTTTTACTGGAGAGTCTGCATTGGGTCGCCAAAATATGTGCTGATATTTGCGGTCAGATGGTTGGACCAGAATCTGACGATACATCTGACGAATGTCAGCACAAATTGCGATGGGATGAGAACGAAATCGGGTTAAAACGCCCGGGAGTTCGCTCTGAAGCTTGGGACCACTGAGTAACAGCTGATTCAAAGAGACGCCTCTCTCATCTGGAGAAGAGGCGTTAAATACCACTCTCAGCTTCGTGCTGGAGCTGGTAATCTTGTGCACACAATGATGCGGAATCACGTAGTTCGAAGAGGTGCTTGCAAGTTGCATGTGGTTCGATTGAATATAGTCTTGCATGAATGCTTGATACGCAGCATCATGCTGAGGATTGCGTTTCAGTCGCCGCTCCAGACTCAAATAATTCTGGAGGGCGGCCTCACGATTATATCCGAGAGGAGAGGATGTGTTCTTGAAAGGGAGTGCTACCGAATAGCGTCCGGAAGGGTTCCGTGAGTGCGTAGAAAGAGAATGCTCCTCACAAAGTTCATCGTCCGGATCAACTTGAAGAGGACGTGAAACTTCTTCCGATTCCCAAAACAATCGAAGAGTACGATCCAATGGAGAACCAGTGCAAGCAAGCAGAGAGAGCGGAGGCTGGAACTCGGCATCCAAACACCGAATAGGACCCAAAACCACCCAGCCGAAGACCGTGTTTATGGCAGATGGACTGCCACTCATCACAATATCACCTGACTTTTCAAGAATATCAGGGTATAAATCGGCGCCGATCAAAAAGTCGATCTGATCGGGCACATGAAAGCGGTCGTCGGCAAGAGAGAGACAGCGATAACGTTCAAACACCTCAAGCGGAACGGTGGTGGTTGGAAGTTGACTCGCTATCGCAGGCATAACGTAGGCTTGTACGCTGAGAGAGGTTGCAGGGGTGAACCGGGAAGCGATGCTGCATTGAACAGTCCCGATTACCCGAGCACTAACGTGACCAATACCAGAGAGTTCGGAATGACAAGGATTGATTTTCAATCCTAGCTTCTGAAGGAACGAGTGAGTGAGAACAGAGATTTGTGAACCACAGTCGATAACCGCACGGATAGGTTGCAGTTGACCGTGAGAGTCGCGGATCAAGGCGCGAACAGTGCCCAACAGAGCTGTGGGTAGCACTGGCTTGCTTGTCTTGACTTGACAAGCGAGAGTTTGAGGATGAGGCGAGGTGGTCTCCGGATGAGAAGAGACTTCGTTTGCTATTGTGTCACGAGTCAAGGGGTTGATTCGTGCAGTGTGTAACAGCGAATGATGTTTGTTACTTTGACAAGTACCGCAAACACTCTTAGAGGTGCATTGCGATCTGAGGTGAGCGCCCATGCAGTTGAAGCAGCGTTGTAGGCGACGTAACGTGTTGTATTTGTCGTCAACGGACTGTTGCCGAAATACGGAACACGAGTATAGAGTATGCTCCCCTTTGCAGACTGGACACGAAGATTGTTTCGTGGTCGAGCTTGCTGATTTGCTCTGCTCGCGAGATTTAAAGCTGACGGGCGGAGGATTCGCAACTAACAACGAATTGATTCGCTTTGTGGAAGGAGGAATAGGTTTTGAAGAGCTAGCTGCTTGTTTGTCGAGACCACACAATTCCATCGTCCTGGACTGCTCTTCAATGAATTTTATCAACGACGCGTAGCTAGGAGTGCTGTGCGAAGAATGTTTCTGTTCGAAAGCCTTGCGCGTTGATGTGTCGAGATTGGTCAGTGCTAACGAGAAAAGCAGAAAATCTGACAAATCTTCGATATTCAGAGCTTTCAACGCTTCAATCGAAGTTTTGTGAACTTTCAGAAATGATTGCAGCCCAGAATGTGAATTGGTTTTGAGAGGCGTAAATTCTAAAACCTGTTGAACATACGTGGTGGCTAACAACCGAGGGTTATGATACCGACTGACAAGAGCATCCAATGCCACAGAATAATTGGCTTCCGTAATCGGAAACCCGGAGACGACAGACAAGGCGTTGTCTTTGAGGGTGGTCCTCAAATAGTGGAATTTCTGAACTTGATTCAGGTCGTTGTTCTCGTCGACGAGAGATTTAAATAGCGAATAGTACTCCGTCCATCGAGTAATATCACCAGAGAATGCCGGCAACGCGATTGTCGGCAATGAGATGGCTCGAAAACCATTTTGATTTGGCGGCGGAGGCGTAGTAGGCGTCGTCGTGGCAACGGCGGCGAGATACAGATCATGAGTCGCATACAGCATTTCCTCGAAGCTGGCTTCAATAGCGTCGACCGGCAAAGCATCGACGCCTTCGTCAAGCTGAGCGTTCAAAGCTATTACTTCGTTTTGAATGGCCTCAAAGTTGTCTTTCAAAACGGCAAGTTGGTCATAGCGAGGCTTGCACAACAAAGCTTTGGCACTATCAAGCGTTTTAAATGCGTCGTAAGAGCGTTGTAATGAAGCGAATATCCGCTCTCGCTTTGCCGTGAGCACTGCCTGTTGCTTTGCGATTTTAGACGCCATTGTAGCGAAGGAATAAATTTCAAATGCAAAAACACGAAACTAAAACAAGGACCAACAACTAATGATATGAAATATCACGGAGAAATACGGCCGAAATACACAGAAAAAGAACAATGCAAAATAATTCAAGAACTGAATGTCTATCAAACAAGTTAAATCAAATTGTTGATAATAACTCGCAAACAAACAGAATAAATTATTGCGCCGTGGAAACCCAATTATGTGGAAGCCGATTCAGTGCGGAGGACAAAGAAGTCACCCATGCGATGCCTGATCGCGGGTGCTGCCACGAATGACTGTGGAATCCGGAGGTGGACTCCGCGTGGTGCAAAGAAAGGAATCCACAAATGGATTCCAACAAGTGAAAGCAATTGGAATCCGGAGATGGACTCCGCGTGGTGAAAAGAATGGAATTCACTAATGGATTCCAACAAGAGAACGAAATAAGAATCCGGAGATGGATTCCGCCTCACGAATGACGAGAAATTGGAACCAAAAATAATCTTTGGCTCACAGGGACCAAATTGTTACCGCCGATCTTAGAGATGGCGATGAAAGACCAGTGGACTGTATTCGGATGCCGACTTGGCATTAATAATCAGGCGAGCATAATCCAAACTCGGATTATGCCTCACCCCAAAACGATACGTATTTGGTCTACGTCGACTTGACGTTGTTATTGACCAAATCAAAGAATAAATAGAAAGCGAAACAAAATAGATCAAACCTGAGTGGTGTCCCCGCACACCATTCGAATAAACAATAAACAAAAGCTTGAGAGAAAACAAAACACCCAACTTCGTAAATGATAAAGACCAAAACAAATGTGAAGAATTAGAAACAAGAAAGTATGGAAAGAAGTCCTATTAACGACTCAAGAAGAACGAAAAATAGAAAAGAAACAACTGCGTACATGCGAAATAATGTACAGTACGTCCGAACTCTAACAAAGCAGAGAAGGACGGGAGATGCTCACACAACAAGAGCTGGTCGAGAATATGACCGAATTCACCCACTTGACGAGCGACTAAAAGTACGTCCGACCTCAAGGAAATGTAGAAGATAACTGAACTGGATACTCGACGAGAGCCGTTTTGAGACGTCCGGTCTGGATCGAGTATGGGATAGAACTGAGCTGCGAGGCCTGACGGGTTCAGGCAACGCGAGAATGGCGAGCTGTGATTGGATGCAGCACATGGCGTGACAACCCACCAGCCAACCAGCAATGAGGAAGGAAGGTCGACTAGAAACACGGTTTGCAATGTATAAACAACATTCCATGACGCAAACGAATGATTTCATGTTCAAATGACAAACTAGGGAAAACGAGCTAGCTGGTCTCAAAAGACCGGCGTTAACATATATATATTATTATTATTATTATTATTATTATCTATTATGTGTTGTTTGAACATTTCGTATTTTGTTGGTTTCAATATGTTTTTTACTCACTTGAAGTTGATGCTTTGTGATCTGACAAAGGTGGCAAAGGTGGACAGTAGAGGTTAGGTTAGTGTCCAACCTCGCGTATACCGCCGGCAGGCTGAACGGAGCTTATATACTTTGAAAACATTTAAAGAAAATGAATACATAAAAAAATAGACGTGGTACGTCAATCAGATTATTCACCAAGTTGCATTTATCAGTACACCGATAAAAGTGCTAAGGGCAAGTTTTATGAATCAGTGGTTTAAGCGATAATATGCGGATTAGCTTATGATCACCCTTTTGGTGACCAATGTGACTTGACTAATATTAGGCTTGATCAACATATTTTGATTTCTTGTGAAACGTGGTCTGAGGAACTTTTCAAGATATTTAATTTTTGATACTTTTTTGTTTTTATTCTATAATAGGCTACATCATATAATCAATCATTCATAAACATATTAATCTAGATTTCTAATGTCATCAGATGTTTTTATATTGCTTGTTGTTCTGTGTCTTCGTACAACTCTATTGTGAGCAGAGATCTAATGATGTTTTATGTATGCATTTCCTATTCTCTCCAAAACAAAATTAGTATTGGATAGACTTTCATAACACAACTTATCAATTCACTACCATTAGCTTTTTCCATCATAGTTTCACAATTTTATTCACAGTGAGTACAATATAGAGTTGATAGCTGATAACCTTCATTGTTGTAGCATGATTGCGTTTGCGGTGCCAGGCCCGACCGATCCTACCTTCTCATATCTAGCCCCAATTTCAAAACAATGACTCTCTGTCCAGTTTTCGTTCATTATACAAAAATGAGAATTATGTTTCATAATGTATTACTAACTTCATTCAAGTACCGCGGTGTATCATAATTATGTACATTTCTCTCAAATATATGTTTCTACTTCTTTTATAATATTATTATTTGCAATTCCATAACCATAATTATCATCTCATATGTATAAAAAAAATATGAATTTTTTATTCAGCCATAAAATTCCAGGAATTTTTTTTCCATTACCATTAATGTCAGTGTTGCCGCGACCATTCTATTGTAGCTATTGCTCACGCAAAGAGCTGGCTGGAATCGTTTACAGCAACCACTTGTTGCACCGATCAATTGCACGTACAACAACGGCGTAACTCCACGTGTCAAAGTTCATTGTGTTCAATTGGAAATGGTCCAGAGATAATCATGTATATAGTCTTGAAGAAATCACGAGGTGCCGCTCCTAAATGATCTTATTAACAGGTCTTATAGCCTCATTTATAAAACGATGACGATCAAATATCAAGATTTTGATGGTGATTAGAAAAAAACTTGACAAAAAAATTAATCATTGATGTTCATTGTTTGCCTAACGACTCTATACTAATAGCTAGGATATTTTGCGGTACGAATCAGATGATGGGGTCACATTAAATCATGTTACTGCAATTCTATTCCACGGCCCGTTGAGTGCCTTCTATTCTTCAAGGGTTGCTTTGCAATTCCTGCCTTTATAATTCTGTAATTAAATTGTGATTGATTGATTTCATCAATACCATTATTCAGTGTGATTTTCAGCAGAATTCGAACATCTTTCTACGTTTTTCAGCTCTCTACCAATTCCATAAATTTTATCAATCTATATCCATATTCAGTTAACTTCAGTCTGAATTCAAATTAACTGAATTTTGATTGATACACTTTTTTATGTCATCTTTTTGGGTCCATGTTGCATTTGTGATGGGCAGCAGAATTGTCATTGGAATCTGTGATATATATTTATATATATATATATATATATATATATATATATATATATATATATATATATATATATACATATATATATATATATATATATATATATATATATATATATATATATATATATATATATATATATATATAGCGTTGTTCCACGTGAAAGTGAAATGCTCACTTTTCCTTTCTGCTGTCTGTCTGTAGCTCTCTTAATGTCTGCCCGATCTACACGGTAATAATTAGTACCAACCTTCACATAATGCGTTGAACTACGATCGATGTGGCCTTTACCTTAACTCACGTGGAAAACTTATAACAGTTCACAACAATTTCGTCTGAAAAAATAGACAATTATAGTTTGTCGGATGGTATAGCCTATTATCGTATATTATGACATTTAAGAAATGTTACGCATTTTTCTTCTATGTTTGCGTAAACTCGGATTTTTGAAACCATCTCCTGATTGATGGGAATGAAATGCTCTAACTGGATGTTGACAGTTGAAAACATATTTGTGTATGTCATTTTCTGTTGATATTATTTTTCGATCATGGAAATACATTTTCTGGCCTGTTTCAATTTAATAACTTTTTTCGCGTCAGGAGAAAATGTGTATGGAGTCGAAATTCGAATGTGATATGTTTTGATTTGAATACTGGACTCCAATACTGAATCGATGAGTGTAGTGTGTGACACATTTTTCAATACGAGTCATAATATATAAGTCCAGTGACATTTTTCCATGATAAAAACTATGCTGATTTGGAAGTTCACGTGATCAAAATTACCTCGATCGATGGGAAAAAATGGATTATCAAATAAATAACTTTGAAACTTTAATTCAGCAATATTAATTCTGACGATGAAAGATGATCCTCAAATCTCTGAGCTTTGAGTGCTCTCAAATAAGAGGCCACAAGCTTTGATTGGCTTGAATGATCTGAAAGAAAATGAGATCAAACCGCTGTTGGTGGGTTGAAAAGAGAATTTCAGAAGAAGTAAAGAACATCATTCTATATCTAGCTCTCGAATTATCACGTGAGAGCAAAAAATATATGAGAATGAAATTCAAAGATTATATTTATATTGTATACATCAAACATTATGTGTTTATGTATATTAATATATCATCCATATTATATTCAATTATATTGTAATTTGAGTTACTTACACTGAAATTGCATATCTCGGATATTTTTCGAAATATGTATTAAATGTCTTCAACGTTTACAATATACATCAAATTCAAAAGATATTCCGAAGGAGGCTTACGTTCAGAATGCAATAGATTTAATTGTAATTTAATTGTATGAATCAATTATATTCCTTTATGCATCGTGAAAAAAGTTGATGGATATTTTTATGTGTGGTTATAATCTTCATTAAGATTTCTGCCCATATTTGGGTTGCCGATTCGACACAGAATAATAAAAAACAACAAGATTCAAAATATATTCAATCACAGTCAATAAAATAAAGGAATCGATGATGATCAAGAATGAAATGTGAAGAATGAAATTATGAGAAAAAATTATTTTTATCAAATCTGAATCAATTTAAACACAAACAAAGTTACTATTCAAATGGAAAAAAATATATGCATCCATACTCTGTTTACTTGAATATAAATTATTTCTAAAAAATGGATAATGAATATTTTATAGCGATGTGCGTGATATTATGAAACTACTACTAAGGTTAAATCCCTTACAATAATTTACACAAAATATTGATATGATAACCTTTGCTCCAACTAGAAGTCCCATCACCTCAATATTAACAGAATTGAATTTTTTTGAAAATCAGGGATCGTAAATGCCTCTTTTCGAATATCTACATTCAATATACCCAATAATTGAACAAGATCCATACAATCATATTTCATAATACAATCGAAACATAGAAAAAATATGAAAGGGAATACATTTCAAATATATATGATATAAATAGAGACATCAAAATGACCCATAAACAGATATAGCTCTTTCAAATAGTTCGTTTACCCTTAAATAGAGAAATATCTCATCTATACAAATTAATATATTCATTTTTGTTTGCCAAATTTTCACATCAAAAAATAATTTATATTCAATCTATTCTATTCAACTTACATTTTATTGCCCATTGTACCTAGATGAAATATGAAATGTTATGTGTAATAGAATTCAAATATGATTAAATAAAAATATCTATAGAATAGCTCGACCCTTTTCCCATATCGTTCGTGTGTCGCGTTATTACAAAAAACGCGTATAATATATTTGATTATCAAAACAAACATTACGACCTTGATAGGTGTATCGTATGTGTCTCTAAGATATGCGTAGAGGCCTATTCATTTCCTCCGATGTCACGGGCACTTGGGCACATAATTACTCTGTCCTCATTGGCTCCTCCCCCTTCGCCTATTGTCTGGAACCAAGGGTTTGCAAATACTCTTTTATCATATATCATTTGTTGGTCGAGAAGTATATAAGGATCGATAACCCCAGGCTAAGATATCAGTTCTCGACAACATCTTGACAGGTTCACAGCAAAGAAAAGAACAACAACAGCAACAATGGCGCTTAACAGATTTGTAAGTGTTCAATTTTGAATTTTACGTGAAAATATATGAAATTTATATATCATTGTCGATTTTTTTTTTTGATAAATTGTGAAACATATTAAAAGGTTATTCATTCTTTCAAAAATATTTTCATCATAAATGTCATCAGTTTTTATACTACGAAGTTGTTCGGAAAAATTCAAGTCAAGTCTTTTTCTTCGATCACTAAAGGAACTTCATTTTCTGATTCGTGAATAAGTGATGGATATTTGAATAGTTGTCATGTATATGCATCTAATCATTACAATTTAAGTTATTGTATCAACTTGAAAATCTTGAAAATATTCAAAGATGCGGAGCAATTACCTAATTGACAAGAGTCGTATATGGAGCAGTGGAAGTGATGGTCCATTTCTTTCTTTCGTTATAATTTTCTCAATAAATTCAAAATTCTCAGCTTTTAAAACTTTTGAATCTGTCAAAAATGAACCATGATTATTTTCCAATAGATTTTAATAGATATATTTTTTTAAATCGGGTTCAGTATATATGAATCCGAGTGTATATTTGTTTTTTTAATGTGACTCGTTCATTTTCTTAGAGTTGTGACGTCGGTGAGAAAATACTCATAACCAATTAAATAATTGATAGATCCATGTTAATTGAATTTGAAATCACGTACGTACATTTCAAAGGCAATAATGAAACATCACTATATAGTAATTCTTGTTATGTCAGAGCTCAGAGGAAAAAATGTATTGTGAATCCTAATTGAATGAAAATAATCTTAATTGACAATTTGATAAGTGACAAAAAATCACCTGCCTCTGACTAAACTAGGATATTCAAACAACTAAATTCATAACAATCAATCAACGAGCTAATATTTTGCACATTCGTCTTCTCATAATGAGATTGAAAGTTGAAAACAATACGATATTTTCATTTATATTGGGTTTAACGACTCTCTATAGTGATTGCAATGGTTATAACCTATACCGAAGAAACCAACTGTGAATTTTGAGAGGGAAACCATCAACAACTTTTGTAAATGCATGTGGATGGTGGAGGTGGGGTTCGAACCTAGGCTGGATCTCCCCTACCTCTTGGTCATATGAAGCAAGCACGTTAGCATTGAGTTACCAGTGTCATTATATAATGAGTTAGTAGATTCTCATAAGAATATCAAGATTGTATTCTGTTCAATTAAAAACAATTGCAATTTATAGTTACAATGGAAATTATATTATATCAGGTTATATTAATTGTATTGAAAAATTTCAATATTTAATATATTCAAGTGCATTTTTAATACTCATTTCATTCATCAATTCTTATTATTTCATTCTTATTTCATCATTGTATAACACTGAATTTTTAATAATGAGTACCGTACTTCAATATTTCAAATTCAGTATCATTTCATAAGAAAAATATAGTTATGTAATTTGTATGTTGAATCCCCACACATTAATTCAATGTATTCGATCATATCGTTGACATGAAGTTATTACTTCTGGCCAACATACATAATATATTATATTCATGCAATTCTTTGAAATAAGCAGAGGCAAGGGACAAGCTGGTATGAGTGAGCAGTATTAATGATGAAAAAGTCATAATAGAATAACCAGACCATCATTTGATTTTACCTTCTCAAATTTGAAATTGAATAAGTCGTTATTGTAAATAATTCATTCAGAGGAACACAGTCTTGAATCTTGAGATGAAATCTCAAAAATATATCGTTTATCTCTTTCCGATGTTTGATTATGGTATAGTCTTGCTCACGATTGATTTACATTCATATAGAAATTCTTCTCCAATTTTTCGAAATTTATCTTCTAATCTTGTTCTGATCTTGATCTTGTATCTTCTGATCTTGTTCTGATCTTGATCTTGTATCTTTTGATCTTGTTCGTGTCGTGAAATAATTTGAAATAACAAAAATTACGAATAACGAATAAGTAACTGAGACATGTGGCTGATTGGGTTGATACACTGAACCGTCATTCAGGGGACTGGGGTTCGATTCCCGCCATGGTCGACCATTCCTGACAGTTTTTTTCGTGGTTTCCCTCTGGCGTTCAGGTCAATACTGGGATGGTTCCTTAACAGCAGACCAAGACCGAATCCTTCCTACTATTCAAAAACACTTAATAAAATAACGTTTCATCTCACCATCATTCGTACATCATTCACCGATGCCAATTGATCGTAGTCATCAGTACAGTGCATCGTTATACATTAACGTTATATAGCCTATATATATATATATATATATATATATATATATATATATATATATATATATATATATATATATATATATATATATATATATATATATATATATATATATATATATGAAAGAACTAAAAAGTATCAGCACATAGGTATTGATGGTGTGCCAAACTTATTTTCGCAAAAACAGTCATCATTCCGCGAGAAGGTGTCGGCCGTGGCGGTCAAAAAGTAGTTTCCTTCCGGCAATGTTGCGGCCGATCGGAATTTCCCCCCCAAAAAATGTTAATGACTGTCACTAAGGATGAACTGATTCTGCTGCAGGTGGTATTCGCTGGCTGTCTCCTGGCTCTTGCCTGTGTCGCCTACGGAGCGCCCGCTGCAGCGCCTGCGCCGAAGGGTGACTTGGAAACGGCCAGCTCCTACGGATACGGATATCACGGTTACCCCGGGCTGTACGGTGGTTATGCTAGCAGCTACGGATATGGATACCCATCGTATGGATATAGCGGTCTCTATTCTTACGGTAAGTGTCATGGATAGATGTTTTCAGTAAGTTCGATTATGTTTGATTTGATACAGAACGTGTGATCAACTTTGGTTAATGGTATCCCACTTTATCTATAAGAGATTAGTGCATAACTTTTGAAAGCGAGATTCATGCACACGGAAGATGTATGATCGAGTGTGGTTTAACAATTTTTTCCACTGTATCTATTATCATATTCATCGAAATAGATCGTTACATTTCTGAAAGCCATTCAACTATCAGATTAATTCACAATGAATAGTGGGATAAAAATCTGATAATGTGATATGATTCGATTCAATATGAAAATATATAACATAATATGATTTAGTACATAATATAATGTGTGATAATGTGATAAAATGAAACTTCAAATTATGTAAAGTGGGTGTTACTTTCATTCTTGGCAACGATATAATTATATGAGTGCAATGATGAGGTTTTGTATGGATGGAAACGTATAAGTCGTATTAAGTATGAGTGATGATGAGTGATTGGGTTAAATCATTCCGATGCTCTTTCCAACGATCAAAGGGAAAAACGAAAAACTTCAATCAGGAAGAGCGACCGATGGGATTCGAACCCCGATTATCTGAAAACTCTCTTCATAGTACTACCAACTGATTTAATCGTCGCAATAAATGCGTTTCATAGCTGTAGTAGTAAGACATATCTCTAAATAAAAAAACCCTTCAACAATTAGGTTATTTGGGACATCATCTTGAATCAAAACAGTATTGTGTATCATGTCAAAGTGATTGAAGATACTTATTCACTTCGTCAAATGTTTTCAAAACTGGATATTTTGGAGACTATTGAAATGATTCAAGTAATTTAATCAGTATACTTCTTCACCTTCAGCTCCCAAATAATGATTCAAACAATTGTATTGTGATCTTTAGGCTTACATATCTCATCAAAACACATTTCAATTTATATTCACTTTCAGGTTCCCCATACGGATACGGTGGTTATGGAGGAGGTTACGGAGGAAGTTACGGACACGGATACGGTCATGGATTAGGATATGGATACTCCTCATACCCATCATTCTACTCGGGTGGATGGTGGTAAATACTTCTACAAACCAAAACCAAAAAAAAAACTCTCATGCCATCAACTTTCGCCACATCTCAGAGTGATACTCGCTGATATGGACTGTACATAATTGATTATCTTCCTAATTTCCTTTCATGTCTTCATTTTCATAATGTTTGTAAATACTATGTCAAAATACAACCATAATGATCCAACAAAATGTTGATAGTATCTCTTATTTCCATCATAACACCATTCCTTCATCACATCCCATCAACTCCCTGAAGAGTGCCAATGGTATGTTGATGTTGATTTTATTTTTTTAATATTGGTGTTCCACCGACACACTCTGATGAAAACTCAGAACCATTCGCATTGGATGAAAGATTCATTCATTTTCATGAGGTTCAATGAGAAAAAACATCGAGAAAAATTTCACGAAAAGAATGAATATAATTATTATCTCTATAGAAATATTCAATTAAAATTTCATAATTGCTCATTACAAATCTATCACCCAGATATTTCGAAATACTACGCTTTCCTCAGCGACTCGTTTATCAACTGCTGCCTGAAAGCTCGGTCGACCTCGTACGCGTGCGCAGCTCTGTCTCGAGCCAACCTCTCGATCGCTGCGTGTAGCTGCGGATAGTCGGCAATGCATTTCTGGAAGTCTTGACGATCCAGGCGGTACAAGTCGCAGATCTCGAGCGCCAAGACGGTGGCGATACGGAGCTGGTCTTCGATGATCAGGCACACTTCGCCGAAATGGGCGCCGTCGACAAGATGGCAGATCTATGGTGGAGACAAATAATTGAAGACATCTAGGTTTATTCGTTAGTTTGGCAGTTTTACGGGGTAGCTTTGAGATTAGTTGGAGTGGAAAATCACCTCTACTACTCCATAAGTGATGTACATTATGATATTCAAGATTACTGAATCTCGACCCCACGGAAAGTCGTTTCCTGTTTATAACTCGTGTGATCAATGCTGTAAGAAATTACTGTCGGTTCATTCATTATATTATATGTTTACCTAATAATCCACTAGAAATAACGAGCTAGTGCTAGCCAGCTCCAAGAAGCTAGACTTTGATTGGTTAATGTTTACTAAAAAAGCTACCAACAATCACAATATATTGTAATACAAATCTCACGGTCTCTTAGTCTTAATAATTTATCACATTTTGAAGCCCACCTCATGATAAGGATTGGAAATTTGTGCCAACAACAATGTAAATACACAGAGACCAGACATGTTGCCATGACATGTAGCTGTACTAGTAAACATTAACCAATCGAAATCCCAGCCTCTTGGAGCCAGATGTGTCTAGCACAAAATTTATTAGGTGAGGGTCCTGGACTCAGATTCTGACCCCGGAAATATTTCACTTTGAAGACCCGAGTTGGAACACTTTTTTATATTATGATGAAATAGGTTGATATCACTAAAAAGTGGTAACACAGTACCTGGAACTTTTTCTAGGCGATAGCAAATGCCGAGTTAGTTACCGTCCGAACGATCCTACTTTTCATCCTTAGCCTTAATTGGGGAACAATGATTTTGTATCAAGTTTCGATGTTATTAAAAAAAAAAAAAGTTACCTCTTTGCCTGTCTGCATAAGAACAGCCACCGTGCCGCTAGCCAAGAAGTACATGCAGTCTCCGGTCGTGCCCGCCCTTATGATCAAGTCGTTGGCGAGGCACACTTCGGGGTGGAGGCACGACACGATCTGCGCGATCACAGAGTTGGGCAGGTCCTGGAAGATGGCCACACTGTGTACCAAGCGACGGCAACAGAACAAACGGATGTCGTTCCGTAGTGATTCTGGAAATATATATTCGATCAGAATCAGAGGTGATTCAATTTGAATGTGAAAATAATTTCATTTTAGAAACATTTAAAATAAGTTATATTGTTTTTTTTAGTGGAAATCACAATAAAATCACCAGCACATTCATTTCGCCAAACTTACGAGACTTTTTTTTTTTTCAAGGCTCTATATTGGATAACATAAGAAATTGGGGGCAGTATCAATATTATTGATGATAATAATGATAATTTTCAACGTCGGAGTCTGTACACATTTTACAGAATGATAAACGTCATGATAATTACGGTTGGTATTAAATTTACTTGATTATTTTCATTTTTCCATCTGGTTGACCATCTCATCGATACAGTTCTGAATCTAAATGCACTGAGTTGTCGTCGATTGCAGCTGGATTGCGATACGTGTCAGTCACTTGGCCATGCCAGTTGGAGAATTTGACGACTGTAATCCTCAATGTGTGAGACTATACTGTGTTCTGAAGTCAAGTTTACTGGTAATTTCCATGTCAAATAGGTAATGAACGTCGATGTACAAAGATTGCATTATTTGACAGCATCCTTAGAAAAAAGTGCATACTTCATTTAGATCTCTGAAAATATCCTAGCCTATCCTGTTCTTATTATGTGATGATATATTATGCGAAAATTATCAACCATTTCAATTAAAATATATGAAGAAGTTTCGCGTTCTCTCGAAAAAAATTAATGACCATCCGAATAAATCACGAAATGAGCCTATACTTAGCCCAAAATAGTGAAAAATATCGATCAAACATTATTACATTTTAATTATTCTTAAAAATTTGACATTCCATATTTATACACACAAAGACACTGGGGATGTGAATAATCATGTTCTCACATACTACATTTGTTTTTGTTACTCCTGATCGATTTTCAGAAAAGTAAACACACTTCTACCCAGGAAATCACAGATAGAAGATAAAGTGGGAGAATTTATTTCAAGAATCAACTTATTTCGCACTAATGACAGTTCTTTATTTTTCTTATTTTACCGTTATATTCTAGTATGAATTTATTTTTGTTATTATCTCCATGTATTGTTATTCTATTTAATTTTGTCATGTAATTGTTTAATGAGAATAAAAACATTTTGGAATTGAAAAATTGAATTCAAAGATAATCATATTTTACCGTTATATTCGTATTGAATTTATTTTGTTATTTTCTCGATGTGTTTTGTTATTCTATTTCATTTTGTCATGTTATTGTTTAATGAGAATAAAAAAACATGATGAAATTGAAAAATTGAATTGAAAGATGATCATAAAGTCTAAAAGCGTACCAGACATGCCGGCCATGATCGCATTCTCTTTGAAGTACTTCCTCGGGAAGCGGTGCATGTAGAAAGCCTGGAGACGAGCCTGGATCGGCAATGGCAGCTGCTTGTGACGCATGAAGGCCTCCAGCTGGTTCATGATCTCGTGGTATTTCACCTCCGAGTGGTGTTTGGATATCACGATGCGCAGGATCACAACTGAAACATCACACGCTGGCCACGTCACGCCGCCCTCCGTAGCTCAGTAGATCAGGTATACTGTTTGTAAATACGAATAATTCACTTATTCACAATTGCGAAACTGACCGTGAGAAAAAAAATCCGATACAAATAAGGGATGATTTACTGGAAATATTCTGGAGAATATGTGTTATTTATATATTTATATATTTTTTATCACACTTTTTCTCAATGTTCAATTGTTTTATGACCTGTTCTATATTACTATATATGTTATCAAAGGAACCATATAAAAACGGAATTGGATTCCGTTTTTAGGATTGAAAATTGTATTTGAAAATTCAGTTTTTAGAATTGAAAATTGCTTCTATTGAGGACAATATTTTCATGTACATATACTAATTATGATACGGATATTGATGCTGGAAATTGAATGCTTTTCTCAGAAATAAGAACTATGTAGATATTACTAATACTAATTCCTATACAGTTTTACGGATCCCCAAACCTGATGATGAGAATAATGCCACAATCGGAGGCTTGTCACTTAGTCACGTGGGTCGGAAAGATTCAAGACTCAACTGAGAACTGGAGCTGGGAACTAATATTATATATATGTATCTTTATTTAAGACTCTGTCTTACATCATAAGATTGCAAAAACACAGAATAAAAATCAATTAATTAAAATATCAAAAAAATTATCGATAACAACATTTTAGAGAATAACAAAATGAATATAATTTGACCAGGTTTGAATAAGAAAATGTAGAGAAAAAGAAATAATTGAATGATGATAACGAAATCATACAAAAATTGAAAAGGGAAAGAATGAAAAATTGAAACTACTACCAATTGAAATAATGGAATAATACCAAGTACTTGTTTTGGTTGATTATTCATATAACGGGTAGTTATTAATTCATCTACTCAGATAAGAATACTGAAACTGAGAATAATCAAAGTGAGAGTAATCGAATTAGGAGATGATACAAAGTACTAAGACTTTTCTGGTAGCAATAAGTGTTTGCCATGGAGCTCTTATTGCTGGGTGGTGGCGCCGAGTTTCGGTAGAAACCGCACCGGTAACACCGCTTCAGATCACGTTTGTAACATGTTCACTAACTGCTATCACTACATTTCTATCAGGTGTAACATTATTGGCAGCATTTAAATCAAATCAGAGGAAAAACAAACGTTAGAAATCGAGTATCGTTGGAAAAAAAAGTCTTGGAGACCTCATTTCTCCGGCACTTCGCGCTATCTCGACAGAAAAAAATCTTAGAAATCTGATTTCTTAGAGAACTGATTTCTTTGACGGTTATAGACGGCCTATAGCTTGGGTCGATCAGTTTAGAGTGGATGCATTTATGTTGATTCAGTTTGTTCTAGATACTGTACGTCTGACACTCGCGCGTGCGTAATAGTGTCACTACTGAAAGAAATTATTGGCCATCGGTGCTCCCAAACTTCAATATCTGATAACTAGAATATTGTATCATATATATATTTATATATATATATATATATATATATATATATATATATATATATATATATATATATATATATATATATATATCACCAAGATAAGTTACTCAACGTTAAGAAGGCGTACACGACAGTAACTTCACATCACTTTACAAACGGGAAGTTTTTCGCGATATTGAAAATTTCTCAAGCAATTTCTTCTCTAATTTATAACATCGATGATTTAATAACATGGAAAGCCTCGCTTAGTAGCTATTTGTAAAGATCAAATACGACAGCCAAGATCGGAAGGGGCATATGTCTTTAGTCGGCCGCATGAGTAACGTTCCTCGGTGACTAATCTCTATCTATAACTGTATGAATATAGTCAATAATGCATAAAAACACATCTTAAGCCTGGTTCACAATTGAAATAGTGATTATGGAATAGGGAATATGGAATATGGTATAGTGTTTAAGCGAAATGGATGATGCCGTTTCCATGTAACCGTTCACAATAAGAAACTGGTTATAGTGATTAGGTCATAAGTCATAAGAAATGAAAAAAATCCATTTCTTATGACTTATTCCTTATAACCATCATGACAAACTCAATTCTGACCAATCAGATGATATTACTACTGTAGTCAAGTGACTTACCGTTATGTATTTCGGGTATTTTATTTTTCTCTGAGACTCAAATTAGACACTCTCAAGGAATAAATGTCAAAATTACTTTTGACAGTTGCTGCAAGGCCTAATCAAGGAGGTTAGATACTAAGTATCTAACCTCCTTGGGCCTAATTCATCATTTCAAAAGAAAAATATAATAATAATGGAATAATCTGGAGGGCCTTGGTTGTTGTCACTGCCACCAAAATTGAAACCATTCAAGGCAAAATAATGATTCAGGTTGGCGGTGAACCAGTGAAATAAGAGGCCATTGTGGCCCATCTATGTCACTATACACTATAACACTATTGCTATTTCATAATCACTATTCCTTATTTCAGTTGTGAACCAGGCCTTACCAAACAAATACACGTTGTAAATCACTGACGCGACGACAGATACAATTGTAACTATCATATCCTCGAAGGCCATGGCGGCGTATTCCGGAGGATCCAGGCTGATTCTCGCGATGTCGGTCGTGGCTCGCAACAGGGAACTCCTGTATTTCGTCCAGGTGGACTCGCCGATCAGTCCGTCTTGGACCACCCAGGATAAGTTGTATTTGTAAGAGTACTCAGGATTCGACTGGAAGCAAATGGGGAAGAGGTCAACTGATTCACACTTAAGAGCCCGCATCTTAGACAGATTTACAGGGTGCACTTTTGCCACATACTTCTCAAGAACTACGAACACTACGAACTTGCGGTAAACAAATTAGATATGTCTGATCAAAAATTGAAGAATAATTTTATTATGGAGCAATAATTGAATCAAAATGAGCCTAATTTGATGGTTTTTATTGCTTAATTCCCGGTTACCGAATAATAGTGCAAATAAATTACAAACGCACATCCTTGAGTTCAACTTTGCTCCTTAATATTTGGAATTCTGATTCGCTTTTCATTCTACAGTTTTCCCAATTTACTTGGCCAAAATGTGTAATGTAACTAGATTTTGTCCAAACTATGAAATGAAAAACTTTCCCATCTAGCGGTGGTTACTGAAACTCTTCTAATATCATTCTTTTTTCACTTTTCAACCCACAATCAAACTTCTAAACGCACATCGAACTTGGGTAGAGCATTTCGAAGAGAAACATGCTCAGCTAAGATGCGGGCTGTTAAAGAGACTCGGGCCTGCCTATTTTAAATCAGTCTTGTTCATGTATTTTTTTCTTGGGAATGGTTCGTTCAAAATACGTATTGATTGTTGTTACATGTGACTCAGCCCTTCATCATAACTTCAAGCCAAACAGAGTCGAATCAAAAAAATAAAAGATAGTTCTTGACACTTTTGTTTAAAAAATTGCAAAATTTTTGGATTCATGACATTTGATTTGTTTAATATATTTCAGAACTCAGATGTGCTGTCCAATAATTGGAAAACACATCTGAGTTCTTTTGAGTGCTTTGAATCAATTATTGATAATTCCCTCGTCATACGTTTTTATATCACAATCATACATTTTCTGTACAATTTTGAATAGATTTGGTGGGAGCAAACCTGAGATACAGATACATGTATTCTGAAAGTGATTATTCTGAAATAATGAGCATTGAGAAGTGGTGTTATTGGACCTAGCAGGCCTAAAGACTATTATATATATATATATATATATATATATATATATATATATATATATATATATATATATATATATATATGGGCATGATATAGCGCATGTAACTTGGAATAGTTCCTGGACCTGAAACATTATGAATGTGTTATGTGTATGTAGTGTGTTTATATGTTATGTGATGTGAGTTATTTTATTCATGTTATCGCCACAGTCAAGCCCTCATAAGGTTTTGTGGATGAAGCGATGTGAATTTTGTTAATTGTAATGTTTCTAACTTTTGTTTTCCCAATAAAAAAAACAAATTAAATCTATATATTGGCCACATTTCAGAAAAAAATGATGTGCACAGAAACCAGATAGGTTCAGTGACTTCAGTTCTGAGAACAAAATTAGATTGTTATACCATACTCTAAATTCAATCACGTATCACAGTTCAACAACTACACATTTATATAATTTCAATTATTTTATAATCAATTCATGTCTGAATTTACTTCATGTCAATTATCCCAGAACAAGATAAGATTTACCCCCTAATCTTAATGGGTATAAACAGCAATGTATGACATTTATTGGATGAGCGTAGCGAAGACTCAATTTCACTGTTCTTGAAAAATCGAATGTTTTTTTTTTGTTGTTCGCGCTCTACAGATCAAATAGAAATTCAGATCATGATGAAACTTGGCACACAGATGGACCCCTTTCTGACTTGATGTGGTATAGTTTTGAGGTAAAATGGGTTCAACAATTCTTGAGATAAATCGTTTTGAAGTTTTCAAAAAACCCATATGAATAAGCCAGGCGGAAAAAATGACAAAGTGAATGTTCTCCGAAATTTTTCAAATTTTCACAAAACTCGGACAACATAATAATACACATTACTACGGACTTTTACAATAATCGGATGTGACGTTTCGGAGTAAAAAATTAAAAAATGCGATTTTCATTTATTTAATTACTTCATTTTGTTTATTCGCTCATCCATCAACGCGGAAACACATAACGCGTTTTCCTAGTGTATTTTAACTTGACTCAATAAAGAAACATTCAAAGACAAAAAATAAAAAAAAATGAGAGGTCCGGGTCCCGTTAATGAAGTGAAAATTATCCAGATGAATTTTACTGATCACCACCCTCTGTAGCTCGGTCAGGTGAGGCCCCGCTTCAAAAACTGAAGTCTTTACTTTGTATTGTCATAGTATCAGGCTCATCTAAGGAACATCATCCAATCAAAGTCTCCAGTCTCTTGGAGCTAGCCAGACCGGAAATGTTAATTCAAGTGGAAGTCGCGATAAGAGTCATATATGGATATTCCATAAACCTATGTGTGAACCGGTACAGTAGCTGAGTGGATAGCGCACTTGCTTCGTGTGACCTGGGAGGTGGAGGGACATATCGGACCCGGTTAGATCCCCGCCACCGTCCATCTTTACAGGGTTTTTTCGTGGTTTCCCTCTGTAGTCTAGGCTAATGCCGGGATGGTTCCCACAATATAGGCCACGACCGCTTCCTTCCCACTATCCTTCCCATTACCTACGAAACCTTTATCTCATCATCCCATCATCTCATATGAAACTGTATGAATGATTGTATATGTGAAATTGTAGAATTGAATTTGATTTTTAGCTGTTAACTGTATTTTATTGACTGATTGACGTTCCATATATGTTACATTATGTCATCAATGTATATGTCCTTTGAAATAAAATAAAATAATAATAATATTAATAATAATAATAATTTATCATTCATCCGACGTCAATAGATCTCAGTCGTCATTAAAGTGCATCGTTTAAAACCCAATATGAAAAACAAAAACCTATGTGTGTGGAATCTGTGGAACGCTTACCAGTTCGCTACCATTGACCACGAACGGTATGAGGTAATTGATGCAAGCGGTCCAATGGATGAAGATCAAGAAGATGAAGATTAATCGAACACACCTGCTCGTGGCAGGGCGCAGGTCAAACATCTGGTCAAATAAAGGAAAGATATGCATTAGTATTGAATTTTTCTGTGTTCATACATGAAAATATACTTCGGAATCGAAATTCTAGAAATTAATAGTCTTAGGCCCGGTTTTACGAAACTGGATTAAGCAATAGTTAGTGGATCAACTTGTTATCACCATTGGTTACATGTATTATTTTCTCACCTTTAACTAATAGTTAGTGGATTAGCACCCTAAGGCCCGATTTTACCAATCTTAGTAAGGCCCGGTATTACCAAGTCTAGTTAGCTTTTATCTGACAGTTCAAACTTGTTATCACCATGGTTACCTGTGGTATTTGTTTTCACTAACTCTCAGATGAATACTAACCGGACTTGGTTATACTGGACCTAAGTGTGCTAATCCACTAACTATTGATTAAAGGTACAAAAATAACATATGTCTCCAATGGTGATAACAAGTTAATCCACCAACTATTGCCTAATCCAGTTTCGTAAAACCGGGACTAACTAAGATTGGTGAAACTGGGCCTTATTGATATGGAGTATTTTTGACGAGCAATGGTAGCAACTGAGCGTGTATGGTCCAAGCATTGATGCCAGTTGGCCCGAATAATGCTGGTGATAAATGCTTCGACTTGTTTTACAGCACATTTTTCTTCTGCCTTAAACAAAACTTTTCCCTCAAACTATCGAAGCCAACGCACAGAAATGAAAAATAGATGAGACCTGGTCTTTCTACATCACGTACAATGCTCACATTTCTCCACCAATTGACGAAATTCAATAATGACGAGAATCAATCAACTGAAAATCACACAGTCCGTAGAAGTGAGATGGTATTTGCAATCGCTAATCTGATCAAAATCAAAATCCTACTCGATTGTCAATCAATTTCTGTAACAGCACGATGTATGATCACCAACCTATTTTATCATAATATAAATAAGGTGTTCGAACTCACATACTGATAACATGGACGGTATTTGTGGTTTCTTGGAGTCAGTTCAGAGTCAAAGGTCCCGATTGCCTGACACGATTCAGCGGATTCCCTTGTAAACAACAAGATGTAGATAAAAGTGACTATACGGTACCGGTGACGTTGTTGAACTCACAAAATCTATGATTTTCGTGAAAAAACAAATGCAACTACGAATATCACAATTCTACTGAGCCCTGTATATCATTGTTGATCATTGTTGTTTCATAAAGTTCGGTATAAAAGCGATAGTTTCGCTACAGGAAATCGGAACCCTGGGCTCGGGAACTGACCCCGGAAATATTTCACTTTCAAGATCCGAGTTGGGTCACCGTCTTTATATCATTATAAAATAGGTTGGAATCACTACTCATTTCATCATAATATAAAGAAGGTGACCCAACTCAGGTCTTGACAGTGAAATATTTTCGGGGTCAGAATCTGAGTCCAGCGTCCCGAATGTCTGTAGTGCAACTATCGCTTTCATATCGAACTATTTGAAACAACAATACTCAACAATGGCTCAGTAGATAACGATAATCATGGATTTTGTTAGTTCAACAATGTCACCGGTACCTTAGCCACCTTATTTACATCTAGTTCACAAGGGGATCTGCTAAATTGCGACAGGCAATCGGGACGATTGGCTCTGAAATGACCGTAAGAAACCATAAATACCGTCCATGTTATCAGTATTTGAGTTGGAGCACCTACTTTATATTATGTTAAGTGGGTTGGTATCACTACCTCGTGGTAACATCATGGAGGGTGGATCACTAGTGCTGAATTGTTTTCCCTCTCACCTCGCAAATTTGTCGTGCGTGGGAAATGAACGTCTTGGCGCGGTAGACTTTGATGAAAGACATCAGTCCGAAGACTGTGATCGTGCTCATATTGGACTCTGCGAGCTCGGCATTCGGGTCTAGGCCGTTGTAGAAATACAAGATGGCGTACTCCAAGGGGAGCGACGACACGAGATCGATGAAGAAATAACCGTGAGTATAATGTCTGGAAGTAGAAATTCGAAATAGATTTTTTTTTTTTAATAACATCGAAACTTGATACAAAATCTTTCTTTCCCAATTGAGGCTATGGATGAGAGATGGGATCGTTTTGGACGGGGCACCACAAGGGCGATCTTACCACCCCATTTTGATTATTTAAAACTCATGATCTTCAACACCAGGACTGCGCTGTCTGTGACCATAATTTTTCGAAATAGAGATAGAAGTGTGAAATTAGAAATAGATGAGAAAATGCGAGGACTTACTGCCTGTTATTCTACTCTCATAGAACGTTGTGTGTGTGTGTTTATTGTTTGGTTTGTTTGTTTGTACCGACTGCACAGGTCGCACGTGGTTCAACTGTCAACACGATACTTTTTTGTACACGTGGACATATTCAATATATAACTGTGCAGTTTTGGGGTTACATCTAATAGACCATTTCTGAAAAATATCATCTCAAAGTTTTTGAAAACTCCATGAGATTTCTCCGATTGGAAAGTTAAAAAAATTAAAGGTCTGAAAAAAATTGAAATTTTCTCCGAATGTGAACACAATAATGATACACATTATCACAATTCTGTATATTCGCAAATATATTGATATTTATATATTGATATATTGATATATTGGATATTTTTGTATATTTTTGCAAATACAATTTTGTATATGCAATTTATGCAATTCGGATCAGCCGTTTTGAAGAAAATGATTTGTTAAATGTTTTTCATTCAACAAATAGATCGGAATGATAGCAGAACCATTGCTGAGAGATGAATACAAAATAATATTTTCAGTAACCATTTTCACTCTGTCCATTTACACTTCCAGAAATAACTTGTGAGAAATAACGGAGTAATTGCCTGCCTTGCTATTCGTTGACGGTCCAGAACGATCTCTCTGGAAGCGTGGTGAAGATATCCCGTGAAAAAGTTCATCACTACATCGAATATACAGACGATGTCGAGGACGAAGAGGATGATCATGAACTTGCTACGCAATACCACTTGATCCTTGGAATGGCGGCCGATTTCGTCGAAAGCGTTATCGAAGGGGATCAGAAATAAGGATACTATGTATACGATGCACATAAACACTTGCCAACATGCCCTAAAAATAAATGAACATGAATATTAATTTTATTTCAACATTACATTTTTTGTAATTGGTATGATCACTCTGTGAACTAACATCAGAAAATCAGATGAATAATTTTGTGAAAGATGGAAAGGTTATTCCCATATCATATTCACATTTTTATTTTTTTATTTTTCAATCATAACGGATAATGAAGGAAGGATGCCCGTTATGAAGGATGTACCCGTCTTGGATGGCCCGTACCCTCGATTTCTTCCAATGACCCGATTCACGAAGACCAAGTCTCATAATAATAATCGCGTCTCACAAGACATCTTGAAGGAGTATGATTCTCTCAAGAGAGAGTATGTGTGAACGTGATTTAGAAGACGAGTTTGACTCTTGATTTTATTGTGAATTAATATTTTACATCTTCCAAGCCTCGCACACTTTTCAATAGGTCTATACAGCATGATAGATTCAGTGTGACTTGGTATTTGTATACCGAGCCATCGAAAACAAAAACGATCGTCCAAGAGAGGGTCGTGGAATTCGGGACCCTTACCTGATCCATTCCATACTAGTGCTGGCTAGCTCCAAGAGGCTAGGACTTTGATTGATTAATGTTCACTAGGAGAGCTACCTGTCATGGCAACGTGTCAGGTCTCCGTGTATTTCTATTTTTGTTAGCACACAATTATTCCCTAGCTCTGCTTATGAGGTGCTTATGAGTCAGTCCAAAGAGACCGTGACATTTTTCATTATAGTATAATATTGTCATTTTTGGTAGCTTTTTCAGTGAATAATAACCAATCAAAGTCCTAGCCTCTTGAGGCTGACCAGCCCTCACACGTTATGTCGAGTGGTTCATTTGGTGAGGGTCCCTGACCCTCACCTTATAAATCACTTGAAAAAACGTGCTAGGGATATAGCTAGCTCCAAGAGGCCAGGACTTTGATTGGTCAATGTGGACTGAAAAAGCTACCAACAATGACAATAAATCAGAAAACAAAATTCACGGTCTCTTAGAGTGAATTATTCATCACATTTTGAAGCTCCTAATAAAGAGGGCTGGAAAATTGTGTACTCACAACAGTGGAAATACACAGAGACCTGACACGTTGCCATGACAGATAGCTCTCCTAGTGAACATTAACCAAACAAAGTCCTAGCCTCTTGGAGCTAGCTAGCACTAACATAAAATGCATCAGGTAAGGTTCCAGAGAGGGCGTCCTCTATGTGTTTTCCGATTCCACCTCAAATCATGAATACAATTGTATTCACCTGAATATACTGAATGGATGAACAATATAAAAATGTTTTGAATTATAATGACGCTCCATCTCAGCCTCGTAATCGTCGATACTGCGCAGATACCAGCGACTGCGTGAATTCCACTGGGACACAAGGATGCAGCTGTTGAAGGTCAGCTTGAGCCGCTGCCAGAAGGTCATGCGTCGCAGCTGTGCCTTATAGTAGTCATGTAGTTCACAGTCGTGACCTTTGATTCGGGTCTTCAAGGACATTCTTTACATGAAACAAGGAAGAAGTGTAACTCTGAATTTTTTTACCTCTATCTTTTCCTATGTAATTCACCGGCACATGTAGCTGAGTGGTTAACGCACTTGCTTCATGTGATCCGGGAGTTGAAGGGGCATATCAGACCTGGTTAGATCAGACCTGGGTTTTTTAGTGCTTTTCCTCTGTAGTCTAGGCTAATGTCGAGATGGTTCCTACAATATATGCCACGACCGCTTCCTTCCCACTATCTTTCCCAATACCCAAGAAAATTTCATCTCATCATCCCATCATCTTCAGTTGGGCAGAGCACGATGTAGTGATACCAACTTATTTCATCATGATATAAAAAAGGTGCTCCAACTCGGGTCTTGAAAGTGAAATGTTTCCGGGGACAGTACCTGAGTCCAGGGTCCCGCTTGCCTGTAGCGCAACTATCGCTTTAATATGGAATTACAATGATATATAATGCCGCCGGTACCGTGTCACTGCTATCTATACATCTAGGTCACGGAGGAATCCAATCGGCACTTCTGACTCTAAACTGATCACAAGCAACCACAAATGCCTTCCATGTTATTAGTGTGAGAGTTGGAACACCTTTATATTGGGATAAAGTATGTTGATATCAATACATCGTGGCTTGAGCGTAGATACAGTAGTCTCTATAAGCAACGCCGTACACGACAGTTTGCGTATGATCACCCCAAAATGACAAAGTTGACTGATCACAGTGCTCCTAGCAGCATTCACTCGCAGCACTGCTCTAGCAAGTGACATTTTCTTGGTGATCACAGCATTCCTAGCAGGATTACTAGGCGTAGCACTATCACGGTTTGTGTTTTGTTTAGCCAGGGCTCTGTCACTCTATCCTGGATATGTATCCAGGCCTATTCAATGCCTGGAGTACCTGGAGTACACATTTGAAATTCATTTCAATGCCAATATCGAAGTGACAGTATCATGAAGTTAGGAATGAAATTCAAATTGAACCATAATTCCAGTATACTATGGTGAAATGAAACCTGAATGCATAATTGAGTCCTGTGGCTTCAGTAATAAAGTAATGTATTGGTTTTCACAACGCAAAGTTTCGATGAGAACGGTCCATTATCAATGATATTCAGAATCAAATCTCAGACATCGGTGCAACATGGAAGATTTTAGGAAATAATTTATATAGACTTAGTATTTGCAAATGGAGTCCAACATTTTAAACTCACCTCAATAATTCCTCGTACTGAATAGTTCACAACTAAGACAGAAAATGAAAGTGTAATGTCTAATGCACATTGTTGACCAACAATAGAAGAGGGGAAAAAAGATTGTCCATATTCTGAAACTTCTTAACATTTCAAATTATCTGATCAAATAGGCCGGGCCTGGAAATAGAATAGTGGCCGTGAAAATGATAAACTTTCAAAATAAATACTTCCTCTCTATACAAAAACATTGCTCTAGTTGTGGCTGTATGCAGCGCCGTATTAAGACCAAGAGGCCATTTTAAAACGGTGTCAGTCTATGAGAAATCAAATAATGAGTGAATATATTTCAAAAATACATCAATTTTCAAATAATCAATATATTCACATTTTGAGATTCCAACCTATGCATAGGAAGCATTTAGAAACAATGATTTGCATTTCTATAGTTTTCTTCTGGTATATTATTGTCTTGCCGTTTAACAAGAGTGTCAATATCCAAAATTTTCAATATTTCAAATTTCAACATATCATTTAGGGACGATCCAAGTTGATACAATGATCCTTTTCAATGACAGGTCATAATAATAGCTCAACAAAATGATTATAAATGCTCTTCTAATAAAAACTCGAGATGAATAGATGAAAAAAAAAATAATAATAATAATAAAATCTTTATTATTATTATTTATTCATTCATTTATTTATTTTTTATTTTTTTTCTAATTTTTTTTATTTATTCATTTATCCATCTTTATTGTCAATTTTTTCTTCTTTGAATGAATAAATAAGATAAAATAATAATAATAATGACAAAAAATGAGTACAAATAAAATAGAATAAATAAAAACGTAGTTTTCGTCATATTTCTGAGATGATGTACACTATTCTGAATTAATTACGATACTTCAAGGATGGAGGAAGGTGGGGCAGGGGGCAAAACATTCCGGGCCTAGGGGTGCAAAATATCCTAATAAGACCCTGTTTGTATATCGGTAGACGATTCTCCGTTTCGTGGATACGATTATATATTTGAATGATGTCAACATTCGCCACTGGATCCAGGTATTCACTAATCACTACCATCAAGGTAACGATCATCCGGTGGAGATAATTGATATTGTATGAATAAAATACCATTATCGATCGTTTCTAAATTACTTTTTGAATACAGTTTCATAAATCGAAAACATTTTTTTTCCACATAAATAGTGAGGACAGTTCGATATAAAGTCATAAGTTGAACAGTTTGACGTGATTTATTGAACCCATCAGATTCACACATCATGGTGGCTAAGGTGAGTGGAAGATTGAATCAAACCGACTGGAGAACTAATAACTGATAACCCATATAACTAACTAGGCAATATATGTATATATATATATATATATATATATATATATATATATATATATATACATATATATATATATATATATATATATATATATATATATATATATATATATATATATATATATACATATATATATATATATATATATATACATATATATATATATATATATATATATATATATATATATATATATATATATATATATACATATATATATATATGGGCACTATATATATATATACAAATATATATATATATATATATATATATATATATATATATATATATATATATATATATATATATATATATATATATATATATATATATATATATATATATATATATATATATATATATATATATATATATATATATATATAGATATATATATATATATATATATATATATATATATATATATATATATATATATATATATATATATATATATATATATACACCTTGAGATCCAAACCATTATACCACTGCCATCTTATTTTTCACTAGTCAAACGCGAAATATGCGTTGTAAGATGAGCGAGATATCCTAATAAGGT
>OZ023336.1:27210745-27585745 GCA_964007535.1 Brachyptera risi
ATTATTAGAATGATTTCTCCCATGATTGATTGTAGTGCTACACTGTGTCCAAGTCGCAACCATATTGTCGACAGTGTTTTATTAACAACTTATATTCATTTATGTTAATTTCAGATTGCAGTTGTGATGCTGATGGTCGTGGTCGCCATAGCAACATCTTCCCCGACTCTTCATCATCACTATGGCTACTCAGCGCATCCGTTCGCTTACTTGTATGGTGCCTATCCATATCATCCTCACGGGGATTACCCCCTCGCATACTCATATAAATATGATTTTCCCACTCACGGTTTCGGTGGTGCTCATGATGTGATCTATCCCAATGGTGAGACAACACGCTTTGTGGCACGGATAGTGAAATGTCATCTGTGTTTTTGATGAGGATACTTGATAAATGACCTAATTTTGTGATTGAAGTTTCAAAAATCAAAATTAATCAGCTCATAGAATCACATATGAATTCAGTGCTGAATTTTCCGGAAGTTCAACAGATTAGTGGAATACTATTGTGATTTGAATTCCTGTTATATTCACTCTGAAATCATTGTTTCTCTCACGTGAATGGTCATTTGAAAAACTAGTCATTTGATAAATAGTTTATTCACTGGTACAAAATAATCCCGTTGTTGACGCGCCATATAACCCTAATATTATTTGAATAATTTATTCAATACTTTATTCCCGATAATGGCGCAGCCACTGAGATTGGAACTACTCACTATATAGTGTCAATAGGGAAAAGCATGTTCAATCAATTGGCTTCTGTCAAATATCAAATGACAAACAATAGTTACCATAGCAATACAGCGAACTGGTGGACTACCAAATATTCTGATTGGTCAATTCCAACTGATGGACATTGTTGTTTGTCTCTTATCACAATGAGTGACGTCACTTGACAGAAGCCTATTGTTAATACGTTTCGAGTTGAATTCATAGCGTGAACAAACGACGATGTTCGATATCAGTGCATACATAAGTTGAAGATAATTTCATCCGTTCAGTTTTAGTGGTGGTGCCCCGTCTGTATATTCTGTCATTTCTCAGCTGAATCCAGTAAAAATGACGATGTTGAATTGAGGTTGATGAAAATAATGAACGATATGACGAAATTCATCAGTATATATGACATGCAGTGCATAAAAAGTGCATTCTTTTCTCTGTTCAGAATACATCTCTTTGCTATATACTTTCACATTTCTTTACACGTCTTTCAAGTGACGTCACAAATAATAACGACCCTCAAATTGTGTTCTTCAATCACACCTTCAGTAATGGTTGATTTCCCTCAACTTTTCTAGTTACTATGGTTACCATGGTTACCTGATTTAGTACTCCCTTTTCAAATTTCCCTCAAGTGACGTCAGTCATTGTTGAAAGAAAGAACAAAAATATATCCTAATTGATCTTAACCAATCATGCTTTGTTTCCTCAATTCGCTTCATTGCCAAAGTAGTGATTGTTAGTCATTTGTTGCTTGAAAGTAGCCTATAAATAGATGTAATTTTCCGATACAGAAAGTTCTAAACTTGAATATTAATTGTACTTAAATGTTCTGTTCATCCAGGAAAAATACAGGGCCAAGGTCATGCATCCGGATATGGAGGTGCATATAGTTACTCTTGGTAAACTATAGCTCACAAGACTGCATACACGAACTCACATCATATTTTATATTTAATTCCAGTTGAGAATATAAACATAGTCAATATGAGTTTTAATATGACTTATTGTGTCATACTGTATCTGATTCTAGTGGCACTTACCTCTTACAATTACTTTCAATCAAACTGTACATTTATAAGCAATAAGAATATAACAATAAAATAAAAAAAATATTACTATCATTGCGTTGACCTTTAACCCAATTGTCATTAAGTGTTGTGTAATATTCAAACGGTGTCGAAATGGAACATTAACTATTCTCAACCGAAACTGAAATGTGTTTTTGTGCCACTTACACCCGAAGACTCAAGTGTGTGTCACAATCATTTCAAGGTCAGCAAATTATTGGAACCGGGTATTAATTTGACACAATTACGAGAATAATTAGAAGAATATTAACATAAATTCATCAGAAAGCAATAAATGACATTAGTTTACTAATTGTTAACCCTTGAATGGTTATTATGAGAATCATTAAAGTCTCGTTTGAATAAACGGTTATATTTTTGGACAAGTGTTAGCACAGTTTCTCACAGTTCAGTCTTACAATTCGAGAGGAATACATCTTGAAATGGCCAAAATGGTGAGTGATCCTTTGAATTTCATTATTCATTTACATTTATTTTGTACACAAATGAACCACTTACAATGCTCATCGTTTTCACAAGTGGACCTAAAACAATTGAATTTATAATTTACTATTGACCTTTCTATCATTTTTTTTTCTGATGATTTTTTAAAATGGTGAGAACCAAATAATTCTCAAGAAAAATCACAGACAAAGAAAGAAATGAAACACAGAATTCAACACTAAAATTATTTATCAAATCTCTGTAGAATTTAGAATTCAGCAGCACTGAATTTCATTCGTGACTCGAAATATATGAATGTAATATATTCGATTCTCAAATTTGAACCAATAATTCACGTTCTCATATACATGCAATCCTTATTGTGTGAGTGTAGTCGAAGACTCAATTTTACCACAGTTCAAATATATATATAAAAAATTCTCGATCCAGAGTTTGAACGGAATGATAAATTTCTATGAAACTAAGCATGCACGTATGCCATTATCCAAATGTTTCTAGGTGAATAGGTTGAACCAATTCTGAGAGTAGAATATTTTGAAATTTTGAAGAGAAAAAAACAAGAAAAACCCGATCAAGAAAATTCGAAAATCGTATATTTTTTGAGTGAATATATTTTTTCGTAGGAATTCAAGAACAATAACATTACCCATTGTTCGAAAGTTTCACATGAATTGATTCAAATATTCCATAGAATGAATTAAAATGTGATATATTTTACATAAATTAAGGACTTTTATAAGGCTATGAAGAAGAGCAATCGGTAGAAACAATTAGATCATTAAACAACTATAATAAGCAACAGATGAAACACATAATGAGGGACTTAATTGTTTCGAAATCAAGATGTGTGTGAAGTCTCCTTCACATTCACATAAATCGGATCGAACGTTTCATGAACAAATCATGATGTAATATTGTCCCCATCTTTTGAAGGCTCATCTCACAACGCATCATGTCGAGTTCTCCTAGTAGTCTATAATTAATCGTATTCACGTAAGTAGATTGTTGTCCACCAACTGAACATTTGTGAAACCGTCTGTAATTCCGCAGAAATTCGCTGGAGTTTCAAATTCTGAATGCTTCTGAAGATGTTCATGTATTTCTATTCGTAAATTTCGTTTTCAGAAGATTGATCATAAAATAAACACACAGCTATATACAAATGTAAGGAGGAAAATTAGTGTTGATTGGACAGTCGATTCATGCTGGCCGAGTGTAGATTAGTGAACTTCTTTAGTGGACAAATCTTGTTCATATCTATTCGAATCCTGAAGGAAACCACAATATAAAACTGGATTTCAATGTAATGATAAAGATATTTATCTCCCCAATTTGAGAGAAAACTAGAAATCATGATCTCGGTTCATAAAATCTTTTTCGTCCTACATATACCATAAGTCATGACGCAAGCATTATCAATATCATCATAACTTATTATAATCATGAATTAAATTATGATTGAAATTATATTCATAGTCATCGATCAGAATAATCGAAACATACACAGAATCGAGTAATACCCACGTCACTATACTCAGAGAAATAAACAAATAAATAAATAATAATTTCTGAAATTGAGATTATAATTTTCAGTTTTAACCCTGTCATTATTACCTGAGGATTCATTGTTTGTTATGAGTTATAATTGTTTAAATTATCATTTGGGGTGGTAAGAACTCCCTTGTGGTGCACGGTCCTATTTTTTTATTGATTTTGTATCAAATTTCGATGTTATAGGGAGAAAAAAGTTGTCTCTGAACCTGGTGAAGAGAATACAGTCATCACGCGTCAGAATCTTGTTTTGTGATTGTGATATCATTTGATATTTCCTCAATGTTTCAGCCACAAATACACAATCTCATATTTAACTCCTATCTTTTCTTCAACAGATGTTGCTTTTAGGTGTCCTAGCCGTGGCCATATTCTCAGTACTGGCCACCACAGACCTGCAGCCATCACACACTCTGGGCATCGGCTACTTGGCAAAGTCCTGGGGTAAACACCACTTATTCGGGCACGCCGCATTCGGGCACGGAAAATTCGGGCACGGAAAGTTTTGGCCTAGAAAGTTCGGGCATGCACATCTCGGTCACTTTGGCCCAGGCTATGGGGCGTACCTGAATGGAGGATACGGGCACAGAGGATATGGGCACGCTGGGTATGGGTCTTCTGGATACGGGCACGGGATCCATTACGGGCATGGAGGACCGCCTGCGTTCGCGTACGGTGGATATGGCAAATATGGAGGTGAGCATTTTTTTGAGAAGATTTTTTATTACACACAATATTATAAATTCAGAGGTATCGCAGACCCATAAAGTCATATCAAGACTTGTCTGCGGGTCTACTAATAATAATATTAACTATTTATTTTGTTATTATTTTTCATCCAATAAATGTACATTATTACAAGACATTTTTCACTCTTGAGTGACCACATAGACCCATTGAGTGTTTGCCCGTGGAATAAAGTGATGATACTCTCCTCAGATAACTCATCTTCTTTTACATCAATAGATAATATCTAAAAGTCACGTTTAATTAGCGGACTCACATCTAATAAGAATACAATACAATAAAAAAGAACACAGTGGGGTCTACTATACAAATAATAATTATAATAACTTACTAATAATAATCGTTATTCATTGTCTCAATTTAATGAGCACACACATGACATACGAGGAGAGTCAGTAATATAATTTGATGATTTTACAAATAAGTAATAAAAAAACACTCTCGGTAGCTCGGTCAGCTGAGGCACCGCTTCAGAAACTGAAGAAACTCACCGTTGAACGTGGGTTCATGTCCCGGCCGCATAGGGCATGAGTTTTTGTAAAGGTTCTTCCACTTATCATCACTCCATAATTTCACAATCACCTGCTCATTTTTACCCCCGTATAACCTAGCTGTTGGTGGGGTCGTTAAGCAAACAATAATCATTAATTCATAAACATCAATAACATCGAAACTTGATAGAAAATCATTGTTCCCAATTAAGGCTATGGATGAAAGATATGATTGTTTGGACGGGGCACCACAAGGGCGATCTTACCACCCCATTTCAATTACATGAATGTCTATGTTGAATGAACTCAAATGTAAACGAGTTGCGTATGAAAATATACCACCCATGTTTTGATCAACTCCATAATATGTATAAATTAGGTGATAATCATCATCATCATCATCAAATAATAGAAACGAACGCAAAAAAACTTCGAAATCCTAAAAGGTGAAACTTAATCTGTGTTATTCATAAATTCTGTTATGGAATGAAAACATTTTTTCACAAAGTACTGTTTCAAATATGTCTCGGAATCGTTCTGATCTCTCAAAAGTTTGATACAATTCGGGAGGTTATATGATTGAGCCACAAGGATGCCATATGCTATTTATTTCCTGTACAAAACAAACCCCACACTGAATGATAATATTTCTGTCGACAGGTTGGGGTCACGGAGGATACTACGAGTAATCCACATAGCACATCTTATTTATTAGTTTATCTGTCTGAATAAGTTTCTATCAAATTATTGAATTGATAACTAACAGTTTTTAACTAACAGTTATAACTAACTGTCATGTTGGAATATAATGATGCTATGAATGAAATATACCTCCGATTACTTCCTTCTGGAATCAAATGGATGCGAACTTCAATATAAAAGTCCTGTAACTATTTATTTGACAATTATGATCATGGATGTATTGTAATGCAGGATTAAAGATGAATATGATTAAAGATGTAGTTTGATTTCTCATCGTAAACCTCGTTCATATAAATCAGAATACCATGAACATATCACGACTGTAAAAATATAACTGTGGTATTTGTGTTGGTTTCATTGGTGGACATCATTCTTTTTTTCGTGGTTACTAGTATAGCTGCGTCTGGAGCAGGGTCTTATAATGATACTAGTAAAATGTAGCACATGAGATGAAAGATGATACTGATAGAGATATTCATCAATCAATATATATGTATTTTTTGTAATAACATCGAAACTTGATACAAAATCATTGTTCCTCAATTATTAATCAATATATATAATTAATATACTCCACAAGTTTATAATATATTAAAACATATTCAAACAACCTCAACAAATTAACAATGGATATTACAACAAATGCACTGCAAGTTTGTTACCACATTGTACAAATTACCAGCCTCCACACGCATAAAATATCCTCTGTCTTCATTTCCTCCGACTATATCTCCTCGGATCAACACCTCCTATCGTCAGTCTTGAGTCATATGGGAGACGGTCGATCGTAATCATCAAAATACCACGACAGCTTTCACTGATTTGACACTTTTATAAGCCGTATGAAGATGATGCATTTCCAGTATTAGTTCACACGTATGACACGTCAGGGGTGAAGATGGTTAACTGTTATTACTCTGTTTTATTTATGGTGAGTAAATCTAATTCAAATACTTGTCGAACTTACATTATCGAAATACAAGAATAGAAAAAAATAAGAAAATACAAGTTCACTATATTATGTGGTTGATTTATATCATCGACTTTTGATTGAGTTGATTGTAGTCGATCAGGAGAGATACCATTTTGTGTGTGATAACTTTCGATAGGTATGAGATATCGAAATTATTAGACGGAGTAAACACAGATATTTTGAATACCTTCAAGATATCCAGATAGTCAAGACAATTTACAACTATTTCAGTCATATCACATAATGGTCAAGCGTATACGGTTAAAACCTTACGAAAGTTATCAGCAAAAAATGACATTTGACTAATCGAATACCATGCACTCTCGAGTGATGATACTTGGGGAGTAGAGTTTATATATCAAAATATCAATTCTTTTGATGATAGACAACTTTTGAATGGTATGATATATCAGAGTTCCAATAGGGGTGAGAACATATATTTGTAACGCCTTCACGACGGTACAAGTAATAACTATCCGACTTGGACTGTATGATATTCACAGGTATATATCTGAAAATACAATGTTTCTTCAGAATAATCAATGTAAGTTTCTGAGGTCATCATTATAAATATCTCAATATATTTTGTTGATATCATGTATATATATATATATATATATATATATATATATATATATATATATATATATATATATATATATATATATGAATATATATATATATATATATATAAATATATATATATATATATATATATATATATATATATATATATAAATATATATATATATATATATATATATATATATATATATATATGTGTGAATATCATGATATATAATTATTAAAAATTGTGGTAGAGAAGTTGACTGGTAGTGGTAGTGGTAGTTGATATCTTGAAGTTATCAGGTGATAAAATCGCAAAATACCGAGCTATATATATATATATATATATATATATATATATATATATATATATATATATATATATATATATATATATTTATGAGAATGATAAATACTTCAGGGTAAAACCGTATATATTTTAAATGAATTCATTCATTTGAGAAACCTAACGTTTCGACTGGATTGCACCAGTCTTTCTCGAAGGACAGACACAGTCACAACTTTTGAAATATATACTTTTTATTTAAAATATATACGGTTTTACCCTGGAGTATTTATTATTTTCATACATTATGACCGTCGAATCAACATTTCGTTCTCATATATATATATATATATATATATATATATATATATATATATATATATATATATATATATATATATATATATATATATATATATATATATATATATATATATATATATATATATATATATATATATAAAAGCTCGAGATAATGCTGTTGCAAGCACTCGATGTCACATGTCTATGATGTCGAACAGGTCATTTACACCATGCATAAGTGTCAAGCATCCAAAATAACTGCTCGCGATATTAGGACAAAATTACCCACGTCAAATCATGTTCTCTTGTATAGTACGCCCAGTGTGATATATTCCCATCTCATGAGTCACACAATAAAGAAGAAATAATTATTCACGAAACAGAAATTTCAAGTATTCACTAGTCAAACGCGAAATATGCGTTGTAAGATGAGCGAGATATCTGAATAAGGTATAAAAGTCCTTGAAGTAGTTCTACCGTTGCTACTTTATCGACTCTGGTATTCTACACACCTTGATATCTGAATAAGCTATTAAAGTCGTTAAAGTAGTTCTACTCTTGCCACTTCATTGACTCTGGTATTCGACACACCTTGACGCCTATAAAAAATACTTCATTGTTGGTCAACTCTTGAATCTAGAAAGCAGTGAATCTCGACAACTTAATTCTGTCACAATTTTTATGATATATTTTATGAATATTATCAGTCATTTTTTTTTCTTCAAAACGACTGATCAGAATTGCTTAAAAAATCGTAATAATGTGTAAAATCCATGTTTACACATTTAGAGAAAATTTCATCCCATTTGGAGAGATTTTATTTTTCAACATTTTCCGCCCAGCCAAATCTTATGGGGTTTTTTAGAAACTTTGAGATGATTTTTCTCAAAATTGGTCCGACCGATTCATTCCAAAAACTATGGGGTAGAAAAAAAGTTTCATGTTGATCAGTCAACCCTTGTGACCTGTGGAGTGCTTACAAAAAAAAAAACACACAGACAAAGCCCTATAAAAGTGGGATGGAGACTTCGCTACGCTCATCAATAAGAACATACAAATATCTCTGGAATGGTGATGGTTTGTTTGACGAATTCTGAGCTATATTTCTATATTACACGTGTGAATGTGGACCTGCCAGATTATTCCTACGTCGCAATCCATCAATTCCATGTGGTCACAATCTCTTTTTCTCTACCACGGTCACAGTGGGGTCAAATCAGGTTCAAACTGCTTGCCACTATATAATAGAGCCCATTCAAATATTACCGAATCATGCAATATCTATTATAATTTATAAACTCATTGGTATTCTTCTTTGACCTATTATGATGATGAATTTGAGGTCAAATTTCCATTAAAAACGCATAATGAATGGAGCAATAGTTTTATTTATAGCTACAAAAAAAAAACAGAATTACTCAATTGCAATCATGCTATCAGTTCTAGAGTGAGTATAATCATAGGATGAACAAATTCGAATAATTTTTCGTTCGGTAAAAACAAGAGGAAATATTGTGGTGATGATATCAGAAAGAAATGCCATTGGTCAGTCATGGGACCAATGCAATTATGATGTATCCAAGATGTAATTATCGCATCTATAAATGTGTAACGTTATAACACCTATATGAATACGATCATTAAATAAACTATAGTTCTGTGGCGTTCTCATCCGACCATATCTTTATGTTGAATTAAACGACTTATCAAGATTACTATGATCCGATTTGAATAGAAATAAACCCGCTCATCAACGATAATGACTGAAAACCCTGGCCGGCCTATCAACTTAAGTGCCTATTAGATGTGCTTAAGAGTCCATGGGAGTCGATTTAACGAAATACCAGTTTTTGGTGATAACTTTTGAACGGTATGAGATATCAACATTCTAATACGCTAGAAACAAAGATAATTATAATAGCTTCAAGATGATATGAGTTATGCGACATAACTTGAATAGTGATAACTTATATCGTCTTGAAGCTATCATAATTGACCATTGTAGATGGGCGTGACTTATACGAATCAGGGGAAATTTTAGATACATCGATTGATTATTTCCATATTAATCCCTGCTTCACTGTCCACTTGATCGGTTTCTATATTTTGTGACATCACGAGGGCGGACGATCTACATCGGTCAATTTCCGAAGTCGAGATGATAATTTCTAGTTTTCTCTAAAATTAGGGAAAATGAGTATCGTCATTATTCGATTTGATTTAGTTTTAGGATATTGTTGCCCTCATCATCGAATATTAATATCAATATCTAATATAAATAATAATACATCAATATAATATCAAATATATATATTGACCTTTTTATATTCCAGATTTTGAATCTATCACCATTTTGTCTGACAAATCGGACGTTGAACCTCACATCCGAAGATCCCACAACGATATTTTTACTCCAGAGTCACGACAACAATGCCAGTCAATCACAAATCCACCAAACATCAATACGAAGTAACAGGGAAACAGGAAGTCTAACCATCTACAACAACAAATTCCGACCCTCATTTGGTCCTCCTAGCAGGGATAATCATCCGTCCACTGACTACCAGGCGTATCAGGAGACGTATCCACCCCTGACTCCTGATACTGTATCTACGTCATATCAGCAGTCGTTGACCTCTGATCTCGGGTATCAGGAGTCGATTAGCGGTCAGCAGGATCAGCAGCCGTACCAGGATGGCTACCAGGAGACTGGCTACGAGTACCAGGGTGATACTGGTACGTTTCTTGGATACATTGTCATCAGGGTAATAGTGCAGTTTTCATGTTCACTTGAACATAAGAATAGAATCAGATATATATTTATATATATATATATATATATATATATATATATAGATATATATATATATATATATGTATATATATATATATATATATATATATATATATATATATATATATATATATATATATATATATATATATATATAGGCCCATATATGAAGGAATGACCTATTCATAGGTTATCAACGAATTCACTTTTTGGTCAGCTCAAATGAAATGCGTTATCTATATCTGGATTTTTCATCTATGAACACACACACACATATTTATATATATATATATATATATATATATATATATATATATATATATATACATATATATATATATATATATATATATATATATATATATATATATATATATATATATATATATATTGATCTTCATATATATATATATATATATATATATATATATATATATATATATATATATCCTTCTCTCTCTCTCTCCATACACATATATATATATATATATATATATATATATATATATATATATATATATATTTTTATATATATATATATATATATATATATATATTGTATTCATTCACTCATCATTCAATACTTCCATCATACATATTTTCATCATTCAATCAATGCATTTCATGAATTTGGAAAGATATAGTGGACACTTAATTTCGAAAAATTCAAATAGGAGTGAAAGCTGATTCGGGCCCCACAATACGATACAATGAATGTTAATGGTGACTACAATATACAATATACAATAGATAGGCCTACAATATATATTCATGAAGATCGGAAAATGTATTTTCGTTTTATGAACTCAATGTTTTACTTTATAGATCTCGAGCAACAAAAGCAACATCAACAACAACAACGACAACAACAACACCAATATCAACCCCCACCACAACCAGCGTCAGTCCACCCCTGGGGCTTGACCGTGTTCAGCCAAGCATCACCACGGCCCGCATTCCATCACTCGAGCCCCCATGACGTCTCCGGTCCCCGTATCGTAACGCATCGGGGCGCAGAGCGCAGGCCCGGATCGAACCCCCACGAGTTTCATTCCGTGGTGAACTACGGCCTGATCAACGTGCACCATGGGGACCACTACGAGCCGCATCACAATGCCAAGGACGAGGAGAAGGGTGAGTATAGAGATGTTTTTTTTTAATATTGGGTTCTTATTTAAGTGAAAGTAGAGGAAATTGAAGATGATGTTGTGCCTAACTAGCACAACACAGCGCGTGTAATTTGCCTAAAATCTTGGTTCAATTGTGGATTTTAATTCAATTCTGGAAATTGCCACCACACATTTATGTGCAATTGCAAGAGTTCAAATAATAATTAGGAACCTGACAATTGATCATTGTAGATGGGCGTGACTTATACGAAGCAGGGGAAATTTCAGATACCTTGATTGGTTATTTCCCTATTTTCCCTGCCTCACTGTCCACTTCATTGGCTTCTATATTTTGTGACATCACGAGGGCGGACGATCTACAATGGTCAATTCTGTTGGATATGGGTCAAGAAGTTCAACGATACACTTCAATGATAACTATGATCTATTGGGATGATTGATGATTAATGAGATGATGGGATGATGAGATCGAGGTTTCTCAGGTAATGGGAGGGATAGTGGGAAGGAAGCGGTCGTGACCTATATTGTAGAAACCATTCCAACATTATCCTAGAATACAAAGGGAAACCACAATAAATATACTGTAATGATGGACGGTGGCGGGGATCGAACCAGGTCCGATAATCTTGTATCACCTCCCGCATCACATAAGGCTAGCGCGTTAACTACTGCGCTGCATGTGCTGGTGTAGATGAGTTCTAAGGAAATGCAGAATATTATTGAATTTCATATTAGTTCGATTATGGTTATTATAAGCGAGACTGCATATTGAACTGAGTTTTAATTTGAATCGAGCTAACCAACTATTCAATTGAGGTCCTAACCTCTGAACATGAGATATTTCATTCATAACATTGACTTTGATTTCTACTATATCTGTATCAAATATCATTATGGAAGTGATATTCCTCCAAGCAATAATGATCAAATTATGTAGAATGAGCTGTTGTTGATTAACAATTAAACAAAATTAAATTGAATATATTGTGTACATTTTAAGACGAATATTGTAAAAAATATGTAGATTACAGTCATGTATGATGCCTGGAAATAGTGAATTGAATAGTTCTATCAGTCTTTTCATACTCGACACAAATATTTCAGCTCTCTTTCTTTCAATCTCATAACCATCAACATTACAGTAGTGATCATCTAGACAAGTTTGACATATTATCCCTTCGTTCTTTGATTAATTGACACCTAATTATGCAATTATTCGATGACAATACGCAACTAGATATAATTATGATCAATTAAGGCCAAGACAGTTGTGAATGGTCCAGTGATGGACGTCAGAGTAACTGTTGCCGCTTCTTTGCTCTAATTACCGTATTAATCACCGTGTCATCATACAGCGCATGCGCCATGACATCATTGTACGTCACGTGGCACATGCGTTGTTGTGTTGTGAATATACACCATAGAATTAGTTATAGTAGAAACTCGTTTTTTTTTTGGATAGCGAAGTTATTCAATTTCATCACATACATTCTTTTTATGATGGATTTATATACATTTTCATGTCATGAGTTATATGGATTTTTCATTTTTTCATTTCCAAATACATTTTGTAACTGATTCAGGTGAGTGCATGATGACTAGGGCAATAAACTGTCAACTTGATTTTTCCAGCCCCGAGTAATCTTCTACTCTTTCTCTGCCTGATTCTGCTCTTCCTTTTCCTCCTCCTCCTCCTCTTCCATAACAACTCTTTTAAACATCTCCCTCTATTTCACTCTATCATCCCACCATTTATCGCTCTTCACCTCGACCCATGCCTCCGCTCTCTCTTCTCACTCCCATCTTCCGTCTCTCCCTCGGTCTCCCCATTCTTCTTTTATCTCCACACATTTCCGACATCTCGCACTCTGCTTTGAGTATCCTGTTCCTATTCATAATCTTCTTATATGCTCGTACCAAAACCAAACATATACCTACGTACTGGAGTTTGTTTTCAATATTTCGAAATATTTTTTACTAATGAGAGATTTGACAGAATATATCTATCTGACCCAGTGAGATAGCTGAAGTTGAGCTCAAGAAAAAGAAAGCAGGATGGCATATCAACATATTGACTCCATATTGACTACTATGCCATTGGTATGCCAACTGCCACTCGAGCACGTAAAAATGAAAAACCAAGACCCTCCCAAGTATTTTGATGAAATTGATGAGATCATTGTGATAATATGATGAATACTATCTACAAATACACACACACACACACATATATATTTATATGTACATATACATATATATATATATATATATATATATATATATATATATATATATATATATATATATATATATACATGATTGTCGTTGACAGGATACGAACACTCCAAATTGTTCCCAATAGATGTGTTGTGTTTATTCCCTCAACCCTCTTCCCAAAAAATTGATATACATATCACATTATTCAAAGATTTAATGTTCTCATATAGGTACATATATAATTTTATGAGCAAATAATTCATGAACTTACCATCATATTCTGCTCACATGAGTAATAATCTATGTAGCATAGTTGGTCCACATATTTCAATGTTGAATCGATTACACATTCGTTTTTCAGAGAGCAAACTTGAATCCCTTGCGGCTGTGAAGGAGATGGATGCAATGAAGAAACAGGAGATTACGACTGCAGCGCCAGACGTAGAAAAAATCACCGAACAGAATGCGTTAGCCTCGGAGTAAACATTATCTGGCGTCACAAGTGTGGTACGAATGCATTTCCAAGGTAATGAGAAGATGAAAAGGGTCATTTTTATTTTTTGTCACATATAAGAAACAAATAAAGTGCTATGGATGGATCAAAATAATCCTATCGACCAATTATATTGGAGAGTAACCCGTCATGATGCTTTCCATCTGCAAATACATCCCATAGTGTTCATTTTTTACTGCATGCATGATTTCTCAGAGTTGCACCAGCAACACATGTAATTACCGACAGAATTTTTACGATCATCTGATTGGAAGATGACCTTCTCCTGTCTTGAGAACGAATAAGGAGTGGTGATGAAAAATAAAAATCAGCTAGACATTCATCCACGGAAGGAGAAATTCGTCCATCAATTAGATGATTGTAGAAATTCGGTGGATGAAAAATAGCGCTACCACAGTGAAAAACAAAAATTTCCAAAAACAACAATTATAATTTCTCATGATCAACTGCACTTTGAAAAAATGACAATAGACTGAAAATTTGATACAGCTATGCGAATTTGATTGTGATCATTTTATGTATCATGTTGAGAGACGGCTATCCACTATCATATATGGAAGTATATGTTCGGTAGTGGATAATGATAATAATAAGCTATTCTTATGAGTCCTCGAGCATAAATTACTGTCATCCAAACGAAAGAGTGGAAAAATATATATACATCGAATCAATAATACAATTTTATTCGATCAGACTTTATATTTACAGATAGAACAACAATACCAATGAGGAGTCACTGTGTTGGCTTTTCTGTTCCGGTTTATCATCCCAAGGGCTTGGCGTATTCTCTAACAGATGTGGCTCAATACATTCATGTCAACTGACTTAAAGAATCAGCATATTACAACAATACCAATGATAAGTCACTGTGTTGGCTTTTCTGTTCCGGTTTATCATCCCAAGGGCTTGGCGTATTCTCTATCAAATGTGGCTCAATACATTCTTGTCAACTGACTTATTGGATGAGCGAAGCGAAGACTCAATTACACTATACCAAAAAAAAAGTGTCTGTTTTTTTTTTTTTTTTGTTTTTTTGTTCGCGCTCCACAGGTCAGACGAAAATTCAAAATCAGTTGAAACTTGGCACACACATGAACCCCTATCTGACTTGATGCTGTATAGTTTTGAGGCGTGATCGGTTGAACCACTTCTGAGAAAACTCATTCCAAAGTTTTCAAAAATCCCATTAGAATAACCCAGAGGAAAACATTCGTGAAAAATATTTCATCTGAGAGGATTCAAATTCTCAGGGAATTTGAATCTGATAATGATACACATTATTCCAAACTCTCACTTGAATCGGATCAGCCGTTTCGATGTAAAAGAATATATAATGTTATTTGTGTTAATTATTCAAAGCTATTCAGATACCTATTAAATCAAAGCAACAAGTGTCACCACTTGATCGTAAACGATTAAAACGAAGCCTTCTTTATTATCATATAAATTATTAATGAAAAATAAGATGGCAGTGATGTAATGGTTTGGATCTCAAGGTGTATATATATATATATAATAACCAATCCAAAGATAAGTTGATATGTTCCAGCTCATCCATCAACGCGGAAACACATAACGCGTTTGCCTAGTAGAATCAGCATATTACAACAATACCAATGATAAGTCACTGTGTTGGCTTTTCTGTTCCGGTTTATCATCCCAAGGGCTTGGCGTATTCTCTATCAAATGTGGCTCAATACATTCTTGTCAACTGACTTATAGAATCAGCATATTACAACAATACCAATGATAAGTCACTGTGTTGGCTTTTCTGTTCCGGTTTATCATCCCAAGGGCTTGGCGTATTCTCTATCAAATGTGGCTCAATACATTCTTGTCAACTGACTTATAGAATCAGCATATTACAACAATACCAATGATAAGTCACTGTGTTGGCTTTTCTGTTCCGGTTTATCATCCCAAGGACTTGACGTATTCTCTATCAAATGTGGCTCAATACATTCTTGTCAACTGACTCATAGAATCAGCATATCACAACAATACCAATGAGAAGTCACTGTGTTGGCTTTTCTGTTCCGGTTTATCATCCCAAGGGCTTGGCGTATTCTCTATCAAATGTGGCTCAATACATTCTTGTCAACTGACTTATAGAATCAGCATATCACAACAATACCAATGAGAAGTCACTGTGTTGGCTTCTCTGTTCCGGTTTATCATCCCAAGGGCTTGACGTATTCTCTATCAAATGTGGCTCAATACATTCTTGTCAACTGACTTATAGAATCAGCATATCACAACAATACCAATGATAAGTCACTGTGTTGGCTTTTCTGTTCCGGTTTATCATCCCAAGGGCTTGACGTATTCTCTATCAAATGTGGCTCAATATATTCTTGTCAACTGACTTAAAGAATCAGCATATCACAACAATACCAATGAGAAGTCACTGTGTTGGCTTTTCTGTTCCGGTTTATCATCCCAAGGGCTTGACGTATTCTCTATCAAATGTGGCTCAATACATTCTTGTCAACTGACTTATAGAATCAGCATATCACAACAGTACCAATGATAAGTCACTGTGTTGGCTTCTCTGTTCCGGTTTATCATCCCAAGGACTTGGCGTATTCTCTATCAAATGTGGCTCAATACATTCTTGTCAACTGACTTATAGAATCAGCATATCACAACAATACCAATGAGAAGTCACTGTGTTGGCTTCTCTGTTCCGGTTTATCATCCCAAGGGCTTGACGTATTCTCTATCAAATGTGGCTCAATACATTCTTGTCAACTGACTTATAGAATCAGCATATCACAACAATACCAATGATAAGTCACTGTGTTGGCTTTTCTGTTCCGGTTTATCATCCCAAGGGCTTGACGTATTCTCTATCAAATGTGGCTCAATACATTCTTGTCAACTGACTTATAGAATCAGCATATCACAACAATACCAATGAGAAGTCACTGTGTTGGCTTTTCTGTTCCGGTTTATCATCCCAAGGGCTTGACGTATTCTCTATCAAATGTGGCTCAATACATTCTTGTCAACTGACTTATAGAATCAGCATATCACAACAGTACCAATGAGAAGTCACTGTGTTGGCTTCTCTGTTCCGGTTTATTATCCCAAGGGCTTGACGTATTCTCTTATCAAATGTGGCTCAATACATTCTTGTCAACTGACTTATAGAATCAGCATATTACAACAATACCAATGATAAGTCACTGTGTTGGCTTTTCTGTTCCGGTTTATCATCCCAAGGGCTTGACGTATTCTCTATCAAATGTGGCTCAATACATTCTTGTCAACTGACTTATAGAATCAGCATATTACAACAATACCAATGATAAGTCACTGTGTTGGCTTTTCTGTTCCGGTTTATCATCCCAAGGACTTGGCGTATTCTCCATCAAATGTGGCTCAATACATTCTTGTCAACTGACTCATAGAATCAGCATATTACAACAGTACCAATGATAAGTCACTGTGTTGGCTTCTCTGTTCCGGTTTATCATCCCAAGGGCTTGACGTATTCTCCATCAAATGTGGCTCAATACATACTTGTCAACTGACTCATAGAATCAGCATATTACAACAATACCAATGATAAGTCACTGTGTTGGCTTTTCTGTTCCGGTTTATCATCCCAAGGGCTTGACGTATTCTCTATCAGATGTGGCTCAATACATACTTGTCAACTGACTCATAGAATCAGCATATCACAACAATACCAATGAGAAGTCACTGTGTTGGCTTTTCTGTTCCGGTTTATCATCCCAAGGGCTTGGCGTATTCTCTTATCAAATGTGGCTCAATACATTCTTGTCAACTGACTTATAGAATCAGCTTATTACAACAATACCAATGAGAAGTCACTGTGTTGGCTTCTCGGTTCCGGTTTATCATCCCAAGGGCTTGGCGTATTCTCTATCAAATGTGGCTCAATACATTCTTGTCAACTGACTTATTGAATCAGCATATTACAACAATACCAATGAGAAGTCACTGTGTTGGCTTTTTTCTGTTCCGGTTTATCATCCCAAGGGCTTGACGTATTCTCTTATCAAATGTGGCTCAATACATTCTAGTCAACTGACTTATAGAATCAGCATATCACAGCAATACCAATGAGAAGTCACTGTGTTGGCTTTTCTGTTCCGGTTTATCATCCCAAGGGCTTGACGTATTCTCTATCAAATGTGGCTCAATACATTCTTGTCAACTGACTTATAGAATCAGCATATCACAGCAATACCAATGAGAAGTCACTGTGTTGGCTTTTCTGTTCCGGTTTATCATCCCAAGGGCTTGACGTATTCTCTATCAAATGTGGCTCAATACATTCTTGTCAACTGACTTATAGAATCAGCATATCACAGCAATACCAATGAGAAGTCACTGTGTTGGCTTTTCTGTTCCGGTTTATCATCCCAAGGGCTTGGCGTATTCTCTAACAGATGTGGCTCAATACATTCTTGTCAACTGACTCATAGAATCAGCATATTACAACAATACCAATGAGAAGTCACTGTGTTGGCTTTTCTGTTCCGGTTTATCATCCCAAGGGCTCGGCGTATTCTCTATCAAATGTGGCTCAATACATTCTTGTCAACTGACTCATAGAATCAGCATATCACAGCAATACCAATGAGAAGTCACTGTGTTGGCTTTTCTGTTCCGGTTTATCATCCCAAGGGCTTGACGTATTCTCTTATCAAATGTGGCTCAATACATTCTTGTCAACTGACTCATAGATTCAGCATATCACAACAATACCAATGAGAAGTCACTGTGTTGGCTTTTCTGTTCCGGTTTATCATCCCAAGGGCTTGACGTATTCTCCATCAAATGTGGCTCAATACATTCTTGTCAACTGACTCATAGATTCAGCATATCACAACAATACCAATGAGAAGTCACTGTGTTGGCTTTTCTGTTCCGGTTTATCATCCCAAGGGCTTGACGTATTCTCTATCAAATGTGGCTCAATACATTCTTGTCAACTGACTTATAGAATCAGCATATCACAGCAATACCAATGAGAAGTCACTGTGTTGGCTTTTCTGTTCCGGTTTATCATCCCAAGGGCTTGGCGTATTCTCTATCAAATGTGGTTCAATACATTCTTGTCAACTGACTTATAGAATCAGCATATCACAGCAATACCAATGAGAAGTCACTGTGTTGGCTTTTCTGTTCCGGTTTATCATCCCAAGGGCTTGACGTATTCTCCATCAAATGTGGCTCAATACATCCTTGTCAACTGACTTATAGAATCAGCATATTACAACAATACCAATGAAAAGTCACTGTGTTGGCTTTTCTGTTCCGGTTTATCATCCCAAGGGCTTGACGTATCCTCTATCAAATGTGGCTCAATACATTCTTGTCAACTGACTTTTAGAATCAGCATATTACAACAATACCAATGAGAAGTCACTGTGTTGACTTTTCTGTTCCGGTTTATCATCCCAAGGGCTTGACGTATTTCCATCAAATGTGGCTCAATACATTCTTGTCAACTGACTTATAGAATCAGCATATCACAGCAATACCAATGAGAAGTCACTGTGTTGGCTTTTCTGTTCCGGTTTATCATCCCAACGGCTTGACGTATTCTCTATCAAATGTGGCTCAATACATTCTTGTCAACTGACTCATAGAATCAGCATATTACAACAATACCAATGAGAAGTCACTGTGTTGACTTTTCTGTTCCGGTTTATCATCCCAAGGGCTTGACGTATTTCCATCAAATGTGGCTCAATACATTCTTGTCAACTGACTTATAGAATCAGCATATCACAGCAATACCAATGAGAAGTCACTGTGTTGGCTTTTCTGTTCCGGTTTATCATCCCAAGGGCTTGGCGTATTCTCTTATCAAATGTGGCTCAATACATTCTTGTCAACTGACTTATAGAATCAGCATATCACAACAATACCAATGAGAAGTCACTGTGTTGGCTTTTCTGTTCCGGTTTATCATCCCAAGGACTTGGCGTATTCTCTATCAAATGTGGCTCAATACATTCTTGTCAACTGACTTATAGAATCAGCATATCACAGCAATACCAATGAGAAGTCACTGTGTTGGCTTTTCTGTTCCGGTTTATCATCCCAACGGCTTGACGTATTCTCTATCAAATGTGGCTCAATACATTCTTGTCAACTGACTTATAGAATCAGCATATCACAGCAATACCAATGAGAAGTCACTGTGTTGGCTTTTCTGTTCCGGTTTATCATCCCAAGGGCTTGGCGTATTCTCTTATCAAATGTGGCTCAATACATTCTTGTCAACTGACTTATAGAATCAGCATATCACAACAATACCAATGAGAAGTCACTGTGTTGGCTTTTCTGTTCCGGTTTATCATCCCAAGGGCTTGACGTATTCTCCATCAAATGTGGCTCAATACTTCCTTGTCAACTGACTCATAGAATCAGCATATTACAACAATACCAATGAGAAGTCACTGTGTTGGCTTTTCTGTTCCGGTTTATCATCCCAAGGGCTTGACGTATTCTCCATCAAATGTGGCTCAATACATTCTTGTCAACTGACTCATAGAATCAGCATATCACAACAATACCAATGAGAAGTCACTGTGTTGGCTTTTCTGTTCCGGTTTATCATCCCAAGGGCTTGGCGTATTCTCTATCAAATGTGGCTCAATACATTCTTGTCAACTGACTCATAGAATCAGCATATTACAACAATACCAATGAGAAGTCACTGTGTTGGCTCTCCTGTTCCGGTTTATCATCCCAAGGGCTTGGCGTATTCTCTATCAAATGTGGCTCAATACATTCTTGTCAACTGACTCATAGAATCAGCATATTACAACAATACCAATGAGAAGTCACTGTGTTGGCTTTTCTGTTCCGGTTTATCATCCCAAGGGCTTGACGTATTCTCTATCAAATGTGGCTCAATACATTCTTGTCAACTGACTCATAGAATCAGCATATCACAACAATACCAATGAGAAGTCACTGTGTTGGCTTTTCTGTTCCGGTTTATCATCCCAAGGGCTTGGCGTATTCTCTATCATATGTGGCTCAATACATTCTTGTCATCTGACTTAAAGAATCAGCATATCACAACAATACCAATGAGAAGTTACTGTGTTGGCTTTTCTGTTCCGGTTTATCATCCCAAGGGCTTGACGTATTCTCTATCAAATGTGGCTCAATACATTCTTGTCAACTGACTTATAGAATCAGCATATCACAGCAATACCAATGATAAGTCACTGTGTTGGCTTTTCTGTTCCGGTTTATCATCCCAAGGGCTTGGCGTATTCTCTATTAAATGTGGCTCAATACATTCTTGTCAACTGACTTATAGAATCAGCATATCACAACAATACCAATGATAAGTCACTGTGTTGGCTTTTCTGTTCCGGTTTATCATCCCAAGGGCTTGGCGTATTCTCTATCAAATGTGGCTCAATACATTCTTGTCAACTGACTCATAGAATCAGCATATTACAACAATACCAATGAGAAGTCACTGTGTTGGCTTCTCTGTTCCGGTTTATCATCCCAAGGGCATGGCGTATTCTCTTATCAAATGTGGCGCAATACATTCTTGTCATCTGACTTATAGAATCAGCATATTACAACAATACCAATGATAAGTCACTGTGTCTGTTCCGGTTTATCATCCCAAGGGCTTGGCGTATTCTCTTATCAAATGTGACTTGAATATGCTACTGACTGGATGGCTCAAATTTGTGAGCAGCAGACTGAAAGTTGAGTTACTTCTTCGATCTCACATTAGTACTGCTATCACTGCGTGTATCACTATTTGCCTAATGATCGTTCAGTTTTGAGTTTGCTGGTAATTTGGGGTTTCAATCAGGTATTTCCGTCGTTTCTTGCTTTGCTTTGTTTTGTCTTTTTCATCAGTTCGTTTCTTAGCATCACCTCCGCCAACAATCCTGCTGGTTTACGAACTGAAACAATTGAATACTGTACTTCAAAAACAGAAGGTTGTCCATTCTGATTCACAAAACACAGGCGTACGTGGAGTGCCATTCAATCTTCTAGGAAAATGCAACATGTGCGTTGGTGGACGAACGATATTGGCATTCATATGAAATGTATATGAAAAGCTTTATATACACATTGAGGTAATTGATTTTCTAATGGGTTCCTTAAAAATTACGATCAATAAAAACAAAATGGAGACTTTTACAATTAGAACGGCTGATACGACGAGTGTGAAATCCCAAAATATTGTGAATAATTGTCATATCAAAGTTCTGTGTTGGATTGAATTCATACAAATATAATATTTTCACCAATTTTTTTTCTTTGAATCATTCCTATGGCATTTTCAAACGTTCAGCAATTGGTGATACTCAATCGATATACTAATCAGAGGTAATGCAACCGATTGCGTCTTGGAAAAATCAGGTTTCAAATTAGATAATGTAACTTCTGTACACCAAGTTTCAACTACATTTGTAGTTTCGTTTTATCTGTGGAGCGCCTGCGAAAACGAACATATTTTGCCTTTTCATTCGGTTGGATGAAATTGTGTATATGCTTCGCTCATCCATTCATTCAGTACCATTCCAACTAAGGCCCAGTATTACCACGGCCAGTTAGTATTTATCTAAGAGTTGGTGAAAACAAATAGCACAGGTAAAAATGGTGATAACAAGTTTGAACTGTCAGATAAAGGCTAACTGGACTTGGTAATACCGGGCCTAAGGCGGTTACGGTACGTCAAATCGTCATCCAGGAGACTGTGGTTCGGATCTGGCAATGGTCTACCATCCTGTCTAAAAGTGTCAGCTAAACCTTGAGGTGACTAAAGGTGTTAGTGTCTTGAAGCGCTTGGATCTAGATGTTTAAACATTGTTTAATACATTCATAATACAAATCTCTGTATAATTATTGGACCAAGAGTATCAAGTTATGAAATACATTTCCTCGTTGGTGAATTTGTGATTTTCAAGCAATTCAAGAATGTTGGCTCGATTCCGAAATCGAGTTCGAATTCGAAACAATCATCGAAGAAGTTATACAAACGTTCAAGACTGCTTCACCGATATCGTTCATGATGAGCTCTAGATGATAGCTTCTGATAAAACTGAGAAAAATTTCTATTGAACCGCGGATGTTAGATATAATCTCACGAAATAATCGAAATAAAAGAGAAAAACATATGACGTAAGTTAATTGAAGTCTTCATTAACATTTATTTCAATCTAGAGGGTCTACGTGCGTTTATACCGGTAACTCATATCTGACATTTCTATATACTTATTGAACGCAGAGGTCAAGATTATTACTAGTTCGAAAATAGAGTGGAAGAATTATTACCACAACTTTTACCTTAACGTGTTATCGTATTTCCGAATTGTATAAAATTAACGTTCTTCTCCTAAACAAGTCAGTCTCAATCTTCAGTCAAAACTATATGCCGGTTTACTTTGTGGAAATCACCCTCGAAGTCGAAGTTATATGAGATCGAACAAACAAATTCGATGTAAGTTGTTATAGTTACTTGCTCTCATCATTTAATCTATGTATTTGTTTCACATTCTCAATTGACTTAATATGTAGGCCTACATATACTGGGTACATATTGAATATTTATATTGTGTGGCTCTTTTTCTCATCACACGGAATAATCTATCGATAATCCATATGTACCTCAAATCAGGTTATGAACAATTTTATGTTATATTTATATATTATGACGATTATTATTGATATTATTATCATTATTTACTTGTGTAGTATTTGTATTGTACTGTGTTTATATTAATTCATTTTTATTGTATCATATTCTAGAAAGTATTATTAGTTTATTTCTCAGTTGAACCCTCAGTGGATTTTGTGGACACTAAAGAGTGAAAAATGTCTTGTAATAATGTAAATTTATTGGATGCAAAAAAATATATATATTAAATATATATGTATATATATTATGTATATATATATATATATATATATATATATATATATATATATATATATATATATATATATATATACACATATATATATATTATGTATTTTTGTTCAACCATTCTAATTATTGGAGAGCCAGACCTGTTCTCAGGTACGCTTCTATTTGGTGACGTTGTCATTCTTTTTTCTCTTCATTTAGATTCACTCGACCAGGATACTTTTTTTCCACCTCGTCAATATTTAATTTATCCTCAGTTCAGTTCAATTTACGAATACATCTCTAGATTGCAGTTTATTTTCGAATTGTCATCCATATAATATTTGTTTTAGACGTGTAATTATTTTCGTTTTGTTTTCTTCTGACCTTGAATATGATTTTCTATTTCCTAAATTATTCTCTTAGTATCACTTCAAATCTAAACACCCTACTTTTTGGCATTAAACGTATTCCTTTCTGAAATCCTAGTCTGAACTTCACATATATTATATATTCTTCGTTATTTTTAACCCACAGATAAGCCTTTCCAGGGTTTGAGGAAAAGAGTTCAATTTTATTCATATATGTATGTTCTAGGTTATTTTGTTCAATAAAACAATTAATTAATTATTACCATAATTATCATCGAATACTGTTTCATATTCGTACCAATATTTCAGTAATATTGTTTTGAAGTATCCTCATGATCATACATACGCTCAATTATTATCATTATCCGAAATCATTCTGACTAGACGAGGAGTATATTTCGCAAATATTCGCAGAGAGATGATTTGGGGACGTCCATATATTATGTCACACTTTTTAAGGCTTCTTTGAGCCCCCCCTCCCTCCCATGTCACAGTTGGTCACAAAACCTATCACTCCCCCTCCTTTGAATACGTCACAAATACCACTCTAACAAAAAAAATGAAATTAACGGGTGGCAATGGTATAATAAGGTTATGAAATTGAAATATTCATTTATTTATGTTTGCTCTTTGAGTAGTCAAACTTGATAATTATTTGATATGCATCTGAAGTTTCTAGGGTGAATATAAATATAAAAATCTATAAGAATGGTGCCAAATACATAGAAAAAAATGGCACGCCACGCAGTTGCCTCCCCCCCCCCTTGTAACACCTTGACACAAATCTTGACAACCCCCCTCCCCCCCTAAGCTGTGACGTAATTTATGGACGTCCCCTTCGAAAAATATCACTAATATTGTTCACTATTTTTGTACACTGTATGATACACAATTACTTTTACAATTACTTCATTTGATTGATCTCACAGTCAAGCCTCAATTTTATTTTTCGCTCTGTGAGAATTGAAGATGTGAAATAGGTGAATCGAAATTGGTTTTTTTTTTCTATCATGAATCAATACATTTTTGAAAGACTTGCTGTCCATCTTGATGTAAGCCTACTGTACACATGTTTTATCATTTCATTTTATATACTAATGATCACATCCGATTCTGGTACCTTCTGGTTTCATTCGTATTATATCAAGTCCCTAATTCCATACTGATATCTCCTGGTTTTATTCAATGAATCAATGTTTCTATCATACGCTAATATTTTGTTGTTGGATGAGCAAAGCGATGACTCAATCTCACTGTACTCGAAAAAAGGACGTTTTCTTATTCCTTTTTTTTTTTTTCTCCAGATTGTTGAAAAAGCATCACAGATTCAGTTGAAGCTTGACAAGCACGAGTGACATCATTTTATCACATACTCAACAGTTTCGAGGCACAATCAGTTCCACCACTTCTGAGAAAATCTATTTCGAAAAGTTTTGAAAAAAACTCACAAGAATAATTCGGAGGAGAAAATGAACTCAAATCATCATAGAATTTCAAAATGATAATGATTACACATAATTCCGAAGTTGCACATAGATCGATCAGCCGTTTTGATGAAAACCATCGTAATGTAGTTTGTCAACATCAATAAGAACTGTCAAGATATCCATTACGATTTCAAGCAACAGTTTCAACCAATCAAATTGTAGAATGATTAGAATGAGTGATGGATGAAATGGGAAGGCAGTGACATAATTGTTTTGAACTCAAGGTGCATTAGATTTCCATTAGATTGCATTCAAATGTCTACATCGCTCATTCAACAACGCACGTGTTGCGTTTTCCTTGTCATGATCAATCCACTCCTGTATTTTGGCTACATGACAGTAAAGGTTTACCCTCTTTTGCGGATGTAAATACAATAAACAATATACTTTGTTGACTGATTTCTCAAATTCTTCAATTAATTCATCAATTATCATTATTTTCAATACAATATAAATATGAATGAAGCAAACCTATCATGAACAGAAAAAATCATGAATATAAATCATGATAATGGACAGTATAATTTCTATGAATGGTACGCCAAAAAAAGTTGATTTAACCACATATACTTGGTACATATACCATAATATATTCGGTATATATATATATATATATATATATATATATATATATATAAATATATAAATATATATATATATATATATATATATATATATATATATATATATATATATATATATATATATATATATATATATATTTATATTTGTGCTATATTTGGTACAGTTATGAATTAATTGATGAACTTGAAAAGAGAATAATATTGACGATAATAAAACCCACATGAGCCAAGACTTGTGTGAAAAAGGATTGTCATGAAAAAATACATACATTATTGCAATATGACGTGAAAGTACAAACAAACATTATCAATAATACAGAAGATACATGAAAAAAACTGAGGAATAGTAAGAAAAACCTGAAAAAAATGAAATTAATAGTCGGAATTTCAGAAAATAATCCAGTTCTAGGCGCTTTATCAGTTTTGGTACAGATCGTTGGCATAGTTTGAACTTGGCCCAGACCTTACTTCTCCTCCATAATAATAATGATGATAATAATAATGATATTCTAGGAAATAAATATTTCTAAGGAAATTTTTGAATATCCATTGAAGTAATTCATTGTATTTATAATTGTAATTAAATATAAGTTCAGTGGCAGTTTGGTACGCATGTGTACCCGCTCCACTGAACCTTCCACCGGGAAACTGAGAATTGATTGAATAAAAATAATAATAATGATAATATTTATTTCCGTCCAGAAGTGATCATATACATGAAATTGGATAGGTCATATACAATAAGTTGAAAATACATAATATCCAAAAATGATCAGAAAGTACTGAAATATTATAAAAATAGAAAGAAGATTCAATAAACTACACATATTTCCAAGTCAGTTCAATTTGTGAAGATAATATATAATTTTCTATTGAATAAAAAAACACTTATTTATTAAAAATGCTTTGAGGGTATTTTTAAAATCATCACCTTTTTTGTTTTTGATATTCAATGGTAAGACATTGAATAGTTCATCATAAGGCATGGTCGCTATAGAAACTTTGTCTAATGACAAAGATTTTTTGTGTGTGTGATTTTCCTACGGCTAGCCTTTGGTAGGCCTACACTTTGCCCTCTTTGAATCGTTCACTTATTCATGCCCAGGACACGATGTAGTGTTACCAACAAATTTCATCATAATATAAAGAAGATAGACGACCCAAGAAGGTATCCACTCCCATACTAATAACACAGCCGGTATTTGTGCTTTTTTGGGGACAAATCAGAGTAAAAGGTCCCATCAACTTGTTTAGTGGATTTCCTATTAAACTAGGAGTAGATGCGAGTGGCTACAGTGCCGGTGGCATTGTATAGCAGTGTTGAACAGTGTATAGTTCGATATAAAAGTGATGGTTAAAGACTACGGTACCAGTAATTGGGACCCTGGACTCGGATTCTGAGCTCGAAAATACTTCACTTTGAAAACGCGAGTCATATTCTTATTCGCATTCATATTTTTACTGTCGTCTTCTCCATATTTTGATAAAGTGTGTTGGTCACATCATGCTTAGGACAACTGTGGAACTCTAGAACTGTAGATAACTGTCAGTTTAGTTAAAAACTGAACTGTTAACTGTTGGGTTAGTTAGTTGTTAGTTGTTTGTTTAGGGTCAGAAACTCACCCTGATGATATTCGAATCTTCCTAATGCAATTAGACAAAAGGTTGTGCGAGTTTTACCGATAATTTTGTATTTCACAACTTCGAAAATGTTCAGTTTGGAGTAAGAAGCTATCCACAATTCAACCCTATTCCTACGCTGCAAGTTTGTTACTGGGATACCTCAACAATGAAAGGTCAGTACAAAGAATAAGTAGCCAATTAATCGATCATTATCACAAAAAAGGAGGATCCGTTTGTCTTGTCAACAATTAAATTGACCATTGTAGATCGTCCGCCCTCGTGATGTCACAAAATATAAAAACCAATCGAGTGGACAGTGAAGCAGCGGAAATAGGGAGATAACCAATCAAGGTATCTGAAATTTCCCCTGCTTCGTATAAGTCACGCCCATCTACAAAGGTCAATTCAATTGATTGTTTTGAATTATTATCCCATCATGATATTTTGGATTTATTCGATGTTTGATTTTGCCATGATAATGATTTGAAGATGTTCATTCGTTGTTCAAAAAAACTCTTTCCATTTTGATGATGAATTATTTTCCTGGTGAAATAACTCCACCTCAAGAAAAAAACTCTTGAAAACTCCATGCTTGAGATCATTATGACAAGAAATAATTATTTCAAATCAAGTGAACTGTCGAATTGAGTTACTTGGGGGTTCAGCCATGCAAGGTCCAGGATCTGCGCGTTGTGGACGTAAAAAAAAAAAAAAACGAAAAAACGCATCTTGAATGAGCGTTCGTGTCGTGAAAATTGTCCAGTGAGAATTTTAAATCAATTTTTGAGAAAGGAGACTCATTTGTTGAGATGAAAAAATAACCATTGAATCTTTCCAGAATACTTTGATCTCACACCAACAGCCAAAAATCTTGCATAAGCAAACATCTCACATGGCCAAACATCTTGTGTGACCAAACATCTCACATGACCAAACATCTCACATGGCCAAACATCTTACATGACCGTGAGAGAGTCATCATTCAGTTTGACGCTGAGAAAATGTAGCACATGCGTTGTAAAATTAGCGATTAATTCATAAAAAAATATGTAGCTACTCGAAAGTTCAATACACAGATCGATTTAGAAAGTATTGAGTCACTGACCATTTTGTTTTTCACTGTATTGAAATGATTATGAATGAATATGGAATGAAAAATATGAGTATGAATGAATATGAATGATTATTCAGCTGTGATACTCTTGATTATATTCCCATTGTTTTATTCATGAGAATTTCATCCCAATCGGATAACACTGACAGATGATGATATTCTTATGGGGATGTTGAAACTTTTGAGGTCATATTCAAAAAATGCACCCGACCAATTTTAACAGAAACAATATCAATCCACTCTGATGTGACAGAGATCTCTGATGAGAGTAACATTTCAATTATATACTTCTTTATCTCTTAGCTGTACGACATGAAAAAATGTGAGTTTCAGGCCGCTTCATTCAATATGAACTAGGAAAACGCGGGATGCGCGTTGTGAGATGAGCTTAGAAGTATGGCAATCTAGAATGAAAAATAAATTGTCAGCTCAATTTACGTTTACAAACCTTGACTTACTTCAAACGTTCAAAAACCTCACCTGCAACTTGTTGATATTTATAGTAACCTGCAACCTGTCGCATAAACACTTTGCAAAACCAATTGATCCAAATATTCAATAAAATGTACACGTTTATTGCGTTTTCTTCATTATTTCTCATTCGATTGTTGTAAATTGTTGTAAAAATCTCTGAAAAGATGTATAATAGTATTTTTTTCATATTCTGTGAGAATTTGAGAGCTTTTGGAAAATTCTTGTTTTTCAAGTATTTTTCCTCCGGGTTATTCTTATGAGGATTTTCCAAACTTTCCGATTATTTTCCGGAAAAACCTCCCGACCGATTCCTCTGAATAACAATTCCAACCTATTCTGGTATGACACCAACGATCAGAAAAAGTTTCAAGTTGATTGATTCATTTCTCTGACCTGTATGCCGCGTACATAATTACAAAAAAAAAAAAAAAGAAACGAAGCCCATTTTTTTCAGGGTGTGAAATGGAAAGCTACGCTACGCTCATCTCATGAGAAGCAATGAGAAGCAGAATATTTTTTCCACCTTTAATAAGTCTGTAATTGAATACGTTCACATATTTGCTCACCTCTCTGGAGTTATATTTGGTCATAATATACCCCAAATAATCTGAAACCATTATCTTAGTACAACAATTCAAACTGTTCTATTCACTTTTCTAACACTTCTCTCCCACGAAACTAATTTACATTCAACTTTCTTCGAGATTTTTTCTTCTCAAATTGATGAAATTTTTTTAATTACTTTTTTTTCCTTCTGTAATGATAATTTGAGCATTTCAATGGTGAATACATCCGTCTGATTCCAATTCTCTGTTATGGTAGATTCCTCTTAGCTTTTTGACATTTTTCACAAATGTACCTTTTTTATAGAAACTATCGTATTCAGGATCGTGATTTTTTTTTATGAATCTATATCGGATATATCTACGGTTTTAACCAGATTTATGTGGATGTATTTCATAGATACAATTTTATAAAAAAATGTAGAAACATGGAATGTGTTTTTTTTTACCTGCAAAAAAATGTGAATTCTAGATTTCATTAAAAAAAATGAGGCACCCGCAGGGAGAAAACTTGGTTTCACATGTGTAACAAGACGTTCACAATGGGAACATGAATGAATCAGTGTTGTGTGTAACACAGATATTCGGGAAAAGATACATAAATCGAAGTTACATGAATACAAGTTTAACATTGAAGGTACGAGGATTTCATATCCTCCTAATTAATCTAAAACAAAAAAAACGTTTTGAACCAGTTTTGAAATTGCAGTGCACTGAACAATCTGGTTATCACTTGACATACGGTATGGCCTTGAATGATGAAGGTCTTGATTTTTTGTGTTCTATTCCAAACACGTATATATACCATTCGCAAAATCAAATTCGCACATTCGGCAGGATAAGTTGGTGCCATTTACTATGTGCTAAAGACGAGCGAGAAATTTCGAAATACATTTTCAGGTACGATTACGATTATTTGATTACGATTCTATATCAAAACATTCATCCAAATTTCTAAACTCGAGTTTTTCCATAGGAGAATTCAAACATGTGAACAGTGAAAATTTGAAAAATGTATTCGATTATTTCATCGGAATTGTTTCATATTTTGTGGTTATGAGAAATCATATGTATATCCATGACTATTGAGCCCTATATATCTATACAAACATGTATATGTATATGTATATATATATATATATATATATATATATATATATATATATATATATATATATATATATATATATCTATATCGATATATATATATATATATATATATATATATATATATATATATATATATATATATATATATATATATATATATATATATATATATATATATGAATATAAACTGAATATACTTTTTTCAATTCGCATGATTTCATCTGCTGAATTCACATCATCAATGAGGTATAATCACCAATTAGACGAGCTTTAGCGAGGATTCAATTTGATATACTGAAAAAATTGGTGTTCGTTTTTTTCTTTTTTTCTTATGTTTTTTTTTCGGTTCTCCACAGTTCAAACGGCTACATCAATCAACTTCAAACTTTTTTCAATCATGGTTTTTTTATCTTGCTCAGATCTGTATAGTTTTGTGACATCATCGAGTGGTAACTTTTATTTTCATGATTTTAAGAAATGTCAAAAATACCCGTTAGAATGACAGCGGAAAAAACAATTATTTTCAAAAAGAATGAATTTCTGTGTGAAGTTGAATTACATTTTCATACACATTTCTGGAAATCATCAGTTTGATCATGTCAGTCATTTTGAAGAAATAACATGAAATGTGCTAAATTGGTACCACTTGAAGCAGTTTTCACCCATTTATAACTTAAATGTTACCCTATTGGTAAATTTAGGCAAAAGTTTGGCAAATGAGTACACATACTATTACTATCCGCCCGTCAAACAACGCATATATAGCGCTTTCCTAGTTATGTAACATTTTTTTTCCATGACCGTCAAACTATCATGAGCTCACAGAATCATCAACCTGAGTGATGTATTCATTAAAGAAGTATTCAATATATTTTTTTCACGAAAAGTTATACATAATGGTTTTTATCAAAACTACCAGATCCAAGTCACCATGTTTTTGCCCTAGTTATCATGCACTTACCTAGCTTTGTTGATGGGAGCATTCTGGAATGGGAAAATAATATCTACAGACGGAATTGTGCAGATCGAAATGAGAAGATACTGATCATATTGAAATATTAATAAGTCACATTAAACTCCGAGCATCGAACTGTGAACTGAAATGAAATCCAGGAATCAAACATAGAATTCCAGAGGATAGATTTCTTCACCTGAATTAATAATTATTGTTTCATATTTCTGACATAGTCACGTGTCATATAGAACGGTTCATCTGATCTCAGCCTGATCTTATTCACATACTTCATTGTTATCGTGGAATTAACGACATCTTATCATCTTTATTAATGAAAAATTGAGTCATTATTTTTGAATTATTATTTCTTGAAATTATTTCTGAAATGAGTCACACATTCCATTCTGAGGAAATATGTCACCACCTTCAACAAATCAAATTACATTAATTTACATCCTGAATCTCATTGATGCCCAGAATGAACAACCCTGGTCTTTACGCGACATCGAATGGCCTGCAGAAACGCGATGTTGAGAATATCTTGTCCACTCAACTCGCTAACATAAGCTGGTCAGCTGGAGATCTGATCCTGGACATCGGCTGTGGAAACGGTGACGTCACTGCCAACATCCTGCTACCAAAACTACCTAATGACTTCGGTCGTCTCATTGGAGCTGATCTATCTCAGCCAATGGTAGACCACGCTGCGGCGAGCTACCAACATCCGAAACTGGCTTACACACAACTGGATATCGCGGCGGATAAATTGGATTTGGAAAGATTGATTGATTTGATCGAGGTGGAAAATGAAAAGATCAATTATTCTCATGATGGTGGTTTGTTTGATAAGGTCTTCTCTTTCTTCTGTCTTCATTGGGTGATTGAACAAAAGTAAGTATTCCTGTTTTTTTTTCAAAAGTGCTATAATTCCGCCTCATCTGATACACAATTGGCAAACACATACAGCATAAATTTAGACAATATGAAGAAAGTGATATATTTCATCGACCTTGAAACCATCAGAAACAGGTATTTCAATGAAAGATTAGATACAAGTTATTCATCGAATAACTGCTTTAATTGCTAAAGTAATAATCCTTTAGTGATTTGTGTTATTTTTTCTGAACCGCCTCAACTTGTTCACCTGGACTTGAATCATGGTATTAGTCGAATAGTCTATGGACATCCACAGCTAAAAGTAAATTGAAGGGATCAGAAGCAAAGTGGACCAACCCAAAAGTCGAAACAAAACACTTCCAATGTGGGTTGGTCCGTTTTGCTCCAAAATATAATGGGGGCCAGAAAGCTTGGTCTACATGTTCAAACCTCTGAAACTAGTGTTAAAAAAATAAAAAATAAAACAAATAACACAATACGAATGAAGTGGTTCGAATAGATCATTTTGAGAAAAAAAATTGGGTTGGTCCACTTTGCTTCTAATCCCTTCAATTATAGATGTCTGTATTTTCAATAAATATGCGGATGAGCGTGGTGAGGGTTTTATTTCATATACTGGAGGAAATTGTGCTTGATTTTTGTTCGAGAGAAGCACACTGCATGGTCTGTCAGATGAGTTGTGAATTTGAATCTTTCCTGCACATCAGTGCCATACCAGAATATATCGGGATTGGTTCAAACCCGAGTCAGTGTAGCAGTTTCACCAGCAAATGAGCCCTTTTTTCTCACTGTGATATATTTCTTGAATCCGTATACATCACATGATGTGAATACATCATTTATTGAGAAAGTGCCAATATTTCGGGGGGAAAATCCCACCAACTCACCCCTTTTCTGAGTGGCGGAATTCAGCCAACGATTCTTAGTACAAGAAATATGTCATTAAAAGTGTTTAATAAACCCTGGAAGTTTCATAATTTCGTCTCAATGTCAAGAATCAAAACCTTCATTTCCATTTGAATTTTGTGTTCTACAATCGGAAAAATATTTCACCAATTTGAAGTGTGAGTGCATCAACTTCATGATAGTATCATTTATCATTTCCCAGACTTGCAATGAATAACATCTACGAGTTAGTGAGACCAAGGGGAGAAGGTTTGATAGTTTTGGTCGCTAACTGTCCCTTATTTGACATGTACAGAAGAATGGCAAAGAAAAAACAGTGGGAAGTTTACGTGAAGGTATGATTCATCGAAATAATTTACTCCCATATGATATTATTCGACTTTCATTTCATTTAATAATTATCCATATCTTGAAACTTTGGGATAATATAGTGTAGTTGAGATACAAACAAAACTTGGACCTTTGAATAGGGAAGACGTTGAGAGTAGAGAGTTCTAATTCAAGATATGAGAATCATGTTTTTTCACGGCTACCTCACCATTTCAAGTTCATCAATCGATGAAACATATATTTTTTCTCACATTCAATTCCAGTATATTCTGTGTCATGAAGGGTTTGTACTATCATGTTTTTTTCATTTTTTTTATCTGTTGATATTTTTCCTCTCATTGCAAGTGAGAAAAATGTGAGCAGGTGATAATAATTATAAGTCTCCATTCATTTTTGAGTGGTTAACAAAAGAAACTCAGAGATAACAATTTACATATAAGAATAAAAAATGAGATGATTTATATATATATATATATATATATATATATATATATATATATATATATATATATATATATATATATAATATATATATATATATATATATATATATATATATATATATATATATATATTCATATATATATCATATATTATATATATATATTAGATGATTGATCTAGATCTCGATCTTGTGTCCCACATATACATAAATGGAAGGGTGGAAATATCCGTATGCTCTAACTCTATGCGTCATATTTTTATGTTTCGAATATTACCGAATCAACTGTTTTGTATTTTTTGATATTCCACATTGCATATCTCCACGAACCTGAAAACTCTGCTGATAGCTGAGATTTTCAGGTTGCTTTTTGAACAAAAAAAAACACTCGGCTTTTACGGTCGGGAAAAATTCTTCAGGCTGTTTTATCTTCATGATATTGTGTCTTAGGACGTGTCCCAGTTTGTATCGCCATATCACGACTCGAAAGATCCTGCAAGAGATCTGGAAGAACTCCTGAAGGATGTGGGTTTTCAAGTGATCGAGTGTCGAACTGAGAAACGAAGGTACAAATTCGAGACTCCGACTCTACTGAGAAGTACGTGTGTGAGCTTGAAACATAAGTACATATCTTTGCTAGCTGGTTGAACCAGTTGTCATTGTTATATTGCATAGAATTCAACAGGTATCAAAGAACAGAAACAGAATTTTTTTTATGTTTCAAGCCCCACATTCTATCCAGGATTGCATTTGGTAGAGTAATTCTTCCAACCGATTTCTCTGAATAACAATCCCAACCTATTCTGGTTTCACAGAAGTATGTAGAAAAAGTTTCAAGTCGATAGGTTTTTTTTCGTGACTGTATGCCGCATACAAAATTCGAAAAAAAAAATAAAAAACATAATAACGAAGTCCATTTTTTTCGGTATGTCAAATCGAATCTTCGCTTCGCTCATACAACTAATTTTCATCAATGTTTCATTAATAATTATAATTAATTCTAATGTCTATCTTTGATTAAGCTCATAATTTTTCTGAAGTAAGACTCCTAAAGACTTATGCATATACCTATATGTTATTAAAATATTTAGATGAGCGTAGCGAAGCTTTCCATTTCACACCCCGAAAAAAAATGGGCTTCGTTTTTATGTTTTTTTTTTTTTTTTTGTAATTATATACGCGGCATACAGGTCAGAAAAATGAATCAATCATCTTGAAACTTTTTCTGAACGTTGGTGTCATACCAGAATAGCTTGGGATTGTTATTCAGAGGAATCGGTCGGAAGGTTTTTCCGTAAAATAATCGGAAAGTGTGGAAAATCCTCATAAGAATAACCCGGAGGGAAAATACTTGAAAAACAAGAATTTTTCAAAAGCTCTCAAATTCTCACAGAATATGAAAAATACTATTATACACCCTTTCAGAGATTTTTACAACAATCGAATGAGAAATAATAAAGAAAACGCAATAAACGTGTACATTTTATTGAATATTTGGATCAATTGGTTTTGCAAAGTGTTTATGCGACAGGTTGCAGGTTACTATAAATATCAACAAGTTGCAAGTGAGGTTTTTGAACGTTTGAAGTAAGTCAAGGTTTGTAGATGTAAATTGAGCTGACAAGTTATTTTTCATTCTAGATTGCCATACTTCTAAGCTCATCTCACAACGCGCATCCCGCGTTTTCCTAGTATATTATCATGTATTATTATTCACTGTGATGTGCCAATAGCTGAAAATATGCTGAATAAAAAATGAATAGGCCACTGGAAAAAGGGTTGTGAGACCATTCCGATTATTGTGATGATCATTATGCAAGGCCATCTTGATCGGATGAACAACCTTTTACCACGTAAGATTGATCACGCAGATTTATTCTTTCAAATGTAATAGTTACGAAATTCGATACCAGAGTTCACTACATAACAGAGATATGGATATACAACCTATTTCAACCAAAATCTCGGGATCTGAAAATAATGGTCTATACACCTCTTTTCCAGGCGCCTATTCAACTATTTATCCATCTATTTATAGATCTGAATATGTTTCGTGAAACATCGTTCAAGGTTTAAATGCCTCTCCCAATCAATCCAGTACAACAGGAGATTTTGTTCAAATCCAATAAAATTACGTTGAATTATCCACTCACTAAAAACTTGAAGCTTAAAATAATTGTTCCACGATGCACATGTATTACTCAAGACAATAAATTGCCTGAAAAAATTCTGAGAGTTCGATATTGTTTTCAGACATGCTGGTCTCGGTGAATCCATTCGTCGATCACGTACCAAATGAATTGAGGGAAACTTTCATTGATAATATTTTTGCCGAATATCAACTCGTAAGAGAAGAGAACAATTCGAAACGTAACGAGAACACAGTGAGAAATTATTCATTGGATTATGTATTGGATTATGATCTCATTATTGCTCACTTCAAGAAAATCACTGCTGAGTATTGAAAATATGCAACCTAACAGAATAAACTCTAGACCATCCTGATAGAGGTTACTCGTGCTTTTCCTCGGTCGTTGAAGTGAATACTGGGATGGTTTCTCAATGACAGGCCACGACCGCTTCCTTCCCACTGTCCCAAAAAACGAATCTATCCTCATCTTCATACCAAGCTCAGTCATCATTACAGATTACATCTCCAAACAAAATATGTATGAATGAAATTAAAAAATAACACGTCAATATAATGAAATAATTTTTATTCAAAGGACGAATGAGTCTTATATTCATTAATGAATATATAGGAACTTTTCAACCGGGACATGAATTAATTGTACTCATTTCTTGGTATTGCACTTCATACAGGCAATGCTACCAATAGTACATGAATTTCGCCTGGATATATAATTTCGCACTTATATTATATCTTGAGTTATAAAATTAGTTGGTGAATGTGTTCACGAGCTAACACAATTTTTTGAAAAATGAACCCACTTGTAAATGATGGGGGATTTCAGTAATTTTGCAATGATAATTTCCAGAAAGAAACACGAGGTTGGAATATTGATGTGAGATTTCCCCTCCAATCAATGTTATTTTTGAAATGTGGGCCTATATGTCTATTCCACGAAGTCATCTCGCATGACATATTATAGGTATACAATGATAACTTGCATCAATTTGATATTTATGGATATAATATGTGTCTGTTCATCACGATACTGAAGTTTTTATATTCAAACCTGGATTTTATTGAAGTGTGTCATTCTGTGTATCGATCATTGGATATTATTTTACCGATTATTTATAACAAGAGAAGGATTGCTCGTGATTTGAGCGAACTTATATGAGTGAATGGCTCAAATGACTCACACTTTTTCAACATGTTTCCTATAGTTATCGTCCTAAAACTTCATTTAAACAAATGAAGAGGATATCGAGATGTGAGGAAAATCGGTAAGGTATCTAAATACATTATATTCAATGAGGCTGAAATAGCAGTTTCTCCAATAGGAGTAATTTATCGCAGTCCCCATCCTTTTTTCTCTTCATCACTCCAAATATTCGCACATGGTACATACATAAGAAATATCAAAAATTGAAACTAGAAATGGAAATGAGTGAACAGAAAGATATAATTGAGAGAACAGATAATATATATAATGGAGGTTCTAGTGTGGCTTCCAATTCAATTCAATTTGTCTCCATTCTGTAGAATGCTTATACTCAGAAAGTGGAATAATATAATATATACAGTACAAAAAACGCGATATTCAATTTCTTTTCAGCAGGACTACTTCTGAAGGAGACAAGATATCAGTTGTATTTGAAATATTTAGTTATATGGACGTGTAGTTTATTATTAATGTTTGTGTCAAAGTGAAGAGCGACGTGTGTAATAAAAATCATCATATATATATATATATATATATATATATATATATATATATATATATATATATATATATATATGAATATATATATATATATATATATATATATATATATATATATATATATATATATATATATATGAATATATATATATATATATATATATATATTTATATATATATATATATATATATATAAATATATGAATATATATATATATATATATATATATATATATATATATATATATATATGAATATATATATATATATATATATATATATATATATATATATATATATATATATATATATACATATGTATAAATATTCACATATATATATATATTTATATATATATATATATATATATACATATATATATATATATATATATATATATATATATATATATATATATATATATATATATATATATATATATATATATATATAAATATATATATATATATATATATATATATATATATATTTATATATATATATATATATGTATATATATATATATGTATATATATATATATATATATATATATATATAAATATATATATATATATATATATATATATATATATATACACATATATTTATATATATATATATATATATATATATATATATATATATATATATATTCATATATATTTATATATATATATATATATATATATATATATATATATATATATATTCATTTATATATTCATATATGTATTGCATATTCACTTAGTATATGTGATCGGTAACATTGATTGCAAAACTGTTAAGATGAATATCATTATCATAATTAGAAACAAACACGTGTTTTCATCAAGGAAGTAAAATCAAGATTACATTCTCATAATGATTATGTATCAATATTGATCGGAGCGATTAGCTAGCAGCATCGATAACATGCGTAATCTTGTTATCGACCAACTCGATCTTGTTATACGATCGTTCCGTGCAACTGGAATGCAATTAGAGCGAGATTGCAACTATGAAGGTCTTGGTCTGTCCGTGATTGAATTACATGACTATATTATATCATTTGCGATGATGTGATGTGGCATGCGCACACTGATCTGTCCATGGTGGTGCCAGTTGTCTCTTCGTGCTGAAGACAGACGATACGATCTCGAACGCGTCGAATGCAGGTACGATTTTTAGTTATTCGATTGTATTATTCATATTTTTTATCCATATTGACTTGGTTTTTCGTCGTTTTCCACAGTCCTCGAAGCAAATGCTTGGATGAAGTACTAATTGGCCACGACCATCAATTAGTAGAGCGATAGGCCTAATTATAACATTATAGGCCCATCACCAATTTAATTTGTGCATTTTGTATAATGATCAATTTTACATCTGCTGTCAAGGAAAAGAAGTGATCATTGCCCAAGAGACTTAGTTCAAAGTGGAAGATATCAACATTCGTGTGTTTATACTGAAAGACTTCAATCTACGGCGAAAAATTATAGTCACAGACAGCGCAGTCCTGGTGTTGAAGATCATTAGTTCTAAATAATCAAAATGGGGTGGTAAGATCGCCCTGGTGGTGCCCCGTCCAAACGATGCTATCTTTCATCCATAGCCTTAATTGGGCAACAATGATTTTGTATCAAGTTTCGATGTTATTAAAAAAAAAAAAAAATATATATATATATATATATATATATATATATATATATATATATATATATACATATATACATATATATGTACACATATATATACATACATATATGTATATACATACATATATATACATATATATATACATATATATATACATATATATATATATATATATATATATTTATATATATATATATATATATATATATATTTCATCAATTCAAATTCTGAATGTCTCTTCTTTATGATCGAAGGTTTACTTTTTGGGTACACATCATTGTTCAAGTTTCTATCATAAAATGTCATGGAAAGTTCAAACAATACTCATCATGATATCCTCACATCATTTAAATACGAGATGCCATTGATCCAGCTACCCGATATATCTCTCATTGAGGGTCGGAATCACCAAAATAGGGCTTTGCTGACAATTGAAAGTGGTCACTATAGTTACCAATGCTGATTGTTCTCCCAAACTCTCAAGAATAAAGCTTCGATCTTGGCGGCTCACAAGTTCACGTCTTATGACAGTAAGTTAACGATTGTGGATGGGCGATTGTGGATGGGCGAGTCACTTTCCATGAGGCAAACATTTCACAAGTTAACGCTTACGTTATAAGTTTGAGTTAGCGTTACATTGTGAATGGGTCTTTGATCGATGTGTGACAAGTAAATCACCAAATTTAATTCAAAGTAGCTCCAGCCTGGATTAAGAAAATGTTCATCACAAATGAAAATTGAATATAGTTCCGATAACTCTCAGAATGTCTCCAACTACGACTTGGTGAATTACCACACATTGTTTAAATTCTATTTGCATTTTGAAGAAGTGTCATGAGTTCTTCCCAGTTCTCGAGAATTTCAAATAATATAAACAACCTTTATTGGTCCCTAGCTTATAAAAAGCTTACAGGGTAATGATCAATATAAAATACATTTTCTGATTAATATATATATAGAAACGAAATATAGTTGAATAAGTTACAAATAGGAAGTGAAAGTTCAATTCTGAACGGAAGTTGGAAACCACCATCATCATTTACCTCTATTACACATAAATAAACATATCATTCATTGATCATTCCACTCAATACTAATATAACACTTTTGGTTACTCAACTACCGTCATTCATATTCACACGGAAATTGTGACATTGTGTGGAAATATTCTCCATTTGAGTGATTTTTCAGGTTAATCATCATACCGGTACAATCATCGTGACCGATATTGTGTAGATCAGAATCAGTTGATATGAAACTAGTTCAATAATGCGATCTTACCACCCAATTTTTGATGAGCGTAGCGAAGTCTCCATCCCACTCTTATAGGGCTTTGTCTGTGTTTTTTTTTTTTTTTTTGTAAGCACTCCACAGGTCGCAAGGGTTGACTGATCAACATGAAACTTTTTTTGTACACGCAAACTCATCCAACTTAGAACTGTATAGTTTTTGAGATCAATCGGTCGGACCGATTTTGAGAATCATCTTCTCAAAGTTTCTAAAAACCCCATAAGATTTGGCTGGGCGGAAAATGTTGAAAAATAAAATCTCTCCAAATGGGATGAAATTTTCTCTAAATGTGTATACATGGATTTTACACAGTAATAAGATTTTTTAAGCAATTCTGATCAGTCGTTTTGAAGAAAAAAAATAAAATGACTGATAATATTCATAAAATATATCATAAAAATTGTGACAGAATTAAGTTGTCGAGATTCACTGCTTTCTAGATTCAAGAGTTGACCAACAATGAAGTATTTTTTATATGCGTCAAGGTGTGTAGAATACCAGAGTCAATGAAGTGGCAAGAGTAGAACTTCTTTAACGACTTTAATAGCTCATTCAGATATCAAGGTGTGTAGAATACCAGAGTCGATAAAGTAGCAACGATAGAACTACTTCAAGGACTTTTATACCTTATTCAGATATCTCGCTCATCTCACAACGCATATTTCGCGTTTGACTAGTTACTTAAAACTGATGAATTTCAAAACCAGAACTGCGCTGCCTGTGACCATAATTTTTCGCCGTAGGTGAAAGCCTTTGATAAAAATACTGGTAACAGCCTGAAAAAACGCTATCCATTGAATGTCAATTCATTTTCCACCAATCAGATGTCCACATCATCACCGAATGATTATATCATTCACTTTATCTGTGATCTTAGATCCCATTGTTTGCCCAGAATGAACAACCCTGGTCTTTACGCGACATCGAATGGCCTGCAGAAACGCGATGTTGAGAATATCTTGTCCACTCAACTCGCTAACATAAGCTGGTCAGCTGGAGATCTGATCCTGGACATCGGCTGTGGAAACGGTGACGTCACTGCCAACATCCTGCTACCGAAACTACCTAATGACTTCGGTCGTCTCATTGGAGTAGATCTCTCTCAGCCAATGGTAGACCACGCTGCGGCGAGCTACCAACATCCGAAACTGGCCTACACACATCTGGATATCGCGGCGGATAAATTGGATCTGGAAAGATTGATCGATTTGATCAAAGTTGGGAATGAAAATATCAAATGTTCTCACGATGACGGTTTGTTCGACAAGATTTTCTCTTTTTTCTGTCTCCATTGGGTGTTTGAACAAAAGTAAGTATGCATGTGTATATGTGAGAGTATTTAGAATACTCTCGATTTTCCCTAAAAGTCAAATGTTTAATTATGCCTTGTGAAGTGAGCAAGATAATTTTCACATGAGTTTTCACCTCATGTATGAATATTTATCAGTAAGTTATCATTTTTCCAATGTATAATTAATTGTCTGTAATCATGGTGATCCATTGCCAAGCCGTATTCATATTCATATTTCCTAAGCCGTCACCTAATTCGTTAGTCTGGTAAACATTCAAAATATGAGCTGAATAGTGTGTAGACAACGTCTGTATCTTCCTAATGCAGCTGGAATTATTCAATCAATTATTTTTCAAATTTGTTCTCAGCCAAAAATATTGCGAATACAATCCACATAACTAGAAAATCTCGGCTGGTTTTTCTCGTAAAATGCATACAAGCCATAACGGAAAACCAACTTGCATCTTCTCTAAAAAATTGGTGTAACAATGAACTAGATTGAAATTGGGAGTGCCTGAAGAGCATAAACCGCAATAAAGTCGAAAAATTGGGTGACGTGGGTTCGGGTTCCCATCTTACTTGAACCCTGACCACATTTTACAATTATCCATTTATAAGTACCCGCAAGCCCATGTTACACGACCGAGTAGACGTTTTGCCTGTTTATGCTTTTCGGGCGCCTTCTAAGATTGTATTCGAACCAAGGCAGTGTGAAAAGTTTTTCGAAAAATTGAATCGTGAATTTGTAAATTCCTAGAGGAATGAAATAATAATAGCATTAACCACAATTACCCACTTGGTGACGTCAAATATCAGAGCCACGTTGTATTTTAAGATCCTTTAATGTACGTTTTAATGATATATTATAATCAAGAAGACCGTTTTCGGACATTTCTTGTCCGAATGTATCTAAAAATAGAATTGTGGTTAATACTATCACCAAAATGCATTCATCAAATCTGATTTTTTTTCTTCTGATCATCAAACCTGATTTCTTTTTCTGATTTTTTTTCTGATTGTGAAAGTGTATTATAGTAATGATTACACGCTCAACTTTCGAGCGATTACGTTCAGTTTTTCGAGAGAAAAAAATGTAATTTTCAGTAAAAAATAGTGACGAGGAATAAGGAATAGAAAGATGCCAATCAAGAAAGTATTTCATCACACTCCTTCATGTCTTAACCGAACCCTTAAACTTCATTATATAGTCACAATTTCAGAAATTGATACATTATATATATCAGATATGAACTATTGTTCCCATCTCACATGGACAACATGCATTTCTTCATATTTATGGTGCAGAGTGCTTGCATGAACTTCATGAAAGTTTTTTTCTTCATCTTGTAGGCTTGCAATGAATAACTTCTACAAATTGATGAACACAACGGGAGACGGTTTGATCATCTTGGTCGCCAGTAGTTCGGTTTTCGACATGTGGAAAAGAATGGCGAAGAAAAAACAGTGGCAGGATTACTTGAAGGTATGATCCATAGACATTTTAATTGATGAGCGTAGCGAAGTCTCCATCCCACTCTTATAGGGCTTTGTCTGTGTGTTTTTTTTTTTTGTTTTTTTTTGTAAGCACTCCACAGGTCGCAAGGGTTGACTGATCAACATGAAACCTTTTTTGTACACGCAAACTCATCCAACTTAGAACTGTATAGTTTTTGGAATGAATCGTTCGGACCGATTTTGAGAATCATCATCTCAAAGTTTCTGAAAACCCCATAAGATTCGGCTGGGCGGAAAATGTTGAAAAATAAAATCTCTCCAAATGGGATGAAATTTTCTCTAAATGTGTATACATGGATTTTACACATTATTACGATTTTTTAAGCAATTCTGATTAGTCGTTTTGAAGAAAAAAAATAAAATGACTGATAATATTCATAAAATATATCATAAAAATTGTGACAGAATTAAGCTGTCGAGATTCACTGCTTTCTAGATTCAAGAGTTGACCAACAATGAAGTATTTTTTATATGCGTTAAGGTGTGTAGAATACCAGAGTCAATGAAGTGGCAAGAGTAGAACTTCTTTAACGACTTTTATAGCTTATTCAGATATCAAGGTGTGTAGAATACCAGAGTCGATAAAGTAGCAAGGGTAGAACTACTTTAAGGACTTTCATACCTTATTCAGATATCTCGCTCATCTTACAACGCATATTTCGCGTTTGACTAGTATATATAGAATACTTCAGCTGTGAACCGTAGCACGGGCAGTATTGAAATTGATGATGATTATTGTTTGCTTAACGACCCAACCAACAGCTAGGTTATACGTGGGTACGAATGAGCTGGTGATTATGAATGGATGAAGTGATGATAAGTGAGAGGACATTTACAAAAACCCATGCCTTATGCGGGATTCAAACCCACGCCTAACGGTGACTTCAGTTTCTGAAGCGGTGCCTCAGCTGACCGAGCTACCGAGGGTGGCTCAGTATTGAGAGTGGGTGAGAGAGAGTGAGTGAGTGAGTGAGTGAGTGAGTGAGTGAGTGAGTGAGTGAGTGAGTGAGTAAATGACCATAGCTGGTCCGCGCGGAGGAAAATACCACGTGACACGGGGATGGGCAAGCAGACTAGCATAGCGTTATAAACAGCGACCACCGCACAACACCGTATCATTTTGATTTTCAGAGGAACCTCGTACAAAAACATTGGTGTAAAACTGGGTTTCTAGTCTCATTTTTTTCTAGTCCTCTAACACGATATCGGTACGATTTCTGTGATACCTGTTTCCACTTCTCTTCACCGCAACGTTTCCGTGACGTCATAGCCTTCATTACCTTAAAACTCACAGGCTTCTTTGAATGTGAGAAATGTGAGTGTAACTTCCGGTGAAATCGTTATTTCGGCAGATGAAAGTTGGAGTTGAGTCAATAATCACGACACCAAATCGGTACCAAGACGGTGTCGTGAACCGCCATGTTGTTCAGGTGAATACTGGCTTGTGATTGGCCAGTTGGGAGAATCGTGTCAGACGACAAAAAAAAATCGAGACTGGAAACCCTGCATAAGTCACATGAAAAGACGCGGAAATATCTGCAGATTGATGGAAGTTATATTCCTCAGTGATTGCCACATCAGTCATAACAATCAATGAATGAAGTAATTTGATTGGTCTGTATGACTCTTGGCTCGAAGGACAAGATGACAGCTAGACAGCCGTGAGCAGATTAACTGGTAGTCAGTAAAATAGTCAGTATAGTTTGATATTCATTATCAGTTGGCATTCTGCATCGTTCTAGTGATATATATATATATATACATATATATATATATATATATATATATATATATATATATATATATATATATATATATATTTTTTTTTTCTTCAATATATTCATCAGATTCCATCAATATAATTACGAGTTCTAAATCACACTCACATTGCATATCATCGATATAAATTATAAATTGAATTTTCAATTCTACGTGAGATTGCTCGATTTTCACGTGAAAATCAAGTCGAGTCTAGGCCCCCCGATATCTGGTGAATATTCTCAAATACGTCCAAAACCGACCATCAGCATTCCTCAGGTTGTTTCTTGAATGAAAACCCAGTGGTTTTCGAGTCAGTCGGAATATTCTGTCGTTTCAACATGTTGATGTTTCAGGACGTGTCCCGGTTCATATCGCCATACCACGACTCAGAAGATCCTGCAAGAGATCTGGAGGAGCTCCTGAAGGATGTGGGTTTCCAAGGAATCGAGTGCCGGACAGAGACGACGAGCTACACATTCGAGACTCCGACTTTACTGAGAAGTACGTATGATACATTCTATTGAAGCTTTCAGTCAGTAGGAGAGTCCTACATTTCATAATTTTAATTCGAACAAGTTGTAGAAAAAATGTTTAATTCACGAGAATATCGTTTCTTATGAAGTAAAATGTATGATATTATAACTCTGAGATGTTTGTACTTGTTCATTTGTTGACCTATAAAAGTCAGTGTAGAAAGATTTCGGTACGAAATTTATTCAAAAATACGAAATTTCCAACTGTAAAATGTCACAATTATCGATGTCATTATTCATTCATTGATATAGATTCTATTGAATATATTCTGTAACACATATTCTATGAATCTTTGCTATTTATTATCCAAATTCTAGTTCTGTAAATCATTTCAGTGAAATTATGTTCCATTTATATTGTAAGTTTTATATTTTCTCCGTTTTTAGCGTGTTCACCACACTGTGGAAACACACTTATACGTTTGATTCAAAAGGGACTGAAAAAACCTATTCGTCGCGTAGAATCGCTGAATTTCTACGTATATCGAAAATTATCGAGCTTGGATTATGCATTTTTTTACACTCTTCGACTACGTAGCAATGAAACTTGTCCACATAGCCTGTATATTTTCAAATCAACGAAATAAAGAAAAAACTCTATAGGCCTTGGAATGGCGTGGACTTTTATACCATTTTTTGCGCGTTAATAGAATCGCTGGTTTTCCATGTAAATTAGAAATTCAAGCGCTTCCAAGTTGTAATTGGTTATAATCTACCGCGTTACGATAATAACTTTTGTCCACGTAGCCTAAATATTTTATAATTAAATAAAAACCGAAAAAAAATTGATTATACCCCATTTTTGGTCAAGGAGGTTAAAATACTAACCTCTTTGGTTTTGGCCCTCTGATAACCATGGTAACATTATAAACAACGGATGTGTTTATATTATCTTCTGGGCCCAAATTCACAAAAAGTCATAACTTTGATTCGGCTCAAAGTTACGACCTTCTTTCGAGATAATACTATATTTTGTCTTAATCCAAACTTATAAAGAAATATTTTATCGTCCCTCCAATCCCTAGCAAGTGTCTGAGATCCACATAGTTCATTAGATCTGGAGATAAGTACCGAAGAAATTGTCTCAACTTTGAGACTACGCCTAGGCCTAGTCCAGACTGGTAGGTCTAGGCCCTAGTAAGTGATCACCTCTTGACTTTGAATATCAATCTACAATGATTTCATGGCTGAATTTGAGAAAACATGTGAATTCTAGCCACCAAAACACGGCAAGGTTATTTCTAAATACCGCGCAATTTGATTTACGTATTTTATCATTCCGGTTCTACATCTAACCTCACTTTGACTTGTTCTCGACTAGGCCTAGCGAATGTCACTGTTCGCCAGTCACCTTGTCTGTTTAGCCCTTTGGTCTAGCCTAACCTGTCAAACAGTTGTGTTGTGTCGTTGACATTACCACTAATAACTACCACTAACTAGGCTAGTAGGCCTACTATACCTAGCTGAAATATAACTTATGATAACTAATATAACCACTTGAACATTAACACTAGGCCTAATTATATATACATAATTATATTAGGCATATATAACTAGGCCTAGGCTATATCCTACTAATTATATTACAATGTTCAACGCTGGGCGTTTCCTAATTCTGGATGAGGCTAGGCCATTGAGTTTCAGGAGAGGCCTATCATTGTTAGCTGGTAGAGTATTCAAAGATAGGCTGGATCAATTAAATGTGTCGGATGACAATCTGATCAAACGGTACAGGTTCCCCAAGACATAGGCTACCGTCTTGGAACTGTGCAACATTTTGGAAGGCGATTTGACCAGACCGACTGCAAGGTCCCATGCCTTGCCTATTGCAACGCAAGTTCTTACTGCGTTGCGATTCTACGCATCTGGAACGTTCCAGTTTGTCATGGGCAATGTAACAGGCATTAGACAAGCCAGTTGCTCGCGAGTTTTGTGTGTCATTAGCAATGCATTGGTTGAACTCTCCCCCCAGTTCATATCCTTCCCTCTTGAAAATGAGGCATACGTGGCCAGAGTTAAAGCAGGTACGTTGCCGAGGTCATTAGTTGCTAGTACACAAAACTGTCATACACAGACTAGGATCTGATATCAGAGTCAAGTTGAGCTAACCTAAACCGAAAATCTTGAACACCGCAAGAACGATATCTTCATGCATGATGGCTAGTCTATTATTTTGGGGAGAAGGGGGTAGGCCCGGTCTCACACTATTCAAATGCAATATCGTAGCCTTCCTATTCAGTCATCATCTGGAATAATGCTTACGGTGTACTGGATTTTCAGTGTAGGCCTACGTTTTTCTCGATGCACCATATTTTCGGTGTATCAGTTATGCAACCCAAGGGCGGTAGTACCGTACATGTACAGGCCTATGGTGGACCATCCTGACAGAGTTTTTTTTGGTTATCCTCTGTCATAAGGTCAATACTGGGATGGTTCTTTAACAACAGGCTACGACCGACTCCTTCCCACTTTCCCAAAAACACTGAATAACCTTTCATCTCATCATCTCATGTCATTCACAGACGCCAATAGATCTCAGTCATCAGTAAATAAGTGCGTCGTTAAACCAATATAAATTGAATAGAATACAGGCACATGTACAGATTTATACTGAGACGCGTGGCCGAGTGTTGACACACTGAACCGTCATTTGGGAGACCGGGGTTCGATTCCCGCTATGGTCGACCATCCTGACAGGGGTTTTTCGTGGTTTTCCTCTGTCGTCCAGGTCAGTAGGCCACTGGGATGGTTCCTTAACAACAGGCCACGACCGACTCCTTCCCACCATCCAAAACACCTAATAAAATGACCTTTCATCTCATCATCCCATCATCTCATTCATCATCCACTGACGCCAATAGATTGTAGCCATCAGTATAGTGCGTCGTTAAAACCCAATATAAAATAATATGTACAGATTTATAATGTATTTTGTGATTTGTATGTCTTAGGCCTATATAGGTAAAACACTTCATATTGCAGAATATCACAACCTTTCGGAGTTCCCCAACATAATAGGGGCCGTTGATGGATCATTAAACAACGTGAAAGCTCTGTCTGCAGATGAACCTCCTTTCGTCGATAGATACCAGAACCACAGTATTAATTGCCAGTTCGTGTGTAGGCTACTGCCGACCAGCGAATAGTCAATTTGGTTGCCCGTTGGCCAGAGAGTACACACAACCAATTTATTTAGGCTACTTTCACAATCAGTTTAGTCACATGATAAGACAAATATATTTTCGTGTGTAGATCGCTCTTCTTACAACAAACACATAGTTCATTATGTTGATTATTCCTAGTTATTAGTGACAATGAGTTGCAAGTGAGTCATGACAAAATTAATTGATACATTCAACCATACTGATTGATTGATTATTGCTTGTTGAATGCCCCACCAACAGATTAAACTTGTCGATTTTTTAATTCCATTGAACTAAGACTCCATTTCACTTGACGAACAAAATCGGGCTTCGTTTTTATGTTCTCTTTTGTACGTGGGAACGTGGCATACAGATAAGAGAGTGTGCAACCAATCAAAACTTTTTCCAAACGTTGGTGTCATAACAGAATTAAAGTCTTTGTGTCAAAAAGTTGATTGTTTTTTCAATCATTAAAATGGGGTGGAAAGATCGCCCTTGTGGTGCCCCGTCTAAACGATGCTACTGTCATCCATAACCTTGAGAACAATACTTCTGTATCTAGTTTCGATGATAACAACAGGTTGGGATTATTTTTTCAGCAAAATCGGATTGACAGTTTTCTCGGGAGGAATTGGGAAAATTGGTAAAATCCCTATGAGAATAACAAGTATAAGAAAGAATGTTATCGTTTTTCACTTCATTGATTGAAATTAGAATTCCTATAATAGAAATTTATATTATTGTAATTGATTTTGTTATTGATTAGAATTGATATTATTCTATTACACATTTCTACCAACTTCTACTGTTTGGAGAAATTCGAATCGGTCATTTATAAGAAAATGGAGCATTCTATAGGCCTAGGAAAGTTATAGAATATTGAGTTCAAATTTTGTGAATACAAATTGATTGTAGTGAAATATTACAACTTAATAACATATAATACATACTTTATAATACCATAATATAATACATAACTTAATACATATAACTTTTCATCAAAACAAACAATGTTTGTCACATGGACACACTTTGACATTAGCAACATTGAGAAAAAAACAATGCTATACTAATGATAAAATTTTTGTGAAGTGAAATTATGGTATTCATATGGATGATTACAGTAATTAAACAGATAGTTACGTAGTAGATATTTCGCACACTATGAAGAAATCATCTATAACAAAATGAGAATATAAGCCTATTCAACAAATCAAGTATCGTAGCTCAAATATCTCAAGAAAATCAAAAATCAAAGAAATCAACTGAAAAGCTCTTTTAACGTAAAAGCTTGTCAAACTTCTTGTCGATTTCAATTTTTTGTGAGCTATTTTCAATTATTCTGCTTCATTTTACGCCATGTGATTTTGTTGAATATGGGGATTTTTATGGTAGCAGTAGATTCTATCATATTTTTTTATCATCCATTCAACATAATCCGTGGATTTTTCAATCCGAATAATTTTTGTGATTCCGATGACTTCGTTTTGTTCTGATGATTTTTCAAAATCTGCTTGATTTCTCCATTTTCAGCGTGTTCACCACACTGTGGAAACACACTTATATGTTTGATTCAAAAGGGACCGAAAAAACCCATTTGTCGCGTAGAATCGCTGAATTTCTACGTAAATTGAAAATTATTGAGCTTGGATTATGCAAATTTTCACAATTTTCGACTACGTGGTAATAAAACTTGTCCACATAGCCTGTATATTTTCTATATAACGAATTAAAGAAAAACTGCTTTGGCCACGCCCACTTTTTGTCGTGGCGTAGGTTATTTCTTGCGCGTTGATAGAATCCCTGGTTTTCCACGTAAATTAAAAATTATTATAACTTATCACAACTTATCGGTAGGTAATGTGATGGTAATGAGGTATGGGCATACAGTAATGGAGTTTTAATCTACGGAGTGTAGGCCTATATTCGTATGGTCAACTGTATGAATAAGTGAAAATAAATAATACGGTCAGTGATATCATGACCGCGATGTTTCGGTCCATGACTATAAATGGCCAAAATAACGCTCTCTCAACGTGACTTCTGTAGCTCATGGGTTAGTACAGCTGACTCCCATGCCAGGAAACTGTGATCGAATACCGCCTGTGACTGATTTTTTCATTTTTTTGAATTGGTTGCTCTAGAGTTTATATATGAAGGAAAAAGGTCAATTGGCTTCTTCACGCAAAGCTCCGGACAGAGTGCGCTGCTAGCAGCGGACTGCCCTAGTTTTGTAACTGTCTGCTTATGAGCCATGTTATCGAGTGATTTATGTATGGTTGACTACGTCCGTGAAGTTGTCACACGTGTACGGTCACATGTCAGAATATGGAAATATTATTTCACCATTGGTTAGTGCCCCTTAGTGCCGTAAAATTTTCTCTTAGTGCAGCTTTAGTTTCGCCGTAATGACGAATTCAATTTTCAGAACCAGCCCCTCACATATCTCCGAAATTCCAATGGTAAACGTTAGTGCCGTAAACATTTTCGTTGGTGCCGCTTTGGTTTCGCCGTTATAGCGCGTCGTCCATGTGAGGGGTCAACTTCACGCCAGCCCCTCACATATCTCCGATCTTGGAAATTTCAACGGCATTCATTAGTGCTCGTTAGTGCCGTATATTTTTTCGTTAGTGCCGCTTTAGTTTCACCGTCATGACGAATTCAATTTTCACCAGCGCCTCACATATCTCCGATCTTGACAATTCTGACAGTATACGTTAGTGCCGTGAGAGAATCGTTAGTACCGCTTCGGTTTCGCCGCTACGACGCGTTGTCAATGTGAGGAGCCAACTTCACGCCAGCCACTCACATTTATCTCCGATCTTGAAAATTCCAACGGCATTCGTTAGAACATTTTCGTTAGTGCCGCTTTGGTTTCGCCAGCCCCTCACATATCTCTGATCATGAAAATTCCAACGGCATTCGTTAGAAGAATTTCGTTACAGCCGCTTTGGTTTCGCCAAATAACGCGTTGTCCATGTGAGGGGCCAAATCTTCACGCCAGCCCCCAACATGGACAACTCGTTATAACGTCGAAACCAGAGCGGCACTAACGAAAAATGTTTACGGCACTAACGAGCACTAACACAACACCAACGAATGCCGTTGGAATTTTCAAGATCGGAGATATGTGAGGGGCTGGCGTGAAGTTGGCCCCTCACATTGACAACGCGTCGAAGCAGCGAAACCGAAGAGGTATTACCAATTTTTTCCACGGCACTAACGGGCACTAACGCACCACTAACAAATGCCGTTGGAATTTTCAAGGTTGGAGATATGTGAGGGGCTGGCGTGAAGTTGGCCCCTCACATTGACAACGCGTCGTAAGGGTGAAACCGAAGCGGTACTAAAGATTTTTTCACGGCACTAACGGGCACTAACGTAGCATCAACGTATACTGTTGAAATTTTCAAGATCAGAGATATGTGAGTGGCTGGTTCTGAAAATTGAATTCGTCGTGACGGCGAAACTAAAGCGGCACTAACGGTAAATTTTACAACACTAACGTAGCACTATTGAATGCCGTTGAAATTTCCAAGATCGGAGATATGTAAACCGAGATGTAAATTTGTACACAACACAATAACAACACTGTAACAGCTGAAAAGTCGACCGTGCAGGGCTATGGCGCTCTAGCGCCACGAGTGAGAACATTGTGCAGTGAAGAACGCCATTATGTGGACAAAGTCAGGTTGCGGACAGTAAGTGAGGTTATTGGGTTGGGTTTAATCCTCACGAATACCGCCGGCAGGCGGAACGGAGCTTACATATCATGTTCGTTTATTGGTAACTGGTGTCTGGGGCACTCTAGCAATGAAAATGACAATTAGACTATCCTCCCGAACGAATCCTACGTCACTAACACAAACAACCAATGACAACGCTGACCGTACAATCTATTTACGTGTATTGATATGGCTGACTGTACGATTATCCACAGCCTTTAATCTATTCCTCTATGGTACTCATTATCATTACTCTATGGTGAGAGGTAGGCCTGAAGGATAGGGTAATGTTTTATAGGTTTTCAAGATTTTGTACTTTTCAATGGCGGTCATGATTAGGTAGCTAAGGTTTGTGTCGAACGCTCAAACCATCATCTAGGTCTAAGGCCTATCACAACCTAACATGACCCCAACATCTGAATCGGTCGATAAATTGGCCCGGTATTTACCATTATGCCATGACTCTAAGACAAGCAGCAGTGAAACTACTTTTATAATTTACATAACAAACCTCCAAAAACCAACCTAGCCTTTCTAGCCCATGATTGGTTCAAGACAATAGAATAGGGCTAGCTTAGCTTTGAGTGTGTAGGCCTAGTGTTAGGTCAAGTTATAACACATCAAATCCAATGTCTGTGGCCTATTTGACAATACTGATATAAATTGTGTTACTTTTACGGTAGGCCTATTCGATAATGATGAGGCCCTCTTTGGAGGTCCCTTAAATTTGTTCAAATCCTGTACAAAGTTCCGCGCAAGGTTTATTGGCAATCTGAACCTTGCACAAAATCTTGCACCGCTCAACGGTGCATCCCGATGCACCAAATCATCCCTATGTATTTTGTTTAGCCACTCTTTCATGTACACGCCTAACATTCCTCCGCAATTGCACCCATGACATAATACCAGAGCCATGAGAGACAGTGGGTCTAAACGATAAGCGTGAATGTTTGGTTAGGTTTTCACAGTTGACGCAAAGAATACATGTAGGCCTAGCCCTATATCTGTCGTTCAAGTGTGTTCCGATGAAATGATTTAAATAAATTTGAAGAGCAGTTCAATCAAATATATTTCTAAATACTGCCCGACCAAAATCTAGCGCCCGAACTATACGAAGTGAGCATCGTAAAACGGATATGTAAGGACAGCCAACGATGAGAACAAAAAAGAAGCTAGAGGTTTATTTACCCCGTGAAAACTACCCCTTGATGAAAATAAAACCTGGGAATGTTCCCCGATGCCTTGACTGTCTGAATCCACCCCTAACTCCCGTTTTCCGGGAAAAAGACATTCTATGAAAAATGGTCATTTTAAGCTTTAGGCGCTGGAATTTGTGAGTGAATTTTGAGGGTTGTTTACATTTCTGCACGGTATTCAATGGAATTTTACTGTTCCCCGATGCCTTGACTGTCTGAATCCACCCCTAACTCATATCTGTTCCCGCCCCGTTTTCCGGGAAAAAGACTTTCTATGAAAAATGGTCATTTTGAGCTCTGGGCGCTAGGAATTTAGAAAGTTAAATTTAGGGGTTGTCTACATTTCTGCACGATATTCAATGGGAATTTACTGTTCCCCGATGCCTTGACCGTCTGCATCCACCCCTAACTCATATCTGTTCCAGCCCCGTTTTCCGGGAAAAAGACATTCTATGAAGAATGGTAATTTTGGGCTTTGGGCGCTGGAATATGAAAAGTGAATTTTAGGGGGTTGTTTACATTTCTGCACGGTATTTAATGGGATTTTACTGTTCCCCGGAGCCTTGAATGACTGAATCCACCCCTAACTCATATCTGTTACAGCCCCGTTTTCCGGGAAAAAGACATTCTATGAAAAGTGGTCATTTTGGGCTTTGGGCGCTGGAATTTGAAAAGTGAATTTTGGGGGGTTGTTTACATTTCTGCACGGTGTTCAATGAGATTTTACTGTTCCCCGATGTCTCGACTGTCTGAATCCATCGCTCACCCATATCTGTTCGAGCCCCGTTTTCCGGGAAAAATACATTCTATGAAAAATGATCATTTTGAGCTCTGGGCGCTGGAATTTAGAAAGTTGAATTTAGGGGTTGTCTACATTTCTGCACGGTATTCAATGGGATTTTACTGTTCCCCGATGCCTTGACCGTCTGAATCCTCCCCTAACTCATATCTATTCCAGCCCTGTTTTCCGGGAAAAAGGCATTCTATGAAAAATGGTCATTATGGGCTTTGGGCGCTGGAATTTGAAAAGTGAATTTTGGGGGGTTGTTTATATTTCTGCACGGTATCCAATGAGATTTTACTGTTCCCCGAAGCCTTGTCTGTCTGAATCCACCCCCAACTCCTATCTGTTCCGTCCCCGTTTTCCGGGAAAGAGACATTCTATGAAAAATGGTCATTTTTGGCTTTGGGCGCTGAAATTTGAAAAGTGAATTTTAGGGGGTTGTTTACATTTCTGCACGATATTCAATGAAATTTTACTGTTCCCCGATGCCTCGACTGTTTGAATCCACCCCTAACTCATATCTGTTCCAGCCCAGTTTTCCAGGAAAAATACATTCTATGAAAATTGGTCATATTTGGCTTTGGGCGCTGGAATTTGAAAGTGAATTTTAGGGGGTTGTTTACATTTCTGCACGGTATTCAATGGAATTTAACTTTTTCTCGATGCCTCGACTGTCTGAATCCACCCCTAACTCTATCTGTTCCAGCCCCGTTTTCCGGGAAAAAGACATTCTATGGAGAAAGGTCATTTTGAGCTCTGGGCGCCGGAATTTAGAAAGTTGAATTTAGGGGCCTGTTTACATTTCTGCACGGTATTTAATGAGATTTAACGGTTCCTTGATGCCTTGACTGTCTGAATCCACCCCTAACTCATATCTGTTCTAGCCCCGTTTTCCGGGAAAATGATATTCTACGGAAAATGGTCATTTTGCGCTTTGGGCGCTGTAATTTAGAAAGTTTATTTTAGGGGTTGTCTTCATTTCTGCGCGGTATTCAATGAGATTCTACTGTTCTCCGATGCCTTGACTGTCTGAATTCACTCCCAACTCATATCTGTTCCATGTTAGTTTTCCGGGAAAAAGACATTCTACGAAAAATGGTCATTTTGGGCTTTGGGCGCTGGAATTTGGAAAGTGAATTTTAGGGGGTCGTTCACATTTCTGCTCGGTATCCAATGAGTATTCAAAAAAAAACCTCAAAATTCACTTTCCAAATTTCAGCGCCCAAAGCCCAAAATGACCATTTTTCGTTAATGTCTTTTTCCCGGAAAACTAACATGGAACAGATATGAGTTAGGGGTGGATTCAGGCAGTCGAGGCATCGAGGAACAGTGAAATCTCATTGGATACCGTGCAGAGATGTGAACAACCCCCAAAAATTAACTTTTCAAATTCCAGCGCCCAAAGCCCAAAATGACCATTTTTCATAGAATGTCTTTTTTCGGAAAACAGGGCTGGAACAGATATAAGTTAGGGGAGGATTCAGACAGTCTAGGCTTCGGGGAACAGTAAAATCGCATTGAATACCGTGCAGAAATGTAGACAATCCCTAAATTCAACTCTCTAAATTCCAGCGCCCAGAGCTCAAAATGACCATTTTTCATAGAATGTCTTTTTCCCGGAAAACTAACATGGAACAGATATAAGTTAGGGGTAGATTCAGACGGTCAAGGCATCGGGGAACAGTACAATCACATTGAATACAGTGCAGAGATGTAAACAACCCCCTAAAATTCACTTTTCAAATTCCAGCGCCCAGAGCTTAAAATGACCATTTTTCATAGAATGTCTTTTTCCCGGAAAACGGGGCTGGAACAGATATGAGTTAGGGGTGGATTCAGACAGTCAAGGTTTCGGGGAACAGTAAAATCTCATTGAATACCGTGCAGAAATGTAAACAACCCACTAAAATTCACTTTTCAAGTTCCAGCGCCCAAAGCGCAAAATGACCATTTTTCATAGAATGTCTTTTTCCCGGAAAACTAACATGGAACAGATATGAGTTAGGGGTGGATTCAGACAGTCAAGGCTTCGGGGAACATTAAAATCCTATCGAATACCGTGCAGAAATGTAAACAACCCCCTAAAATTCACTTCTCCAATTCCAGCGCCCAGAGCCCAAAATGACCATTGTCCATAGAAGGGTTGTTTCCCGGAAAACGGGGCTGGAACAGATATGAGTTTTCCCGGAATTCAAACAGGATTCAGACAGTCGATGCATCGGAATTCAGGAGGTGTTCAGGAACACACTCATACCTATAATAAAATGTCGAGAGCTTCAAAAATATAATGAATTCCTCATTTGAGTGAATAGAATTCTAAATCACCACGTTATAGTTAAGGGTACTTTTCTGGAGAACAGAGATGGAACATTTAAGAGGTTACCATCATTAAATCCATGTCTGTTCATTTGGTTCATACATATGGTTTATATACTCTTTTTTCAACATCAGAAACAGATTAAAATCGGGTTTAATTCTGTTGAAGGGTTATCCTGTAACATCATTAATGGATCAGGCCTTTGCGATAATAGGGATAATAGATGTAAAAGGGTCAACTCATTGTGTTGATGTCATCAATTAAATAGCGTATTTTGCTGAAATTGGTATCAGTTCAGCATTTTTCGAAGCTAGCTTCATACTCCTAACATGACCTTGAGTTTGGGCGCTGCCCATGATTCTGGGCGCAACTTTCTGGGCGCTGTTTTGGCGCACATATGGTAGTAGTAGTAGTAGTGTTTATTCCTTTAACCCTCTTTCGAGGAAATCACAACCTACAAGGGTATGGGCCCAAGTCTGGGCCTAGGCCTATAACCTCTAAACATTAAATCAACTGTGAAAAATCATCAAATTCAATCTCTCGACTTATGCTTGCCTGATTGCAATTGTCAAAAAATACGACTAAACAGAACGTAAATTCATATCTTACCTCAAAATTGAAAAATACAATCCCAATGTCGAAAGTGTCATCTGTCATCACACGGTTTTGAAGACCTCTCAAAGACAAAGCTGAACGAAGGTAGCTCATAACTCGAGCGTTCGATGAGTTCGATTATGGCAAAAAGCAGTCAAAATTCAATACCAACTTCTAAATGTTATTGGTTTTGTAAGGTTGTCGGAAATCGGTCACTTGTAAAACGCCCACAAAAGTGGCCGATAGAGTTATCCAGCAGAAAGGTGTCTGGAGGATTTGTCGGCATATTGTGCATCGGCCCTAACACGCTTATATGAATGGACTTTAGGCCATTTGTTCATGCTTTGAAAATAATATGCATGTTGACTATCAACACCATTTGTTTTACACTATACATACAAATACACTATACATACAAATATTGCTTTCGCATTTTTTTTTAGGTTTCTGTACACAATGCAAGGTTGTAATACAAGGTTTTATTTCTCTAGAAGTAATATATATATATATATATATATATATATATATATATATATATATATATATATATATATATATATATATATATATATATATATATATATATTGAAAGCTTTCTGCCAACAGAAGCATTTTAACCGTCCCCTTGGTCTAGACTCTAGAGGTAGCGCATCTGCTTCTGGATCCAAGGCCGCATGTTCAAATCCTGAGTAAAGTGTGTTTTATTTTTAAATGTTCTTTCATCTATCATCAGCTCACTGTTTTTCATCTCCCGCTCATTTGTACCCTTCATAACCTAGCTCATAGTGGGGTCGTTAAGTATAACATAGAAAAATAAGCATTTAATAAAAGTATTAGATTATTACGCCTATAAGTAAAATATCAAAGGTGGGCCTACTCTACTCTGTTGATGAGAAAAGTTAATTCAGGATTCTATGTCAATAGAAGAAATCTTGTAACGATTTTTTGTAAATAGAAGCAATGTATTTAAGATTTCTGTCAAAAGAAACAATCAATTTAGGAATTTATTTTTACAGAATAATCCATTTAAGGTTTTCTGTCAATAGGAACAATCAATTTAAGGTTCAATTCTCTATATGAGGGCGTCCAAGGGTGAGCTCGCTCACCCTTGTTCATTACTGATTTCATAAATCGGGGTCGGATTTTCAACATATGTCTAGAATCGATCATCATTATTTGATCATTTATTCCTTGGAACATATCTCAGTATTTGATGATTTCAAGGTTCGTATATAGGCCCATCCAAGTTCTGATTCAATATCCAATTGAATGGTGAAAATAATTAATCAAATGATAGAATCTGAATCTGGAGCGAAATCACTTTATCTGGATTTCTGTTCGATACGGAAATTGCACACGCGATCAGCAAATATTATATATTTTGCAATATTATTGATATGATATCTCGAGAGGTAACATTTCGAAATAACTGAATGCTTGTTTGGTAAAAATGAGAGACGTGATTCCAATTTTACCAACATACTGATCGACCATTTCGATGGATTCGAATATGTTTCGTGAAAAAAGGTTAAGAATTGAGTGTATCCAGCTCAGTATAAGATTTCATTCAATTCTATTCAATTCTAAATCATTTAATTCTTGCCTCTGCATATACATACATAGAGATGCAATAATATTTTTCATTTACATTGGAAAAAAATCGAATTAAAATTCTAATTTGAGGTATATTGAAGATTCAAGAAGCTCAGGGAAGACAATGTCTTGTGTGCGGGCTGTCTAAAAACAAATGCAGTACGGTTCAGAATCCATACTAATTATGAAGAAACAATAAAAAAAAAAAAATTGCAAGAACAATCAATAATATTACAATATGGATTATGATAATTCATACATGATATACTTGACTCGTTCTACTCACTCGTTCACCTTCACTACGACACACGTTCTCACTCGTACTCGTTCGAATACAATAATACTCTGATATATTTCCCACATATTGTATCCACCTGAATTATTATGACAAACTGCATGATTTCAACACAAGAAACCAATCCGCATTTGTCGTGGAGGCTCACAAGCTGGAGCTCTTCAAGAAAAGTCCAGTTTATGCTGGGTGTAGATTTTTTAATTGTTTACCTATTGTGCTAAAAGATGCCAGCAAATTCGATTCTAAAATAGTATTTAAAAAAAAATACGCAGTTATCTGATTGAAAAATGCTCTTATATGTTAGATGAGTTTTGTTAAAGTGTGTTCATATTGAGATTTTTATATTGAATATTTTGAATTTTTGTTATATAACATTTTTTATGACTTTCCATTATATCATGTAATGATCCAAAAGGAAATAAAACCATTATTATTATTATTATCATTATTATTAGAAAATCGGTCAAGATAATTCTAAGAGTTCGATATTCTTTCAGACATGCTGGTCTCAGTGAATCCATTTGTCGATCGGATCCAAGATGAATTGAGGGAAGCCTTCATTGATGATATGATTGAGGAATATCACATCGTATCAGGAGAATATAATGTACAAAGGGATAGGAACATGAAGAAATATGATCCACTGAATTCTGTACTGGATCATGATCTTATTATTGCTCATTTCAAAAAATCACTTCGGTGCATTGAAAATGTGCGACCCAGCATCTCATGATTATGATTTTACGATAATTAGACGAGCTTCAGCGAGGATTCAATTTGACATACTGAAAAAAATTGGTGTTCGTTTTTATGTTTTTTTTTATGTTTTTTGTATATGTTTTTTTTCGGTTCTTCACAGGTCAAACGGCTACAGCTATCAACTCCAAACATTTTTTCGTCATGGTTCCTCATCTAACTTGGATCTGTATAGTTTTGTGGCATTATCGGATGATAATTTTTTTTTTTATGAATTTTAGGAATTTCAAAAATACCCGTTAGAATAACAAGTCGGAAAAAAAGGAGATATATTTTTTTTCAAAAAAAAATGGAATCTTGCGTGAAGTTGAGTTACATTATGATACACATTGATGAGAACTTTCAGCTTGATCGGGTGAGCCATTTCGAAGAAAAACTATAAAATGTGCTGAATTGGTACCACTCGAAGCTGTTTTCACCCATTTATAACTTGAATGTCACCCAATTGGCGAATGTAGGCAAAAGTTTGGCAGAAAAATCGACATACCATTACTATCCGCTCGTCTTACAACGCATATATGGCGTTTTCCCAGTTTAATTGAACTCCATTTCAAATATGTTGCGACAATATTCTATCGCAATCATACAAGACTGATGGGGTTTTCACAGAATCTACAAAATGAAGCGATAAGGTGAGCGTACTTCAATGTAGTAAGGATAGGCCCACACCAATTATTGTGAAAATGTTGAAAATGATCGAGTGGCCAAGTGTAAATTACAATGTAATTTAATACATAAATATAATGTATGTAACTAGGAAAACGCTATATACGCGTTGTTAGACGAGTGGAAAGTAATAGTATGTCGACTTCATTGCCAACCTTTTGCCTAAATTCGCCAATAGGGTAACATTTTATTTATAAATGGGTAAACACGGCTTCTAGTGGTACCAATTTAGCACATTTCATGTTTTTTCTACAAAATGGCTGACCCGATCAAGCTGATAATTTTCAGAAATGTGTATCAAGATGTTATTCAACTTCACACAAAATTTCAATTTTTTTGAAAATAAAAATGTTTTAATTTTTTTTCCGTCGTGTTATTCTAATGAGTATTTTTGAAATTTCTAAAATTCATAAAAATGAAAGTTATCACCCGATAATGCCACAAAACTATACAGATCTAAGCTAGATGAGGAACCATAATGAAAAAAAGTTTGAAGTTGATAGCTGTAGCCGTTTGACCTGTGGAGAACCGACAAAAAAACATAAAAAAAAAACATAAAAACGAACACCAATTTTTTTCAGTATGTCAAATTGAATCCTCGCTAAAGCTCGTCTAATCATGTATATGTATTAAATTATGTATTACGTATCATAATAACTAGGAAAACGCCATATATTTTTTTATTTTATTTTATTTTATCCAAAGATTTGTACATGGCACAAATATAGGAAGTATAAAAACTAACAACTAGATATAAAAATGAGTAGATAAAAGAATGGATTGAAAAAAAGACAGAATTTTATGCATTGTTAAACGAGCGTATAGTAAGAGTATGTTGATTTTTTTGCCAAACTTTTGCCTACATTCGCCAATTGGGTGAAATTCAAGTTATAAATGGGTAAAAACTGCTTCGAGTGGTGCCAATTTAGCACATTTTATATTTTTTCTTCAAAATGGCTGACCTGATCTAGCTTAGAATTTCCAAAAATGTGTATCAAAATGTATTTCAACTTGACACAGAGTTTCATTTTTTTGAAAATAAAAATATTTTCTTTTTTTCCACCGTGTTATTAATGGGTATTTTTGAAATTTCTAAAATTCATACAAATAAAATGTATCACCTGATAATACCACAAAACTTTACAGATCCAAGTTAGATAAGGAATCATAATAAAAAAGTTTGAAGTTGATAGCTGTAGCCGTTTGACCTGTGGAGAACCGACAAAAAACTTTTAAAAAAACGAGCACCAATTTTTTCAAGTATGTCAAATTGAATCCTCGCTAAAGCTCGTCTAATTATGTAATTTATGTAATTTATACAATGTTAATTTACAGTGTAAAATATCATTATTGGTTTTAGTTTTCATGTCCAATATCAAGTTAGGACTCATGCCTGAATATTTGGATGATGAAATGTGAATGAACCAGCAATATACAGAGCATTGATACCAGAATGACAGTTGGAGGATTGGGATATATGAAAAAATGGTGAAAGAAACAAAATGGTTCAATTCTGTATCCAATTAAGGAATGAGATAGTCTGATAAGTTACCCCACGATATTACAATTAAATGTTTCAAGGCTGGGTGCGTGGAGTGGATATGAACCACGCACGTTCACTTGTAATTTGTTGATATAATATTCTTTCATGTACTTTTGAAATACTTCTTCATACAATACTGTTTTACTCATGTTGATCTCAGCTGTCATAATCATGTATTTTTGAATTGTCAGTGTGAAAAAATCGGCTTCTGAGCTATTGAATAAACATCATTGTTATTGTGATTATTATTGTTGTTATTCACTCACTAAAACTGTAATTCGAATATAATTTTGTTGGTTCATCCTATTTTGTTCATTCTTACACGTTCTCGTCAATGTGCTTCATTGTATTGTTATTATATTTTATTATCAGAAATGTATTTTACTTTTTTATTGCATTTTATTTGAGTGAATTGTTATTATATATCTCCACAGATGAACCTCACGAGGGTTTCGTGGAACCTCACAAAAGTACTCTCTATTGTTATAACGCTTTTATTTGGAATCAATATATATATATATATATATCTCGAACCCAGATAACCAATTAAATTGGGCCAGGGGGTGTTTCCACCAGTTTTTCTAGGGCAGACTTCTCATTTCAATCGGTTCCTGCCAGTTCCGACTTATTCCTCCTCTTCTTCACTACTGCTAGGCCTATCCTCTATTTCTTCTTCTCTTCCTACGAGTTCCCTCCATCGTTCTCTATTCTCCCACCATCTCTCGTCTTCCACTTCATCAAATTTTTCTCCTCGGTTGACTACCCCGAACTTGACTCCCTCTTGCCACCTTTCTCTTGGTCTTCCAAATCTTGTCTTAGCTCCATTGTTTTCCGCCATCTCAAACATTGCTCTCAATAATAAAAAAAAATTATTCACCACGGAATGATTTTCTTGATCATCCTGACAAAGGATTTTCGTGGTTTCCCTGGGTCGTTAAAGTGACTACTGGGATGGTTCCTCAATGACACGCCACGACTGTTTCCTTCCCACTGTCCAAAAAGACAACTCCATCTCATCATTAAATCATACTCAATTATTTGTCATGTCAATAGATACTAGCCATCATTACAAATTACATCGTGACACAAAATATGAATTAACCAAAATGAAAAATAGCATGTTTTCTCCCTCATTCATCCCTGAAGATGACTACCTGAATCAATTTCCTTGCTTTTGCATAATCTTAATTGATTATCATGAAGATTAATTAATTAATTCTACCAATTGAGTGAATAGAAACTTTCTCCATTCAGTGAACTCATTCATTGCCTTCGACGTATCCATCAATAGAAACCACGACAATGATGAGAGATTTATGCGAAAACGGAGTATTGAGTTGCTATTAGAAATTGGTGAATATATTGATGAGTACACAAAGAGGATAGTATGTGGACAAACAGTGATAGAAATCGAGATAGCTTCAAAACCTTGAGAGAAGCAAAAATTAATATGTAAAATATGAGTTTATGGATGTATATGTTCTGTACTAGGCAAACGCGTTATGTGTTTCCGCGTTGATGTGTTTCCGCGTTGATGGATGAGCTGGAACATATCAATTTATCTTTGGATTGGTTATTATATATATATATATACACCTTGAGATCCAAACCTTCACATCACTGCCATCTTATTTTCCATTAATTATTTATATGATAATCAAGAAGGCTTTGTTTTAATCGTTTACAATCAAGTGGTGACACTTGTTGCTTTGATTTCATGGGTATCTTAATAGCTTTAAATAATTAACACAAATAACATTATATATTTTTTTACATCGAAACGGCTGATCCGATTCGAGTGAAAGTTCGGAATAATGTGTATCATCATCAGATTGAAATTCTCTGAGAATTTGTATCCTCTCAGATGAAATAGTTTTCACGAATGTTTTCCTCTGGGTTATTCTAATGGGATTTTTGAAAACTTTGGAATGAGTTTACTCAGAAGTGGTCAAACCGATCGCGCCTCAAAACTATACAGAATCAAGTCAGATAGGGGTTCATGTGTGTGCCAAGTTTTATCATGATCTGAATTGTTGTTTGACCTGTAGAGCGCGAAAAAAAAAACAAACAAAAAACAAACAAAAAAACACATTCGATTTTTCAAGTACAGTGAAATTGAGTCTTCGCTACGCTCATCCAATTAGAGAAAAATAAATACTTCGTCTTTCAAGCGGTCGCCCATTAGACTCAGTATGAATAACGATAAAATTAGATTCATAGAAGGAATAAAGATCGATGGAATAATTCAATTTTCATCAATTTTACTTCAGCACCTTAATGAATTAGTTATTTAATTCAGTTACTGTGATCGTTAACATTGACATACAATCGATTCAAATCTGTTACAATGAATGATTTCATCATTAGAAACAATCCGTGTTTTTGCAGAAACGTGATGAAAATCTACACAGTAAATCTATCTATAATGATTATAAATTAACATATAGGCAAACTTGTTGCATTGTTGACACGCCCGATCTCATTATGCGATCGTTGTGTGCAGGTGGAATGAAATAGAAGCATTAATTAAACTATGAAGGTCTTGGTTCATCTGTCATAACAATACATATATACCATTTCATGTAATGAATTGTCACATTCTTCCATTTGTGTTGGTGCCAGTTGTGTCTGTGTGCCGAAGACAAACAAGAATTTCTCAAACTCAGGTAGGATTATTAATTCTTTCATATTAATAAAAATCCATTCCTTTTTCGTTGTATTCACAGATTATTCTATCAATGAATGAAAGAGTATTTTAGTGATATATTTGACTCTCATATTTTTTCAATACAGTTTTGATAAAATATTCCTTTTATTCATTTTTTTTTTTTTTCTTAATAACATCGAAACTTGATATAAATCTTTGTTCCCCAATTAAGGCTTAGGATGAAAAGTAGGATCGTTTGGACGGGGCACCACAAGGGCGATCTTACCACCCCGTTTTAATTATTTAAAACCAATGAACTTCAACACTAGGACTGCGCTGTTGGTGACCATAACTTTCCGCCGTAGATAAAAGTCTTTCAGTTTCCGAAAGTCCGGAACACATTATAAGTAAGAAAAAAAATGAGTAATTTCATATTTCATACAATTATTGATGAGCGTAGCGAAGTCTCCATCCTACTCTTATAGGGCTTTGTCTGTGTGTTTTTTTTTTGTAAGCACTCCACAGATCGCAAGGGTTGATTGATCAACATGAAACTTTTTTTGTGAACGCAAACTTATCCAACTTAGAACTGTATAGTTTTTGGAATGAATCGGTCAGACCGATTTTGAGAAAAATCATCTCAAAGTTTCTAAAAACCCCATAAGATTTGGCTGGGCGAAAAATGTTGAAAAATAAAATATAATTAATTAATTAATTCATTTATTTATTAATTAATTATTCAATTTTATTAATTATTATTATTATTATTATATATTATGTAATTATTATTATATTATTTATTCTATCATTATTAATTATTAATTATAAAATTAATTAATTAATTAATTAATTAAAAATATAATTGTTATGTGTGCTTCTTACGGACTAGCAGCGTCGTATTTGTGTTTAATGCGTACTACCTATAATGTAACATTTTAATACCTCATTCGATCAATTATGGTTATCACATTCACATTCTCACAGATAATTGTTGATGTTATTCTATTCATGATTGGAATGTGGCTTTTCGATTGATGTTGGACAATCTTAAAAATGGCATTCATTACACTACTCATCACGGCGTTATAAAAATTCTTGTAACTCATGACATCAAGATTTAACATGATAATATCATTATTAAAATCATCATTATTATTCACTCAAAACTTTGATTGTTTCTATGTTCATTTCCATCATCTTTGTGATCTTCATCAGTTATTCAGAGTGGACATAAGAAATCACTGTGCTGAAAATAGTGTGGATCAGAATTCGATGATGTGCAACAATTATGAGAACGTTTCCGGATGAAAGTTGAACTAACTCTATGATATTTAGAGAAACACCAATCCATAACACCAGAAACAAGAACACACCAAGAACAACCAGAAACACAAATCATCAAACACTCGTTCAATTCTCAGGAAAGATGTCATTACTTTCAACGAATCAAATCACAATATTTTCAATTAAAGATCCTATTTGTTGACTAGTATGAACAACCCTGGTCTTTACGCGACATCAAATGGTCTGCAGAAGCAAGACGCTGAATATGTCGTATCTACTCGACTAGCCAACATAAGCTGGTCAGTTGGAGATCTGATCCTGGACATCGGCTGTGGAAACGGTGACGTCACTGCCAACATCCTGCTACCGAAACTACGTAATAACTTCGGTCGTCTCATTGGAGTAGATCTCTCTCAGCCAATGGTAGACCACGCTGCGGCGAGCTACCAACATCCGAAACTGGCTTTCACACAACTGGATATCGCGGCGGATAAATTGGATCTGGAAAGATTGATCGATTTGATCGAGGTGGAAAATAAAAAGATCAATGATTCTCATGACGGTGGTTTGTTTGATAAGGTTTTCTCTTTTTACTGTCTGAATTGGGTGATTGACCAGAAGTAAGTATTACTGTTCCTATGTGTAAGTGTTCGAATCACTTCTAATTTAATTTCTCTTCATTTCTTAGATATATATAGTAATATATAATGGATTGCAAATATTGTGAGATAGTGGAACAATACTAAATTGACTTAGTAACTATTGAGATCAGATATTATAATGCATTATTAAATAAAGTTATCGATCGAATTATACATTTGATCAAGATTCAATCAGCAGTTGATATTTTTCCTGAACAATCACAAGATAATTCTCAGCTATTACCAAACCTTGTAGATCTTATGTTTTGATCACATCGTCAGAAAATTCAACTGTAATATTCATATTGACCTGAAAAAAAGGCTGATTATACGTCTCACACTCAGAGACAACATGTCTGCCAATTCACAGTCTAGAGTGTCATGAACCTGACTGATGCATTAGACGGATGTCCTTCATTTTGTAGACTTGCGATGAAGAACATATTCGAATTATTGAAGCCGAAGGGAGAAAGTTTGGTATTTTTGGCCGCCAGTACTTCCGTATTTGACATGTACAGAAGAATCGCGAAGAAAAACAAATGGCAAGAATATATGAAGGTATGGCCTGAAGGAATAATTTGCTCTCAATATTTCAAAATTTGACTTTTGTGACATACTTTCTTGGAATTCGAGCTGGAAGATAATGTGGTGTGGATAGGATTCATACAAAATACATACTTGGAAATAGGAAAACGTTGAGAGTATATAGAGATCAATTTCGTGATACGAGGAGAATGTTTATGATGTCCACTTCACCGATAAACGTTTATTACTCGATAAATCTCAAATGTGTATCAGCATTTTAATCCGAATTCATTTTCTATCATAGAAGTGGGGTCTATATCAAACACATCGATCAAAATAAGTGGAAAGAATCTACATCATGAAATATAAAATATGGTCGGCTTTGGACAAGTTTCGGACAATATTGGCTGGTTGGAAACATGATGAAGACAGTTATCCGGAGAACCGTGAACAAATTCACTGGTAGTCGGTATAGGGTGTTCGCACGTAACAAACGACAAACAATCGTTACTATAGCAATACAGCGAACTGGTGAACTACCACACATTCTGATTGGTCAATTCCAACTGGTGAACATTGTTGTCTCTCTCTCAACAATGGGTGACGTCAGTTGAGAATACCCTATTGTTTGATATTCGTGATTGCTCCACATTTTGTATCATTTCTGTTATATTTCTGGTATCATTACTCCTGAATTCAATTGAAGAAATTGCCATCACCTCAAGTAGTCTCTTCCTCATTTGATTACTACTAAGAAGACAAGATTATGGAAAAAGTATAGCAAAAGAATGGAAAATTGTCCCTACTTCAAAATAGGTCGAGTTTTTTTTTTTTAGGGATCACGCGAATTGAGAAAAATGAGAATAAAAAATGTTCACTCTCTACAATTACGTTTTTTTTTCAAATTTTGTGTTTCTATTTACTTGGTATTTCTTGTTCATGCTCTTGTTTTTCTCATTTGAATAGAGAAAAGTGAGCAAGTAAGAGTTACACCATCACCTTGACCTATTATTTTTGTGTTGATGCTTCGAATTCATAGTTGCAACAATTAAATGGTTGTATAGGAACTCTTCGCAACACAGTGTTCCTAACAATTCATGATCACCGATTTTAACATTGTATAGGCCTATATATTTTACTTCTCACTTGAATATCACCAAAAACGACTAAAATCGGCTTTGGCAATTTCCAGGATGTTTTTTGTATGATGAATTCCGAAGTGTTATTGCGGATTGAAAATGTTCAACTACATATTTAAATTTCTCATCTTCATTGTTTTGTGTTTCAGAAAGTGTCCCAGTTCATAACTCCATACCAGGACTCGGAAAATCCGGCACAAGAATTCGAGGAGCTTCTGAAAGATGTTGGTTTCCAAGTGATCGAGTGTCGAACAGAAAAGCGAAACTACATATTCGAAACTCCAACTCTACTGAGAAGTACGTGTGTACATTCCATTCGGGATTGCAGCTGGGAATAGAATTCAATGATACCAACAAACCGGTATAGAAAATCAAGTGAAATGTTGCAAAATATTCCAATTGCTTGAAGAAATATCATGTCTATTAAAATCACAATATGAATATGAAACAGAATATTGTGAAGTTCACTCACATCCAGCTAGGAAAGATTGATTTGGAAATACTGAATTTTCAGCAGCAGAATATCACTTCTATCATTTTTATTATTCATCAATCGATATCGATCTTTGATCTTTGATCTGATATCGAGCTCATCGAATAAATTCTGTTTTATCGATTCTTTGAATTCGTTTCAGTTAGACCCCATTCTATATATTATCATATTGTAACGTATATTTTATTTGTAATATATATATATATATATATTTATATATATATATATATATATATATATATATATATACATATATATATATATATATATATATATATATATGTATATATATGAATAAATATATATATATATATATATATATATATATATATTCATATATTTATATATATATATATATATATATATATATATGAATATATATATATATATATATATATATATATATATATATATTTATATATATATATATATATATATATTCAAATATATATTTATATATTTTTTCTCATATATATATATTTATATATATATATATATATATATATATATATATATATATTTATATATATATATATATATATATATATATATATATATATATATTCATATATTTATATATATATATATATATATATATATATATAAATATATATGAATATATATATATATATATATATATATATATATTTATATATATATATATATATATATATATTCAAATATATATGTATATATTTTTTTTCATATATATATATATATTTATATATATATATATATATATATATATATATATATATATATATATATATATATATATATATATATATGAATATATATATTTATATGGTGGTATATATAATATATACATATATGATACAATATATATCGTTATTATCATTTCCTTCCTCCTGAGATGTGATATCGGAAAGTGTTATCGACGGATGTTCGGAGAACTGTTTTAAAGTTACCAGTATACAAATCACCATTCAGATATAGATTCGAATACATTCGAATATTTCGAAATATATTCTCAGAATAAACTCGATTTATTGAAGAATGAAATGATCTTCAAATCGAATGCAGTAGAATATTCCGTTCGGATACGGTAACACTTCGAAACATTATTCACAAGTCTCCACTCGATTGAGTGATCAATAAATTGCTCAAGATAATTCCAAAAGTTCGATATTTTTTCAGACATGCTGGTCTCAGTGAATCCATTTGTCGATCACGTACCAGAAGAATTGAAAGAAGCCTTCATTGATGATATGATTGAAGAATATCATCTCGTTATCAGAGAAGACAAAATGAAACGAAAGGAGAATACCTTGAAAAATGATGAGTCAAATTTTGTAATGAATTATGTTATAATTATTGCTCACTTTAAGAAAATCACGACCGAGCATTGAAAGTATTTCACCCAAAAAACACGGCAAAATATCGTTCTCACCACCCTGAAATATGTTTTTTCGTGGTTTTCCTAGGTCACTTCTGAGTCAGTATTGTGATGATTATTCAATGAGAGGCCACGACCGCTCCCCTCCACTGTCCCAAAAAGCTGATACTATATCTTCATATCATTCTCAATTATCATTCATGCAAATAGATATTATCCATCATTACAGAATCTTCCAGTGAAATATGAATGAATACAATGCAATGAAATATGTTTTGCTCCAATAGTTTACATGACCTGAATATGAGGAAATTATGAGAACACAAATCACCCATCGAAATATTTTCTGTTCAGAATAATCTGACAATATAATGCTCCTCTCTATAAATCCGGCACAGAGAGATCTCGTTCAGATAAAATGATATTTTCATACATTATCTACATATATTCACTCGAATAAATGAAAAATTAGTCAAGAAAATCCAATAGGTCGATATTTCTTCTGATATGCTGGTCTTCGTGAATCCATTAGTCGATCGGATTTCGGAGAGATTTGTGGAAGCATCCACTGATGATGCGTTCGCAGAATATCAAAAATACAAAGACAATATAGAACGAAAATGGAACACAGTGCGATATTATCAGTCAATTGTAAAGGATGATGTTCTAATATTTCCTTTCTTTGAGAAAATCATTATTGTGTATTGGGAATATACAACCCAAAAACTACACAGAATATTTTTCAAACAATCCTGACAGCTAGAGGTTGCTGGTGATTTTCTCAGGTCGTTGAAGTAAATACTCTGATGGCTCCTTGATCAAAGGTCAAGGACCGCTTCCTTCCCATTTCCCAAAGAGTTCAATCCCCTCAAACGTTATATCACACGCAATCATTATTCATGTCTTAATGGCCGTAATAGAAGATTGAAACGTAATCAAATATGAACAAATTGAATTGAAAATGAATATGTTTCTACATCATTTTGAATTTTCTAATTTTCATCCAATTGACTTATTGTATTATTGAAATAAGAATAAAAGAATATATAAAGTTCAATAAGATTAACGAAGATTCATTTCCTACACACAAATGTTTGGATCGTTGATTATCCTTGCACATTTTAACTCACTATCAACCGTTTGTTGAATGGGTCGAATTAAAATCTAATGAATTCTTCGTATTATTGTATTGTGAAAAAGAATATATACCCGATGGTGACCAGACCCAAACTACAATATTCAGCAGCTACGTTGCACTCAAGTACAAATATAACTGCATCTTTCAAGAAATTGATGGATTACGAAAGGGAGAAGCGGAATATATATTAGGGGAAAGTAAGATGACTGTGAATAATCAATCAAGATGGAATGGATGAATTGGAGACTGAATCGAGTGTATTGGGAGTATATGAAGAGCAAAGCTATTATTGTTATCTTTTGTAAGTTCACTTACAGAATTCCACAGAATTCAAATGCAAACTGGCGGGAATATCAATCGTCACTTTATACCACACTGATGTTATCGAGCTGGAAACAATTAGTGAAGGAACGGAGTATTTCAAGAGTTACATATGGATACAATACTCAATATGCAAATCTCGGAATGAGATGTGGACTGGAACGAGCAATAAATAGTTCAAGGAAGGATCTTATGCACGAATTGATGAGGAAATAGAAGAATAACAGAGAACAGAAACTCTCACTGGTTAAGAAGAGAATATTTGAGGGAAGCAAGACAAGGACGGATATAGATCCTGAAGGGGTTGAAATCAATTATTTAATTTGGAAAAGGGATGAAAAAAAAGGATGATTCAATATTATCAATTGTACTCCAGTACAATCATGAATTAGTTACTAATCTCACTGTGATCTTCAATATTGACATAAAATTGATCGCGAATCTATTACAATCAATGTTTTCATTATTGAGAAGAAACATGTTTCTATTTTAAGGAACTTGATGTGAATATATATTATAGTTAGTGTGATGAATAATATTATAGTGAATATATTATATTCATCTGATGATCATAAATTAACATTCAAATAGACAAGCTTGTCGCATTAATAACACGCTCGATCTTGTTATACGATCTTTTTGTGCAAACAGAGTGCAATTAGAGCAATATCATTATTGTATGAAGGTCTTTGGCTTTTCCGTCATAGAAATACATATTATATATATATTGCAATTTCTCATGATAAATTTGCACATTCTTCTGTTTGTGTCGGCACTAGTTGTTTCTATGTGCAGAAGACAAACGAGAAATTATCAGACGCATCGAATTCAGGTAAGATTTACGATTATATTGTGGTAATATGCATTATTCTGTTCATTTGATTCACAGATGATTTTTTTCTGATGGATTGAGAAGTTTTCGTATCTGGAAAAACCTTTTTTTTCTAAATTCAATTCTTCTTGAAATTTGATCATTTTTCCATTTTGAATTATTCACTTTATTCAAATATGAAATTGTCCAATAATTCAACTATGGGGGTGCTGGCTCCTGTTGATCACTTTTGCTTTGAGTCTTCATAGAGTCATGACTTTTTTTGTATCTATACTAACATATTCACTCTGAACTTTGATAGTTCCTGTATTTAAAATGATCATTTTCATGATTTTTCTCAGCTATTCATAGTGATACTGAGTTCATAGTAATCATCGTGCCCGAAACCGTGTGAATCAATCACAATCGAATATAATTAACAGCATCAGAAACATTTCTGTTTCACAAGTTGAAACAAGTGTGTGACTTTCGAATCAAACTTTGAACACTATTAATCGAAAACCCATTTAATTTTATAACCGCCTTCAATCAATCAAATCATATTATTTTCAATTGAAAATGACATTGTTTGCCCAGAATGAACAACCCTGGTCTTTACGCGACATCGAATGGCCTGCAGAAACGCGATGTTGAGAATATCTTGTCCACTCGACTCGCTAACATAAGCTGGTCAGCTGGAGATCTGATCCTGGACATCGGCTGTGGAAACGGTGACGTCACTGCCAACATCCTGCTACCGAAACTACCTAATGACTTCGGTCGTCTCATTGGAGTAGATCTCTCTCAGCCAATGGTAGACCACGCTGCGGCGAGCTACCAACATCCGAAACTGGCTTACATACAACTGGATATCGCGGCGGATAAATTGGATCTGGAAAGATTGATTGATTTGATCGAGGTGGAAAATGAAAATATCGATAATTCTCATGACGGTGGTTTGTTTGATAAGGTTTTCTCTTTTTACTGTCTGAATTGGGTGATTGACCAGAAGTAAGTATTACTGTTCCTATGTGTAAGTGTTCGAATCACTTTTGATCCCGTTTTTTCCATTTCTTGGACAAGAATAATAATGTACAATGGGTTCAAAATTCAATGAGATTTTTCATTGCCTTTGAAATTATCAAGAATAGGTATTTTTAATGAAAGATTAGAAATATTCATTTATCGAATAACTTCTCTGGTCAAGATACAATTGATAACTAGTGATTGACCCACCCACAAACGTCACAAAACAAAACATCCAACCAAATGGGCTGTTTTTTTATGTGAGTGAATTAACATTGCCTATCAGAGTATTTCTAAATGCCCACATGAAGTATAGATCAAGGTGGCATGCCGATAAGCCACGCCTATCACTAGTGGTCAATTGGAAGTCATCATGAAAATGTTTGTTATCTCTTCTGATAAATCAGACGACTTCTTTGTTTTAACCGACCCTCAAAGATCTCATGGTTTTGTTCACAATGTCAGAAAATGTAACCCTAATATCCATTCAAACTTCTTGTTCCACACTCAGAAACAACAAGTCTACTCATTCAGAGTCTAGAGTGCATGAACGTATACAAGTGATATGTCTTTAATTTTGTAGACTTGCACTGAATAACATATTCGAACTGATGAAGCCAATGGGAGAAGGTCTGGTATTTTTAGTCGCCAGTACTCCCGTATATGACATGTGGAGAAGAATGGCGAGTGAAACACAGTGGCAAGATTACGTGGAGGTATGACTCAAATGAAATAATTACTCCCAATATCATGATATTCGACTTCTGTCTCATTGAATATATATTTTCCACGTAGTTAAGTTAAAAGATAATATATTTTAGTTAGGATAGATACAAAACTTGTGAATTTATAGAGAGTTCAAGTTCAAGGCACGAAGAAAATGATTAGGATGGTTCATTCACAATTTCACGTTCTTCACTCACTATTGGCGCTAAGGGCGCTATGAAAGAATAAAATTAGTAAACTATATTTCAGAGGAATGAGAAATGAAGTGGAACATTAACGGTTCAGTATACTGGTCGATGAGTCGAAGACTGCGATGTCCAATCTCAACGTTATGATGTTGAAGGACATGTACTAGAAGGTGGTGAGAATGAAACGTGATGAACGACAGTGAACCATTCTGTATCATTCTTGTGATATTTCTGACTTTTTGAGATGATGATGACATGGTTTTGAAGAATTCCTGAATTCATTCTATCAAGAGAATTGACAACTACTCACATAGGCCTACCCGGCACTTCCTCATTCGATCACTGCTGGGAATAGAGTATTGTGAAAAATCTTAGCATCAAAATAGAAGGAACCCTTTTCTTGAACCCGGTAGATTTTTTCTCAGGGATTTCGTAAATCTATGAGGAAGGAACAGAAATGCCATCTTCGAAAAAAAAACTTGAAGTTGAGGTTTTTTCCAGTTGATATTTTTTTCTCGTTCTTCTCATTTGTTGTAAGAAAAAAGAGCAAGTAAAAGTTCCATCATGACGTGATATATTTTTATCGATGTTTCGCATGTCCTCCTCAAAAAAAAAAAAAAACATACATGCAACAATTAAGATGGCTTTATGCGAAATCTTTGCAACACTGTGTTTTGAATAATTGATTATCACCGATTTAAGCATTGTAAATATGGTGTGCTATTTACTGATGAAAATCATCGGAAAAGTCTAGAACTGAGTTCCAGTAATTCTCAGGATGTATTTGAATGACGAATTTCAAATTGTATCATCTGACCAAAAATGTTCAACTGAATATTTCAATTTTTCGTCTTCCCGATATTGTGTTTCAGGACGTGTCTCGGTTCATTTCACCATACCACGGCTTGAAAGATCCAGCACAAGAATTCAACGAGCTACTGGAGGATGTTGGTTTCCAAGTGATTGAGTGTTGGACAGAGAAACGAAGCTACACACATGATACTCCGACTCAACTGAGAAGTACGTGTGTACATCACATTCAGGGTTGCAGTTGGAGAGAAATACCAAATTAAACAGACATTTCAGTATCGAAAATTAATTGGGATGTAGCGGAATATTTCAACTGTCCCAAATAAAATCGTATATGACAGAGTTACAAAATGGATATGGAACGGATTATTGCTGAGTTTTTTCATATTCAGAAAAAATTGATTCGGAAAAACTAAATTTTCCGCAGCAGAATATCAGTTTTTTTAATTCTCGTCATTCATCAATCGAAATCGATTTCCATCCCGATATCTAACCAATCGAATTGATTGTGCTAGGCCCACATCCATAACATAGATTCGTCTCAGCTATTCTTCATATTTCAATTCACTATACAATTTCAGTACCATGTTTAATGTAGCTATTCCTAGTTTTCACTCACTCTTTTTTTGATACCCAATTTGATGACAGGTGGTCTGATTTTAAGCATCACCCGGAATTGTCAACCAGATATCACACCACGTGGTTTTTCAAGGAATGAGATGACCATCTAAATATGTTCATATTCATATACACACACACACACATATATATATATATATATATATATATATATATATATATATATATATATATATATATATATATAAATATATATATATATATAAATATATATATATATACATATATATATATATATATATATATATATATATATATATATATATATATATATATATATATATATATATATATATATGTATACATATATATACATATATATATATATATATATATATATATATATATATATATATATACATATATATATATATATATATATATATATATATATATATATATATATATATATATATATATATATATATATATATATATATATATATATATATATATATAGCGAGAGAGAGAGAGACATATCTCACTCATGTATGTTCTCATTCGACATTCAATTGGATCGAAAATGTCATCATTCTATAATATAAAAATTTGATTTCCTGGTTTCATCAAAATTTGTGTTTGATAGAAAAATTGTGAACGAGAATGACTATTCGATATCGTCGAATATTGGTCGTTATCATCAATCTCCCTTTCAAAAAGGTGATTTTTGAAAAAAAAATATGAACAAAATTTGAAATTCCATTTTCAAACTATCAGCATACAATTTAAACATTCGAATAGATCCGAATTCATCTTCCGGAATATATCCTTGAAACATATCCAAATGATTTTTCCCGTAAAATCATTCAATACTCAAATAGCTTTTTTTCAATTCCGGTGCAGTATAATCTTCCGTTTGAATACAATATCACAATAGCACAGTATTCACTTGTATTCACTCTAATGAGTGAATGATGAATTGCTCAAGATAATTCTAAGAGTCCGATATTCTTTCAGATATGCTTGTCTCAGTGAATCCATTTGTCGATCGGATCCCGGACGAATTGAGGGAAGCCTTCATTGATGATATGATTGAGGAATATCATCTCGCAACAGAAGAATACAATGTAAAACGTAACGAGAACACAGTGAGATTTGATCAGTCTAGTCTTGTCATGGATTATCTCATAATTATTGCGCACTTCAAGAAAATCACAACTGAGTATTGAAAATATCTTACCCCAAAACTAACATAAAATTTTCTTCTCACTATCCTGGAATATGTGTTTCGTCTTTCCTCAAGTCGCTAATGAGTGAACACTGTGATGATTACCCAATAACAGGCCAGGACCGCTTCCTTCCACTGTCCCAACAAGCTAATACCATCCTGATCTCCATAGGATTCTCAATTTTCATTATTGCCAATATTATATTAGTTATCATTACAAAATATTTTAGTGAGATATGAATGAATACAATTGCAATGAGATTGCATTTGCTCAAGTATATATTTAATATACACTCCATACTTGGTCAACTCTTCACTTCATTCTCTTACTTCTGTATTCGCTTAATTCGTTCATTCATTGAACGTAAGTAACAGTCTGTCTGTCTCAAGTGAACTAATTCAATGAGTAAAAACTTGAAAACTATAACAAAACCCGACAATGATATTACATAACTACATGAATGCAGCATCGAATTGTGGGATGATCAAGGTATTACAAACATTATATAAAGTTATATACAGATATGAAAGCTATAGGCTTCTCTCAAATGACCTCACTCATTGTTGAAAGAGACAGACAACAATGTGCACCAGTTGGAATTAACCAGAATGTTTGGTAGTCCACCAGCTCGCTGTGTTGCTATGGTAACGATTGTTTGTCACTTGTTACGTGATAGAAGCCTATATAGACAAATATCGATGTTATATTATTGGGTGGAGTTCTTTTCTTCGTCATTAAGTTACAATTATTGTTTATCATCACCAACAAGAATAGAAACTTATATCTGAATTATTTCAATAATGAGCAAACATTTCCTTTGGACACGACAGAAAATTTTATCAAACTTGGTGGAAACAGTATTTTAGAAAAATACAAACATTCTGTGATAATTTCATTGTAATCGAATCGAATTCATAATGCTGGTTCTTCTCGATGCATTTCCACCAGTGTTTCAGAATGTTCAAAATTATTGTCCTAATACCAAGTCCAATCAGCCTCTATCTGACAGTTCAAACTTGTTATCACCATGGTTACTTATGCTATTTGTTTTCACCAACTCTCAGATGAATACTAACTGGCCGTGGTAATACTGGGCCTAAGAGAGATAAGGTCTTCATTCAGACGGTTGTCCGCAAAGCGGGATACCAAAATGATACAGCGTAATAAAATCAGTACATGAATGTATAAAGGTGAGAATTCTATGAAAGTGTGGATGACAAATAATCACAAACAAAATCAAGAATGACAATAGCAAACTAATTCAACTGAATATAACAGAGCAATGGAAAAAATGTATATGATGGGTATTATTTAAAAGAATATAAGTGATTCTGTGAAATCATAACTGAATCTTTCAACACAGATATGAAAATGTTCTGTAATAATATAACAGTGCCGATTTTTCTCAAACACAATTCCACTATATTCTTGGGAGATTCCGATGTCCAGAAAATCTTCGGATCGATTGATTACTTTGTCTGACCTGTTCACCTCACTCAAAAACAAATTCGAAATTTTTTCCAGGAAGTGAAATAAAAATCTATATTATGTAGACTCACCTGACAATAAGGAATTCGCATTTATAGAAGTAAGCTAGTATGGAAAATTTGTGAAAATACGCTCGAACTCAATTGTCAAACTCATTCGGTGATGACGATCAGTCGAAGATTGTTTGCTCAACGACCCCACCGCTGCTGAGTTATTATTGGGTACGATTAAGAGGATAATAGATGAATTAATTATTCACAATCATATCTTAAATGCGGAACTAGAACCCATACCCATTTCCCACTTGAATTGATTTTTTGAGATAAACGAGAAGTCGCTCTGTCGGTCATTGACCTTATGCCAAATTAATTTGCCAAGTAAAAACGTTGATCAGAAGAAATAATCAATGACGTCACCTTAAACACTACCTTTGAAAATCTATGACCACATCACTGTAAAAAGTTGAGGATATTCAACCTTGTGAGAGTAATTATTAGTCTGACTGTATTCTTCAGAGCAACTCGTGATAAAATACTGAAGTCAATCATTTATTATGGTATATATAATATATATATATATATATATATATATATATATATATATATATATATATATATATATATATATATATATATATATATATATATATATATATATATATATATATATATATATTATATTCAATTTTGTATATGCTACGGTGGTGAATATCATCATCACTTTCACAGATTGAAGAGTAAATATCACGTCACATTTTTGGCACATCCGGAATAAATTGATTCATGATAGAAGAGAAAAATGGCTGTGAGATAAACATTTGACATTCTGTAATTTCGTAAAGAAGAATATAAAGAACATAATAATCGGAGAAATAGATCATGGTGGCCATTGAAAGGGTTGAAGATTGATTCTATTCAATTAATCGTACTTGATTTTTCTCATATATCATCCCTTAACTAAATCATATGATTATTCATAGTTAATGAAACAGTAAATATTCTTGCTCGTGAAGATCTAAAAAGTGAAGAATAAATTATTCCACATTGAACCTCCACCTCAACCTAATAAACCAATCAATCATAAAATACAATTATACACTTGCAATTTCATTAGGATTCCATAAAGACGAAGACGGTAGAAAATAATCACTCAAAAAACACGCGTGCACGAAATATCGTGATGGTAATGAAACATTCGCGCTTTTGTTTTTCCAATTCCTGACACTAATGAATCGGTTAATCATTATCAGTCACGAGTTACTACATCCTAACCGGAGTTAGCGTTTCTTGATCGGAGATGGATTTGAGATGAAAATGCAACAGTCTACGTGATTGAAACGACATGCAAGTACACTTAACATGAGCTATTAATGACACGTCAAGGAACTGTATCATTCTCATGGGAATCGTTAGATATTCTATTGAAACATATTGTATTGCTGGTTTTAAATGATGTGTATTGACCTTTGACCTTGACTCAATGTCGTTATGTACAGTTTATTGATCTCAAATAATCATCTTGATTGAAATAATCATTCGTACATTTTTTTCGTATAATTTTGTACATTTTCGTGATTTTGTATATATAATTTTGCTGTCAAATTTTTCAAATTCGAATTCAAAATTCATTTTATTCTGTTCCAAGAATTACATTGTACATGGATTGGCATACAAAACAAAGACGAAACAAAAATAATATATATACATATATTTATAATAATAAATATGTCAATTCATTAGGTTGACTTTGAATTGCAATTATGTTTTTATTATCATCCATTTATTGACATATAACATAAAAACGTATGTTTTTATGTTATATGTCCCACACCATGACCCACAAAGCCAAATTAGGCTTTTCTGTGGTATAAACACAATGATTATGAAACAGAAGTGAACACATAATACATCTCACAATTCAATACATTCTAGTTAGGTCCAGTATTACCAAGTCCAGTTAGTATTTATCTGAGAGTTGGTGAAAACAAATACCACAGGTAACCATGGTGATAACAAGTTTGAACTGTCAGATAAAGGCTAACTAAACTTGGTAATACCGGGCCTTATACAAATGTATTAATATTCGTAATAGAGAGCAAAATTTGGGTGATAATCTATACGAATCATCACAATTGACACTGGAGTGAATAGTATAGAGGTAAAGTAATGAGGGAGTCTGAAGATTGCGAAACTGGTATATTATTCGCTTCAAACTTTTATGTTTTTGCAATAATTTGTCCACTTCAATTTCGTTTGCCCCATTTTTCTATTGATTAAATGCATTGTGAAACATTTATTTCTGATTATTGTGAAATATGTATTTCCAACAATAATGAGATAATTAGATGGACGTGAAGATTTTCAGATACGAGAGAAAATCGGGATTGTATTAACGTTTTTTTAACGGCGCAGAGTTCAGATGTGAAGTATTCAATCAACTTGAAATTATTTTTGAACATTGTTGTCATACCAGAATAGATGGTCGTCGCTTCTGAGAAAAATCGAAGCAGCAGATATTTCGGACTATAATAATAAAAACTTTAAAAACTCATTAAAAAAATACAGTGGGAGAAATTTGATATTCTTGATTATACATTCAATTGGATTCTAATTTCCATGGAATCGTATTTCTTCAATACATATTTCTATCAGGTTCAAATAAATTGGGATATGCTCTGATGATATCAAGGTCAGTTAACTTATAACTGAGAGTTAGTGATGGTGAATTATGTTTGTAACCATGGTGATAACAACTTTGAACTACCATAGTCAGAGCTTTTTCTAGATTGGTAATTCCTGCATCAAGTCATTTTATAGGAATTTGATGTATCAACGTTCCACTTCCATCAAATGATTAATACTAGATCGAGCTATAGTTAGCGGATTAATTTGTTATCGCCCTTGGTTACGCATGTTATTTTATTACCTCAACTGATAGTTAGAGAATTGATACTATACCAAACATTAGTAAAACTGAGTGAAATAAAAAAAAAAAAAAAATTCGATAAATAATTCTGTCGGGGACGACCAACACATAGGCTGTATGAAGAAGACAGTAAGTGACTATGTCAGGTAAGATAATTCCCGAATCAATTGCTATGTGTGTGTAATGTAACTTTCAAGTAGGCCCACTTGAATATGAAAATGCATGTCTTTTGCTCAAATTGACTGATAGTGACACAATTTCACGGATTTTACGTCCTGGTAATGAGTCACATGAATCAATCAGAAGCGTTCCGTGATGTGTCTGACTGGTTCACGGAATTTACCGGGTCGGAAAAAACGTGATACCGTATTTCAGTTTTGTGTGCTGTAACTATACGAAGCTATGAAAACACATTTTTTCGTACTGCATTTACTGAAGCATTACAATTGTAACTGGGATCTATTGGCGTCGAATAAATGCTTGATGAGATAGTGATATGATTAGATGAAGATTTATTAGTGGCCGTGGCCATATTGTGGGAACCATCTCATGGACTCGAGAGTGAAACTAGAGGAAAACTCGTCGAGAGGAAAACTGTGAAGATGGACGCTGGTGGGATTATCTAAGAACCATGCACATGCTGCGTTCTTTCTAGTGAAGAGATTCAAATTCCGAATTGATTCATAAAACTGACTTGTAGCAGTATAATTGTACTAGGTAATTAGCAATGCATGACAGTTAAATAAAATCAACTTTTTTTCCCAACAGAAAAAAATATATAAAATGATAACTCACCGTGTATTTATATAATATTCGTTATACTCCATATGGAATTAACATAAAGTCGAGTCATGTTGTTAGTACGATGAATTATTGATGCCTCCAATAATTATTATCTAATAACAGGATCGTGAATGGTCTCGAGCAATTAACTAATGGGCTCGCACAGTCAAGTTGAATATATTATTAAATCAAGGTCGAGTCACAATGAGTTTATATTCTATGTTAGTGTGAAGCGATCAATTAGACATATTAAATGCACTTACGGAAGAAAAGTGAACATTTTTTTTCTGATAATTCGAATTTTATATATTCGTTCTGATGAGTTGATATATGGGTAATATTGCAAAATGTACCGTATTGATATAAATCTGACCATATATATTTCATTGTTGATGACACTTGGTTGCGATAAACGTGTCAAACCTGACGTCAATTAGTATCATTTGGACAAAGTACAAATAACAGCGATCACAACAATGAAAAAATGATCAATTGTGATGGTCAACTAGGAAAACGCCATATATGCGTTGTTAGCCGAGCGGATAGTGATGGTATGTCGAATTTTTTGCCAAAATTTTGCCTACATTCGCCAATTGGGTGACATTTAAGTTATAAATGGGTACAAACTGCTTCGAGTGGTAGCAATTTAGCACATTTTATGTTTTTTCTTTAAAATGACTGACCCGATCAAGCTGAAAATTTCCAGAAAGGTTTATCAAGATGTAATTCAACTTCACGCAAAATTTCATTTTTGGGAAAATAATTTTTTTTCCGCTGTGTTATTCCAAGGGGTATTTTTTAAATTTCTGAAATTCATAAGAATGAAAGTTACCACCCGATAATGCCACAAAACTATACAGATTTAAGTTAGATGAGGAACCACAAAAAAAAAATTGAAGTTGATAGCTGTAGCCGTTTAACCTGTGGTACACCGAAAAAAGAAAAAAAACATAAAAACGAACACCAATTTTTTTAGTATGTCAAATTGCATCCTCGCTAAAGCTCGACTAACAAATTGTCACTAGTGAACTAAAAAGTTGAATTATTTTGGATAGAATGTGGGTCATCTGTCATTGCCAAAGTCTGCATGCACAGACTCATTACAAGTATTTCATTCTTATTTCTTATCGTATTCGTAGCCCCACAAGCAATTAACAATCCTTCGTTGAGTAGGTACACACTCTCCTTCTCTCAAATATCGCGAGTCTTGATTGGCTTCAAGATGGAGTATAATTTCATTAATTAATAAAAACTTCTGCTCAAATGCGCGTATCATATCCATTGTGAAGGCTCAGCCAAAGTCAGCCTGATCTCATCTGGACGACCATTTTGGATAATCGAGTCGCGACACTAGCGACTCTATCGGTACTTTTACAGGCGAATATTGGAGAAAAAAATGCTTTGATCGTCTCATCACATAACCATTAAACCACTCTTGGCAGCTCGGTCAGCTGAGGCACGGCTTCAGACACTGTAAACATCGTTGGCCGTGGGTTCGAGTTCCGCATAAGACATTCGTTTTTTTTTTAATAATATCAGAACTTGATATAAAATCATTGTTACCCTATCGAGGCTATGAGTGAAAAGTTGTATCGTTTGGATGGGGCACCACGAAGACGATCTTACCACCCCATTTTAATTATTCGAAAGAAATTAGCTTCAACACCAGAACGTTTTTGTGAATGTTCTTTCACTCATCATCACATCACAGTTTCATATTCATCCGCTTATTCGTACCCCCATATAACCTAGTTGTTGGTGGGGTCGTTAAGCAAACAATAATCATCGTCATTACGATGGGTATTTTTATTGCATAGGCTTCTTTCATATAACAATCGAATCAAAAGTATTAACAAAGTAAAATTAGTGAAATATCACAGACTACGATTGGATGATAACAATTGGTGGACATTGTTGTCCGTCTCTTTCAACAATGAGTGACGTCACATGACAGAAACTCATTGATATTGTGACGTGACATCGAATAATATCCGATGTTATTAGGATCTCTAATGAATTATACAGATTTATTGAGAAAAGAGTAATTATGAAATTACTTCATCATGATTTTTTTTTTAAGATTCATAGGATGATATGAATTTCGAAAATGAACGGTATTCTGAAACTTTGTGAATGAATACCTCTTGATGTTGAGTATTGATGATTATTAAGATGATTATTGTATAAGATGATCATATGTGGGATGATTATTGTACAGAGGAATGATTTTACTACAATCAGATCAACACTGGTGCCTGTCTACCTTTGCTCGACCAGGTTGCAGTGAACGTGTGCATTGTCCAAGAAGCGAGAATAAACATGGAATAAAATAACGAGTAAAACAAAAATATGGTGAAATATGTCAACTAATTAAATTGAAACTAATCTCATTTTATTTAGTCATTATTGTGAAATTATGTGATCATGATACTGTATGTAATATATATTATCAATTGCAATCCACATCATTATCATACACGAACCTCTATTGACCCCTGACCCCGAAGTAAACAGGATAATCATTGATATTGAACACATGAAAAAATATGATGAAACAATTGAAAAATTCAATTTCGAAATTATATAAAATTTGAACAGAATTGAAATAATTGACGATAACATACAAAAATCAAGACATTAGTGATAATTGGAAAAATAGAATGAATGATGGATGATGGTTAGTTATGAAGAAGGTTTCCAAATGTTCGCATGGAATCCTTCGGCAAGTGACATTGTAGTTAAATATTTTGAAGAAAAATCCAACAAAAAACTATCAAAACATTTCTAATAAGAAAATGTCGAAGTGGTTTCTCGAGCACCATCAGATATTCCAATCACATCAATCTCTTTCATGTTATAATGTCCTCTGAAGTAAGGTGGTGTAGGCCTGAATTCATCGCTTCTATATCATTCACATTTTCATTTTTACTTTTTGAATAACTTTTTCAAATATTTTTTCCTCTTTTTTTTGAATATTTCATTTTTTTATTTTCTTCTTCTAAACAAGTAATCATTCACAATATTTGATTTTCTGAACTATGATCAAACATTATCATCAATTTTCTCATCAAACACTTTTGTATTGTCATTTTGCTCTATTTGATAATCTGTTATTTTCATTTTTATATCATTCTGTGTCTAATGGGCAACCTTTTGTAAGACAGAGACTTTATTTTTCACTAATAAAGTATTCATATATATAATCTGCTCATTGATTTTTCTCTCATATCGTTTTTTTTCACATTATCCACCAATATAATTTTTTCGTTTGATTTCAACATGATACATAGTTCAACAATATCTTACCGTGAGTTGAAACCATGAAATATTATCCAGTACATTGACTGGTGAGATCTGATATTCCACGTTGCGGTATATATCAACATTGTGTCGATTGTGTCAATTGTTTATTGTCGAGTGATCTCGGCAGATGATTCGTCATCCGAATCGAAGGAACGTCACCCGGTGACAACAATCAACTTTGTATTCCCTCCAAGCTTCTTGACACAACGTTCCACGATACGTCTATAATTATTCATGCTAAACAATTCTAATATACCGGCCTATATAGAGAAATACTTGAATAACTTGCAACACAGGTTGTGAAAAAACACTGGAATCAGTAGCGTAGATCTGTTTTGACTATCTCACAATTGAGTATTGATAGATAATCAGTTTTGGGTTATTTCTGTTGCTAATGAGATTTCAGATTACAGATTATTGGTTGAGAATTCAGAATTTGTATCTTCATTCAGGATTTAAATGTCTCCAATATCGTAGTTCTGATATGTTCACTGAGTTAGTCTCATATTAGATAACATTACACATTATGAAAATACCAAAAACTAAGCTTTATTCGGAAGATTTGTCAGATTTGAAATATTGAAATACTGATCTGTATTATCTTCGAGGCACCACAAGTTTGATCTTACCTCTCCAAGAAATAATCATCAATAATTGTACTCATTTAAAACACAATATAGGCCTATCTTATCACTCCTTTCTTATGTTAATTTTAGGGATGGTGAACAATTCAAACATTGACGTTAAAGAGGAATAATCAGAAATCCTTCTTATATTCTTGTTCTTCTTTCTCTAATTCTTTATTGAATAAATATCTCAAATATCACTATATACCTAATATAGAGACATTTGAATATGTTCATTCACCGAGACGCGTGGCCGAGTGGTAACACACTGAACCGTCATTCAGTAGACCGGGGTTCGATTCCCGCCATGGTCGACCATCCTAACAGGAGTTTTTCGTGGTTTCCCTCTGTCGTTCAGGTTGATAATTGATGATGATTCCTTAACAACAGGCCACAACCGACTCCTTCCCACCATCCATAACACCTAATAAAATAACCTTTCATATATAATAACCATTATTAATACATTTTATCCAGGATTAATCTCGAAGTGGTTCCATCGACAACTTCACGTAACTGCAAGTGTATACATATACCATCAAATCACACATTTACTAACATTAACACACTCATTTTTTTCATCCCTTCATTATCTAATCCGCTCACTCTTAAAATCACCACGCAACTAATTACCAAGTAGAATCATGAACAGTGAATAAAATAATTACATAATATCAAGGTAGCGCATGACTGACACCCCCTCCTTTATGACAGTGGCACACCACGGTCGTCCGTCTCCCCTATTTCGAACCGTCACCGATCGTCCGTGTCGAACTGGCAAGTACTCGGTGCAATTATCACCGATGATATTGCTAATGTATTATTAAATTGGACCATGCCGAGCTGTCCAATGTGAGGTTCAAGGTGAGATGCTCGGAAGATCCGTCTCATCTGTGGGGTATAAATATGCGCTGGATGCTGGTAAGGAGCATCAGTTTGTAGCTATTGCAAGTATAGTAATCATACAGAGCATCCCTTAGCAGCAATGGCAAGCAGGAATATTGTGAGTAGCAAATTTTAATATGTATATTTTGTTAGAACGCAATTTTTGAATAATTTAGGTATTCATTTTTAATATTGAATATTTATATATATATATACATATATATATATATATATATATATATATATATATATATATATATATATATATATATATATATATATATATATATATTCAATATATAATATAATATATATAATATTCATATATATATATATATATATATATATATATATATATATATATATATAAATATATATATATATATATATATATATATATATATATATATATATAAATATATATATTATTCAATATATAATATAATATATATAATATTTATATATATATATATATATATATATATATATATATATATATATCATACATTTGCTTCATTATTTGATCAATTTTTTTGTGAAAAATCGATTCATTGAAATAATGGAAAATGAAGCTTATTAGCTGCTAGGCTATTGGGGAAGTGAAAATTATTATGTGAGATATTATTTTTTTTTTTTTTTGAGAGTGGTACATTCTACATTATTTCACATCATCATTAAATTACGTTGCCAACCTCGGGAAGTTGAAGAGTATGAGATTCAGATGAATGTGATCATAATTTTAAAAAAACGCTTCACTTTTCGAAAATTTTGTGCGAGAAAATGATGAACTATGTTTCAATGTCTGTAGTTGATCAATTTTGTTGAATCCATTTTGTTTTTGATCAAATTAAAAACTACTATCCAGTCACAAGTGACTAACATGACCATAGCAAGTTACCATAGCAACACAGTGAACTGGTGGACTACCGAACATTCTGATTGGTCAATTCCAACTGATGGACATTGTTGTATGTCTCTCTCAACAAGCAGGCATGATCACGAGTAAAAAATTGAGAGAATATAGGTATAAAAAGAAAGGGTCTGAACTCATTGGTGGAACGGGGTATTGTGGAATGGAAATGCTCATCAAAAATGGGGTTTGTCAATTGGCCATGAGCTGAAGTATATAGACAAAGGGTGATGCTCATGTGATTATTCAACTCATTTTAATTTCATACAGAATAATTATGTTATCATGTATACATGTTTCATGTTTTTTTAATTTAAAATTTGCCACCGAATATTCATGTACATGTATTATTTAGATGTACACTTTATTTAAAGTGAATAAATAACGATGCATTCATTCAAAACAATGAGTGACGTCACTTGACAAAAGCTCATTCATGTGTGAATACTACTTGGAAATCTTAAAATGCAAAGTTGAAATATTCACATCAATAATATATGTCCGTCTTCATTTGAGACTCCTCTATTGACGAACAACAACTGCCATAAGTGACACCGAATAATTGATCAATTAATATAATAATTGAGAGAATGATAATAAATTTGAAAAATGTGAATAATGAAGTTTCAGGCAAAAATGAAAATAAATAACTATAATGAAGTAAAATGAGAAATTTTTCAGAAGTCCTAATAAAACACCTCGAGGTGTGAATATTTCATCACGTATTGATATTTTCAAAACTCAATACCTCAAGTATATAAGTTCAAGTATGAAACATGCAATAATGAGATATTGATAATCGAATGGAAAAAATTGTATTTATTTCCTTCATTTTCAATTCGAGAATTATCAATATTAGCACCCTAACGGAAATCATATACAGGAAATTACTGATGTAAAATTAATATGAATGATTGATTGGTATTGAGTATCGACTGAACTTTTCAGACTTCCACCTAAAGTGCACGTGAAATGTATACACATAAATAAAAGACCATATTTCCGATTACATCGATGTAAATGTGTGTAATAATCACAAAGCACGTATAAATTTGAGAAAAAATTATAATCTTTGGTAACTCATTTCTGAACATGAAGGGCCATTTTTCGTAGCTTTTTTTTTATTGAATTCGTTCAAACGTGCGTTTGCCTTCTGAAAAAATAACTTTATGGATTCTGATATGCCATTTAACTGTACCTAATTGCCTCTCAGTCAGAAACATATTTTTTGAAAATTTTTAATCTAAGATTTGGAATTATCGAACAGAAAATTCGGATTATCCTGGTTTTGAGACTGGAAAGATACATACAAATATGAAAGTTATATATGTGTAGGATAAAATAATTCGTCAATTCTATTCGAAATTGTAATTAGAAGAAAATAATGAAATATTGAGGATTTGCAACGTTTTTTCGAAACTAAAAGAGAGCGAGTTTTTCATATCCCATATTACCATAAGTTTTATCGGAATCTAGAACGTTAATATTGTATTATTCTTCTTCTCCAATTGGATACTGTATCAGAAGTTATACCGTGGAAAAACTGACCGTGGAAAAGCCACAATATAAGAATATGATGATTTATGGAAAAAATGTAATTTGGTTCGAATGAGTAATTCTGATCAATTCGCTACAAACAACAGGCAAATTTGATGATATGAGACGATTTTATATTAAAACGTTCTAGTAATGTTGGCTAATATAATAACTTTGTTTTTCTCGATCTTTACAAATTTCAAGACATCATCTTTACAGCCTTCAGAAATCGTTTTTAATTTCTTTGTATTGCGTATACTACTCGTTTCTGTTGTCTTTTATTACTTTTTTATCATTCATTTTTCTCTTCGTTTTCTTATTCACACATCATTGGCATTATTGATCCACTCATTTCTTGGTTGTGAAAGTTACCATCATTATCGTTTCATTTTGATCGTGAATATTTCTATAGATTCAATTGACTTATATTGTGTTCCTCGTTCTATCATCATTTCATCATTCTCTCGGGTATGTTATCGTTGTTAATTCTTATATTTTGATCAATTCAATTCTGTCTGTGTTTTGGCGATCTCGAATGTGATACAGAATCTCCAATACAGATATGCATGTTGACATAACCTCTCATCAATATCGGTACAAGAATTCGAGATATACGTCATCAATAGTCATAACCTAATAACGTCAAAGAGGTTCTAGCTAACTATTTAACGAGCATTCAACAATTCAATATTCATCAAGTACTCTATTATGAATAAGAGCACGTGTCAATATTACTAGCGTGCGATCTGATTGCTTTGCATTCACAAGTTGACTGGTGTTCGATTCCCGTCAATCTCACTGGTATATATATATTTTTTGGATTGTCAAGATCCACAATACGAAGCAGACTGTCTCCACCCCATCCCTTGGAATATTCAATTGATAGACTATATATACAAGCTATTTCGAAATGAAATTAAATTGTTTTTCCGAAATGAGATATGAATTAATTCAACATAGTATTATGAATGCCCATTTGAAGATCCATGAGCAAGCGTATTGAGGATAATATCAACACATTTTCTCAGCCATTAAGCAACTCACACTCGTATCAACTTGATAAGATCCCAACAAATAATTACGATGACAGAAACTCTCTGCACTTTACAACACATCAAAACTCTTTTGGAGACTAGAAATGCAAAACAATATACATCCCTAAAATACCAAAGCTATATAACAGTCATATGGTTATACGCTGGGTATAAGAGATAATACAAATTAATAGTAAAAATAATGATAAGAAATGATAATAATAGCAGTATTAATAGTGAATAAGTGAATGATGCAAAATCACGTCAATGATGGCGTTTGTGGATGTACAGATTAATGAATGAAATGGAGAGAAGAACCGCGAAATTAATCAGTCAGTACGATCGACCATGCTAGAAATCAAACCCCGGTTGTCTGGACAACAGTTCAGCACGCTACCGACTGATCCACCGGTCTCAATAAAAACAACATCTTCTTTTTAGTTCGCCGGAGTGTTGTGCCTCGCGCTAGTGTCGCTAGCGGTCGCCAACCAACAACAATACGGCAGTGAGCAGGGCGGTGGCCAAGGAGGCGGCCGTCAAGGAGGCGGCGGCAGTGTCGGGTATGGCGGTGGCCAAGGAGGCGGCCGTCAAGGAGGCGGTGGAAGTGCCGGGTTCGGGGGTGGTCGCAGTGGCGGACAGGGCATGCAGCAAGCGAGTGCGAGGGGGGCGGTAGGAGGCAGTAATGACGGACAAGAGGGACCCAGTCCGTACAAGTTCCAGATCTATACTGACCCCGAGTACCATGGTTATGACAGCGTGTTCCCAGGGGGCAAAGCTAATCTCAAGTTCTACCGTAATGCCGACCGCGGAATGGGTAAGAGAGCTGAATATAATTAAATTATTCATTTATACTATTTATATACATAATTATAACATTCATACATTTCATACATTCATATTTCATGCATTTCATACAACATTCATCACTCTAACCAGTGTATACGGTAGTACTTGACGTGATTATGTATCCATCACTCACCATATACTACGATTAGATTCGAATTCAAAAATTGTTTATTATCATTTCATTCGCAATTGCATTTGCAAACTCGAAAGTGGATGGCTTTCAAAAGTTTCAAATAGTTATTGATTGAAATTTGAAATTGACACAGATGATTAAGGAACTTGACATATTTCGATACGATGAGGTAAAAATATGGTAGAAAATATTCACATATCAATATTAGGCATATTATTAACATAATTTACATATCATTGACCTATTTTAAAAAACAATTTTAGCACACCAAAATCTCATGAATCACATGTTCGAATGATAACACCCCGTATATACATTTCAAAACACGTATTCAAGAGCGGGCAGCCGTTTAGAACGAACCCAGTCACGAGCGTGGTCAATCACGCACCGAGTTCAGTACACGCATGTTAACAACATTCTGCATTCGAGTAATCTCAGCTCAATTATCCAGTGGGAAAATTAAACAAATCACACTACGGACATTAGAGTTCGAAGCGCGATACCTTGTACTTCTAGAATACGTATGTGACCTCCAAACTGAGCCAACATTTCCAGTCTTATCAACCTTATCTGGAGAAATTGAGATGATTGTTCGCCTAATGACCCCACCAACAGCCAAGTTATACGGGGGTATGAATGAGCAGGTGATAATGAAACTATGAAGTGATTAAACGACGTTTACAAAAACCCATACCCTGTGCGACATTCAAACCAACTTCAGTTTCTGAAGCGGTGGCTCAGTTGATTGAGCTATGGAGCTACACTTCCAATTTGTTAATGTGAAATATATTTTCACTTATAAATAGATTGCACAGTTTAATGAAAATGTGACTAAACCTGAAAGTCTCTTTCACGCTATAATATGATAAAACTTGTTTCCAGAATCGCCTCTTCCAAAAGTTTTTTGGGGGATGGTAGAATCGCCCTTTCAGTACGTCCGAACAATCCTATCTTTCATAAATAGACTCAATTTAATTGAAAAAAAATTGCGATAAAATAATGCAGATGAAGAATAAAAATAATAAGAATGAAAAGAAAAAAAAATAATAAAAATGCAATAAAATTAGCATGTTCAGAATGCTGAACCTTTATCATGTTACAACGTATTTGTATATTAATATACTTCTGACGATATATCCCGGCGCAAAATAACCACGTCGTTGACGCGCCGTAAAACCCTAATATTCATTCATTCATTCGTAATATTATCGAGATATATTGATCGATCTGTTGAAATGAGAAAACATTATTATCATTTTAATTATTATTATAATTATTAGGAACAAATTATTTTGTATCAAGTTCCCATATATTTATGAAAGACAAAATGAGTTGAATTTTTATAATTCTATAATCTGATTCGTCTTCTTTTCAGGACGTGAGGGAGGTGACAACCAAGGAGCCCAAGGTCGTTCAGGAAGTCAAGGAGGTCAAATGAGTCGAGGTGCCCACGGGGGTGGTCAAAACTCGAACGCCCGCTCGTCTCACGGTGGACAACAGCCCCAATACTAAAACCCCAAAACCCACGACGACCCAAACGCAAACGCTTCGTTATATGAACAATGCCATGTCAATACGCCTACTTCTCACCGACAATTAATATCAGCTGACTTGTGTCGATTTGACCAAGTATATGTATGCATAGATTTTAATTGGAGAGTAAGATTAATCTTTCAGTTAAAGCCTCAAAATCTATTGTATTGACTGTCAGAATTACCAATTTGGGATTAGCTCTAACCGGCAATTAAGAATTGTTATCACCATGGTTACCAATACTCTTTGTTTGAACTTAATCTCATGATTTGGTTAACTCTAACTCATTAGAAAGGCTGAATAATTTGAATGGAAGATGCATTTTATCCACCAGTTAAGCTCTATAGTCATACACTTTTGGTGATACCAAGTGTGAACAAATTAGGTACTTGGAGGTGCATGTCAGTTGAGGCTCTATTTGACTGTGTGAAGTAGTCTTAGAATTCGTGGATTTGTAATGTATGATTTTATTTACCTACAATTTATAATTGTGTTATAATGACTGTTCCAATTTGATGTACTTGATTCGATTCTGTTTCCAAAAATAAAAGATCTGATTTATAAATATTTATAATTGTCAATTAATTAATATCCTTCTAACATCCATTAGTCCACACTTCTATTGATTATGTTATTTAATGATTGAATGCCAATAGATCTTAGTGATCATTACAGTGCGTCGTTAAAACCCACTTTGATGATTGAAATCAGCATGAATATGTTTAGACAATCGGTATTTTGTAGTGTCGATACGAGAATTCAATATATAATCATGAGCGCGCAAACACAATTGTAAATCCGACAACTATCGCTCAATTCATCAACTGTCAATTCGTGAAACCACAACTTATTCCTTGGAATGGTCAGATTATTAGATGGTTTTTACATTGGTGTACCACCCTCGGTAGCTCGGTCAGCTGAGGCACCGCTTCAGAAACTGAAGTCACCGTTGGGCGTGGGTTCGAGTCCCGCATGAGACATGGGTTTTTGTAAATGTTCCCTCACTGATCATCACTTCATAATTCATATTCACCAGCTCATTCGTACCCCCGTATAACCTAGCTGTTGGTGGGGTCGTTAATCAAACAATAATCAATATATTGGTATTTTCTTTTTTTTTTCTTTTTTCATCACGAAATGACAGCTTTGAAACATTTTCATGAAGCTTCATTCATAATGCTGAGTCTCAGTCTTCTCTTCGCTCTTCTCGACTCATTGATTGCTTATTTTATTATCGATTCCAATTGAAAAAAATTGTGGATTTTATTTCCTAAATTCACAAATCTGGATCTAAAAGCATTTTGCTGAATTATATCTCGAGATAAGAGCTTGTTCTCATCTCTTTCTGTTGTATCGTGTTTCACCAAGCGGATTGCGATAGCGACTACTTACATCTTGAAAATATCGAATCATGCCAATAGTCTGAAGTCTGAAGTGGATTTCACCACTTCATCACTCATTCTATGAGCACGTGTGCAAGTTTGTTCTCATAATATCCTTCACTATACGCAATAGAATAGTTTAGAGATTAAAAAATGTAAACTGTCATTTATATTTTTCATCCATCATTCACACGAAGATTGAAAAATCTTTTTTCTCGGCCTGGGATTAATCTCTCTCTCATGCTCAATAAACCTATATTGTTCAACAAATTTGAGAAGGAATCAATAAATAATATGGGAGTGTGTTCTTCAATTTCAACATCTTGATTCAATTATGACTCGTGGCTTTGAAGATTCTATTGTAATTTCAGAAAATCATTTCAATGATTCGATTTTATTCGTGACTCGGTCACTATTTCTCATTTTGAATCATATTCTAAGAACAAGTTCAAGATCCAAAAACTATCGATTGAAACATATTTTCCGGAATAAAAATAATTTGAATGTCGTTTGGCAACTGAATAGCCGTGAAAGTGTGGACATTCCGTTGGTATCGCTGCATTTTTTAGGATCCGATTTTGAAAAAAATAGTTGGAATTTTCAGCGTATATATGTCGTTCACAAAAATCACATTATTTCTAGCCTGATTTCGAATGAATGATTCTATAAACTCAACATATGGGTTGTTAGATGAGCGACTCGGACATATTCATGTGGAATGGAATGGAGAGCCATATATGCTCCTTGACTTTGGAACAATTACGTCACTTACTTCCTGTTCAATTCATCACTTCTTTTGATCTTTCTCCAAACAAATTGGTTAAACTTGCTGCCTGAATTCCTAGTGGGTTTCCTTGAACAGTTTGGTTGATGCAAAATATATAACATCAAAGTTTTTCATTAGAACGATCAAACCGATTTATGTGAAATTTGAGAATATAGTGTGTGGAATTATTATATTGAGAATTTGAATTTATTAGAAGGAAATTTTTAACCCCAAAATTTCCTTCGGTCTATTCTTATCGGGTTCTTAGAAACTCGAGAGGACGAAATGATTTTCACAGAAGTGGTGCAACCGATTATGTTTCAAATCTATATTTATAATATCGAATCAGATTATGATACTTGTGTCTGCTAAGTATCAACTGAATTGATATTTTTGTTTGACCCGTGGAGCGCGACAAAAATGAATGTCATTTTATTTTTCAGTGTGCTTACTGTGATAATGAGTCTTCGCTTCGCTCATCCAATAATTCAAGAATTCAATCCACTTCTGTTTCAGGATCTTCTGCTGTGATATTCGACAATCCAAGCAAAGCTGTTCACTTAAAGAAGGAATTGCACGCATGCTATATTTCCCCTTGACATTAAGAGTCCACATTCCAAGCCCGTCTCATTGGTAACCAGAAGATGTCCCACACCAGTGACGTAAGCAAGGTGAACATCGAAAATAGATATTTATCACAAATTGTTAGATAATAACAAAGTTTTCTGTTTTTTCAACATGTCAATCTAGAAGTATAACCTTGGGACAACGAAGATGGTGTATAGTGATTCTTTTTCAATTCATTCAATAATATAATTTAAATCGTCAAGTTTTCTGATACTTCAAAGATATGAGTTATTTTCACAGTGCCAGTTTGTTAGTTATGGATGATAATAACTCTTTCCATTAGAGAGTGATACGAATGGCCGTGTGGGTGGAAGAAATCATAAATAAGTCTATATACTCCACTTAATCATCATCTCATTATGAACGATTATGTTTTTCCATTATATAAATCCTTATTGGACTAGGTCATAATATACATGATTGCCTTTTGACACATAATAATCGAATACAAAATTAATGAAGTAGAAAAAACACATAATAATAATGAATCACACATGAATGATTGATAGAACAATGATTGTAGAAAATAATGAGAGTAATAAACAGTAGCCTGATATGATATCGTTTTGACGTACATTAATTAGTAATGTTGATTGGGATATATACACATGAGAGTGGTAATCAAGGGTGAATATTTACCCTTGAGAAAGACGTCCATTGATTATCGTTTAATTTCTCAATTGAAGACTCTGTATTCGTCTAATCCACGAATTATTGTTTCATTAAAATAATTTCCGACAATTTTTCGGAAAAAACATATCAATCCAATGTAGAAGCCGATTTACCCGGCAGATGATGGAACGGACCTCGTTTCGATTCTTACCACCTCGTGTTTTTCATTAGCTCTTCTATTTAGCGTATAGGCTAATGCCGGGATGGCTCCTACAATATATGCTATGACCACCTCCTTCTCACTATTCTCCCCAGAAACTTCATATCATCCCATTCCATCCCATTATCTCATTAATTATTCATCTGATGTCAATCTGTGATAGTTAACATTACACAACGTCGTTGAATCTGATGAAAATCAATTTTAAGAAGGTAGAAGATATATTGCATCAGAAAACTGCATGAGTTGTGGCTCAAAGTGGTCTACATACCTTGTTTTGTATTAATGTTCTGAAAATATAAGAAGGCCGGGCTTTCGTATCCATGGTTACAAGCGTTTGTTCTGGTTGTTTATTTCATTTGCATTGCAACCTTTTCTCATTACTGTCTAGATCTTCGAAAATAGCAGACGTGGGTTTCGAAATGTCTTGAAAAAAATATTATTTGAACTGAAAACTCAATTATTGTCTTTCGAAAGAATCATCTGATGTATTTGATTGAAATGTTTCATTGTAATTTCTCATTGTTCGGAATGACCTCAAATCTCTTTTTGTCTGATCAGCATTTTTTTATACTTATTTCTGCTCCTTTTGTTTCTCCTCAATTTTCGTATTGAAATCATTTACATAATATGCAGCCGAATCAATTGTGTGATTTCACAATATAATATCAAATTATATTAATAGAATGAGCAAAATATGAGATGTTTTGATGGCATGAGTTACATGGAAGTTAGCTCCAGATATCAGATCTAGGCCTATATTGCTTTCAATCTGATATTCACCATTCAAAATTAATACTTTTCTCTCAATAATCTACTTCATTGATTCACTTTTGCTGTTGAACGATCAATTTTGCTCCTAATTTTCTCTTAATTTCTGTTGAATGAAAATAATCATGGCAATGATTATTAGTAGGTTAGATGAATCTTTGTGGCTCACAGCGATCTACATACCTTGGTTCTCATAGATGTTCTGAAACTACAAGAAGGCTGTGCTTTTTTCATCTCCATGGTTACACGCGTTTGTTTTGCTTGTTTATTTCACTTTCATATCAAACTCTTCTCATTACTGTTTAGGACAGCGAGAAAAGCAGAAGTTGCAATCTTGATATCTTCGAATGTATAATTTAAAGTGGTAATTAAATGATTTTTTATCGAGACAATCATCTTGAAAAAGTATTAGATTGATGTTTCATTCTCATTTATCTTTGAGTGAAATACCTTCAGATTTGAAATCTCATCTTGTCTGATCAGCATTCTCTTTTGTACATCATTATGTAGGTTTTATATGTTTCTCTTCCATTTTCATATTGGAATTATTGATCCAATGTGTAGTATCGCAATGATATATCATGAATTCTATGATTCCAATATGCACTATTGGATGATACTCTTCGTATGACGTGAGATACATCAAGGTTAGCTTATAGGATTAGATTTATAATGCTTCTAATCTGATATTTATCATTCGAATTTGATACCTTTCTCTCTTTAATTCACTGAATTGATTTAATTTTCCTGAAATTATCGCTCTTGTTCAAGTTTCTTGTTGAATATACAAAACCATAGCAACAATTATTGGGAAATCGACTGAAATCTTAGTTGTGACTCACAGCAGTCTACATACCTTGGTTTTTATGAATGTTCTAAAAATTCGAAGAGGCCGTGCTTTCGTATCCATGGTTACTGCGTTGTTTGGCTTGTTTATATCATTTACATGGCAAACTCTTCTAAATTCTCATTACTGTCTAGTACGGCGAAAAGAGCAGACGTTGATATTGTAATGTCGTCAAAAAAAATAATAATACTAGTATAATTCAACATTTTATCCGATTTAATTGAAACAATTGATTTTCTCTCCTATCAACGTTGTACAACAATGTTTTACGGAGCCATTTCGAATTTCAAGACCAAACTATATTATTTCGTACCATTGTTGTTATTTATCATACTATTGTCTTTTCTTTACTCTGCTTCCATTTATGGTCTCTTCATCATCTTGTTGGTACTTCTCATTCAGTATATCTCCTTGAATGTTCATTCGACATTCCTTCGCATATTTCACTGTGTTTCCTTGATCATTATCTTAGAACTCATCTTGTATTTAGAACATCTGTTTGCGTCATCAATAATTTCTATCATACTTTTTCTTCACCCAAATAACTGGATGTTGGTTGTCGTTGAACAAACAGTAATAAACTATTCGAATTTTCTAATCTTTCTCATCTTGATCTCACAATTGAATATACTATTATATTGGAATGATTGTCGAACAAAATAACATAATGCAATGCAATATTGATTCAAAACTAAAGCACTCATTTGAATCTATTTTCAAAAATGGCACTTCCAATTAGGCTCAATGGCATTATGCTATTATACTTTTTGTGGATGTTTTTGATTGAATTACAGTGAATAATCGGCTGGAAGTTAACATAATAACATAATTACATCATAACATAATAAGATATCAAATACGACACCGATACATGGATGGTGAATATTCGATAGTTGATATAAACGTAAATTCGAACAACAATGCACCCATTAATGCCGTTATCAAGATCGAAATCTTGGCGTTATATTTCATATTTTGCTGTGAACTTTCAATGCAGCCCATAGTATTCCACACACCTTGGTTGTATTATTATTCTGAAAATACAAGAAGGCCTTGGCAATCACCATGGTAACGTTCGTTATTTGTTTATTTCAATTTCTTCACTTCTTTCTCCATATTGCTTTCTGACGTCGAGAAAAGAGGATATATAATGCTCAACATAATTGATATAGAACAAATTGAGGATATCAGACCAAAGACCTTAATATCTAACTTCGTTAGAAGACGTAAAACTGATCTTGTTTACCATGTAACGCCTGGCGACATTGCTCACTAGTGCTACCTGTCTCCGTGGAGTGAATTAGAAGAGAGATATCTGCTTCACCACCAATATGTTCAATGCGTATAACACCGAGCTGACGTGACTATCTTGTTGTGAATCATTCATAGAAATATTCCTAATAAATTAAAAATAGTATGGATATGTACGAATGAACGGATATTACAATTGGTCAAGCCTACTCACATTCCCGTTTCTCCCCGAATCTGAAGAATTACCTCACTTTTGCCTTGATTACATAATTAAAACACTCGGCGAAATAACAGATAGCGTTGTCTCGACCACTCATGATGGAACTATAGGCCCAGGCATATTGATGAATCATGAAATATACTGGTTCTGAAAGAAACATTAGTTGGATAATTATGTGGATCCAAGAAGGTGTGAGAAAAAATCATTCTGGTAATCATTCGAACTGGCCCGCCTAGAGAATAATTCACTCCACTACGATACGTGCGCTAGCATCACCCTGTCGCCGCTTAGAAGGCTTAGTTTTAGGTCTTCTAACAAAGTTAGATACTAAGGACTTTGATCAGACTTTGTCGATTATGTTGTTCTTTATATAGATCCAGTTCTACTACCGTGGGATTGTTGTAATAACTGATTTCATCTTGAAACAACGTTTGAACTTCAAATAACTATCTTCTCTAAATATCAAGTCATTTTTATTGATGTTTCCCATTGCGATTCATCAATTTTTTAGAATCAACTATGTCTTGGAAATCTCTTCCAGTATCAGTGTTTTTTGCCTTGCCGTATCTTGACTGCTCATCTTTTGCTTTTATCATTATTGAATTTATATTCTGAAGAAATGATTCACATTTATTATGTGTGACTGAAAACACATCATAACGTGATGAGACGATTATTCCATTTGAACCAAATTTTCAGAACAACAATTCAGATTAGGATCCAGATCATAATGCTGTCAACAATGGCGCTCTACAGTTGTATTTGAAATCACTTTGATATGGCGATATGTCAAAATACAAAATACGGTATTGTTGGATTTTTTTTGTTTTCATCCCAAGCATTGAGTAGGCAGTTCGATCAGCTGAGATGTATCTTTGAGAAATAATGTTCACGGTAACTACTCCCCATTTCAGGTGACAGTTTTATCGCATATGGAGAGATGAAGTAAACAACAAGATCGGAGAAACTGAATCCATGATTAGGAATTAGGAATATGAATTAGGAATTGAATAAACTTATGCGCTTCAATCACGGCTTTGTTCTTGGCCTATACAGAAGTTTAAATTCAATGGAATGAATTCCTTATTTCACATTTTAATTTTTGTTTTGAGCTCATACCACTTCTCAGTTGTTGGCGGTGTTATGAAAGAACCCATGCACAACGATCTCACCGCTGTTGACTTGCTTTTTACTGTTATTGTTCAAGCCGAATTCCATCCAGAAATTTAGAATTACTATAAACACAGATCTAAGAGTTCACTCCTTATGAATTGTAACATTCAAGAGAGAAACGAATATAAATATGAAAATGTATGAATATGAATAAAATAATGAGAAACGATTATGAAAATTCGAATTTGTTTCTCAAGTAGGGGCCTACCACTGAATTTTTTTAATCGGCGCAAAATGACCTGAATGTCAATGCGCCGTGGGACCAAAATATTTATGAATGAATGAATGAATGAATCGAACATCGTTATTCATTCATTTATTTATTGAATTACTTTGCAGTTAATACAATTATTGGTGGCAAAGATCTTGAAACCAGGTTACATTAGAAAACATTATTTTGAAAGAGAACACTACAAAACATATAGATTATTATCAGGTTAGAAACAATTTACAAAAAACAACCTTTACAACCTTGTCGTGGCGTGGGGGCTTGCGTGACTCCGTGATCTCCAGAGGCCCAGAGCTGTTGCCTGGAACCATTCTATTGTCACCCATAAGGTTTATCCATGTTGACAAGGTCTGGAGTGAGGGTCCAGACCAAAATAGGACCATCTCGGTCGAGTGGAAGCCTTTTGGTGACCGTAGCCAATCTGTACCTTCCGATTGTACTTCATTTCATTTTCTTATCACTGTTCATCTATCGCTATACATCTAACGCTTTCTTTTCTTTTATTCCATATTATCAATATTTTCATTTCATCCCATATTTTATTCCATATTATATATTTTTTCCATCACTCTTTCTTTCCCGCTTCTTCCATATGCTTGAAACATCCTCAACCTGTTTAAAATCATGGCAAAGCACACGGATATGAACATATAGGCTCAAAATAACCTCGCTTTCGACCCGTCTTGGATCAAACGTACTTCATTGCTGGAAAATGTACAAAGATTCAAAGAGAAGAAGCTTTGAAACCTTCGAAATTTTGGATATGCATTATGACCTGCTTCATATAAGGCAAATGACGAGCTATTACTGAATGTAAACATTTTCGATTTTATTAATTGGATCAATATCATAAATTTAACTGTAGAAAATGTTATATATATATATATTCAAACATTCAAGTTCAATAACACAAACGATGATTTTTGTATGATTAGAAAAAATAACGCCATTATTATGTGAAATTTGCATTCATCATCTCATCTGAGACGTGAAAAAGTATTTTAGACCTACACAGTATTCTCATCATAATATATTTCGTTTGTTTTCTGCCGACTATTGTTTGCTTAACGACCCCACCAACAGCTAGACTATACGGAGTCCAGAAAAAGATAGGAACACAACTTGAGGGTCACAATAATGGGAGTGACCACTGGAATCCTGCATGGTCAATATCACGTATGCTCGACAAAGCAAAAATATAAAATCAAAAACTTATAACGCGATATCGAATATGATATGTATACCTTCGAATGTTAGTTCATTATTCACCTGGAATAAATAGATGGGGTGGAATATTCACAGATATTCAGTGGTAAAAATGCTCAAATATAATTTTTTATGTATCTCCTGAATAAACTTAGTGCCTGATAATTGATGAATTTAATTCCTTCAAATAAATGTATTTCAAACTTGGTATGAATATTTTCGCTGTTGGTCAATGACGAAATATATATTTTGACGTACCCCCATTCCAATCTACAACTAGCAATTGAATGAGCCTTCGTTTTGTTAGCCTCTTCCTGGTATACATTGAACAGCTAGTAGTTAGATATTACATAATAATGATAATAATACGAATATATTCGTATTTCATATAAATTGTGATGACAAATACATTCTCGTACGTTCGAATATAACAGTACGAGTATTGAAATACGTCAAGTTATAAATATGAATAAATTCCATTTCAACTATTTCTTATTCAACTATTTCAGTTGAATAAGAAATAGTTGAAATAGAAAAAATTATAGGGCATTATTCATAATCTATAGATAACGCTTGGAATGAACATCTATTAGAGCCCACATGCAACTTTCATACATACAAATTGATTAAACTATTTCGGATGAATTCTTTTGAATTTAGCTTGAACATTGTTTGTTCAAATATCCAAAATAAGACAATCTGCGGTAATCTGCAAATATAAATTTTTAAAACGATGAATACAAAGGCATCTCCAAATAATTCCATTGTTATGATGATGAAGCATTGATCAGAGAATAATATGATAAAAGAGACAATGTTTTGGATCGACCATTGAGAATATTCAACCCTTCAACGGTTGATCAACTTCCAATATCTCAACAATTGAATAATTCGGAGAAAACGTGATTTTTATCTCAGTTAATTCATCCATTTATTATACACTGCTTTTCAGTTAATACATATATTGATGGGAAAAATCATAATACTAAATGATATTGAATATATTGTTTGTATTAACAGACTGGCATCATTATTAATGGACATAGCTGATATTAAATGTTCTCTTGCTGTATCTTTACTGTATTGAAGGCTTTGAACAATTTCGAATTTAATTTTCCAAATCCTAAAAACACATCATCATTTGGATTATTCGAGTCTCTTTCAGTCCGATTTATGAATGAAAATCTCTCAACATCTTTCCTGAAACTTGGAATTTTGACTTTCTTACTAAGACTATTTCCGAATTTATATCTTGTTTTTTCCTACATTATTTTAGTACCAATTTCTCTCCACCCATCATTACCCTCCCAGGCCCGGTAGTAATTATATAATCCGGATATTTTCTTTGTATTCTCCAACGATGACCACCTTAATTCCTTAACATTTTCCGATGGTCTTTCCAGCTTCCTGATACATTCACCTTTCTTGTTGATGTCTATCTACCATCTTCTAACCCTTCCTGTCACCCTCCTCGCTGCCAATCGTTCAACTCATTCTATGTCCTTAATCTCTCCCACTTTATGTAGGTCCCAAACAGATGATGCATACTCTAATATGGGTCTTATCAATGTCAAATACGCCTTTTCCTTAACTTCTCTTCGTACCCCTCTCAACTGCCTCATTACAAAATTTGAATTAACTATACCTTTTCCTGTGATTATAGCTACATGGTCTCCCCCACCCAAGATCACTATTGAATACAATTCCCAGATATTTGTAGCTACACACAAATGATGTTCTTGGACGAAAAAAAAAATCACAGCCAATCTCTATGCTTGAAATTCTTTAGTAATAGTTTAGTCTTAGTTCCACATGGTGTTCTCACCTAAATTTCACGTGCACCTTCATCTAACACTACTTACCTTTTGGTTCAGCAACTTATCTTGACAGGCGCTAAATGACCTCGCTGTCGATGCGCCTTAAAACCCTAATATTCATTCATTCAAATCAAATCGATTCCATACATGGATGTCTCCACTTTGGATGGAAAATATTGTAGTGGTTATACGGTATTCACGGAATTTCATTTACCATACATCGATGACCTTTCAACTTCTTGATAAGAGTATCGCACACAAAAAATTTCAACTTTTCACAACTGTTTCTCCATTTTCGTTCAGAATAAATTCATCGTGAATATAAATAAATATTTGACACGATTTATCTATGAAGTAAAAGCACTCAATCGTCGAATCTAAGACAAGGAAGAGAATACAATGTCAATATCATTATCTTTCGCCAAATACAAGTGTGTATGTGTTTGAAACAAAGATTCACCTAAAAGTCAAGGGCAGTAAGATGATAAAATTATTACGGATGTTCTTTTTGATACGCCTTTGAGCCTACTTCAAGATGCAGGTGGTGTTCCAATATCACTTGTTGACCTTAGGTCAGGTGGTTTTATATTCTCTCTGAGAGTCCAGTCTTTTTATGTGTTCTCATATTATAAGATTATGGATGTGAAACTAGTTTTGATGAAGTTATATTGTATGATTAGGTTATACACACCGGATAATCTGTGAGGTGGATTTATATATATATATATATATATATATATATATATATATATATATATATATATATATATATATATATATATATATATATATAAATATGTATATATATATATATATATATATATATATATAAATATGTATATATATATATATATATATATATATATATATATATATATATATATATATATAATATGTATATATATATATATATATATATATATATATATAAATATGTATATATATATATATATATATATATATATATATATATATATATATATATATATATATATATATAAATATGTATATATATATATATATATATATTTATATATATATATATATATATATATATATATACATATATATATATCGCACGGAACTGAATTTATTACTTCTTGCTTAGTACAGTAAAAATTTTACTACCATACTTAGAATAACTGTGAATATTTCCATCCATCCAATCATATATGTATATGAATATATATATATATATATATATATATTTATATATATATATATATATATATATATATATATATATATATATAAACATATATATTTGAATATATATATATATATATATATATATATATATATATATATATATATATATATATATATATATATATATTTAAATATATATGTTTATATATATATATATATATATATATATATATATATATATATATATATATATATATATATATATATGAGATTGAATGGATGAGAGTATATTCACAGTTATTCTAAGTATGATGGTAAAATTTTCGCCGTACTAGGCAAAAAGTCATAAATTCAGTTTCGTGGGCGAAACATTCCAAGCATTGAATAGCTGGGGTGAAATACTTTCCATGATGTGTGATTGATACTTCAGCCTAATATGAAAATGCATGTCATTTCAAATCATCAAATGCGTAATTGTTTGTGTATAACTCATTTTCGTATGCGATATTGAGAACTATTATATACATTATATATCTCGATTCATGAATACATTCTCGGGCATATTCTAAAGTAGTTCTCATAGTAAACAAGAAGAAAACTGTGTTATATATATATATATATATATCATTATATTCCTAATTATACTTAAATATTCTTGTCGATTTTTCTGTTTCATCATTTAATCCGATCAACCATATTAAGGATATGATCATATAAGGGAATTTTTGCCATATTTTGAAAACCTCTTTTTTGACTCTTTTTTCATCAATCTTTGACTTTCACCATCGTATTGTGAATATACCCAGTTCCGATTACATCATCCACTTATATACAGAATTTACAATTCTCATAGTGATATTCTCACAAATAAATACATGGCATTGGTTATAATATTGGTATCCTCTATCGGATTTTGTTGGATATAAGTTAATGTTTTCTGTTTTCTCGTGAAATCTATCTATATTACATAAAATGAGATAAAAAATTTAAAAAAACGATTTTGATGCAACAGTGAACTACCTCATTCCATTGTGCTCCATTATTTCTAATCACCACCAACTTAACAACTGAGTACAGTTGCTTGAGTAACATCAACGTTACATTATTCCTGTCCATTCGGAGATCTCATTTCTAAATTTGTTCGTAAAATACACATTTTAAAACGATAAAAATTAAAGTAGTGTAATTTTTTAGATCCTGAGTAGTTTCTAAGAACCATTATTATTCATCACCATATTATGCTAGTATATAAGTGAAATATTCCATGTATACAACTAACAGTTATTATAGGTCTACTGACAAGCGTACAAGATAGAGCCAAAATTACAGTGAACATGGCAATGTTTTGGGTAAGTTCAAGATATATATATATATATATATATATATATATATATATATATATATATATATATATATATATATATATCTCATAATTGTATCATTATATTCAATTCACAATCTATTTATCTATCCAGTCACATTTTCAGTCAAATATTGAATGATTCTATCGTTGAAACTACAATGTGTTTGGCTGAAGATGATATCTACCAAAACAATGGAATAACTTCCAAACATCAGGTCCAATATAACTCAAATTTGATTTATCGTGTTGTGTATGACGTCCCATTATATTACATTAGACCAGAGTGATTTCCATTGAAAACACTGCATAATTTGGTGAATTGAATCATGATTGAATTTGATTGGTTTAATTCAATTTGTCTGGTTATTTCAATGGAAAAAAAACATTTCTGAGAAAATATATGCTCTAGAGATATCAAGTTTGGGATTTCCATATGTTTCAATGATTCAGCTCATATCTGATACTCCCGATATATGCGTCACTCTTGTGGGCCAACAATAATATGTTTCACGGAAATAACCATTCCTTCTTACAACTATTTCGTTGAACTTACTGGATAGATCAACATGACTTGAGATATTTAAAAAATGAAAACTTCAAACATATTTTTCCCAGTGCAATTATCACATCTTTCATGAAGCACAAAAACGTGATGTTAAAATTGAGTTGATTAGTTTCAAAGGAGAACTATATTGAATTGAACATTATGTCATCAACATTTAAAATACGAATTGAATGTTGGACCTATTTTTTTTCATATCACCAAATTGTTACCACGAAATAAGAACGCCGTCAATTACTTTCTTGAGAAGAATAAATGTGACGATTATTATATTCGTGGACCTGTCTCATGTATTTTCCTGAAGGGGGCTTACGATAAGGAACACAACTACATTGTTCAAAAGCGTTGATCTAAAAACTTGAAAAAATACTCCCTATATTTATCGTAGTTTTCCGAGATATTAATTGGTGGAGAAGTTTTTCTCCGTGAATGAAAGTATGGATGGATGCTAGTTGGATGGATGTTCGATATCAAAAAAACAGAAAAATCCATCATAATGTGTGGGCCCTATACATTTCAATATTATTTCTATGAAATTTATTTATTCTCTATTGACTGTCTGATTATAAAAACTTCAATTTATCAAGAAGGGGGTGCTGGTGTGCCGTTAGCACCCGATTCGACCTTGATCGTTTTTCCGTTCACCCGAACGGCACTAACGATTCTTTTAGTGGCACAAACCGGCACTAACGAAGCACAAACGATTGGTGAAAAAAAATATTGAACTTTTCACAAATGGGGAGCCAAGGGCATGCACCCTCTATATTACTCACATTTAATTTCTTATTGATATTCCAATTATAATCTTGTGAATCCTTCTTTGGGCAAAAATGAAATGATTTAATAATTAAGAATGGTCACGAATAATCAATAATTAGTTTCTCGAAACAGTAATATTGGACTCATATTTACCTTGTATATTTTCTCCTTTACTGCAGGTGACTTTTATTTTGGCTGTTATTGCGTCAAACGCTTTTTCGGAAGAACACATCGACGACAAGATGGGTGGCGAGAGGATCAGGAAACATCTTTTTGGTAATCCTCTTGCTTGACTACATATATCACAATCACACATAAATTAGCACTAATGTGTTGTGAAAGTGCTTAAATCTCTATTTACATTCAAAGCTCACATTTTATATTTCAAACATTCATTCATAATGTATTATATAATGCATATTTATCGATCTACATCATGAAGAAAATCAAGTTGAAGAAGAACACTTCTCATAATGAAATAGAGTCCAATTGCAAGATTGGATTTTCAGTCCTCTATACTATATTTCACAAGGTTGACAAGGAATACCTGGATAAAAAAAACGATATGCTCAATTGGAGCATTATTCGCCACACAATTGACGAATAATGTCATGCATAATTTTCAACAATGTGTCACTCTCGTTACCAAGTGGCTGCCACTCAATATCTGAATATTGTTCGCATTCTCAGATGATGCCATTCATCTCTAGAACTTGATAGACCTATATCCAGTGAATTCACTTACCAAATCGTACTTATTCTCTTTTTTTCTCCAATTGATGATCAGTTTTCAATCAAATCAAGACTTCAAACAGTTTGTATTCATTTAACTGCATTTTGTACAATTGTTTTTCTCAGATTTTCAAACTCAGAAAAACCCGTTATCTCTATAGGAAAAAATAGTGAGCTTTATCGAAAAAAAGTTTTTGTCAACCCTGTTATTTCATTGTGGGTCTATAGAATTTGTTTGATTGAATGTTTTTGACGTCTCATTTTTGTCCAGGCTCCCACTACAACGGTTTCAACCCAGGACAATACGACACCGGCCACTTTCACCCATCGTATTACAACTCCGGCTTACTGGGTTACAACCCGTACCAACCCCACTATCTCGGCCACCAGAATAATCCTTTCTACTCCGCTTATCCCAGTTACCAGAACTACAACTACCAGGGATACCAGGGATCATTCCCTTATCAGATAAACGGAATATTATCAGGGAGGTATCCTGGTAGCTATCAGGATCCTAGATATTACCAAGGATTGCAGAGTAATAAATATCTGGGAGTATTTCCTTACAACAGGGCTAGCAGCCCCAATGGAGATTATTACAATGGAGAGGCAAGGATTGATGGGAAGACAGTGGCAGAAACAAAGACAATTGAAAGAAAAGTGGAAGGGTTTTAAAATTTGAGAAATGATCATATTTCTGTATTAATAAACTATTAAATTGATATTTTAAGTGAATCTATCATCATCTTGAGATCTGAATTTGCTATACTTTTCCAAGCTAATTGGTTTTATTATGATAATATAAGATCCAACTTGAATATATATCAAACTGATTATAAATTGATCATATTTAATTCCATAGTCTTAATTGGGGAACAGTGATTTTGTATCAAGTTTCGATGTTATTGAAAAAAATAATAATTGAGCTCCAAAATATCGTGCATAGAGTAGGTTTTCTCACCTCTGCAAATTAGAATATTTTTCAGATAAAATAGCTCTCTCATTTCCATGTAATAAATGTTCCATTTGTAGAATCTGCACAATTTATATCTACTAATTGAATTATTTTTTATTTTTTGGTGCTTTTCATTATAATGCACACATTGAGATAATTGACTGTTGACTTGGTGACTCATAACTTTCCTTGTTTTCAATAATGATGGACTTTCGTCAACTTTTTCATAATGTCTTGTTAATTGTTTCAACCTTTGGAAATCATGTAAACAAACGATTCATAGCATTTATCATTCGTGTTATTTTCTCTGTGAGACAGGTCCATAGACTCCTGATGATGTAGAGCGCAACAGAATTATAAAAATTAACAATTTATATATACATTCATAGCTTATTTATATAATATCAAATAACTGTAATTTATGCTAAATTATATCGCAGAATAAATGTTGATATCAAACTTGAGAATTGTATGTTCTTGAGGGTATTTATCCGTGAATGAATCTCTTCTTTCCTACAGAGCACTCAAATATTGGTATAAGTATGAATTTTATGTTCTTGAATAATAAACAGTCTGTAAGTATAATGTCTTCTTTTCTGCAGAGCTTTTTATAACATAATTCAAAATTATTCTTCAAAACTGAGGCGAACGTCTGTCTATTGACGACCAGGAGTTTCTATGCGAATAAATGTCATCCAAAGTCAAATGTCATCTTCTCTAAAGAATGTTAAGACTCGATAGCATGCTCAATGGTATTTTTATGATGTTGTATTTAGTTTGTTAGATCTTGATTGCACAATATTAACAGAAGTGACTCTTGATTCAAAAGAACGGTGCACAAGGATAGTTTACACAGCTCTCTCTATTACATCTGTTTAACAAAGACGTATTCGCTATTTTAATATTGTCACTATATCAATTGAGTTAAATTGATTCTAGTTTCATTTTCTCCACAAAAACTTAGTATTAGTAATTTATATTCAGTTTTTTGTACTGTTTGTCTTTTCTTGAATATCAAGTGGTATTATTATATTCCGTCTCTGCTACGAGCTACAATATTTATTAATGTTTTTCTTTTGTCAGCCCGCACTCAAGAACTTGTGTTCTTAGGCGGGCTTCTGTCAATTTCATAATCCTTACTCATATCATCAATTATAGCTATCAAACTGTGCAGAATAAAATGAAATGAAAATGAAAAAGGAAATTATTATAATTGATTGATTGGTCATTTTTCATATAAGAGTGAGTGCCTGAAAGAAGTGTATTTATTTTGGTTCACTGTTACTTATTTGTTGGGATGGACTTATTTTTCATTGTACTGATTAACAAGATCTATTGGCGTCTATGAACGATGAATGAGATGAGAGAAAGATGAGATGAAGTTTTGTCATCATGTGTTTTGAATAATGGGAAGTCCCAGTATGATACAAAATGACAAAGGGAAACCACGGGAAACTTTTTTAACGATTGTCTACCCTGGATTTCTGGGTAGTGATTCAGTGTACTATAGACACTGGTTTACCTATTTCCGTGTTTGGAAGAGTCCCATTTTTACTCCGATATGAGAGAAAAAATGTTGATTTTTGTGTTGTCATATGGTGTGATGGAAATGTTTTTTTTCATAGTGGCTTGCGGCTTAAATTAATTGAATCAGGTAAAAGATCTGTTTCATTTATATAATTTTCCATATAATTTTTTTCCCTTCATAGAATATAAGTATTTGAGTCATCATCAGGAAGAGCACTTCTGAAAATATATTATTTTAGTTACTCATGTATAGCTCTTCAAATAAGCTCATGATCAGTTATTCCAAAAAAAAATATGTCAAGCAGTTACGGTACAGCCGAATTATTTCTATAGTTCACAAATATCTTACAATATTCCAATTTCTTTGATAAAATTCGAGTAACATTTTTTACTTTGCATTATCGGCATCGACCTGAAATATTTTTCAAAATATCGTATATTTGATAATAAAATTCACACATCGCCTAAACTTAAATGATTCATTTGTAAAATGTCCACCCGACTGCTAAACCGACTCCGTGTGCAAATAGCTAAAGCAAGTTTACTATCTCAACTGGTTCCAACTATAGCATTAACATGCATGAATATATTATAATGACTCCCACGAATCAAATATAATTCTATGAAAATCGCAATTGGAGGTCAGCAGGTATTAAACATAATTTCTATAATGTAACCTGTTATCGGTGTTTAGACGCTATGAATAGTATATTCTTGGAATAAAGTCTCGATTTGTTGAACATATTATGCCTAATGTGAAGTATAGATTACATTCAGAATTTGTATTGCAGTGAGTGAGAATTTTTCTCTGTAGAACAAAAAAAAAATAAAGTTGAGAGAAAAAAATCATTAATTTTTGATAGCTGATGATCTTGACGATGTATGACCAAGGTCCGAAGTTTACTATAAATTTGGAACAAAAATTTCTGAAAAGAAAAATGAGTTCAATGAAATTAGGAACACAATTGGTAATGATTGAAGTGATGATGATGATTGGGAAAAATATTGAGAGGCTACTTTACATCTCACAACTCATGTGTAAAACCTCCAGGGAACGGTCAAAGCATGACAAAAAGCGTCAATACAGGTATTTAGCTCCCAACACATGGTGAGTAAACGGTAAGACCAATCAGTCCAATTATTTTTGCAATGGAACTAAAATGAGTATTTATGTGCCTCTACGTTCACTAAAAATCATAATTTTCTATTAAATCACTCTACAAAAATCGTAAAAACATTGAAAAACAGGTAGAAACATGTTGATTGTTGACAATTATTTTGAAAGGGTTGAAAACATACCACGAACTATTATTTGAAAAAAGCACGTATTGAATACTAGTGATCATCTAACCGAAACTAAGTTAATACAATGATTGGTTTTCCGTTTCCAACTTGGGCCCCGAACGTCTGCAATCAAGCCGGTAGGCAAGATGTAAAGAGGCCTCTTAAGAATTAGGCGTGAAGTTTACCAGGATTTCACCTTTTGTATTTTTAATCATGCAGTATGTTATACTGAAACACGATTTTGTTCGAGTTATTCAGTATTCACGAAGCTTTAAGCGATGCCACACATTGTAAGCGAACAACACACGTATATAAACAAGTAACAATGTTTCCCCATCTTTGTTATCCAGTCACAAGTTTGTTATTATTTGTTTGTTTGACCCCAATGGTATTTCTCTATAATCAGATGAACATGATTTTTCCTCATTTTAAGTATCCACTTTGGATCATATTATTCGAGCATTCCACATAAAGTGACAATTAACGATTTCATTCATTCATTCATTGGATAATTAGTGACAGTCATGAGTGACAATGAATGAATGACACCATAGTAGGTATCTCTGAGGGTCCATGTCTTTGGAGCCACCGTAGGAGTCGTCATTGTAGGAGTCGGCCAGCCAGTAACTAAATTAATGAACATTTGTCATTGTGTTTATTGTTGTATCTTCTCTTTGAATGTGAATAATGACCACTTGATGGAATTCGTTCTGCTTTTCATAGACATACAAATACCGCAATCTAACCTATTGCCAGGTCACAGTTGTAATTGCGATTGAAATTGCCGTTGGTTTGACTGCCACCTTCATCGAACGCATTAAAGTTGACACTAGTACTCAGCTTATATAACATCACATTGTTTCATGCGGAAAAACAATGAGAGAAAGAGAGAGAGAGAGAAAACTATAGTTTGATGAAGAAAATTGATTTGAAACACGCAGATCGGCTGAAAGATTCACTCATAAAACCGTTTATTGTGAATAAACCACTATATACACGATAACAATGGAGCTTCGTATTCCAGATTCAACATTAAACGTTGTATATTTTCGTATAATCTGAAACATACATGGATAAAATATGAACGAAAGTCATGAAAAACTATGTATTTTAGATTCGCTTCCCGGTTATTTCATGAAAAAAAATATTCAAATTTCTCCCAACAACTCACTTATTTGTTGAATACTACCCATTTTTTCAGAATTTGATCATAAATTCATCATAGAAGTAATTTCAAAAAAGACTGAAATAGATCCCGCTGTTGTTGCCCGAAAAATATATCGTCTTTAAAAAATAATCTTCATCGTATATTTGACTTAATTTCAAATAAATATTCAAATTTTGAACAAATTCGGTCGGAACAGTTCTCACTTTATTTTCTAAAACGTGATGGAAAAAAATCAATATTCATGATTGAATGAGGATTCTTCTGATTTACAGATGCGATGAACAATGGAAACCTGTCGACGTAAATATAGGATGACAGCAAGTTTGGTTGTCTTGTTATCCACATTTTATTACGTCATCACAGGGCAAAGGTCAGAACCCATCAACTTGATATAAAAGAATGGTTGGAGAACTTTCTATTATTATATCCTTTTATCGGAAGTTCGGGAGAACATATAACGTTCAACTGTTATTCTTATTACGAGTCGGATAACCGACAGGCATAGGTGAGCGGGTCGACTTTGCTATCTATCACATCAAATTAAATTCAAGTTATTTACAGTTGAAATAGAAAGCTGAAGGTAACAATAAGCCTGGATGATTTAATTGTACGTATAAACTGAACGGTACAACTGATGGTCTTTGAAAAGAGGCTTACACCGCTCTACGAAGTACCCGTATGTTGATCTTTGTATGATTAACATAATGTCAGACCCAAATGATGAATCAAGATCTTCAATATAGTTACATTTAGAACTAATTGTGGGATGAGATAGAATTATTACTAATGATTTTCAGTGAATTTCACGAACCATATTGAACTTGATTGTTGAATATAATTAGCAATATATCTTAATTAAATCTGAAATAGCGACCCGTGAATATATACGGAGACAAACATGCATTTCAATCAATTCTGTGAATGATTTTCAATTTTTGTATTTTTTATTAACAACAACTTTTTCTAACAAAGTTAGGTAGGTATACCAATAAGAGCACGACATGTCGACTTGATTTTTCCAGTCTCAAGTCCTCTTTTTCTCACGTCTCTGCCTGATTCTGCTCTTCCTCCTCCTCCATCTCAACTCTTCTCACAACCTCCCTCCATTTCTTTCTATTCTCCCACCATTTACCGCTCTCAACTTCGTTCCGTACCTCTCCTCTCTCTTCAACAGCTCTTCTCACTCCCATCTTGCATCACTCTCTCGGGATTTCAATAATGTAATAATTTAATCGTCATGAATAAAAAAATTTCTCAGAATATTGTCGTCTTGAAATATTTCTTGATTCTGTGTCCTAGTGATCTGATGTTCTGAGATTGGATGGATAGGTAGCAATTTTAGACATATTAGCATTCATTTGGCTTGTTGATGATTATTTTATGTTCGATAAATATCGTTGTAAATTCCCATAATCCTAGGAAATCAAAAGTTGAAATAATTGACGCTCCATACTTTTTGACATTTGATACTTATTCTTGATGTCGATCTCTTGGGGTAGACATCAGGAATATTTTAAACCTAACCATATTTCAACATATATTCATTATGGTTTGTCGTTCCTCCACTCTTATTTGAGTGCGAGTTTGAACTGAGAACAAGTAGTAAAACGTTCTCATCCTAGTCCCATGGGTGTGACCCTTTACAGCACACACATGTTCGGTTTTAACAAATTAGTGTATAACGTCTTTAGACACTTTAGACATAGTTTAGTCTTAGTTTAATATATATTGAGGTTCTCTCATCTAAATTTCACTTCCACATTTATATCATCTAAATTTCACTTCCACATTTATATCACACTTTTCACCTTTTGTTGCAACTTATTTTGACAGGCGCTAAATGACCTCGCTGTCGATGCGCCTCAAAACCCTGATATTCATTCATTCATTCATTCATTCATTCATTCATCCAATTGACGCTCCATCTCTTTCTCGAGAGAAGATTATTCTAAATTGGTATATCATAGATTCAGGAATTTACTTGGAGAAATGGTGTCTCAGCTCGTTAAATGATTGTGAAAATAATGCTGTGATGTATGAGTGGCGCTCATTTTCAATCACTCTTCATTTGAAAACTAGATTGGCTTTTGGCTGAATTGATTTGAATGCTTTTATTAAATGTATACAATAGTTGTTGCGTTCCGGTAAATCATCTGATGCATCGGACCATTCTCCAGCACTATTCATAATATTGTATATTGAGTGAAATTTCAGCATTCCTCAAATCCTCATCCTCAAAACTTCATTCCTCAATTGTTCCTCAAGGAACAGCTCATTCCTCAATTTTTTTTTCAAAAACCTACTTATGGAGTCGACTAGACTCGATCTTGTTACTGACGAGTGCATTGTTAACTCTGCATCAAGCTCACAGATGATCTCCCTCATTGAACTGGTAGATACTGAAGAGATAAGATGTTCGACTAATTAATCATGTAAGTGGTGAAGAATCAAATTCACTCCACTTACACAACATTTTGACTCATTATGTGCTCTAGACATATAAATAATGAATAAATCATGACGATGCTATTTATTTTCTCGGAAAAAGATTATTATTTTTGTTTCTTTTTACGTGAATGAAAAAATAAAGAAGAGGTGAGATGACATGACCAAGCTGTCGGTGTCACTCCTCCCTCTCAAAAAAATGGGAAATGGTCGACAGAATCACCACGCTGTCGGTGTTGCCCGGAAAAAAAATGATAGAATGGGTCGAAAAAAATTAATGATTCAGATAATTGCATGATTGTTTTTCATTTGCTACAAATTGATATAATATTGATCAATTTATAATATCACAAATGGAATATCGCATTGAACCATCATTTATGAAATGTGGAAAATATGTGAAGAAGTATTATATAAATAACACATTTTCTCTGTCATGATTTTTTTTGCACTTCATTCACCACGATTCTTGTACAATTATTCTCAGTAACAGGAATAATATTTGATATTCTCAAGAGGATTGCTACAAAACGGTCTTGATTGACGACGTAATTGACTGCAAAGTTTGCAGTACGAGTGTGTAGAGCTACTTTTCAGGTTGTTGTCAATAATATGTTCAGTTTATTTAATATTTACAGCTTTGAAAATTAATACATTTAACAACAGTCTCTGAACTGTGATTAAATACTATATATAATGTATATGCATACAGGAATGAACCCTACTATCGTAAACTTTACTCAAGTTAAACGGAAGTCGAAATGAAGTCGAACTGAGGTCACAGCCGTTCCCGTCGACCCATCGTCCTCCTCATGGAAGGGTACATGGACATCCGTTCCGTGATCGAATGAAAAAATGATCGATTCCAATTCGCTTGCACTTCTTTGATTGTATGACAGCTCCGAAGTTAAAGGATGAATAACATATGTAAGAGCTAATTAATTGAATAGATTAGAAATAGAACACGACCAATATAGCGAAAGAATGATATAAATGGGCTTGTATATGTATACACACACATATATATATATACATATGGTGGACCAATTTCCACGGTGAAACCACGTACTTGAGTATTTGCGTCTTCACGTTTTGACGGAATTTCACCCGTCATCCTCAGGAGTGTACAGAGTAATTTATTTTTGATCCTCACTTTCTCGAAAGTTCTTGTTTCGTTGATCATCTTATATATATATATATATATATATATATATATATATATATATATATATATATATATATATATATATATATATATATATATATATATATATATATATATATATATATATATATATATACATATATATAAACATTCCGATCATTTTTTCTCAAGTCTGTGAACCTTGACTCCAAATCATCGGAAATAAAAAGTGACATCAATGAAAAATACATGATGTTTTAGTAATACCTTTCAGCTTCAAATTACTGTTCGACATATTTCACATTACAGACCTGATTTTTTCTGACGACTTATAACACTTTTCAACGTACTGGCAAATAGCATGTGCCATATTTCTTGATGGAAGTATCAGAAGTACAAGCTGACGATTCTCAATGAAGTTTCCAGTTGGAAAATTACTATCCATCCAAGTCTCGTACTGAAATGAGTGGTTTATCATGATATGGTGCATCTATTATGCTACTTGCATTTTCATTTTTCTCTTCTTCATAACGGATCCCTAATATAATCATGTATCGTACCCCGCCTACATCCTATCAGATTTATGTATATACACATAATTTAGAGCCCAACAGTTTGAATATATTGAAAATGTGTAAATAAATCAACTGATACAAAAGTGATCAGATAATTGAAGTGATAACATGAATCTATATATAACTTTCATGAAACAATATCGAAACCGGCACATGTAGCTGAGTGGTTAACGCACTTGCTTCATGTGACCCGGGAGGTAGTGGGTATGTCGGACCCGGTTTGATCTCCGCCACCGTCCATCTTTACAGGGTTTTTTCGTGATTTCCTTCTGTAGTCTAGGCTAATGCCGGGATGTTTCCTGCAATATGGGCCACGACCGCTTCCTTCCCACTGTCCTTCTTAATACCCAAGAATTCTTCATCTCATCACCCCATTATATCATCAATCATTCATTCAACGCCAATAGATCTCAGTTATCATTAAAGTGCGTCGTTGAACCCAATATTAAATCAAATATCAAAATGCATTTTCAGGAGCTTAAGTCGTTTTCATCAATTGATATAATTGATGAAACTTCATCACTGTACTCACTTGGATGGAATATTTCAATTGATACCTTTTCAACCGTGTCAATAAGAATGAATGAAAATGAAAATATTCGAAGAAAATATCAATTCCATCGAGTATACTATTATCAATTGTCACTGGGCTTCTCAATTGAGTGAAACCTTCTGGTAGACTAATTTTGGAGAAATACAAATATTTAATAATGCTCGCATTCATACACACACAACGGCATCATACAGGTCGAATGTAGAACTTGGGACTGGCAAACAAGAGTCGACATGTGCTCTAGCAGTCTAGCAGGTCTAGTTTGTTCAAACTTGACAGTGTCAGAATAAGTAATTTGGAAAAGAAATAGAATGAGAATTATTCACAAATAGCCACACACACACATTTCTATTCACATGTCAAAGATGGAAAAATAATTATTTTTATATATTTTTTTTTTATATTGGGTTTTAACGACGCACTATACTGATGACTACGATCTATTGGCGTCGGTGGATGATGGTATGATGAGATGAAAGGTTATTTCATTAGGTGTTTTGGATGGTGGGAAGGAGACGGTCGTGGCCTGTTGTTACGGAACCATCCCAGTATCAACATGAACGACGGAGGGAAACCACGAAAAAACCCCGTCTGGATGGTCGACCATTGCGGGAATCGAACCCCGGTCTCCCGAATGACGGTTCAGTGTGTTACCACTCGGCCACGCGTCTCGGTATGATTGAATTTCACTGAATGGAAAAGATCAACTTCTCTTGATGAGATATCCAATGAGATATTCTAGGATGCTTTTCTCAAACGATTTGGATTTATCTGAATAACATTTCAGTTCACCGTATTTTTTGTTATTCATTCATCTCTACAAGTAGTTTGAAACACGTTGTGGATTGATGATTTAATATGTACAGTATGAACTAAATACTATATAAAACTTTTTTTTTAACAACATCGAAACTTGATACAAAATTATTGTTCTCCAATTAAGGCTAATACGATATATGAATAAAACTAATTGAACATATTGAATAATGGAACAGAATAACGAAATCAAAATGAAAAAAATAGTGAATCTTCTCTTATTATGCTGACCAGTTTTCAATCGTTCTCTCTAATATTTCTCTGAAGTTTTTCAATTTTATATCTTCTCCATTTCCATAAAATATTATTGCATCCAAATTATTCCACTCCCTTCCGGTTCTGTTCAGTAAGGCAAACTTGCCCATGCCCCTCTACAATTTTACTCTGTACTCTATTGCTATGCGATGGTCTGTAATTGTAATGTTTTTCGTCTTCAACTTTTTTTGAAATAATAATTATTATTATTATCTTTTTTATTGACATATTGAACAAAAACATACATACATCTCACACTGTGACCCACAAAGCCAAATTGAGCTTGTCTGTGGTATAAAACACAATGATTATCAAACAGACGTGAACACATAATACAAGTCAATTCTGGTAGCACATCGTAATTTGAAACTTAAATAGACCTGAAAATGACTGATCCACCATGCTTTTCTTTCCACCCATCTTTTTTTTGCCAAGCTGTATAAAAATTGAAAAGTCTATCAATTTTTTTTCTTTCTTCCAACATTTTCCATCCCAATTCTCTTATCATTTCTGATGGTTTTTCGAATATTCGCTCATCTTCTCCATTTTTGCTACGATCTATTTTCCACTTCCGTACTCTTCCCGTCACTCTCCTTGCTTCTAGCCTCTGTACTTTTTCTATTTCCTAATTTCTCTCATCTTATTGGGGTCCCAAACAGACGCTGCATGCTCGACCATAGATCTTATCAAAGATATATATGCCTTTTACTTCACTTCTTTTGTGACCCCTCTTAATTGTCTCATTACAAAATTTAAACCATTCATCCCTCTCTTAGATACTCTTGCAACTTGATCTTCTTACCCTAATTCAAAGTCAAATAAGATATTTGATAATATCTATATTTGGATGAACATGATATCTGAATACTCATATCTGAATGATTATTAATATGCTCATGCATTTTATGTTTTTTTCTATAGTTGGTTCAAAATCATGAGGAAGAGTAATTAATTCATAACGAGTGAAATTTGTTCTGGCAACGATTGGGATATTTTCACCGATTACATTTCCAATAGAAGCATTATAAGATGAGTAACGAGTACCTAAAATGTTTGTGTTATGCTGGGCTTCCATACCTGCGTTATTCGGATTGCGAATTCGGTTAGCGGTTTTTCAAGCGACCATGATGATAAAACGACCAATCAGTGACGAAACTTACACGATTTCTGATTGTTGAGCTCGCCTCAATTCCACCGCCTTGCGAAAGCGAAACGCAAATCGCGTTCATGGAAGGCCAGCATTAAACTGCAATCGCATAAGCACAGCTATTGGTGCTATGATTTTAATTTTAAAAATTAAATTAATTGATACACGATGATATTCATAATCTTTGACGTGAATTATCATGTTGCCTGTATCATAATTGAGTGCTCAAGTAGAATAACAAGTATTTTCAGTATAATGCGTCAGTTATTAACTTAATCCATTAAGTTATTTCCATCACGCGGCCGACTTCTCACTTTTCACCACTTTCAAAGTTATACACAAATAACTTATCTTACATTGTGTACTATCAAATGATGTGTTATGTCCCATAACAAGACTATTACACAATGAACGTTTGAAATAAGTGTATTTTCTTGAAACACACTCTACACAGGACTTGATACTTGATGATCCCGAGCTTCGAGAATCCAATTAGGTGAGGCCCAACACTGTAATCAGTATTTGTTGATACCTCATTTTTTCAATTGACGTAATGAAAAGTACTTTCAGTATAATGCGTCAGTTATTAACTTAATCCATCAAGTTATTTCCATCACGCGGCCGACTTCTCACTTTTCACCACTTTCAAAGTTATACACAAATAACTTATCTCACATTGGATACTATCAAATGCTGTGTTATGTCCCAGAACAAGACTATTACACAATGAACGTTTGAAATAAGTGTATTTTCTTAGGACACACTCTACACAGGACTTGCTACTTGATGATCCCGAGCTTCGAGAATCCAATTAGGTGAGGCCCAACACTGTAATCAGTATTTGTTAATACCTCATTTTTTCAATTGACGTAATGAAAAGTATTTTATATATTTTAATGAGTTTTTGAATATATTCATGAATGTGATCAATTCACTTTATGATACACATCGGTTGATTATTCATATATTCCATATCATAATTCATAGCTGCATTAGAAAAATCAGAATGCTTCATCGCTATTTCGGATAAGAATGAAATGAATCACGCACTTTCAAGCCAGCCTCTATAGTCTGACAGATGAGAACAAACTTCGACATTTAATCATCCATTAAATTTGAAAATTGATATTTTCAATGAGAATTGTATCAGAATTGAACCTGCCGTGGATGTCACAACAGTTTCATCGATGCTACCAAACACCTTCCGGGATGAAGTTGAATCATAACAATGAGAATGTTCCTCTCAGACTGGAATAAAGTATGATTTGAAGTTGGTTTGCGTTGAAAAAGCAGTGGAATGTAGACTAGATATAAAACCTACTGAACCTTCAAAATGCGAACGATGCAAAAAAAATTGACTTCTATTATTCTGTCATTCTGTACGACGAGATATACAGAATACCCCCTTTATATAAAGGTACTTACCTTTTTATTCAGCAACTTATTTTGACAGGCGCTAAATAACCTTGCTGTCGATGCGAATTAAAACCCTAATATTTATTCAGATTAGAGCTGGTATCATAAAGCTAACCTACCATATAAGCTATTTGACCAAATAGGGATTTATTAGGTGGTCTCAGCACCGAATAGCTATTTGGCCAGTTTATGTGTACGAATAGTCTAACCTGGTGCTCATAATACTGCCAATAAGCTATTCAGACTTCGTTATGTGGCCAAATAGCGCTATTTGGACGCATAACTATTCTTTATAATACAGGCCCTTAGAACCACATATTTTTTCAAGATGATTGATAAATATGCAATAAAGTATCCAAGCCAACTTGCATATCCCTGTCTGGAATCATGTGGCATTTAAAACAACAGTCTAGTCACTTGGCACTTCCGATACTGTTTTTCTCCCCTTTTTCTCGGTCACAGATAGTGTATGTCCCTAATTACCGAGTTGACCGAGAAATCGATACACTGAACCGTCATTCAGTTGATCAAGGCTCAATTCCCGCCATGGTTGACCATCCTGACAGGAGTTGTTCGTAGTTCCCCTCTGTCTGTAACAGCAGGCCACGATCGACTCCTTCCCACAATCTGAAAACACCTTATGAAATAACTTTTCATCTCGTCATCCCATCATCTCATATATCATTCAGCGACGTCATATGAATAGACATATACAATTAATTAGATCTGTTTAGTTCTGTCGCCCACTTCAGGGGTCAGATACAATTCGCATTCGATTACACACACACATATCATATATATATATATATATATATGTATATTTATATATATATATATATATATATATATATATATATATATATATATATATACAAATATATATATATATATATATATATATATATATATATATATATATATATATATATATATGTATATATATATATATATATATATATATATATATATATATATTTATATATATATATATATATATATATATATATATATATATATATATATATATATATATATATATATATATATATATATATATGAGAAATCGTATGATTTTCTTCTTATTCATTAGAACACCAAAGTTCCTATTCTCTTACTGTGGTCATTTCCAAGGTGGCCAATTGAAATTGATCACAAATATTTACATGATCAGAAGCAAGACAATGCAAATTGAATAACTCAATCGTTATTAGGATTAAGCTCTTTGAACGCATATGAGTTCCGAATAATAAATAATACACTGGATTCACACCTCTATATCTGTTTATTTGGAGAAAATGTGAACAACAAAATTATTCACCTCTTTTCATACGAAGCTTTTCAAATAAACATTCAAATTTGTGAATATCCTTCTCAAAGAGGTTAGGTTAGGTCGATTCTCAAATACTTGTGATACTTGATGGATAAACTTGAAAACAAAATAAACTTTGGTGAACAATTTGAAAAAAGAACTCTCTAACTTGAAACTCCCTTTGAAGCCTTAACACATCCAACACTTTTTAATACACTACAAACCTTGACTATACCCTTCTCAACAACATGATACATTTGAATTCTTCTTTCAACTGATTTCCTAATGAAATACGATATATAGTTATATGAATCATCATCATATTGAATCATCATTATATCACCACAAATTTGAATTCACCATATTGTAGAAAAATGTCAATACATTCTGACAAAATAATGAAGTCAAATCTAGATCTCAATGGCAAAAGTAGACGGAATCAATATAGTATTTTCAAGACTTTCAAGGTTTAGTGTTATGAGAAATAATACGATTTTCGGAAATCCGTGTTCTATATTTTATTCGTACACACATATGTCTATTCGTGTATTAAGTTTGATATTAATTACCAGGAATCAGCTCCCATTCATAGTACTCTCATGGTATCATAGATATATTGTATCATAGTTTCTTCATATTATTATTCTTGTTTCAAGTCATTTTATTCTCCATTGAACGACGCTTCAGGACAAATCACTTCGCTCATCATCAAGCTACACCTATGAACCCCAAATATCTGGATTACAAATATTCACAAACATTGAAAAATTTCTGGATTGTATAAAACACAATTACATTGTTGAAAACCGAAGAGAAACAATAACAAAAGCAATCTTGTGGATAAAAATGATTGAAAAACTACAACGGGCACTTTTATTTGGCTTCTAGACTGCATATTCTCTCAGATAATAGTTTGGTTCATATTATTTCTATTATCAGCTTCCATCTATTTCTTCATATTTCTAGACAAATGTCCATTTATACTTCAAACTTGATTTTTTGTTGACGTTTGTATAACATTCTCTTCATCCTATCCATTCATTTCTATCCCTGATCTTGCCCTTGATGTTGGATTGATTTCTTAGAACAGGAGATAGGACGGTATTACAACTATACCTGGTAGCTCATGGCACTCATTTCTTTCATTCATGGTCTCTGGTCTTATCTTGATTAAAATCGATTCTTCCAATATTAGTCTTGTTAATTAGAGATCCTCTTATTTATCTCATCAGGGAAAAGAACCCCGGACCTTTCACTCCTGAGCTCGATTCATCGATGAGTTGATATTTTTCGGTGATAACAACACTCATTCCATTATATAGATATCCAGTTTTGGGCCCATGGTGAGATAGTACTTGTGACACAGTATTCAAACATTATTTAAACATGAAAATGAGCCCACATTTTGACTAAATTTCACTATATATTTGTAATCACAAGAAGAGAAGGTCTTCTACCACAATAAAAAATACAATTATCACCGTTAAACCTTACAATGGTCGTATTATTTTCTATATATTAATATCTAACGACAATCTATATGACAAGAAATTCAAACACAACTACATCTCTCAAAAGCGTTAAATCCTCACAGTTATAATTTGATTATATTATTACGAAGTTATCTACGATTACCTAGTTGGTAGATGACCTTCTTCTTTCGTGGATACATGTATACCAGTCCTTCTTTCAAACCCATAACATACCAACTCTTCTCAATTAGGGTCATCTTCATATGTGACCCCTTCCACCTTATTTTGCCCCTTCATTGATTTCCCTTTCCACCTCGATCCTTCCAACTCGACTGCCTTGCTTCGGCGACACCATCTAACTCACCCCGTCTTGCTCGCAGCTATAAAAGCAGATTGCACGTGAAGGTTTCTCGGTAAACATTAGCGCACTTTCATTCGGATATCTTAACACACATTCAATAATATTATATTCAGTGCAAGTGATGTGTGACGTGCCTGCGTAAGTGATCGATACAATGGTAAGTTGACGTGTTTTCTCTTTGTCGTCGTTGATGTTGGAAATGATCTGTTTCAATGTTGGTTTACGGTTTGGGTATAAACTTTAAATGTTTGGAAAATGGGTGATGAAATGTCCAGGCTGTTGGTGGTTAACTGGTGGAAAAAAGGATTCAAGAACGATTGAGTCGATATTGAACGACGAGAAAATTTTAGAATGTTTTCATAAAATGATGGTAATTTGAATTAAATATGTTATATATTTTGGGTGTTTATTCAGATGTGGGTTCAATTTTAATTCTGACTCAGCAGATATTCGAATGGATTGAAAGAATTAATTCCATCACACGTGATTCGTGTAGTGATGACAATATAAGAAGAAATAATAGAGAAATGTGTTATTGTACAGTACTTACTGTGTTTATTGTATCATCAATATTTTCAATTTGTTTCATACAAAGTTGAATACAAGTTTGAATGTAGTAGAATCTTGGAAAATCATGACACGTCGAATCAAGTTTATTAGAAATATCAGTCAACTCATATAGGCCAATAAATTTCATGAAAAAATTGAATTAGGATAGTTGGCGTAGTTGGTAGTTACCTTATTTAATTCCGTGACGTCATTGCTCGCTCAAGTTCCATTATTATTTAATAAGGAGGTACATTTTATTATGACTCATGTATATATGAACACACAAATACATACCGATTCTCTCAAATGATTTGAAAAATAATAGGGTAGAAGCTGACAGGATAATGAGTAGGTCTTGATATATATTTGGAATTGAGCATGCAAACTTTTAATATCATTGCAACAACTTTTGGAATGATAAAATTATATACTTCTCCGTATCAGCAGTCTGGATTGATCTAGATGATTCAATAAATTATTGCAAAAATGTAATAAATCAAAGAAGTGAAAACCTCAGGACAGATTCAATGTAATGAATCAATCCTTGTTATATTAGATTTTAACGACGTGTTATAATAATAACTAAGATCTATTGACGTGAATTCATCCTGATTTTTGACCAATCCAATAAAAGTGTCTGAATATTTCCAACCGACTACGCTAGTGATGGTTTCTTCATCAGGTGTTCTATAAATACGAATTTCAGTAAGGTTGAAAACGCTCATGTCTTCTATAATGTACAAAGTGATGACTACAGAAATGATAATTCAGTTATATTGAGCCTTTTCTTCTTTCTCCCTGAGGCGATTTGACTGGTATTTCTGGCAAGTATTTTCAAAATAGAACCATCAGATACTCATGTAATCTGTAATTGTCAATATTCATCGGAATGGAACCATATAATTGTCAATCAATACATTAGTATACACGTTCTCCGCAGTTTATTTTTCGATCACTATAAAAATCAAATCAATCATTATCATAAATATAATAATATACATAAAGTCAAGGATAGACAGAACGGTATTATGTTATATGCAAATTAAAAGTTAACACCAATCCTGTTTGACATTTCTCTTCATTTGCAACACACTTTTATTACTAACTACAAATGTCAATATGTATTCTTTCTAAATTCTTATAAGCATTGAACAACACCGATGTGAAATGAATCATGTCTGACCAGTTATAAGCTCACCGAATCGGCATGAAGAAGACCCGGGTTCGATCTCCTGGATGATCATGACAAAAGACATTATATTGACTGAGATCTTTTATCCTCATAATTGATAGTTGAAGAAGACGTCAGAGTGGTCAATTAATAAGAATATCAATAAGTGATTACAGAAGTGATGAATTATCAGAAACCAGCATACTAAAATTTCACGTTATTAGGAATATAAATTACGCAAAAATGATTGATTTTGAAACTAACTATGAATAACAATGAATGATGGAATATCCGTATTTTGAATATGTTGAATATTTTTATCATTGGATAGTAAAAAATGGTGTTTTAATTGGTTTGTTCACATATGAAAAAACACTGAGTCAATGCAGGTTGTTCATTCAAACCAATGTATTCAATAATATCAGAAAAATGTTTGCATTCAGAGTAACCGGTACATTCTTAACAGATAATTAGAAATTCTCTTGATTAACTCAGTTACATCAATTACATTCTATTCCTGGAAAAAAATCATTGAATGATTAGACTACAAATACAAAGAAAAACTCGAATAGTGAATATCAACGAAAACGAAAAGTATATTTTGAACAAATTTGATTTCGGAATAGTCTTCTACATCATAAAATAACTTTGTTCGTTAATTTGTTTGAATTTAATGTCCATATTTACTTGTATACGATACTGTGTAAGGGGATGAATCATTGAAGAAAATCACTCCAATGTAATGGACACCTATTCCATACAATTTCAGTCCATGTACTGCTTGCTCATAGATTTTTGTATTCATTCATTCATGTATTCGGAACAGTGGTTTTATTATTCGTGAATGAAAATACGTTCTCCAAATCCTGAATGGCTGGAGTAGTTTCTAAAATAGGAATATGGTCTCATATTGATCGTTTTACGTACCGTACAAAATAATTTTTTCTTCATCCTTCATCCATGTTTGTCCATTCGGTTCCTTAGCGTGCAGGGATGCTATTCAACTTATCAGATCTGACGCTAAGTTAGAGCTGTCAATGGCGAATAATTTCGATTAGAGGCGTTACCGTAAAGAAAGTGGTATTGGCATATTGCTATTTGAAAAATTATATGTTAATTGAAACATAATCACCATGATGTAAATTTCAACAAATCATCCATCACAATGAAAACTACTTTCAGGAAAGTGAAAGACATACATATAAATATACATCCTCAAAATGCTCATATGAGTAAACACAAATGCAATCAGATACCGTATGCAACCATTTGAATCGAATTTAATCTTATGAAACAATTTAACATTTTTTCTCACACATTTAGATGTAGTATATGCCAATTGTGTGTATAGGCCCACGCCAGATGCTATCAGCTGAGATTATTTTATTTCCATATGAAGTTACCCCCACGGAGTTGGCCCTCACATGTGTCACATATAATTTGAACGGGTGTCAATAGTTGGTGCTTCGTAAGTGCAGATAGATGCCGCGAATGGAATCGTTAGTACTATTTTAGTGCTGGCACTACTTCACCGAATCCATGTGTGGGGCAACTTCACGCTGGCCCCGCACATGATCGGAAATATGAATTTTTTGATACCATCATCTTGAATCATGTCAGTGCTCGTTAGTGCCGTTCATTTTTCCGTTATAGCTGTACTAGTGTGATGCAGAAACGACACATGAGCAATTATTGCGTTTTTATAACGTTGGTGTTCGTTAGTGCTAGTTATTGCCACAAAACATTTCGTTCGTGCTATCTCAGTTTGTCCACAATTAATCATGAAAAATCGAGAGATAAGGGAGAAATTGCGGAGTCAATTTCACGTTGGCCACGCACATGATTGGAAATTGGAACCGTCAATAACGAAAAAATGAACTAAGGAGCACTAACATGATTTGATGATGGTACCCAAAAATTCAAATTTATCCATTCATCCCTTTGTCCGCTTGTAGTACAACTGTTAATTTATTATTTATCAATTCTTTTTATGCTCCAACTTCTTCAATTGATAAGTTTCTCAGCGGTGGCTTTGCTTCTCTCATCATAATCGCAATCTCCTGTCTAATCTAATCTGCTTCTTCATTCATGAATCCATTTGTCCAACTAATTTATTGTGTCAATTATGTATAATGATAAACTTTAAATCTGCTGTCAATGGAAAGAAGTTATCATTGCCCAAGAGACTTAGTTCAAAGTGGAAGATATGAACAATCGTGTGTTAATACTGAAAGACTTTTATCCACGGCGAAAAATTATGGTCACAGACAGCGCAGTCGTGGTGTTGAAGTTCACTAAATTTAAATGATCAAAATGGGGTGGTAAGATCGCTCTTGTGGTGCCCCGTCCAAACAATCCTAACTTTCATCCATAGCCTCAATTGGGAAACAATGATTTCGTATCAAGTTTTGATCTTATTAAAAAAAAAATCCACATTTTATTCTATTTATTTTCATTTTCATGGTTTTTCATGGGAAAACATATGCATATGTGTGAACCAGGTTGATTGTACTGAATAATCCATATAGTGATTAATGATGGATTGAATTGAATGATAATGAATTTGAAAACTCATCAATACTATACAAGCAGTGCTACATGAGAAATTTGTGAAGTCCCCCGTTGAATTTTTTTCCCAGGAGCTTGATGTCAGTGGGTAGCTAGTTGAAGCATCTCTCATCATAATTGCAATTTAGTAATAGTTTGGTCTTAGTTTCACATATTGAGGTGTTCTCATCTAAATTTCACTTGCACCTTCATATTTTACTACTCACCTTTTTGTTCAGCAACTTATTTTGGCAGGCGCTAAATGACCTCGCTGTAGATGCGCCTTAAAACCCTTATATTCATTCATTCATTCATTCTTATCTGATCTCATTTGCTCCTTCATTCCCAAATCCACATTTTATTTCATTTTATTTTTACTTTTTTGTCTCAACACCACATATTATTATACCACTAATTGCAATCCTGATCTGTGATAATGCGTGATTGAGCCCACTCATTAAAACATTCAAACTATCATTATTAAGTTCCATAAATAATATATTATATACGACATTTGTAGGTATGAGATGTTCTACGTGGTCTGTTATTGATTTATTAATTAGACTGAAATCATCGTACTTTTATGTGTTCTCTCTCTTAATTGAGCATCTTTGTTTGCTCATACTCATGTTTTCACGAACTTCATCCAACATTTCCCGAATGAGAGAGCTAACTAAAATAGAAAGATTTTCATCCAATTTGTTTTCATATTCAAATATATCTTGTCTTATGCTACGAATTTCATCCTTCACCAATCTATTACTCAGTTTTTATTATTTTCTCATTTTATTTCACACTCGATGTCATTAACGGTGACCAGGACTCTACTACATTTTCAATTTTTTTGATCAGCATTCTTACAGTCGTTTGAATATTAATTTTTTTTTTTTTTTTTTTTTAATTAAGCATTTACTTGAGAATTACAATGAATGCCTTGGCTACAACTATTAAATAATTCCTGGTAATCACACATTAGAATTAACCCACCAAACACCTTACTCATGGGCCTACTGTGATAACATGCATTTAGTCTGCACCTGTACAAAAGTCACATCTTTACTCTCTAGCATTTCGATTTGAACTTGGCAGAATGAAGCACTGTTTTTTCTCATATTTAAAAAAAAAATGAGGTAGCAGTTGAACTTTTCTTTTGGAGATTAGAATGGCTGTTCCAAATATAACTAACAATCTGTATGTAATTGAAACAGTTGGCCAATTATTCAATAAAATTGATCTTCTAGTTCCTTGAAGTGGGATTTGGCAACATATTGGAATGATTGTATCATCTCAATATATATTTTCGTAAAATTCGAATCATAATAACAACATTTCTTTCTTGGATCTCGTTTAACCATATTCCCTCACTGGGCCTATTTTATGCATATGGATGAATATGATAGATATGATAATCGATACATTTTGTTCTCAAACCAACATATCAGGTCACATATATACATGTACAGTACATCAAGAGATGTAATATTAAGTATAAAATAAACCAAAGGAAAATAATTGTTATTTCTGAGAAAATTATTTTAAAAAATCGCCAAGAGTATGAGTCTATGCAAGTTGAGGGCGCGTTGTTATAAGATGATCTATTAGGTCTAGAAATTATCATCCAGTTTGATACGTAGTTTTGAAGAAAAAGACTGCGTTTTTCTGTTTACATCGATTGTATACCACAGGTTCTACTATAAATATTCTACAGACTTGTTGTCATTAAACAGTACTCTCGTTCCTCTCTCCGATTATTCAGTTGTGCATTTTCACTTCTACACTAACTGAATAGCCTTCAAATCATTCAAATTCCTTTATTCAACTGATTTATTGGATATAATATTATTCAAATAATATATATGATTTCATTTCTCAATTCAACTGATACATCGGATAAAATATGAAAATTGAACTGATGAAACTGAAAGAATAGGAGAGAAGGGTGATGAAATGACCACGCTGTCGGTGTCACCCAAGAAGAGAGGAGAAGGTTTAGTCGTAAGAACCCGACACCCGGCAATTCAATACGCGGGGTTCTCATGCAAATCCCCCTCCTCAAAAGAATCGAAGTATGAGAAATTCTGGGAAATTGTATAGTTCATTCGCATTATACCTTACTATGATCTCAAGGTCACAAACAAAAACATCCAATTCATTAACTCAACTGTACAATGAGTGAAGAGTGAATTATTTCGGTTTTCAAAATAATCAGATTTCCATGTTGGTACCTTGGTTGTGTTTGTGCGTCTTTATGAAACACACAGAATTCAGTCAATAGAAAATTCGTTTTTCACGATACTTTCCTAGAGGTCTTGTCAGCAGATAATTCATTCAGTTAACAATCATCTGAGTGATTATGCCATATATAGTCAAATTGATTAAATATATGAATTAAATAGTCATTAGTTATATCATATTGAGGTCATTATAAATATCTATGTTTCTCGCGTATCAGAATTGTGATATCTCATACCGTTCAAAAGGTATCACTAAAAAACTGATATTTCGTTGAATGACTCCCGTGGACTCTTAAGTCACAACCTAATCCAGCTATTGGTGTATTGTTGAACACCATCAAAAATACATTTTCAGGTTGATAACGTCCCCAATACAGTACGTATACATGCATACGTATCTACGGAAGATAAAGGAGATAATCATGCACCAGCTCGCTAGTGCTGTGGTATAGTAGGGACTGTCAATCGGAACCTTCTTATAGCTTCGTAGATTTTCGTATATTTCTCTCAGTAGTTTTAGCAGCCTTGAAACATTGCAACATATTACGCATGTTTTTTTTAATTCTATTAAGAAACATTGAGCAACTTCACATTAGGAAGTAATTCAAAGAATCGATGTAACTCAATGGGTGCTCCTCTATGGGCCTCCTAATTTATTTACCAGATAAATCCAGACTAATCGATGGAGCTCAATGGGTGCTCCTCTATCTAAGGGTCTCCTCATTTATTTACCAGATAAATCCAGACTTACTCAAGCCCGTGCAAAACCTGGATGCATTGAGGTTTAATATACATATAACATTTAAATTATTAATTACGGTTCTAGTGATGATGGGATGATAAAAAAACAAATAACAGCAGAAAAAACAGTATTGACTCAAAACAAACAGCGGATCTGAAGTTATACCTCCAACGATTGGTATTGACATAACTGAGTTATAGTATTTCTCAAGAGTATTATTGTTTTTTTCATTAATGCTAATGTCAAATGTGACACGATACATACTTAAATATATACGTAGAGCATTGTTTTGTGATTTTCATAAGTTGACAAGTAGGCCCTCGCCCGGCGCCTGCTCACGTGGCGCTTGTTTGACACGTGTGATCTGAAACTGGAGTTCTGGAATATGGACACATATGTTGTGGCCTGAGATTAGGCTCATTTTTATCGTCATCACAGCTTGTTCGAGTATTATCATGGATAATGCATCAGGTCAATTGTTAATAAAATATAAGACCAGGTGCTTTTAAAAGAGTTTGTTAGTTGTTCTATTAAGTTACTTTTTTCTTTCTATATAATTGTATTGTGTTTTATATTATTTTTTTATAGTGTTTGAATTACTAAGCATATATCATTATCAATTTTGTAATCTTTCCTACGAATATCGATAATTTTTAAGGATAATATTATTATAATTATGAAGATGTTTGAAATTTTATAATAGATTATAATTTAAATTCAGAACTTATATATACATACTACAGAACCAAGTATTAGTGTTTTTTTGTGTCCGTATTCATATGATAAATAGTAATATATAATTATATATTCCATTTCAATTGTGACAAATTTGTATAACCTTTCTATGTGCAATGTTATGTTGTCTCACAAGTTAACTGATGTAAAATGAAATGCTAATACACATAAATACAAATACAAATACATTTGATCAAGCTAAGACCAGATGTAGCATGGATTCAAGTCAGTCTGGGTTAGAATAAAAAGGCCACATGAAGTTCCATCAATTAGTTTTAATCACATTTTAATGTTTTCTTTCGAGACTCAACTTCTCTTCTTCAGACTACACTTCAATACCATAAATAAAACATAATAGTGATGTAACAGTTCACGTGTTGTAATCGTCCTCACGTAACCAATAGATACTCGAGACCAATCATCGTTCACAGTTAAGAGATGGCCCAAGACATCCGTTCGAATCTTGTGACACATACACAGGAACAAGGTTCTATTTTATTGGATTGACGGAGTAGGTCAGATTTAGGCCACCAAAGGTCAAACAATGTGGCGGCAATTTATAATAAAGACGACACCCAAGGAATGCGTATATCGTATGAAATTACTTTCACTTCTCTTGTGTAGTCTTCATAACATTATTATTAGGAGTTATTCAAAAATAGTCATTAAAAATGAAATATCTCGGAATATTATGTAATATTAAAATGGTTTCATGATGGATACGGAAATGAAATTCGAATTTAAATGTTCCCATCCGAGTACATGGATACAAAAATATTGTATGATTATATATGTGTGTGTGTGTGTATATGTTATCATGACTCGCACTTCCATAAATAGCCCAAACAGGAGATGTTATTCGTAGATTCTTGAGATGTAGACGGAATGTGATCACGAATGATATAAGTGTATCATCAGTTGTGATTGGTCCCGAGGTACAGCGAGTGAAATTATGATAATCATTGTTTGCAACTTGAAGTCTCAACTCAGTCAAACGTGTGTGATCGCAGGTTTACTCATAATCTCAATTTTCATTTGTATCCATCGACTTGAATTTGAAAAAAAATGTTTCAACTTCAAATGAAATCAAAACCTCTCTAGTCCAGTGATAATTTGGCCTGATTTTTTGATACCAGTATTTCTTTTTTGTTTAATGATTGCTTTTATGACTGACCACAGAAAAACACGAATAGAGGGGATCACCTAGAATGAATATCAAAAGTGACTTGAATCGATAAATACAATTTTAACATTACTTTATTGAGGTCAAATTAGCTTTTTTAAAGATTTTGATTCATCAGTTCATAATAAAAATGAAAACTGATGAAGATATGGTGATTAAAATAATCCTAATCACGCCATTAAAAAACAGATACATAGTGTCCATACCTGCAGTTTGGAAATAAATGATATGATCATCGTTCACTCAAAGGTGAACTATATGACATATATTGTTATCACAAAAAAAAATCCATCCACATCAGGTAGATAAAATTGAACCCAGTTCAAAACATGCAGTATATGGATCATACACATTTAGAGATCACAAGGGTTGAATACATGTCAACTGATGACAACTGAGAAGGGAAATTGACTTGTTCTGCTCTCTTAGTAACCGATCACGTTGGATTCTGCTTATGTATGAATAAATGTGTTTCCGATTTTTAAATATTGTCACTGATTAAAATGAATGAATTGGTCAATTTTTTCAAGTTTCCCCCCCCCCCTTCCCCCTAACTCCACAAAAATTGGTAATATTATTTCAAATATTCTCTACAGATGGCGAAATATATTAGGCTCTCACACTCGACAAAAAAATACAGATAGGCCTGTAACATGTGAACACATGATTTTTTTTTCTACCTTGACATCAAAACATCTTCTTCTCATCTAAATCAAATTGAGACATAGACACATATTATCCAAATGATAAAGCTATGTTCGCAAATAATGGCCAGAAAATATCTTCATTATGCTCAACCGTGACACAAGCAATATTTATTATTATTCAAACATTGGGAGTTCGATTTTCAATAGTCTTAATTATTTTTCGTTTTTCGTTTTTATTCATCTTTTCTTAACAAAATACATTGTCAGAACATCGGTCACAGTTTCAGTTTTAGCAACAACCAGTCTTAATTTATTCTTACTTAATGTAATATCATTTTGGTTACTTATAGATAGTATTTCAAGTACATGAACAAGAAAGAGTATAAGAATTAACATTACATAGGCCCTACTTATATACTTTTGGCTCATCACAGTGGTATTGGAATACTCTGGAGTGGCAACATTGCTGGTTGAGATCGGGAGAGAATAAATTGAGACGTGGCACGGTTACATGAGATAAAAATATTGAAAATATTACTGAGAGTGAAGTTTGAATCTGCTATGAAAGTGAGAACGGAAATTAGAATGGGATATCAAACGGGAGGGTGGCAGATGAGTGTAAAAGAGAAAGTTGAAAAAGAGGAGAGAATTGAGAAAAAGTGGAAGGTTAGAATGTTTGGGCGAGAAATAGAAATGGAGAGCATCAGTTGGTCGGAGAGATGAGAGTAGGGCCTATAGCTGTTGTTTGGATGATGAAAAAAAAGAGTTGAAGAGACTTGGAATTTGCAACCTCCGAATTGAAGCATCACTTGGCCCAATTAATAATTATTAGTCATTTGGTCAAATTGAAAAAAAAACATATCAGAATATTTCGATTGATTTGGAACATCTACCGTTCTGAACATATCCAGGAACATATTGGTGACTGTAAGATTATGCAAGCAAAATCAGGTTTTTTATTTTAAATCATATTTAATCTCCGATTAGACTGAGAAAGAATGTATTACCAAGTCCAGGCAGCCCAATTTTCAGAGTGAGTGGAAATGGATAAATTGGGAACCATGGTGATAACAATTTTTAACCTCTAGTTAAAACCACTTCCACATTGATAATTTCCACAGTAAGTGTTAATACGGTATACTTGTGGATAATTTCCACGATAAACTCTCTGCCACATCAATGTATATAGCATGTATAATAAAATCACGACGAAAAAATCAATATAGAATGATAATATCTTGTATCTTATGACAATATATTGGATAATCAGAAGATGATATTCTGAATCAGTCTGTTTCAGAAGAATCAGTCTGAATCAGATATTCTGAATCTCTGTATCAGAAGATACTGTTTTATATATACGAGAAAAAAGTGATTATCACTATGAGAATGAACTAATAATCTGAATTTGGAATTGAAGATTCGGTAACTTGTTTATTTGAAAATTATTTAAATAAATTATTAATCTTTTCTCCTCATACTTCCAATCCTTGCTTCCATAGTTTCTTCCATGAATTGTCATATTCGTTTGAAAACCAAATCGGCACATTTGTCATTACCGGAGAGATAATAAGTTTCATTTTGATAATAATTAATTGTGTATATACCCTGTTGAAATTCCATTTGCTTCATATTTCATTCAATCATTCGGTTATTTCACTGGAAATCGCAGCAAATGCGTTGTTAGATGAACGAGTATGTTATACGTATTGTATAAAGTTGAAATATTGATTAAATATGTACACATATAGATTTCAAAACACAAAAGGCTTCGTTCTAACTCGTTGTCTCTGTTATTAATGCATCGTAATGCAACTCATTAATTATCTTCCACGAACTTCAAACTCAATATTTGACAATTTTACAAATAGAATGTATAATTTTTGGAAAAACCACCGATTCAATTTTCTCAAACTCGGTGGAAAAAATATATATAAAAACAATATCTGCATTATTTTGAACTTTCATCTCAATAGGATGAAATTCATAAATTGCTATTCTACCTAATGCTATTTTCATGTAAATTGTCCAAACTTTCCGAATTTCTTTCGGAAAAAACGTGGGACCAATTTCACTCGGAAACAATTACAACCCAATTCTGTGTGACTCCAATGATCAGGGAAAAATCGAGTCAATTCATAACTTTGTCTGATTCGTATGCCACTTAGAAAAAAGAAAAACATAAAAACGGAGGCACAAAATGACCTAGCTATCGACGTGCCTCTAAGCCCTAACATTCAATTCAATTCAAAAACGGAGTTCGATTTTTTTCGCTTCACCTAACCGATTATAAAGGCAGTGATACGGCTCTCAAATATTCCATCTCTAGTCTCCGATTATCAGGATTTTGAAGTAGTGCTCTAACACAGTGTACTAAAATCACTGATCAAAAATGTATAGATAATTGCAGCATCCTTGAATTTTGTTTTTGTTTGTGTTGTTGTTTTGCAAGTAAGTAGTCTTGTTTCGATGCATTGAATTTCAACACTATTTTCTGAAGCTTTTTTTGTAATGTGATTTCTTTGTAATATTGTCAAGATGACTTCTATGAAATTATTCCATGAATGTTTTGGCGTGGTTTTCTGTCTGGTTCCTTGACATGTCGGGATTCAAATAAATGAGAATGCCTATCAAGAAGCCAAGGAAGACACAGAGAAAAATTACTTAATTGAACACAGCATTCCATGTATGTATCTTGAAGCTGTCAAACATATGTTCGAACTTGAATGGTGGAGTGAATGGAGTTCCGTGCTAAATGATACACACTCTCTTATATTGAACCAACTACTTGAAAATGGGGTTCCTCTATTTGAACTTCGAGAAGAGGAGTGTTGTTGACCCGTTCGCGAATAGATCACACACTTCTGACTCAAGCCCATTCATTCACAATCTAACAAATTACACCTCGATGCGAAATATATGATGAAATTCTCACTGTGGAGCATACTATTGGTTATTTTTATGAATCCTCGACTATTAGATAACAGTCGTCTATGGATACCATTCTGAATGAATTGAGGGGGTCAGAAGCCAACTGGAATAAGTGACATTCGAAAATAGATGAGTTAGGTCCTGTTCATCATAGCTTACAGACTTGTGTTTTGGAGGCCGAACGGAATAAGTGCTGCTTTCGAATGGAACAGGTATCGCCACCATCTTCAAACTGCACTTATACCCTTTGGCCGCTGAAGACTAGTATATTAGCCATGATGAACAATACCTTCCGCATTTATTCTCTAATGTCACTTATTCCAGTTGGCTTCTGACCCCCTCAATTATTGTCAGATGACTCAAAACGGATTGATAAACTATTAAAATTTCTGAAATTAACAGATTTAATGGATATAATATGATTGAATGTTTTATATATAATTTTATGTCTTGTGAATTGAAAACTGAAGGACAGAATAAAGTGATGGAATGACCCCCCCCCCCCCCAAAAAAAAAAAGATCATTCAAGTGCGCTCTTTCTAGTCTTTCTGGTTGTTGTTGTACCCCAAAAAGTATCACGTCTATAATTCCACGGTGGGACAAATTCACACCATGATGTGAGCATATCATCATACAATATATCGTATGTCTTATCTGCTGCGGTGTCATGACATTTATTCAATATCTGTTTTGTTCCAGAATCATCTGCTGTGTCTCGGCACACTAGTTCTCGTGATACTCATTCAAGGAGTGACATCTCAACGCAACAAAGAGAGCAACTCTGCAACACTCACGAAACCAACGACTTCTGAAGAAGATCTCTGCAAACATCCCTTCCACAGTTTCTTGTGCAATCCCGCAGCCAAAAGTGGGCACAAGAGAAGAATATACAATGGCCAAAAACCTGGCCCTCCACCACCACCAAACTCGAACCAGTTAACGGGTGAAAACTCATTTATACAATCCACGCAGTTACGACCAGATGTACCTAAGAAAACATTACCAGTATTCGAACAAAAATTGAAGCCAGACACGTCAAACATAGCTCCGGTCTTTGAGGCACCAGGATATTTACCACCAAATTCAGAGAAACCGTCAGGTAATCTTTTCGGTGATAATTCTTTCCTAGATTCAGCTAAGCTACTGCCACCCACCACAAAAAGTCCACGTCCTACCACACCCAGACCTACCACACCCAGACCTACCACACCCAGACCTACCACACCCAGACCTACCACACCCAGACATACGACTCCGAGGCCTACAACACCAAGACCTACGACTCCAAGACCGGTGTTGAAAGTGATAACAACACCTGTTCCAATAACAACCAGAAGACCGACAACACCTGTTCCAATAACAACCAGAAGACCGACAACTCAAAGGACGACCACAGAACCAAATATACAGGCAGATGGAGCTCAGAACTCGGGAACAAGAATACGACCCGATACAGCGACACCAGTGAAAGACGATCTCTGTGCACATTCCTTCCATAGTTTCTTGTGCAATCCCGCAGCCAAAAGTGGGCACAAGAGAAGAATATACAATGGTCAAAAACCTGGTCCTCCACCACCACCAAATTCAATCCAGTTAACGGGTGAAAACTCATTTATACAATCCACGCAGTTACGACCAGATGTACCTCAGAAAACATTACCAGTATTCGAACCAAAATTGAAACCAGATACGTCAAACATAGCTCCAGTCTTCGAGGCACCAGGATATTTACCACCAAATTCAGAGAAACCGTCAGGTAATCTTTTCGGTGATAATTCTTTCCTAGATTCAGCTAAGCTACTGCCACCCACCACCAAAAGTCCACGTCCTACCACACCAAGACCTACCACACCCAGACCTACCACACCTAGACCTACGACTCCGAGGCCTACAACACCAAGACCTACGACTCCAAGACCCACGACACCAAGACCGGTGTTGAAAGTGATAACAACACCTGTTCCAATAACAACCAGAAGACCGACAACACCTGTTCCAATAACAACCAGAAGACCGACCACTCAAAGGACGACCACAGAACCAAATATACAGGCAGATGGAGCTCAGAACTCGGGAACAAGAATACGACCCGATACAGCGAAACCAGTGAAAGACGATCTCTGTGCACATTCCTTCCATAGTTTCTTGTGCAATCCCCCAGCCAAAAGTGGGCACAAGAGAAGAATATACAATGGTCAAAAACCTGGTCCTCCACCACCACCAAATTCAATCCAGTTAACGGGTGAAAACTCATTTATACAATCAACGCAGCTACGACCAGATGTACCTAAAAAAACATTACCAGTATTCGAACCAAAATTGAAGCCAGACACGTCAAACATAGCTCCAGTCTTCGAGGCACCAGGATATTTACCACCAAATTCAGAGAAACCGTCAGGTAATCTTTTCGGTGATAATTCTTTCCTAGATTCAGCTAAGCTACTGCCACCCACCACAAAAAGTCCACGTCCTACCACACCCAGACCTACCACACCCAGACCTACCACACCCAGACCTATCACACCTAGACCTGCCACTCCGAGGCCTACAACACCAAGGCCTACAACACCAAGACCTACGACACCAAGACCGGTGTTGAAAGTGATAACAACACCTGTTCCAATAACAACCAGAAGACCGACAACACCTGTTCCAATAGCAACCAGAAGACCGACCACTCAAAGGACGACCACAGAACCAAATATACAGGCAGATGGAGCTCAGAACTCGGGAACAAGAATACGACCCGATTCAGCGAAACCAGTGAAAGACGATCTATGTGCACATTCCTTCCATAGTTTCTTGTGCGATTCACCGAAACCTACGAGACCACGTCGTATATACAATGGTAGAATTTCATCACCAGAAAATTCTAACATTCTAGGAGAAAACTCATTTCAACAACCATCAAGAATTTTACCTCCAACAACTCCATCATCAAAGTCCCTTCCAACAAAGACTTTCACGTATACACCAATTCCAGTACGTCAAACAACAGTAAGAAGTACAACTAAACCTGTTCAAAATCAAAATATCATCGGAGAAAATTCCTATCTCTCTCCATCCAAGTTACTACCAACGTCAACACAGGCTCCAGTTAGAAAAACGCCGAGTACGATTACATCAAAACCTACTCGACGTCCCGTGATTATTAAAGATGAACCTGATATTCAGCCGGACGGAGCTCAAAATCCGAGTGTGAGGCTTCGTCCTGATGCATCAGAACCAACTGGAAAGGAGGATCTGTGCAAACACGCATTCCACAGTTTTCTTTGCAATGGTGCCAAACCAGCTGGTAAACGTAGAAATTATAATGGACAGAATCCGAATATTTTAGGTTCGAACTCGTTTGTTAATTCAAAATCCTTGCTTCCTCCTCAACCCAAGAGAACTCCAGAACCTAGAAAAGAAAACGAATTCCAACAGTCAACAAATCTCAACATTGAAGTTTTGAATACAGCGTCAAATTCATATTTACCACCGGCCCCTTATTTACCTCCAACCCTCTTCAAGCGTACAGTTCGTCAAAACAGACAAATTAGTGACAGTTCAGATGTTCACCATCACACTGACGTACCGCTACCGACTTCAAAACCAATTCCAGCATCACTAGCTCGAGGCAATCCACCAACCACGTCACGACCTAACTCTGAAGTTGATAAAGAAGGATCAGCAGCGGATGCCCCCAATGTGATTGTATCTCCTGCCGACAACCACGATCACCACCACGACGCTGCCGATCATCACCATGACGCCGCTGGCCACGGTCATGATCATGCGCACGGTGATCACCACGGTGCACACGGAGATCATCATGGTGATCACCACCATCATCACCATAACATAACCCTAGAACAGCTATGTCGAGATCCATTTCACGCTTTTCTGTGTCTGAATGTAGACACTAGTAAAAGGCGCATATACGATGGTAATCCAGCCCAAGGAACGCCAAGTGAGCAAGAAACTCTCCAAGCATTGAGCCGATCACAGCTACAAGCAGCTAGTTCAGTAAGACAATTGAGAAAAATAAACTCACCACAAGACAGCCCATCCTCGAATGATATACCAAATCTACAACCAAGTTCATTCATTCAAGAAAATGGGGCACAGTTCAAATTCCAGTCATATGAGCCAACGGTCTCGAATATAGACGTGGTGACAGAAAATCAGTATATCAGTACGTCGTCATCAGTCCTCACAACATCCACTCCACAGTATAAATCGACGGAAAGTACAAGAACTCAATCTGCAACTGGTTCATTTTTGCAAAATGCACGAGAACAAGTTTATAATCCTGCACCGAATCAAAACACGAACCTACAGAATGAAGAAAAAGTTACAGACGCTGCTTCTCATGAAATAACGGAACCACAAAATGCTGATGAAGTTGTGACAAGGCCTGCACAGCCTGAAGGTGTTCCTAATTCACATCGTCCACGTGGATCAGTAAGACAGTCGTCGCAAAGGAGACCTGTTTTGTCCGAACCTAGCCCGACTCCTGACACATTAACTCAGCAACCAATATACAGACAAAGACGACCACTTCGTCGAAAACAGCAAACAACTACTGCTGAAACAACTGATTTGAATACAAAGAACGAAGATATCTCCTCCCAGTTAACAGAGTCACACAAATCTCCAGTTAATGTAAACAGAAGATCGGATGAAGGCGAAAATTCTCAGCAATCTCAGCCTCGTAAACGCAAGTTTGGGGAAAAGGTCCCAAGACGAAGAAGATTACCAGTTCAAGATAGAGATTTGACTAGTGAGATCACTGAACCTTTGAACCCAGCCAAGTTCGTCAGGGGACCCCGTGGAATTGTTAGTGACCTAGCTGCCACCAATGCTGCGCCGGAAGTTCAATGCACCGAACCTTTCCACGCATATCAGTGCAATCCTAAACTGATTTCACACAGAGAAAAGAGGTCTGCTAAAGAGGATTCTAATGAACCCAGGAGAGTAGGAAATATGCGCGGACAACCACAAGGTCAAGAACCAGAGCAAGGAAAAGAGGAAGAGCCAAGGAAAGTGGTAGAAACAAGAAAAGAGAGAATAAGACAAAAAAACAAAGTAAAGGCAGAAGAACGTGCCAAAGTAGAGGAGACAAACGTCGAGAAGCATGATAAAACTAAGATGTCTACAACAGAAGATCCAATGGTTGTATATCAAAGAGAAATTGAAGAAGAGCTGAAGCAAAGAGAAATAGAAGAAAATAACAGGAAAGAAGAACTCAAGCGACGTGCAGAAGAGCTAAAGAGGCGAGAGAAAGAACAGGAAGGAAGAAAGGAAGAGACTAAAAGGAGAAAAGAAGAATTGGCGAGAAGAAAGGCAGACGATGAAAAACGTAAACAAGAACTTAAAAGATTGAAAGATGAGAATAAGAGTGATGATGACGATGATGATACAGACATCGAAAGCGAAGATGACGAGGAAAAGAGAGAAGAGGAAGAAAAAGATAAATTGTTGACAGATTATGAGAAGGGTGTTAAAGCAGACATCAAGCTGAGAGAAGCAGAGGTGAAATTACGAGAAGCAGAGTTAGTGAGGAGGGAGCAAGAGTTGATAAGACGTGAAGTGGAAGAAAAGAGAAGGTTGATGGAAGTAGAGCGAAGACGTGTTCAAGATAAGCGAATAGAAGAAGAACTAGAAAGACAACGACTAGAAAAGATACGAGTGGCTGAAGAGCTTGTGAGACGACAAGAAGAAGACGATAGAAGAAGTGCTGCTAAACTCAAGGCAGAGTCTAATTAATTCATATCGGTACAACAAACGCCTTCTTCAAGTACTGATACCAATTGATATACCACATCAATTTGAATGAACTGACTCCAGATATTTCCTACCGTTTCTGTTTCGAAGTTGAGAAATTCAAACTTCAATTGAACTTTCTATTACATATATTGAAGATATATCACAATTCATTCACAATGAAGCCATAATATGGAAAACATTTTTTATATTCACTTATATTTGATTGGTTTTGACATATATTTCATCTTTTAATGAACGTTGTTAACTTGGACGGAGTGATTTATCCGTGGATCATGTGGACTCACTCTGAAACATGATATATACATTGTTATAAATCAGTTTTCCAAGTTTCAAACTGACTACATATTTTGTTCACCCAAACTTGCTCTTTGGAATGTATTCAATTATTTAATCCCAAGTTCTATTGCCATATAAATAACGGATTACATCTCACTATTCCTTGAGAGTCATAAGTACGCTAGCACATCTAAAGGTGTGATTGTCATATCAAAATGAATGTAATGATGAATAAATTGCCATATTCTTGAGTGTTAATAAACATATATCGTAATTTACTTTTATCCCATATTATCCACTTTTCCCTCCAATATACAGCGAGAGTAAAAAATGTTTGTCAAGTGACTAGTCCAATTTTTCAATGAGGTTAATTTCAATTGTGCTCAGAATGAATATGAAAAATATGAAACGTATTGCTGTGGGTGTAAAACAAGAATGATGAGAGAGTGTGATATTTTTCACTGTGTTTTTCTTTGTAAAATTTTGCCTGGTTCACAATTGACATAATGGATTAGTCATTATTGAGTATGTTATAGTGTATGAGCGAAATAGATAATGGCGTTTCCATGTAAACGTTCACACTAATAAACAGTATCAATTATTTCAGGCCTATAATAAATAAGATGAATCCATATTCTCATGACTATTTCCTTTTGACCTCTATGGCATGTCAAAATTTTGACCAATCAGATGATGTGACTACCTTTATGTATTTGGGGTATTTTATTTCTCTATGAAAGTCAAATCAGATGCTCTGGAGAAGCAATTTGTCAAAATATCTCTTGACCGTTGTTGCCACTGACACTGGAAATCGAACCGTTCAAGGTAAAATAATGATCCAGGTTGGCGGTGAACCGAACCTCTAAAGGACTATTGGTGAACCTACAACTGTAATAATAGACCATTGTGTCCCACCTATATTAACAACACTATAAAATAACTACTAATCACTATATCATATTGAATAATCTATATTTCAATTGTGAACCAGTCTTTAAAAAATGGATATTCGAATATATCTACGGTGAATTTATGAAAAAATAAAGAATGAATATAACAAGGTATATTTTCCCCCGTATCTCGTTCAGATTGGGAATTATTTCAGAAACTGAAAATCAAGTCGGGCATGAAAATTCCGCATACGTCATTGGTTCTTAGAAACATAATTTATCACCATCCTCTCTTTCTTACTCCCAAACAACCTACCTGTTGGTGGGGTCATTGAGCAAACAATAATCAGCATGATGAACAAGGAATATCGAAGCATTCCAGAGAAGAATCATACAAATACTGATAATTCATCAGAACCATATTATATAATGTGGCCTCAAAATATGATCACTTTGACAAGTATTTTTTTGAATATAATACAAGTCATTTTTTCAAGCATATTGAAAAATGAGCATTATTTGACTTGATGATGAGTGAAAAGAGCCAATAATATATTAATTTGAAGTTGATCATTATAAGTATTTGAAAAATTATGTATTATATCCATTTGGGAGGGAGGGGGTGACAGTGACAGCTTGGCCATCCCATGACCCGTTTATATATTCGTATTCACACATACAAAAAAACATGTCAATCTGCCAACTTGACCATCACAAATTTCCCCGTTGTATTTGTAAATCTGTAGTATTGCTAGAATGAATGACTTCTGAAAACAAATCCACGAAAAGGAACACAACTACATTTTACAAGAGCATAACATATTTGAAGTTGCAGGGATTTTTTCCAAGACTACCGCAATTATTATAATTATGTGTCCGGTATATTTTTCTCTCGAAGAGTGTTCATACATATGTGCCTATTCAAACCAGTGCGAAGTTTATTTCAGATTATTCAAATCTCAATGTATTCAAATTGCTCACATACTCAAACGAATCATTCTAAGATTGATTTATCCGCCTACCTTGAGTGTCATATTATAAACAATACGAACCTCATATTAACAATTGTATGCGAATTCAAGAGAATGCACAATTATCTCCCTGATAGAGAGACCCATATAATTAAATCGTTACGCACCAGAGTTCTGTGTTGGCAAATAATCCAACTTCTGCTGATCCACTTCGCTTACAATGTTCTGCAGCTCGTGACGGTTAATTGAGATAATTATCGCAAGCTGTTTACGCCCTGAATAGTAGTGTACATCTCACTTGAAGACCACGTAGAAATTCTCATTCTAAAATACGTCTCGAGTAAAGAGAACAATTAGATAGAAGTGAGTAACGTAACTACAATCAGTTGCGGAGTGACATTTGATTGAGGAAGAACGTATGTTTCAATTTTTAAGTAGTTTATATCGTGTATTTTTCTCCGGATGGTATCATCCACATTTATTAGATTTTCAATTTTACATGGTTCAACTTCCATGAATACAACGAGGGGGTTTTAATAATTTGATTTCGGTATGCAACTTATAATTACGCTATTTTTAAATATATAAAGTCTACAATTCTGGTAAAAACCGTTCTGTATTAAACTATCAAAATTGTTATTGTTTCAGTTATAGAAGAATTTCTAGCTTTTTCAGTTTTTTCATTGTCATTTTATTGTTTCAAGTCTATACATTGTTTATCGTTTTGTAGGACTGACCATTTCAGTTCCATTTTTCCCATCGTTATATTATCAATATCTTCAACATTATCTCTAGAAATTTTTTTTTTTAAATATCAGAAAATATGTCACAATATATTCATCAGTGAAATATGGAAACATTATAAAATGTTGGTTTTACACTCAGTGATTATAGTTTAACGACCTGTTAACGACGAAGGTTGACCAAATGTTATCGTCGACACCGTACAGTCGGGACTCTCGTACATGGAGCACGAGAAGCTGCGTGGAACAGTTCGGGATCTACAAGGAGGATAGCCAACTTAAATACAACTACTACAAAAATAATAGTCGATTTATTCGAAGCGGAGTTGTTGCAGCTATGTTGGCAATTGTCATGTTATTAGTAAGTATTTCAAAATCTTTTTTTTTCATGATTTTTCATATTTATGTACAAACAAAGTTATTGTTAGCTAATTTGAATCATTCCACGCACTATAGAGGTGTGATAATTATTAATGTTATGTATCAACATCAAAAAATTCAAAAAATGAAATTAATTGAGAAATATTGCTTCTCATAATTACATGAATTTGATGACACCACTCAAAACATAGAATACGAAAACAATGATACACAAATAGAATATGTTTAAGATTTGACAGTCTCGTTTTGGTACCGTATAATAGCATTATACACTACATAAATGAGCACCTTGGATAATTATATAAGATAATTATCAAGATTTAATACGATCAATTCTGTGACTTCATTCGTGTGTTCCCCAGATGGAATTTGTGCCATTAAAATGAGTGAAGTTAAATGCGTTCATCCGAGTTTCACCGGCAAGTGTTATAACTTAATGAATCAATCACATTATCGACTTGTAATATGTAGAACTTGATGACAAATATTGTAATGGATATTCTGTCCATGATTGCACTTTTGATATTCAGATTTCTGAAGATTGTTGAGAGATCAAAAATGTGAACACAAACATTTTAGCTTCACAAAATCACAATAGTCCCTCTGAAAATGATGTTACAAACATTCAATCAATCAATTATATATTCATATTTCATTTGGCGACGCAACCTCATGATAACTAAGATCTATTGGACACAGTAAATGATCAATAAGATAATGGTAAGATGAGATACACAATTTATTCTATCAGGTGTTTTTGAGCAGTTGAAATTACAACCAGTCGTAACCTGTCTTTGAGGAACCATCCCAGCATTCTATATAACTCAACTATACTACAGAGTAAAAGTAATTTGAAAAACTTGGGATGGTCAACTGTGACAGGAATCGAACTCCATCCAATTCCGGTTTCCTAAATGCCGATTCATTAAACATCATAGACATCAGAAGAGAGAGGTCAATTTCACTCTAACAGTCTTGGGATAAACAGTTATTGTGCAGATAAAGATAAGAATAGCGTGTTAATAAACAAAACAAGAAGTAAAAGCTTGGACATGGACGTTAGTCTCGGAACTGATACAATGTAGTATTAATTATTGCTGCATGAAAAATCCCATTTCTCGTAAAAAGTCCTTATTCTCAACCTAATAGTTATCAAAACATAATTCGCCAATCAATTAAAACAAAAAGTGTAAGTCCATATATATAGTATACTAATACATTTGCATGATTGCAAGTCTAAGCTTAGTCCAACTTTGACGGAAAAGTTTGGTTCTTGTATAACAGTAAAAGTAGTTCAGTACTAACGCACTCAGTGCATGTGATCCGGGAAGTGAGAGGCATATCGAATCTCGGTTCGATCCCTGCCACCGTCCATCTTTTCAGGAGTTTTTCATGGTTTCTCTCTAGTCTAAGCTAATGCTGCATGGGATGGTTCTTACAATATAGTCCACGACGACTTCCTTCCCATCCTTCCCATTACTTGAGAAATTTTCAACTCATTAATCATTCGACGGCAATAGATCTAAGTTATCATTACAGTGCTTCGTTGAACCTAATATGGTTTTTTAAATAGTATTGTGGTTGGTATGTTGTGTATCCCACGAAATGATGAGATCACAATTTAGCAAATCAGATATAGTTGCATGAGAAGTCAAGATTCAAGACGAGTCATTGTGAGACCCGCTCTGAGTTTTCCTCAGATGAAATCCTGTGTCATTAATATAAGCGAAGTTGAATACGTTCTTCTAAATAATATTGACCTGCGACAGGATACATGGATCCAACTTTCTAATTTTCGGGTATACACTCCAAATATCTTCCAAGGTTCACGTATATTGTAATTGAAATTAATTTATAAGAGGATCAAGCTAAGACGTTTTATCAATTGTCTCACTTATAATGGAAATGCATCGTAATATAACCATCATGCAGTTGATGTCACAAAATACTATATATATATAAAGACGACGATGAATTTTGTCCATTAGGTATAAATCCTACACGAGATACTTCGTCTTTCTAACTGGTTGAAAAATCCCGTTATTCAAAAGTGACTATAGGCCTATACACAAATAATTGACCACTAAGGTCTAGAACTGAAATTTTGAGTTATCAGTTATTTGCCGAAAGATGTTTTTCTCTGAAACCCACTGCGTGGTTATCGTCAACCATTTTCATTTCAATCATTACAAATTTTACGTTGAATATTGGCAAATCTTATTAGAAATTGAATTGAATTTATTTGTTGAATACATTTGATGAATTTGATCGTTCTAGAGATTGAAGATTCTGTCGATAATCTTACTCTTATCAGCCAAAACTTCGGCAATGACGCGCATCCCATTGCCACCAGCTCTCGTCTCATATTGTTATATTAGATATTGTTTATAAAATAATTAACGATATAATTATAAATATTGAACAATATGGCATATAACATTGAAATTGCGAGTAGATGAATGTTGAATATGTTGAATGTTGTATCATTGATGGAGTTTCTATCATTATAAAGTGTTGATAATGCATTAATAGTTTTCCAGCAATGAGGTCCAAGTAAATGTAGATGGCCGTGTACTATATAATGTTCAGTTGGACTGAGCATTCCTATATATTTTCAATGAATTTTGAAGAGTTTTGATTTTTGTCAAGAAGCCATAATACAATCTGGTAATGTGGTCTAGCACATAAAAAATGTCCCAATACTATCCAGTTTTCGACGCCAATAGATCTTAGTTGGCATCAAGGTGCGGCGTTGAATTCAGTAAAAGATTAAAAAGTCATAATTTTTTCAGTGGGAAAACTGCAGTCTTAATTATGCAGTCTTGATTGCAGTCTACACCTTATCATTCGGAATAAAATTGGAAAGAGGGTGACGAAATATCACGCTATCGGTGTTACCTGGAAAAATGCATTTCACGACTAGCTTTTTTACCTTTTCGGGGTTTTTTTTTGCCGCGCAATCAGCCATATCACTCTTTCGTCTCTTAACAATCAAGTAGGAAAACTGTGCATGATCTGTGCCCATTTGTATCCACACAAGAAAGGTCGTTCTTCATCGGATAATGATAGCTGCGTGAATAATTTACTAATCTCTCTGCAAATTCAAGAATTAAACACTCGAGAAGACGCAACTGTTATCCTAACCATAAACTTCATGACAAGATACCAGAAAATACGACAGCTAGACACACATTACTGTAGTTATAGTAGTAGCGAAAGTAGTAGAAGCATTTATTTTTCATCTTATTTTTTATTTTCGAACAAATACATATGTTCAAATCCCATAGGCCCACGTAGTCAAGAATTTCGACTTTTCTCCGGGTCTATTCACTTAAACAAAAATACACTAGAATTGAATTGTCTGGTTGACACATATATATATACACATGAACACACACCCATAGATTCACACACACATACATATATATGAAGTCAAAAATTGAATCAAGTTCAACTTGATAATTAATTTGGAGTAAATAGTAGTGGTGGTAGTACTAGTAGTAGTATAGTGTGTATGTAATACTAAATAAGGTTATTGAAGAAAAAATGTGTGATTTCTCATTTTAATAAAACTCAGGTATCAATCACTTGTTTCTTCGTCCAGTATTTGTATCTGAAAATTTATTATTAAACCTAATTCACAATAATTTGATTCTGCCATTTCCTTACCACTTATTCTCAATATATCCTAATTCTGCGTACAACATCACTCACAACTTGAGCATAATATTTTTCACACGAACCCTGCACTTGATGAATATAATATTATCAAACTGTTCCTCTTACCATTATAAAACATTTTCTAATATTTCACCTTATATAATGTGTATGCCTCACATGTATACTAAACATAATTATATTTTGTGATTTGTATACACCCACAGACAAGCCTGTTTCAGGCTTAGTGGTTATTTTATGAGCGTAAAACACTATGTAACACTGTACGAGACTATTCAAATGAAGAAAAAAAGGTAATAGTATGAGTATTTTCATGTCAGAAAATATTTGATAATGTTCATACAAAGTTACAAACAGAGTGATGTATATTTTTTTCAGTATTTTCATTCATATTTCAACATCTGGATATGAGTAAAATTTTGTGGACCCACAAAGTCACAAAAAGTTGACTTGTCTGCGGGTCTACCAACATTCATTACATGGGAATCAGATAGATCAGAATGAATATGTAGTCTGAACAGTTTGAAAAAATCTATTTCGCCTCAAAACGAACCCTAATAAATCGAAGACAGGAAAAAAATAAGTCCGAATAGTAAAACTAAAAGTAACTATAGTAGTGTTTTTGGAAAATAATGAAGAGAAAAAAATGATTCAATTATTTTGTGATATAATCCTTTTTCTACATAATATAGATGAACACTATAGCACAAAGCTCATCCACTTCTTGACATTATTATTTTATAGATTGTCTCAATATTTTCAAATCTCTCTCTTGTTAGGAAATAATCCCTCTTCTCTAATTAATCTCCAACAACATCTTCTGAAATCTTCTGGTTTATGTAAATATTTACCTTGTTTAGTTATCTTGTTATATATCCTTGAATCTTTGGTAAAAATTGAACCATCTTCAAATTTATTTCTAAATTTTCATTTAGTAGATGACATTCATCTTTCGTGGATACAAGTGTAACTGTACGCACTCACTCTCCTGAATCTAAGAGTTAAACTTCTGACTTGACTTCTAATTGCATTTGATTAGGATTGTACGAGAGACGGAGCGATGCATGGGTGCTCATCCGTGGTTATTAGGCTACTAGTACAATTAAGGGCATGTGGGTTACCTTAGGCCGACTACAATAGCAATGCCATTTGTCATACCAACCGTGAAGATCGAAGTAATTGAGAATTCAGAAGAAAAATATCGGAATGTATTCACAGAAATTAGACATTGTATCTATAATTGCATTATTGCATCTGGTCTTGAATTTTTTGTTTTGATTAAACTTTGTGAAAATTACATTGTATCTGTATTTGTATTTTTTTGTGGTCAATTCACAAAGTTATTGTGTAAACCACATCAGATGATTCAATAAAACGATACATTATGCATGGAAATAAATGAAAGTGAAATTAGCAGTGAATCAATTGTATAAAAAATATTGGTCTGGGCTATAAAATAAATTATTCAATGAGATATTCTTCAATTTGGATTTGAATCTAGTTCTGTTGTTGCTCTTTTATCTCTCTGGGAAGATAATTAAATAAATTCTTCTTTCGGCTTGAACAGTTGATCTCGAGGTGGTCGTCAATCTACAATAATCCTGAATAAGATTATTTGAGCCTCTTGTGTTTCAATCCTTAAAATATCATACTTCATATTTTCAATATATTTTGAAATTTTAATATGCATTCAATAACTTCATATCACAGTTCCAATGGATAAAGCATATATTATTATTATCACCAATTTCAGATTCAGATTGAAATAACGAATCATACAACTTTTTGGAGCTGCCCAAATTCTATTGAAATAACAATAATTCCATGAAATTTTTGCATTTCCATTCGTTATAGATGCGAACGCCGCTAGTGAATGAGAAAATTTGTAATGATCAAATAGAGCTTATTCTTGCTCTGGGATCTTAGAAAAGCTGCATCATTCTGAAAAAGATGATGCATTATTACCTACATGCTTCTGTTTATAATAGCATTATTCTCTGTGTATGCACACATGTTCTTGAATACTGTCTCAATAAAGCAAATTATCAATTTTTTCTGCTCACCACACTTTTAACGTTTCATCAGATCTATTATATTGAAATTGAAAACATTCACCTGGAAAGTTTACATACAAGTCTTGATTGATTTAATTTTACATTGATAGCATGCTTTGTGAGAAGTAGTAATTTATCCATATACCAGTATTCACTGGAGAAATCGGTCATCTAGTACCAAAAGAGTACAAAAAGGTAGAAGATGTATGTCGTCTATTCATCTCAAACAGATGAGGGGTTGCTGTGTTATCTGGAACCAGACGGGTGCGGGTTCTACTCTCGATGTACGCATTGATCCATGTGTACACAATCTCTCAATAATCATCATTTCCTTATCACCCGCCTAATATTTCCCTCTAAATAACCTAGCTGTTGGTGAGGTCGTTAAATACCATTAATTAGAAAAACGTAACAGATCAAAACCGCTGCAGATGTAGATATAAGTATATATAGATATAAAGTAAATATAAGAAGTGGCTGCTGAATGAACAGAACAGCATTATACTCAAATCTTCATCATCCAATCCCAAAATGATTCATATATGGTTCATTTTCAACATAATCGCACACATATCCATTTCATCACAATTATTAGGCCCATACATGTTTTGTTTTAAGTAGGTTCTGGTTGGGTGGAAGAGCGGTATTGCCGAACCTCGTCATTTCATCATTATTTTTATTGTACCATGTTTGCATGATGTATGTACGATGCTTGTTTATGATGAATAAATTATATTAATGATAATAATAATGAAAATATATCATAGCACAGATTCCTTCATCTGTGGTTATAGTCAGAGAATCGGCGCAGATGGCGATACTTGGCTAAGTTGTACTGCAACAACTGTGTTATCGTGATACATCTCCGAAAATATCATAGTGCCGTCAAAATACAACCTGATTAATTCATCATATTCAATATTACTGAGTCATCCAATTATCTACATCTAATTAATTCAAATTTGAAAATTGGTGATGAAATCACCACGTTGCTGGTGTTACCCAGAGGAAGAGAAAAAAGAAAATGAACAGATATACAAACATAGCTCCGATATTTCCACTCGCACAAGTGAACAATCGTCCGAATTTAGTTTCATCGATATATCCTGATAATCATAATGATAATTTTTTTTTAATTCATTCTAATAGTTTTGTACAATGTTATATATTATTTTACGCTCATAAAATAACCAAAAGCCTGGAACAGGCTTGTCTGTGGGTGTATACAAATTACAAAGTATATGTACAGTACATGTGAGACATACAAATTATGTAAAATAAAATATTAAAAAAAAAAATATTTAAATAAAAAAAAATGTATTGTTGGATTGAGAACATATCCGTGATTGGCTTATCGATTCATGACAATAATATTCATTCCACGGGTAGTATCGTTTCACCCCAATGCACTCAATATGGCCTTCTTCAGGTAAATTGATCACTTGCTCAAGTCCATTGCCTTACAAATGTTTTCATTCATCTTTTGAATATTTCTTGATCAGCCTTTGCTGTAGTCTCGTTTATATTGCATGAACTGTATCAATTCTGTTTGGACATTTTCACAGATATTCATATGTTCAATATTCCCTTTATCAACACGTGTCATATCTCCTAGGAAAAATTCACACCGAAAAATATATAATCACAATATTACTTCGAAACTATAAAAACCAATGTGAGAATATTTTGTTTTTTCTAGGTTGTCCTTATGGTGAACGACATCTCCAAAACTCACGGCAGCAATCAAAGCAGAGAAAAAGATGCTTACCTTCGTCTTCTCTCATCACGCACTTCAACATCAGCTGTGCCACCATCACAAACCATACAATCCCTAAACACAACGGCCAACATCTCGTCACAAAATATCCCACAAAACATCACGGAATTATCTCCCATAGAAAAAATTCACCATTTTATCAACAATACAGAGATACATTCCTATTTCAATGAGAATGATAAAAAATTTACAAACTTGACAGAGAATCATTTTCTAGATCATGATTATAAATATGATGACAGTGAGAATGTAAATAATGAGGAATATACACCCAGAAACGATTATGAAGATGAAGAAAATGATGATACAAATCACGGCGACATATCAAAAGCTTTGCCATTCAACAATCAAGGTGAACGTCCTATAAATAATCGTAGGATATACGAACTAAGACGAATTCCGAATAAAGAAAATATCAAAATTATCCACCATTCCAACCATCGAGGTCATCTTGATGAATCTACAAATAATTATAAAGACGCAAGACAAAATTATGGTCATTTGTTCAATAGTCATTATAACGATAGGCATAATAAGAAGAGCGGTAACATCCACAATCAGGAATACAGAACTATTACAGAAGGAAATTTGCAGAATAAGATCAGAAAAAGTTCGGTAATCGCAAGATTTGATGAAGATGAACGTTATCCAAGTGCAACCAATTCAAGAAGGGTGAATTTGAATCATGGTAACAAGTTACGAACGATACCATTGAATTATGTTCATGTGAATAAAGAAAATCATATACCGGTAAATAAGAGGCAAAGAAATAAATTGAATGGTGGTGGATTTGATAATGAACAGATACACAATGAAAAGTATGATTTTCACCAAGAAAAAGGTGAAACCACTCAAGATTATGATGAACCAAGAAAACCTTATGATGTTGATCATAGTCATTCATGGTCGGGCGATTATAAGCGACCAGAATATAATAAACATGTGATAACATATGACAAAAGACACAATGATCATATTAATGAAGGTCAATCTAATGATGAAACTAAATTCAGTCACCCATCCAAAGGTAAGAATAAAAATTTATACAACGTAGGTGAAAAGAGAGAAGAAGAAATTTATCCCAAATATTGGGAACCGTATTTAGATGATTTAAACCACGAACATATTGCAAGAATTGTTAATGAAAGACCATACATGTCTAAAACTGGTACTCAAAGACCATACAATAAAAAAAGTATTAAACACAACACAGATTCAGATACGTCATCTGGAAATCAATTTCCTCAGGTAACTCGTTACCGATATCCAAAAGATGCGAAAAATATCGATGATATCATTGAATTCTTAACGCGTAATGATAAAAAACGAGTACCAAACAGAACACCACTATTTGCTAATTTTAACAACAATAAAATCATGAAACTCAAGGGAGTTTATTTGAGTCACGAAAAAGATGACGATTATAGCAGTGAAAGAGAAAGTATGACCAAAAACAGTGAACCGGAAGTCCAGAATGAAAATAAACAGTCGTACCATTTAAACGGACATTCATACAACACCGATCCGTTTCATGAATATAAACCGAGAAACATGGCTGATATCAATTATTTGGTCACTGATGAAATTCGATTACCGACAGTCACAAATCAAATACATTTCAAAAATACTATCAAACATTTGAACGAGATTGTAGCAAATGATGAACCAAATAATGTGAACGATCAGTTCTTTCCGAGGCCACCAATTAGTTTTTTCCATAATTATAATAATGATTTTGATAATAATAAACAAGTACCTCATGAAGAAGTTAAACATCCAGCCTCGCACACTACTGCTATCTACCATCCATTTGGCGAACCGTTACAGAACATGCCAAATATAAACGAGTTATTAGACAAAAAGAAATCGAATCCTTCGAGAGATATTCTTGATATCTACCCTAATTACGGAGGAACAAGTGAAATAGGAAATTATGAAGAGGAAGATAAATACAACTACAAGGCAACGAAGAAAATTCCGTATGGTGGACCAAAAAGAAAACGGCCAACCAAAATGCTCAAACTCAATATAGAGCAAGAAAACAAATATGGGGGACCAGTGAAACATAAAATGGTGGTGCATTTGAATTTATACCCACGGAAAAAGACACAGAATCCGTATGAGAGGTTAGTTTGATTTTGTATACGGTGATAATGGAAATCAATCGCTCGGTTTGATTGTGATGAGGACCTATTTTCTGGGTATTGTTTCCGGTCTCATTCTTTGCATGAGTCCAATCTCTCTGTGGTAATCATATTTTCAACACTTTTGATTCTCAACCTATTCCTTTATTTCCTGAATCACCACTTCTTATTCTATCCACCTTGGTCTCGCCTATAATGCTTCTTGAAGACTTCATTTTGGAGGCTGCAAGCTGAATTTTCTCTTTTGCTCCATTAGTCCATATTGCAGATGCATCTGTTAAAATGAAATACATATATCAAATACATTTGATATAGAATAATTATATCGGAAAGTTATGGTCACCAACATCGCAGTTCTGGTGTTGAAGTTCATTGGTTTTAAATAATTAGAATGGGGTGGTAAGATCGCCCTTGTGGTGCCCCGTCCAAACGATCCTACCTTTCATCCATAGCCTTAATTGGGGAACAATGATTATGTATCAAGTTTCGATGTTATTAAGAAAAAAAAAAAAAAATTCACATATTCAAGGTATTTATTATGTCCATAAAAGTTTTCCAACAGTCTGATAAAAACTCTCTCGTAAAATCGTGTGTTAATTTCTTCCGTATTTTTTGCATCGCTGCTAAGAATGCTGCCCAGATACTTGAACTCTTTCCCTCATTGCATCATGACTGACTTTGACACCTTATTTCTTGACATTATCGGGTCCTCGCTCTTCATCTGAAAGGTTTTCATTCCTTATGATCATTAGTTATTCCATTGCATCTGTCTAGTATCACTTGATTACATTGTCTCTTCATTCCCACATGAGTACATATATATTTTCTTAAAAGCTTTTTATTGAATAACAAAATATCTACGAATATCATTAATCCCAATTTTTGACCTCCTTCTAGCTTTACTCTTCTGTACATTTCGTCCATCACAAGTTTAAATAATGTGGAAGATAATACGCTTCCCTGCCTCAAACCCTGGGTCACTCCAGACCATTTAGTTGAATCGAATTGAGTTCTGACGCAAAATTCACTATCGTTATTCATGTACACTTGATGCTCTTTAGTTAAATCTTATTCACACCTATATTATATATATATATATATATATATATATATATATATATATATATATATATATATATATTGTATGAATCATGAGTGGAAATTGCCTCTTGTTTGACTCAACAGTTAACACTGCTCTCCCTTCGTTTCATTATCACCCGCGCATTCGTACCCTCGCATAACCTAACTGTTGGTGGGGTCGTTAAACATGATTAAAAATGAAATTATTGCATGTATAGTCACATTATGTAATCTATGAGAGTTCAGTTGAGTTGAATTTTAGTTCTAGTTCAAGTGTTTTCATGAAAAAAATATATTTACAGCCCATTTTATATTTATGAATACTCCTCAAATGATTTGTCACATTTAATACAGACACCTTCAACGATCAATCAATGTTCTCTCAAAATGATACCAGCCATTATATTTGATATATTATGATAATATTCAGTTTTCATACAATCAATCGTCCAGATTTCGATTTTACATAAAATTATGCACTATATGGAGAGACTTTTCATTCATTTATATCTCAATCCCAGATAACCAGCTTGATTGGATCAGAGGGTGTTTCCACCAAATCTTTCAGGGCAGACTTCTTATATCTCGAGTCCTGACAATTCCTAGACTTTCTTCTACTTCTCCCTTGTCTTCTTCACTACAGCTATCATCTTCTTCTTCTTCTCTTCATACGAGTTACCTCCACCGTTTTATATTTCCCACCATTTCTTTTCTTACACTTGGCTCCACTCTTCACCCCGCTTCATTTTCACTACTCTATTCCTAACGACCTTCTGCTACCTCTCTCTTCGTCTCCCAATTCTAGTCTTTCTCGCACTATTTTCAACCATCTTGCACATACCCTTTCAAATCCATACATCTTCTATACGCATCATGTGCCCATACCACATGTCTTTCACTTTTTATTTTGAAAGCCAATCTTCCCACTCCCACATCCTTCCTTATCTTTCTGCTTCTCTTTCTCTCCATCTTTGATATTCCCGCCACGCTCCTGATAAACTTCATCAAGCTTCTTCCAGCTTATATTTCATCCCTCTAGCTCATTGTCTACATTACTTCTCATTCGAATATGAAAATTCTGATGCCAATATGCAATTTTCTGAGGACAGAATAATGCATGCATTAGATAATTGTTGAAATAAGAATTTTAAATTTTGAAGAGGTAATGAAAGGACATCAAAAATGGTAATTAGTCAAGTTGATAATATAACTGGAGATGAAAAAAATGTTTAATGATAAATATTGAATGTGGATGTGAAGAGGGAGGGGGGAGTAAACTGATTGTTATTTTCATGAAATTTGATCATGAAGATGGTTCCGTTGAATGTCAATGGTCCCTTGCAGATTTAACGAAGATGAAGAATTATTAGAAAATGAATAAAACTGTTGTATACTTTCTGACCGAACAGGGTTGGTGAAGAGAATTCCAGTGGCACAAACTTGCAAGTCGACTTCAACAGCAACACGCACCTTTTATCGAGAAGAAAATACTGTAAGTCATGGATAGATACATTTCTATGGATGTACAGTATACATGTATATCTATGGATATATATGGAGTTAGTTTGTTAATTCAATCACAATTCAATCGTATATATTTTTGGTTGTTGAATACAGAAAAATGACGATATTCAAATTTGTATCATACTTAAAATGTTTTTCTCTTCTATACGACCAGTCTTATTTCAACGCATGAGCTACCATTCATTGATGAATGAAATATGTTGATGATATAATGCTATACAAACAATATATTTGAACATATTTAAATGTATATCCCGAATGAAATATCCTGATATTATGAGCACTTAGACTAGAATACAATGTGCATACACACTCCACGCATTTCTATGGAAACATTAGTGGTTGAATGTGTGTAGATTACATTTTAATTCCAATTTCGGGTCAAACCATTTAATGTGACCACAACTGTCCATCATGTTTCAGACAATGAAGATTATGAAGGGGAAATCAGAAGAGATGACGAAGATGAGGAGGATGAGGAAGACGATGAAGATTACGAATACGAAGATGATGAAAATGAAAATGAAGAAAAAGGAAAAAGAAAAGTGAAATCATTAATACTGACTCCAGAACCAACCGAAGCTCATGAGTCAAATACAGACGAGGCAGTGATTGAAGATTCGACTGAAAAAAATAAAGCAGAAAATAGTGAGAATCGAAGCATGATAAACGAAACTACTAGAGTATTAGAAAAAGAAGTTACTGATGAACAAAATGAAAATTTAACAGAGGTCATGACAGAAGAAAACCATATATCAGCAGTATTTAAAAATGATTCAGCGACAAAAATTGAATTGAATTCATTTCAAGTGAAGAATGGTACGAGAGAAAATGGAGGGGCACAGTCCACAGACCTCAAAGAAAATCAAACACACATCGAGAAAAAATATGCAGATGTGATACAATATTTGAAAATCGTGCCTGTTGAAAATTTGATTGAACCAACTCAACAAGTGGAAGACAAAGAGAACGATACAATTGCATCATCCACTGAAAAAGAGGTCCAAGATGAAGGATGGTTTAAGGAATACTTCCCAGAAACAATAAAGAAAATAGATACAGTTCTTGAAACAGCAATGGAGAAAAAAGGTGAAGGAAATCAAACTGAGAACACACTAGATGTTATTAATGGGAAAGCTCTGAATGGGAGCATTAATTATGGGAGAAAACGAATTTTAATGATACTGCAATCAGAAATTCAAAAAGATGATAGTAGGCAATCAAATGGAACTACCGTAAAAATATGATGAATGCATACAGAAAATTATAGAAGCTCTAAATAGTTGGTGAGAACAGATAATTAATATACAAGAGAATAATAATGATGTTCACAAATGTTTGTGCTATGATTGAATTGAGTGAAACTTACTGTACGTGGAACTATCAGTATATTCACCAATTATGTAATATTTATATATAGTTATTACCATAGACTACTATACTGTCAATATTTATTAACTTATTATTTCAATTTATTATGTTGATTGAACCTTATATATTATAAATATCTATCAACTACTTTTATGTACGGCGGAAAATTATTGACACAGACAGCGCAGTCCTGGTGTTGAAGTTCAGTGGTTTTAAATAATTAAAATGGGGTGGTAAGATCGCTCTTGTGGTGCCCCTTCCGAACGATCCCATCTTCCATCCATAGCCTTAATTGAGAAACAATGATTTTGTATCAAGTTTCGATGTTATTAAAAAAAAAACAGAGAAAAACATTCACATAAATCCCATATCAAATATAACCTCACAGTATATAAATACATACATATATACAGACATACATACGTACAATCATCTTTCACCAATGTACTGCTTTTTGACATTTGATACTTATTCTTGATGCCGATCTCTTGGGATAGACATCAGGAGTATTTTAAATCAAACCATATTCCACCATATATCTATTATGGTTTGTCGTTCCTCCACTCCTATTTGAGGGGGAGTTTGAACTGAGAACAAGTAATAAAACGTTCTCATCCTAGTCCCATGGGTGTGACCCTTTACAGCACACACATGTTCGGTTTTAACAAATTAGTGTATAACGTCTTTAGACACTGTAGACATAGTTTAGTCTTAGTCTTAGTTTAATGTATTCAGGTGTTCTCATCAAAATTTCACTTCCACCTTTATATCACACTTTTCACCTTTTGCTGCAACATATTTTGACAGGCGCTAAATGACCTCGCTGTCGATGCGCCTTAAAACTCTAATATTCATTCATTTCGTATATTTTCATCGAAGTAATTCAATTGCACAAACGAACCTTATTACCACTACCTAATTATATGAGATTATTTTCATGGATGGCAGCTGACGTTCATTGCAAAATATTATTTGCTCATCTTCGAAATTGTTTGCCTAATGCGAGAATTACCAACGTGAGAGTAGCTCTAACTGGCAGTTCAAAGTTGTTATTACCATGGGTACTCATGCCATCTGTTTCCACTAACTCTCAAATAAAGCTAACTGGACTTGGTGATACCAGATCTTAATCAAGCTAATTGTGTAATAGCTTACGCATATTGTGTAATAGCTTGAATTAACTGTCCCTTTGGAAAACAATTTTTTATTTCCTGTATCATATTAGTGATAATGTGTGTAGCAAGTATTTCAATCATTACTCATACATGCAGAATAAAACAAGCGTTTGCCTTGTCTTAATTGCCAATTACACACGTATAGTTCACAATCTGTTCTGTCGTTATTCAACAGTACATCACATCACCAGAACTGATCGATCACACCATCGTCTATAACACCCTCAATCAAACTCACACGTCCATTCATAATTACATTTGTATCGTGGAGAAATTCTCTGAAAGTGACCTATACGTACTTTTACAAGTTGCACCAAATTTTAGTCATTGTTATTCCTATTATCATTTCAATCTTGGATTTGCTGCGAAGACCATAAAATACATAACAAAAATATAATAACGATATAAAAAGCCCAAAGGCTTCCAATGAACCCAGGGAAGAATCCCTGTCTATTGGCGAAATTGATAGATTCAACATATTTATTCAAGATCACAGATAAAGAAGAGAATTTGAATCACAGTGAAACTAATATTATTGTTAATTTTTAAAATCATGTGAAGATGGTAGATCGAGAAAGTGATGCACAAAAATCCACATTTACAATATTGATGAAGTGCAATTATTGAAATTTATTGATCAAAATAATATACAATGTTGGTAAATAATAATAGATACTCAAATGATTTCTATACTTTGCTGAAAGGTAGTGGGAAAAGTGCGTGATTTTGTATTGATCTATACTTATAAATAAACTAATGCATGTATCGATATACATGAATAAACATGAAAATTAATCTAGTAATTGAATCGACTCACACCAAAATATGTGAAATTACTAATACTTTTATACTATAATGCACTTCATTTTGATAGTTGATCTTTCTAGAATTGGAATTTTATCATTTCTTTCAACTTTCCAACAATAAGCCTCCAATAATTGTGAACAATAAATATGTAATAATGTAGGCCCGATGGCTGAGTATGAGACTAATTAAATATATATAATTCAATCAATGTTTCTGGTCATTTCTCTCGGGAAAAACTTTTAGAAGCTGACATGGAAGTTTGTCTCGGAAAAGAAATATCAATACTACATCACTTTCATCATTCTGATATAATATGTTACACTGTATCAATTAATAATATAAAGATTCATAGTTGCTTGACATTACATCTCAATTTATATATTGTCTCATTTTACCAGTCGGAATTATTCGCCAGGTTTCGGTGCTTTTATTTTTGACCTATGAAATGCTCCCTCAATAAAAAAATGCAACCACATAGAGTAAGAGAAACATATTAATGAAAGATTAGAAGCGTATAAAACTGCTGTGTAAATACGTATGAACGTGCAATTACAACTAGGTTTAGGTTAGACCTTCGTTTATATAATAACCTTCCATACAAGACTAGAATAATTTGTTTGTTTCACCTATATGAAATGGAGAACGATATGAAGATAAATTGATGGAAAAAATGAGATAAAAACGAATGAGTGGATGAGCCAATCCGGAATTGAAAAAAAATAATATAATGATAATGTGTATATACCAATGAATTTTAAAAGACTATTACCATATTGATGAATCATCTATATATACTATTTCAGTTTGGTTTCTATTTGTATACTATGAATTTGTTCAAGTCATCTTTCATATTCTCACTTTCTATATGCCCACCCATTATTTCAGTTAGATTCCATTAACATTAGAGTTATCTCTGTTATTCATTTTCATAACATCAAGTCTAATTGTTGTTATGACCATATAGTATATGGCCTCATCTTCTCTGAAAATATAGTTTTTCAAATATACTGATCAGCAATCTACAATAAACATTTGAATTAAAAAATCAATGTGCCAATACAGCTTCAAAATGACAGCGGCTAATTTCGATGTAGCATTCTGAGGAAAAAACGAAAATTTGAATGTGATGATATTTAATTTGGATATATGACAATATTCACTCTGTCGACACTATAGCACAATGTGACAGCCACGGTGAAAAGTGAAATACTGTTCACACGAAATATGTTGACTTTTTGTTTTTGCGTAATTACTTTCATGTTTTAAACACCTTGGATCCTTTTGAATATGTATCTCTGATCATTCAGTCTCTTATCCATATATTTATTGCGGTGATATTTCAATTACTGTATTCAATTAATCTCAAATCTCCAAGTGAATTCTTGGTTATAATTATTATTTATTAAACGGATGAACAAAAACTTCACTACCCATATGTCTTTGATTCTCACGATAATGACTATTGTTTGCCTAACGACCCTACAGGCTAACGAGCCTAACTACCAATGTTTGCCTAACGACTCTACAGGCTAACGAGCCTAACTACTAATGTTTGCCTAACAACCCTACAGGCTAACGAGCCTAACTACCAATGTTTGCCTAACGACCCTATAGGCTAACGAGCCTAACTACCAATGTTTGCCTAACGACCCTACAGGCTAACGAGCCTAACTACCAATGTTTGCCTAACGACCCTATAGGCTAACGAGCCTAACTACCAATGTTTGCCTAACGACCCTACAGGCTAACGAGCCTAACTACCAATGTTTGCCTAACGACTCTACAGGCTAACGAGCCTAACTACCAATGTTTGCCTAACGACCCTACAGGCTAACGAGCCTAACTACCAATGTTTTCCTAACGACCCTACAGGCTAACGAGCCTAACTACCAATGTTTGCCTAACGACTCTACAGGCTAACGAGCCTAACTACTAATGTTTGCCTAATGATCCTATAGGCTTACGAGCCTAACTACTAATGGCCAGATGATAATGAAACGATGAAATATATTGATTAATGTTCACAAAAACCCATGCCTTATGTGGGACCCAAACCCGCGCCCAACGGTTGAACTTAAACTTCCATCACATTTCAAAATGAGAAATTGAATTAAAAATCATGTTGACACTTCATTATTCAACGAACCATTAAACTTCATAGTTCAATCAATGTAGTGACGATTCATTGGTAATTATCTCGTTTTTATTAATTGAAGAATTCTTCATTATTTGGTTATATTGCCAATACTTATTGTAATACTTTATCTAATCGGTGCTATTCACCAAATCTAGGAAAATCCTATTTGTATCCGGTGCCTGCCAGTTTGAAGGGAGTAATAATTGATACCATTTGAAAATAATTGTATGAATGCATGACCATGATGTCGGCATCACCCCAAAAAAAAATTCTGATAGAATTGAAACACATTTCTCTAAAATTATTATAAAATGGTTATCTTTGGGCTACAACTTCCATTTCAGTATCTGAAATTAAGAATTGATGTAATCTGATTCTATAAAGCTATACTAGCATTCTTTGATAGCCATTTGCTCTCAATTTTCGAAGGGTTATTCAACAAAGCTCTTCATGTACTATTGTGTAATAATACTCGAGGAGTTGATAACAAATGGTTCGAATTCAAACTCATACAAATCAGGAAAAATGAAAGATAGACACTTGATTTTTCTTGATTGGAACTCTAAATAATCATGGGCATTCACACCAACTGAATCCTATAGCCCTTTCAATCATGGAGATTCAATGGTCAAAATATAAACAACTTAATTCATATCATAGGTGGCATATTTTATTATATAAATATACAAATATTACATTTTATCATAGGCCTTTAATGTACAGTATGTAAAGCGCTAATTAGTTTAGTAATTTCCTCTATTAGGCATTAATAATTTATTAAATTAGAACTTCAAATAATTATAACTTATCAACATCGTAAAAATGGTTTGTGTAACAATTTATCTAACCTATGGTATTTACTATTTAGTTCATGCATTCATTTTTTTGAACAGATGTAACACAAATCGACGAGATGTGTTCGTACTATCGTGTTGAATGAGTATGGTAGTTAGAGAGGTTTTCAACCGCCCAGTCGTACATTTGGGGGCCTTCAGACGGCGGCGGGCTCATGATCACAGTTGGGGGGCCACCGCCACTTTGAGGCAAGTAGCCCAGGATGCGGGGGCCTTCTTTCATGTGACTGGCACGCTTAGTTTGACGCTTGTACCTGGAATAGCATAGTGGTATTTTATTGAGACTTATTCAATCAATTCGAATACATATTGAAAATATTGTTCAAGATAGGAAGGGAGAGACTGAGTTGGTTTGGACACATGAAAGGAATGAATAGGAATGGAATGGAATACCCAGAGCAGAGTACGAGATGTCGTAAATGTGCAGAAGAGATGAAAGATGAAGAGGAGGAAGAGCAGCATCAGGCAGAGGAGGAGTAGAAGGAAGATGCCTGGCAAACCCAAGTTGACGTGTTTTTGCCCTAATTATCATGCACTCACCCAACTTTGTTAGTACAAGTATTTGGAAATGACAAAAAAAATATGCATAACAATGTAATACCATGGACAAGTACCTACATAATCTTCAATTTATATCATTCAGAATACAAGGCTATTTATATATCTGAGAATCAGAAATACTACTTCTGAAAAATAACTCTATTCCAGATCAACTAATGTGGAACCATTAAATTATCTGATATTAAACTGATGGAATTAATATCGGAATATTTTGTTCCGTTATTTTCTGTGTACCACCAAAATGAACGAAATTATTCGTGAAATATTCGTGGTGTGGAATTCCACAGCAATGATTGTAAGCACTTGAAACTTTCCAAAGATGATGCTCAAACTAATGATCAGGTCAACAGATAGTTGTAACTTCTATAAGTCTTGCCGTTCGATTATTATCAACTTTTTACTTCCCCAGAAATGTTCGCAAGGAACTGTGTGGGATTCTAAACAAATCTGAGCCAATAGAACGGCAAAACTTATGAAAATTATGATTATTTGATTACATGCTCATTAGTGTGACCATCAACTTTGACAAGTTTCAAAATTTGACCATGTTTGTTGAATTCCTGCATTCCACGAGCGTTTTCAATTATTTTTCCTGTAAACGGGATAAAATATTTTGAGTTATTTTTTCAATTCACTACAATAGTTTTGCATTAGTTTACTCAAAATCCAGTTATTTGTCGAATTGGATTTTTTTCTCCATTGGATGGATGAATTGTCTCAATTGACAATCAATAAGTTGAGAAATTTGAATACTGTTATGTAAGAAATAATTGCCAATAAATGATATAACAAATCAGTATACTAAACGACACCAGAGGATTCATCATTTATGAAAAATCAATAACATTAAATTGGGCTATGCTTGTAATCAAGGATTTTCATATAACAATTATCGAATGACATACCAAAACAGTACGATTTGTATTGACAAAATACCTTATATGATGTTCAATAATGAAATTCATAAACAATCATTCTCTAAACCAATTTGGAAAACATTATATATTTTGTACCAAACACAATTAAAACTGTATTATTTGTGATATAATTCAAATTTACCCCAAACTTAATATTATGTGTGAGACTATTTTACCTTGTGAAGAGGCAGCAAGTGGTAATTGTAGCAATGAATGCCGCCAGACCAATGAAAGCCGCCACTGCCAACACCCAAACTTGCACCCACGATGTTTCTGCTTTGGTGATCGATGGAGAGCATCTCTGGAATCAAACCCACACCATTATGTCCTCTCTTGCGGTCGTTTGGCAAGGATATTTATATGGTGTATATGATTGAAAGATCACAGTTTTTAGCCATATATGCTTGACAATTATGCAACATGAGTTACCACCGATATATTATATTTATATTTTATACCATCTTGAAAGCGTTGAAAATATCTGTGTTTCCTCTGTAGGGTATTTGGATATTTATGTCCTCTACCATCCAGAAGTTGACATCAAAAAAACTGACATTTCACTAAATTGACTCCCGTGAACTGATGTATACAAGCCGGCACCGGTTCGGAATCTTATACACACCATAATCTTCTGGCGCTATTTTATCCTTGATTCTACGCATCATGGGACCCAAATTATTTTGGTTATTAATATGGTTTTTACCACATTTTTGTTCAATAAGCAGGTCGATAAGGCGGTTCAATAATAAGATGATAGTGTTTTGACACCCCCCGACCTGACTTGTTGGAAACGGGTGAAAGATATTCATCAATCGACTCACTTCTTCCATTGTAGTCATAGATATGTATATTCATCAAATGTATTATTGCTGAGAGAGTTTCAAAGTCAAACAAGATAAATATATATTAGATATACCAATCACTCTAGTTTTTGCATTTACATTCTCTAGTTCTGTTATTTATTTATTTAGGTATTCATGTTCATGAATTTTGCAGATATGCCATAAATACATGGTGACAAGATACTTTAGTTGACTTTCATGTTCATTTGTTCAGTACTTTTCCCATTTTCTTAGCATTTCTTCCCTCTTCCTCAAGCTCATTCCAGTCCCTCCAGTCCATTCTAGTCCAGTTGACTACTCTTGCGTTACATTCCTTTCCTTACACCCTTGAATTCTCCAACCCTTTTGAACTACCCTAGGTTTTTTTTACCTAAAACTATCAGTCAGTAGTCTTTAGCACCTCATCTGTATTAGTCGCACTCAAGTTATTTCCGTATTCTGTAACCTGGTTATTAATATATCACCATTGTTTTTCACATTATTGTTATCGCTGTGTTTTTAATAAATCAGTTACAGTACATAACATAAGTTTGAACTGATTGAATTATTATGCGTTCAATCTCTGCATCAAACATCCACCCTGCCTAAACCTTATCATCAACCAAATATGTTTCAGCTAACAGATATCTATAGTATCTATATACATAGACTTCTTTTGAATGCTGACACAAATTGTTATACTAGGTCTAAAATGTCCCCAAATTGGGTTCTCCGGTTACAGGTTCAGCATTAGTTTATTCGCCCTCAATTTACTAGTTGCTACAGTAACCTCACAAGCTGGCCATCACCCTATATAGCTAGATGAAGTGAAAGGTCGGTCTTACCTGTATAGACTGTACATTGTATTTATCATATACTTTAGTAAGCTCCACATTGTTGGGATCTTGAAGCAGTGACTCCATTTCGGTCAAGTCGTACGACTCTTTGCCGACCAGCTGGAAGCATGAGCTGGAACAATAACATTGACTGTCAGTTACGCTCGAAAAAAAGAAAACAGGTTTTCTACCTGTATACTGAACTTGTGATGAAGTGTTTTTTTTTTCTTCAATAACATCGAAACTTGATACAAAATCATTGTTCCCCAATTAAGGCTGTGGATGAAAGATGTGTGAAACACAATTAAGACCTGTATTATTGTCAAAACTTATTGAATATAGGTAAAAATATACGACAGCAGCTAGCAAAGCAAACTTGATCGACATACAGTTTCAGCTGATGATGATTCATTTATTGATTCTGTCAATTATTTTTGAGAATGGTAGGCCTAAGTTGTTATGGTAAGAATGTATTATCTTATTTTCAACTAGTCAAACGCGAAATATGCGTTGTAAGATGAGCGAGATATCCTAATAAGGTATAAAAGTCGTTGAAGTAGTTCTACCCTTGCTACTTTATCGACTCTGGTATTCTACACACCTTGATATCTGAATAAGCTATAAAAGTCGTTAAAGTAGTTCTAATCTTGAAACCTTATTGACTCTGGTAATCTACACACCTTGACGCATATAAAAAATACTTCATTGTTGGTCAACTCTTGAATCTAGAAAGCAGTGAATCTCAACAACTTAATTCTGTAACAATTTGTATGATATATTTGATGAATATTATCAGTTATTTTTATTTTTTTCTTCAAAACGACTGATCATAATTGCTTAAAAAATCGTAATAATGTGTAAAATCCATGTTTACACATTTAGAGAAAATTTCATCCCATTTGGAGAGGTTTCATTTTCCAACATTTTCTGCCCAGCCAAATCTTATGGGGTTTTTAGAAAGTTTGAGATGATTTTTCTCAAAATCGGTCTGACCGATTCATTCCAAAAACTATACAGTTCTAAGTTGGATGAGTTTGCGTGTACAAAAAAAGTTTCATGTTGATCAGTCAACCCTTGCGACCTGTGGAGTGCTTACAAACAAAAAAAAAAACAAACAAAAAAAAAAAAAAAAAAACACACAGACAAAGCCCTATAAGAGTGGGATGGAGACTTCGCTACGCTCATCAATTATTCTTTGGGGTGGAAAGATTGCCCTTGTAATGCCTCGTTCAAACGATCCTATCTTTCATTCAATGCCTTAGTAGGGGAACAATGATTTTGTATCAAGTGTTGGATGTTATTAAAAAAAGAGGAATGGTGAGTGAAAGCAATCCACTGTTTTCTTACTGAAATTTACTGATTTTTCGGCAGTAAAAGTTGCATCTACGCTGTTGGTTGTGAACTTCAGAATGTTCTGATGTTGATGGTTTTGTTAGTACACCAACTACGCTGTCCATATTTCATTTAGGTACAGTAGTGCATTCTGCAGTCGTTTATCGAGATGGAATGGCAATATATACAAATATTCACTTTCTTGAAATGACCTGGATATTGACACACCAAAAACCCATGCATTCACTAATTCAAAATATTATACATTATATTTGAAATTTTGACACAGAAAAACACAGAAAAAAAATAATAGAAATGAAAACTGGTAAGAAAAAGGGCTAAAATGTTGTATGAACTAAAAATGAGACCAAAAATAAAATTCAACATAATTTCACCTTGTGCTACTGAAATCCAGACTGCCATCTTTCTTCGAGTGGATCTGCGTGTCATAGACGTTCAATGCCGCCGGCAGCAACAACGCGCTCTGTATTTCGCTCTTGAAACTATCCAACACCCTTCGCACGTCTGCCGGCGGCCTACTGAACACGAACTTCAACAGATCACGATCTCTCAGCACAAACATCTTGACAGTGGTGTTCGTCATCCGCGTGTTGTTTGCAGACACCTCCATGTCGAAGAACCCGTCAACGAATCCCAGCATGGACGCCGCCGTGCGCAGCTCGCCCGTTTTGCTGTCGAGACGGAATACTGAGCTCTGATTGGTCAACGGGGTGGTTGACGTAGACGACGGAGAGAGTTGGTAGAATGTGGTGTTTAGTAGGTGATAGCTGATGGGTTGGGCGTCCGCGTCCAGATCAATGGCCTCGAGGGTTAGTAATTGAGTATCTAGCGGAACGTTTAGTCGAACTCCTGGAAGATGTAAACGTGGAATTTATAGACTGCATTTAACAATTCTATCAATTCCATTTGTAAAGTTGAACTCATCATTAATAAGAATTCTATCAATCCTATTTGTGCGCAAGAATAGTTTTCAATATTGAATACCGTACTGTAGACCAGAAATGTTTATTCAATTCTTACCTATTGTGAAGTTGTTGCTAGTGAATGTTGGTGCATTATCGTCCACGTCTTCAATTTTGATCCTCACTTGGCGTTCAGATGGATCCTTGAAATGAATGAATAAGTGAAATGTAAAAATTACTACTAGATACAATATTTCACTTTTACTTTGGAATAAATGTGTGACATGGAATTGTCTTATCATTTTCTTCATGTAATCTGCACAAAAGGAATTTTCATAATACTGGCACTGAGAATAACGCTCTAAATTATACATCCTATAAGTTTCAAAACAATACAACATCATATGTTCATCTTCAATTTTGATGAAACTTTAATTATATTCAAATTTTGGGTCGGTTATTTGGTCATGAAATTTCAATCCAACTGCAACGCTAATGTCTCTCTAACATGTCGACAAAATGTATTCGAGTTACCTGTCTGTTGTAAGGTTTTCGTAGACTGGTCGGTTTGGTGGCCATCTTGAAACATTTTACAGTCAACAAATGCTCGGCATACGCCTCCCTGTCCAGTCGGTTGGCGACACTGAGCATCGCTTTATTGTCAGCAGTACGTACAATATTGAACAGTTGATTCTCGTTACCCGCTAGAACAAGCAAAAGATTGCCGATATAGATCTCAATTTGAAATGCACAAGGTTTAAGAACTCACAGCAAAAAAAAATGCTTCTAGGAGAGAAGGTTTTTGCACGTTTACGCAGACTACAGATGACTTCCGAACTGCATCATATTAATGTGTGCAGTTCTTTTGGAGGGCCTCACTGATCACCTTATTGTGTGGGTCATAGTTCAAAAGCCCTGTGATTGACACAACAGCTGACCTTGGATAAAAAAAATTGGCAGATTACCCAAGTCTTTATGATGTTATTTATATTTTTAATTAATTATTGGTAATTGTAGTAGGCTTACGTAATTTAGACCTATATCCAGAGGCATGCAATTTTAGCATCAGCTATAAGCGCGATATAGTTGAGTATCATCTGAAATAATAATATTTTGTTCTATCTTGTTTTGTGATGTTTGAAACCATTTGAGGCCAAGTTCTTGATCGCTATTTGAAGCGATGACATTTTTACATCAATATATCTAAATCACACGAAATAAACATATATATACACTCGAAATAAATGCCATTTGTGAGATGACAATTTTTCTGAAAGCATTGTCAGTTACACTCTTTTTTTCCCAAATTACTGTAGATGCAAGTTCCATGAATTTCATTCAATTTTTCGAATAAAATATTCATGTACAATATTTGTTGACCTGTGGCAGTCTTTCAATATGTATGCTTCTTTTGTTTGTGCAGATCAAGTAGTATTTTAGCATATTGTTGTTAATGTACAATGACGTACACTGTTTTTTCAGAACTTGCTCACTGCTCAAGCTTAGAATATGTTGAAAATAGCTTCAAGTATCTTTCTACATCATTTTTATCCCAGAACCTTTGCTTGAAAAAAAATAACTATGCTAAATTAATTCTTATCTTGAATTTGACTGAAGTAATATGATACTATTTTTGGAATAGCTAACGCAAAAAACAAAATAATCCCTGATATAATTTCATACCTCCACCTATATCTGATTTTATTAGATGAAATTTTGATGACATTCTTCAACTGTGTGAATTCTAAAAAAGTGTATTTTACCATGTTGTTAGTTCTCCCCTCCCCCTCCTCACACACATGCAGAAGAAAGAATTTCCTCTACTATAACTTACATATGATGAGGTAGTCAATCATTCCGTTCTCTTCGACATCTTCGTCTATCGCCTCGACAACTCCAACCTGGGTACCGGCTTCAACTTCCTCTTTCACGTTCAACACTATCGGCTCTTCATCCTGAAATGAATAGACAACATGAGAATAGAACGTGGTGAACATTCGAACGTGAGGAAATGTTATTTTATATTGTGTGTACATGTTTTTAGTATTTTTTGCATTTTTCAGTAGTCTATACAATGGTTTTGTATGTATTCCATAATATTACTTATTTTTGTACTCTTTCATGACAATAGCAATATCATGTATATGATCAATCTGCATAAATGAACATTTTTATTATTATTATAATTAATACGAGAATGTATTCCAATTTTAAAGTACGTTCGTGAAGAGAAAATGACTTCAATGAACCACATTTCTCGTGCATGAGTCATGCGCTTTTTCTTCAAAGTCAGAAAAATTAACTTCATTTTTTGAAAATATTTCTACCAACCCAGAGACCTAAATGTGATGAATCCAAGTTTGGGTTTGATACTGATTATTTTAGACCCACCAGATCATAATTATGTATAATTTTCAACAAATCAATGACATAATATATATTAACCAATGCATGAACAGTACTAGTAAAGTGCCTTTTAAACTCAATGAAAAAAAAAACGTATTTTGCAATTTCAAGAAAGAAACAATGTTATGGCACAGGCAAGAATTACACGGATTGAAATTGTGTGTGAATGCTGTTGTGTTAACCCAAGAATAGCTCATTCTTAAGATAATTATCGTGCTACAAGGCGAGAGAAAGTGATTGGCTACAAAATATAACAACATGTCAACTTACGATTCCCCTTTTGAAGACTGGTTTATGATCGTCTACATCCTCCAGCTGTACTTGCAGCTCTCTGGTGGCTTGTTGCGGTACCTCACCCTGGTCTTGAATGACGATCAACAACTTGTACTTGTCCTTCGTCTCGCGGTCAAGCAGACGGTTTGTAGAGATCAGGCCCGAGATCGAGTCTGACCACGGAAAATAAATACATGATTAGAACAAAGAATAAAACGAAATCAATGTTTTAGAGTCGATCAAAGAATGAAATTTCAGTTTCTGAAATAAGTTGAGGATACGCATAGTCTTGAAAATGAGTCCACAGTGGGAATGATTCCTATTGCAAGATATTTGCATGAAACGTGAAATTCATATCTCAGGGTTGAAATATGAAAAAAATGTATTTTCACATGGTATTTTGGTTATGGACGCAGTTGTTGCCATTGAGAAAAAAAAAGGAAGTCATATGTTTATTCTTCAACGAAATATATTGAATGTATCTCAGTGAAAGATGCAAATTGACAATGTTCCATTATGTTCCATTCAGATTGCCCTTGTGGTTAGCCGTTCTTACGATTTCACCTTTCTACACCTAACCTAATTGGGAAACAATGATTTTGTGTCTGTTTTTGATATTGATGAAAAATATTTCATTACTGTCACATTATATTCATTATGTCACACAGAGTTGTACCAAAGCTGTTAATGAAGCTCTATTTTTGAAGTTACATAGGAATGTATTAATTCAGTGTAGCCTATGCTGCAATTAAGTATTGACCTGCCTAAATAATTATTCAAACATCTTCTACATAACTTTACCAATTACACTCCATAGTAAATTACCAAGTTTTTCTGCGGAAAACAACCTGTTTTCACAACTATTTACATACATACCGTATTATGAGGGATGAAAGTACATTCTTATGATGCAAAAAGTTCAGGGTGAAAACAAAGTTTTGATCGTTTAACTGTCGGTTTTAATTGAATCAACAGGTTTGAAATGTTTCACATATTTTCAATGCCAATTGACAACTCGAAATGGGCAAGGCTTTATCAGTCGGCCTGTTAGATCTATATCATTTGTGGTGATTTGGAGATACCCCGATTGGATATTTGAATTTCACCTCAATTTTAACAGCCTCGTCAATTGGATGTTATGATTTGTGACGTCAATGGGGCAGAGAATGCAAATCATCAAGTCAAGTGCTTTCTCAAATTTTTTAATAATCCTGCTCATTATATTTTTGGATCTCTCAAATATACCATGACAGTAGTTTTAAATTGGTCAAAACTGAATCTTGTAAGCATGTAAGTTGACTATTGATATCCACGTGTTACCTATGCGGAATGCCATCGAGTTGGTGCCGTCTTCCAAGAACTTGTACGTGATCCTTCCATTGGGCGTTCCGGGATCATCTGGGTCGGAAGCTATCACCTGATAGACAGGTGTGCCTAAAGAGGCATCTTCCATCACCTTGGCAACCTCATGTAATGTGGGTCGAATAAACATGGGAACTCCGTCATTACTGTAAATAAATGATGATGAATTGAAGAAACGGATTGAAAAAAATCTGGATAACTGAGATAACGAATTGAGGAAGAATCTGAAAACTGAAATTGAAGCTAGACAAAACATCAGACAAATCGAACAATTAATTTCAATTGAAATCATATTTTTTTAATGTCCAACAATTTGTTCTTCAGAGTTATTTGCGGGGATTTTTGGGGCAATATATAGTTTACTTTTGCTCACAAGTTGCAATGTTGTTCATGTTTATTGTTTTGCTTATCTTAAAAACATCGTCCTGGAGTACGAGAACAGGTGGATCAAACACTAGTTGACTGAACCGTCATTCAGGAAACCAACGTTCAATTCTTGCCAAAATCAACCACAAATCAATTTTTGTGGTTTTTCTCTTTTGTTAGTTTTTATTGATATGGTTCCTGAATGATAGAGTAAAACTGCTTCCTTCCCACCAAAAATAAAACTAATATATGTGACATGACTTTTCATAAATTATCTTCGCATTATCTCATTCATAATTCATTCATCACACTAGATTTAATAGTGAATTATCAATCAAACCCAATATGAATGAAACACAAAGCAATTGTAAGTATCTCCCTTTTTGTAACATACCAGAAGATAACGAGGTGAGGAAACATGAAGCATTAATTATGGTTCCTATGGAATTATTTTTCTCAACGGCCGTCCCGGTTTTGGACCAAAATTCACTCTAGACCAATCACTGAAAGAACACGACAGACAGAAAACTGAATCTCCGTTCTGTTTTTCCATCGGATTACTTCAGCTAGTTACAAATTTTGTCGTCAAGTCACTTAATGGCCTACAAGCAGGAAATCGTCATTCAACGATAAGTTTCTCAATGTCAGACATACGTTTTCTTCAGATATTATACTGGAAAGAATCACGAGCACTCAATATTCTCAATACTACCAGTAAATAATCAAATTAAAATTAAAAAATTGAAACATGTGCTAAAGAGAAACTCATCAAGGAGGTTCTACAATGTGTCATAATACAATCCAGAAGCAGTGCCTTCTAGATGTGTTTTCTTTTAATATACCCATTGTTATGTTTTATTGTCAATTGTTGTCGTAACTTGGGCTATATTTTCCTCTTCAATACATCCAATTTTCAGCTGGTTGATTTCCTGGCTCAAAATGTTTCAGTGGTTTGTAATTAGGCATCATTGTAATGCTTTTGTTGGTTACTGCGTTGAGTGTAAAAAATTTTCGTTGCTTTTCACTTCTGACACCATATTATGATATTCAAGTCTTTATTAAATCACAAAACCAACTTCTGGTCTGGCTTGAACCTGAATTTGAGTTATGACAACAATAGACAATAAAACATAACAATGGGTACATTAAAACAAAACACAACTAGAAGGCACTGCTACATTGTATCATGACACTGTGTATGAGTTTTGTTAGAGGGCAAGAAATAACAGCAGCTTACAAATGTTAATAAGTGGTAAACGCTCTGACAGAATGAATATGTATATTTTAGAAAACACACGAGATCATGAGTTTATATAGATATAGGGTATCTGTATTCTGTCAACCAGTCTCTACATAATGAGTTTCTCAAACTGTTATTATCAGTATTCTGCTATTCTTTCTTTTCCTTTCACTCAATTGAAATGTCCAGTCTCGAGTTATTTTCCCATCCACACCAAGATAAATGATGACTTGATGATTACTAAGTACCGGTATTTCTTCCACATTACAACCATCAGTACGAAAACAAGAGGAAATGTATTTCACCGACAACGGTCAGATAATGTCACGGCATTTGAGAACTAGATCTCCGTGGGAACTATACTTTGTTCATAATTCTTATACCTGAACACATCACCAATGTAGACCTTCAACGTGATGTCAGTGTTCCTCGAGGGTTGTCCCTTATCTTGCGCTCGGATAACAAGTGTATACGGATCAGTACGCCCTTTGCCAGTCAGTACACGCTTCGTAATGATGTCACCCGTCGATGAATTCATCGAGAACATACCTGGAACGGACGAAACAGGAAAGATGGAGCTAATATGAATTCTGGTATTTTATTATACAATATGCAGAGTTTAAGTGCTACTGAGAGTTGACTTATGAGTACTCTGACTCATCTGACTCTGACTAATCGTCAGAGTACTCTGACGATTGTCACCGACCTTACGATCAATGAAATTTTACCATTCACTTTAATCTACATAGATATTTATTGAGATATTTATAGGGATATTTCAAATTTTGTCAAAATTTTCTCTACATATTTTCTCGATGAAGATATTTTGCGGTTGTTCAATGAAATGACTAAAAAAAAAACACAAAAAATAAATTAAACTGCTTGAAAATTGTCACGCCAATCAATGCATTTAAGAGAATTGATTGTAAAAACAAATGAAAGGCCTCATTATTCCAGCCCCACTTAACATATTTATGAATCAACATTGATCCAATTGATTCCATTTCAGAACTTCTTATCACTTGCTACCATTTTTCTTTCTATGGAAGGAAACATGATTCATTAGTCATGAATATGTAGACACGGTTATCGTGAAAAATCAGTACATTTCAACTGAGAATAAATCAAAACTTTTTTCAAATGTCTATCAGTGCCAAAAAAAATTGAAAAGCAAACGAAGAAAGCTCAAATTGTCTCGTTTCATATACGTTCAAAATTTTTTCAGGAAGAATAATAATAGTGATCTACCTTTAGTCTCGCCCTCATCAAATATCTCGTAGCTGATCTCTCCGCCCACACCCAAGTCGGGATCGCTGGCAGTTAGTGTGGTGACAAACGTGCCCTTTTCCGCTGTTTCCGGAATCACAGCAGAGTAGGAGATCTTGGCAAACTGAGGGGCATTGTCATTCACATCCAGAACATCCACCATTACCTGGACAAAAGAACAGAAAAAAATCAACTCCAAATTGAATGCATTTTACAAAAAATGCAATTTACAAATAATAAAAGTCAATGAAGTTGTTTATTATTTTATCTAAACAGCATATAAGACTACTAGCTATACAAAAACTGATTCTTCCAAATTGAGGTTGATGATGGAAAGATTTAATCTTTCGGACAGGGCACTACAAGGGCGATCTTATCAATCTAACAATTGCGTTGATGAACCCAATCTTTCCATTAAACCTATCACCTTTTGTGTCATCAAAAGAAGTGACTATAAACGTCCAAATATATCACAAATAGTGCATGATACCAACAACTTTGTACCAAACAAAATGGAAACTTGAATACATCCATCTACCGGTACGTACAGTCACAGCCAGTGCAGTCCTAGTTTTCAAAGCACTCCGTTGGAAGGCTCAATTTTAAATAGTCAATATGATAATATAATAATTCATATTGGCGACAAAGTTGTCTAGAATTATATCAAAATATCAATGTCAGTAAAAAATGCATTCATTTACGGCCGATTGTGTTTGAAAAAAAGCAACATTCATATAGAACTCACCGCTGCAGATGTTTTCCGTTGTTTCGATCCACCTTGCGGTGTGTCGGTCGCGATCACGTTGAATCGAAGCAAAGACTGCTTCTCTCGATCAAGTGTTACATTGTTGGCCACCTGAATCATACCAGTATCCTGCCAAGGAATAAAAACAACATTCATCAATCAAACTGGATAGATTCAAAGACAAACTTCACAGATTAAATTTGAATAAGGCATTGTTGTATTGTGAGCTGATAAGTAGAATGCCAACTGATAAGTACAGTGCAAACATTTCTTGCTCAGCTCATTCCTATTTTATTTATATCAGGACAAAAAAGTCAGGAGATATATTGATACTCTTGATAATATTCCAAGTTTGAAATAAACGCATACCGGTATTTATTGTAATGAATAATATTTGTGTTTATATTATTGTACAAGTAGATCATTGGTGGATTACAATCTGTGTTGACAATCTCTAGAGATCCCTTCAAGCGAGTATCATTTTTCATTGATTAATTATTTCATTCCATTTATTTATCTATAGACGTGACAAAACTGACAACATTTTAGAAATGCTCATGTGTACAGAGGGTTGCAACTTGCTCTTTTGGGGGCTACCTGATAATTTTATCATGTATATTGAGTAATTTAATATTATCGGTATGTCAGGTTTAAGATAACGACTATTATGAAGATATTATAGGGGTTAATTGATCCTTTATTGACCTGAACTCTTTCTTAATAGGGAATTAGGATCAAGTGAAATAGAGTTCTAGATTAAAGATTTGAAAAAATTGTAGATTTTAAGGTCATGAATATTGGTATGTACATCTTTGACTATCTTTGTCTATTTGACTACCGGTATGTCTTGCATACAATATTGCATGAATTACCTCTATCAATATTAAATAATTGGAAATTCAAATGTAATAATTAAAAGTACTCAATAATACAATTATAAGTTGATGAATATTGAATTAGGACTGCTGCTGCGATCAAGTTGACGTGTACCTTATTTATCATGAAGAGTGTGGAATGTTCGCCAGCCAAAGAATATTGAACGGTGCCGAAACCTGTGACGTTGTTCATCGCGTCGCTGTCATTAGCTCGTACAGTCAACAACACTTCCGGGTACCGTGCAGACTCCATTATCTTTGCCTGATAATCCTGAATAAAAGAAAATGTAATTGCTTATATCTAGATATAATCATAATGTATTGTATGTATCTATTTGTTTGTATATACCATAACATAACATGTAGGCCCGTATAATTTTGGGGTCAAATCAGTTGTACCACTTTTGACTCTGAAAAATACTATCAGGAAGTATTATGAAATCACCGACATAAGACTAAGCTGGGCGGGAGAATTTTTCTGAGAAAATGTTCGAAACAAATCCACGTTCTCAATAACAGTGAACAAAGATAATTATGACACACATAAATTGAACAGTTTCATTGTGATCGGACTGGTCGTTTTGAAGAAAATAATTATTGAATGAACAAATTTTCATAAAACTGCTGGAATTAGTGGTAACTTATGTTACCACATAAATAGCTGTTAACTTACTTTCTTTCCGAATACAGGAGAATTGTCGTTAGTGTCTTCGACATTGATGATTACTGTCGACTCGGTGCTTCTTGTTTTGTCACTCGATATCGCTTTCACTTTGAGACTTATCGACTATGAAAAAACGGAACAATTCAAAATCAGAGAAGACTTAGCACTGGTATTTGTTAAACTTACGTTCATCTCACCGTCAATTTTTTACGGATATTAGGGCAATATTGGGACAAGTAAAGAACTCAATATCACAGTTGCATAACAAGATACTGGTAATGGTGTACTTATATGAATATAAAATCACATTAAAAATTTCAATATGATCAACTATAATACAATTTCTTTCAACATACTGTATAGTGATATGCTAACGATGTTTTGTAATTCAGCAAATCTCTAGTAGGGCCTATTTACATAATTATTATATTGTAGAGAAATTGATAACTAGGCACAAAATGACCTAGCTGTTGACGTGCCTCTAAGCCCTAACATTCAATTCAATTGATGACTCTACTTTACACCAGGTTATGAAATATGAAGAGCCAACTTCTTTCAAGTACCCAATGACTGATCAGGGCATACATATCACACCTACTATTAGAGACGAAATGACTCAACTGTTGCACAATTTTCATACTTCATATCAAGCAAATCTTTAACATGGGCTCACCTTTTGTGTGAGTGTTTCAAAATCCAATCTTCTATTCAAAACAATATTTCCATTGCCTTCCATGCTCAAAAACCCGTCAAAATCTTGTAACATCGTACTGCGAACAATTTCAAAGTTGTCAATCATCTCGCCAGTGATCGGATCCTTCGCCTCTAATGTCAACAACGTCGACTGCAGCGGCAACTCTTCAGGAATGTTGACCTTTATCGTTCTATTCGTCGGTGACCAGTCATGACCCAAGAATATCGGATTCTTCTCGTCGAACGCTTGCACGTAGATCGTCACTTCAACCTTAGCCGTTTGCTCTTCAGTCGCATTCACGTCTTCCGCTTGGACCGTTAATATAACGACAGAGTATTTGTTGTGGTTAAGCGGTTGCGCGACGGTGATCTCGCCTGTGGTGGAATTTATCGCGAATGTCTTCTTGAAATTCGTTGATTTTAATGTGACGCCGGTTTTGTCGAATGCTCGGATTGGCTCTATGATGGTGTAGTTGATCTTTGCAGAAGCATCGGGGTCAGTGGCCTTCACAAACAGCAAAGATTCTCCTGCAATACAATGCGGAAAGAATTAAATATTGACAATTCTAAATTTCACTCATTTTTGTATTCAAAATTGAATTTTTAAATTTTGATTTTCAAATATTTTCTACCATCTATGTATTCAGTGAGTATATCAATTATCCATTCATATTCCATATACAGTCTGAGGCAAAAATTGAGGATCAACATTTTATAATACACATTCAAATTATCTCAAACATTCTGCACTCACGTCCTGATTGAGAATAGGCCCACATATGAAAATCAATAGAACATCTTCAAATGGAATACAAAAAAACGAAAAAAAAACGTACCAACAATCTGATGGGAAGAAGAGAAGTTTAAAAAATGATTACGTATTTCATTGACATCGACAATAGCGCTAAAAGGCTATACAAATCATAATGTATATAATCACAAGAAAATATGAAGTATTTTCAAGCTCTGGTGTTATGAAGAATATTGGATAGTGAATAATGAATATCTCACCTAGCTTGGCTCGCTCGGGGACGTATCTGACGTAAGTCTCGTTCTTGCCGAACGCCGGCGGCTTGTTATTCACGTCCGTGACGTCGATGGCGACCGTGGCCATTGCCGTCTCACGGTACGGTGAGCCAGCATCCACGGCGTGAACTATGACGTCGTAGTGGTGGCCGCCGGATTCAAGATCAAGTGTGGCGTCAGGTGACACGGTGATTATTCCAGTTCTAAAAAGCACAGGTAAGTGTATGTAAGTATTATTAGGGCCCACAATGTATTTAAAAACACAATTCACAATTATCACTGGGGGATATACAAATTTGAGAATCCAAGTTTGAAACAAGTTAGAGTTCGAGTTTGAGAGAAAATCACAAGTTTCAAGTTTGAGTTCAAAAAAATAAAAAATTGTCAGGCCAAGATTTGCATATCAGTTGGCCCAGCAACCTTTGGACCCCCAATTCAAAAACAAAATCACTTTCTATAAGGGATGATACAAATACAGAAGAATTATTAAAAAATTGAAAAGAAAAAAAATTGGACAAAAACATACTCGAAATTTTTCGAACCAGAACTCAAAAGTTTGAGTGCTCGCACATCCCAAAATATTATCACTGTGCATATCTTTGCTGTTCATCGCTGGAGACGCATCCGAGGACGATATAGGAAGAATTGGATCATTCAAGCTAATCATTTACCACTACTAGTATTTACTGATATTTCTACTGGTATAATGATATCTATTCTCACCATCATAACATTTTATTATATCATTTATTATAACAGTCAACTTATATATAACACGTACAATATTGGCTCATCACGACACTAACTAATACATTTTTCGTTTTAATGGACTGTGAAAGTAAATAAAATGAGAGGCAATTCAAGTTACATACATTCTGCAATCGACTCTACGGGGCAGACTCTAGATGAGCAGCCTAACATTCAAACACGTTTTGAAATACCAACAAGGCAACAATACAATACTACAGGGTTTGATCGTAAGAAGGTGGTATAAGGCAAGTAGTAAATGCATGTGTATACAATTCTTGAAAAGATTTAATATTGATATTTTTATGAATTTATTGTGAAATCTAACCAAAAATGAGAATGTTCGATGAAAATAACCTTCCAACGGTCTGATTCGTGTTGTTACATTGCTTTTTGACACTATTTGTAGACCACTTATTATCAATTCTGACTTAGTTTATACATGAAGGCCTAATCATGTTCTCATAAAACCGTAAATAAATACAAATACAAATACAAAAATTGAGCAAAGTTAGCTCACTTACTTTTCATCGATTAGAAAGTTATCCTTATCTCCGGCTGCAATGTGATAAGTGATCAGCTGGTCTTGTCCGTCAGGATCCGTTGCCTCGATCCTGACTACCGTTCGACCCGCCGTGGCATCTTCCGAGAGCGTGGCATGGTAACCGTTCCGACGGTCGTTGAACGCTCGGAAGATCGGACGTTGGTTGCCGGTCACTCCGACGCGGATCAACACGCGAGTGTCGTTGTGAAGGGGTGGATTACCTGTATAGAAAAAACAGAATTCAAATCAACTCAACTTCTTGAGCAGCAATATTATCAAGCAATGCAATAACTTTCCACTTTAGTTTTTACAGTTGACCTAGATGAGTGTTTTATGAATATTTTAAACTGTATCTGTTTTTTGGCAACAACATTGCCGTTCTGATTTCATCAACATTTTTCTCAATATTGATACCAAATGACGAATTTCAATCAAATACCCACATTATTCGATTATCAGAGTGTATTTATGAAGAATTATGTGTAGCTTATAAATTTTCTATGATCAATATAATTTGTGATTTTTTGAAATTTTATACTGTTTCTGAAAGACCTTTTTTTTTAAATGTGTTCAAATATTATGGCCATAAGCCCACAGCTCCAAGTTTGAAAAGTCCTTGTCACACAAAACGTTTTGCTGTCCGACCTACATAGCGCATCAGGAAAAACATTCAGAACAAGTGTCGTAAGAGTCGCATGATTACTAGTACGCTTATCTGATTGATTATTACCTGCGTCGGAAGCCCGTACGACAAGTTCATACTGTCCCCTCGGTGTGTCCATTGCGGTGGCAGCACTGTTCAGCTTCACCTCGCCGCTGACAGGCTCTACGAACAACGCTTGGCCCCCATTGGTCGACTCGAGAGAGTAGAACAGACGACCTCCGTCTCCACTGTCAAGGTCAGTTGCCTATAGGAGATCAATCCGGTTTGAATATACTGTAGTTTGTCTAAGCTCGGCTGATTCTGAGCTCGTCTCAATCATTGAAAGGCGGTTGAAGCAGCAAAAGAGTTTAGCTTGGAGAGGGACGAACTTGGACTGGTGAAGAATGGCCTTGACTCAAATAAGACTGGTTTAGAATGAGACAAGCTCAGAATGGATCGCGTTGAGATATCATTAAAGTTGTTCAATGGCTTGGTTATTCAAAAAAATCTCCGTTAAATGGTTACTAGAGAATAGCCTGAATTGACCATTGTAGATCGTCCGCCCTCGTGATGTCATAAAATATAAAAACCAATCAAGTGGACAGTGAAGCAGGGGAAATAGGGAGATAACCAATCAAGGTATCTAACATTTCCCCTGCTTCGTATAAGTCACGCCCACCATCAATGGTCAATTGGCTTGAAATAACATTGACATTTTTTTACTACAAATTTTGTTCTATTTCTCTTATTTTTTTCCATTACCCGAACAAACAGTTGCGGTTGAAACGTAGTTGCCCCTTCTCGTATCGTCCGCGAGTATTCCTTCTGCTCGAACATTGGAACGTTATCGTTGACGTCTTCAACTTCGATGAACAAGTTAACAGAAGTCACTCGCCCGCCGCCATCTTTAGCCTCGAAAGTCAATGAGTACGACTTCTGACTCTCGTAGTCGATCGGGCGACCTTGAGAAAACAAAGAAGAAAAGTTTGTTCATGAGCGGAAACAATATTTTTTGTTGAACCTGATATAGTGACATGGTTCAGCAACATATTCCATTCTCAATCATTTATAATCATCATATTCATCATGTTTAATGAATAATACTAGAAATTTCAAACTTGTTGTAAAATCTTTGTTTTCTTCCAACGGCTTTTCACTATGAGTACTGAGTAGGCCTATCCACACATGAAACTTGGTGAGCTGCTGTTCTTTCTTTCCCTTTTACCTAATTCATATATTGTTATTGAATTCGTTGATTTGGAATAAATTCTTCCATTCAATTTGAATACTTTATAATCCTATATACTTTACATTGTATAGCACAATGTCAACTTCAAGGCCATACTGAGAAAAGTATTCTCATTTTCTCTTAATGGTAGGCCTATAGTACATCAGTGGTCAAAGTTATTGGAGTTTAACATTTTGTACGGGTATAGATTACAATACAATTGATTCGATTTTTCCAAAATATCTGCAGGAGAGAATCTGCTTTTCCAGCTCTGCTGAGCAGTAGCATTTCTTTCCCAAACTACTGACGTACTATTCAGATTTGAACTTCCCGAGCTCTAAATCTATGATAATTCAGTCAGTTGTAAGCAGTGGATACACCTGAAAATACATCCAATGTAAAGAGTAATAGGCCTATATCTAAGGTTATAAATACATTTTTTCTAGATGTTAAAAAATTCGAGCTTGATTTTCAAAATATTCAATTTTTTATGATGCTAATGCAAATGCAAATTTGTGAATGCAAAAATTGAGTCATGAAGAATGACTCCTAATTAATCTCAGTTCAAATGAGAAAAACAGAGGTCTCTTCATGGCAACCATGCTCATATATAGTGGATTTGTTGAACTTGAACCGTCCATATTTCAAACAGTGAGTCAGAAACTCAATTTTTCTCTTCTATATTATTGTGTGACCAAGTACCGGTAGTTATCCACCATGATTCTAAAAACCACCTATGTCATTAATCTCACTTACCCATAGTCTCCTTCGCCACATATACTCCTCCCTTGTTTACGTCGGTGGCGAACTTCTCCGCTCCGAACCCTTTGATGGCATAACGTACGCGACCAAACTCGCCGTCGTCCATGTCCGTCGCAGTCACATCGGCCATGATCGGTGTTCCGGGCGCCACATCTTCGCGCACGCGCAACCGGAGCGAGGGGCCGGGAAACCGGGGTGAGTTGTCGTTGGCGTCAAGGATGTTGACCATCACCTGAGAGCTGCCAACTTCTTGCTCCATTCCCTGGAGAGGCAATACAACAAAGACTAGAATTTTCTTCCTAGAAGCACTCACCAACAGTTTGTTTCTGCAATGACCGAGGCAAATATATATATTTTTATATATGTATATATACATATATTCTCTCATATTCACTTGCTACAGTACTTTGTTTGTCAGACTGTTTTATTTATTTTTATTAACCATGAATTGATTTCATTTTCTATATAATATGAATCGAGCACAACCTAATCATCAACATGAATATCAATAATAGACAATTAGTTTAATAAATGGTACCCGAAAAAAAATCACAAATACTTTCTAACCAAATCATTCCACTTTTTTTCTCTTCCACTATTATATGAAGTGTCACCAACTTTACTGTATCTCTTCACCTTAACCTTGTCCTTACTTGTTTCCTTCAAGTTCACTTTGGTTTTATAAATTGTTTTAAATTTTTCTATAAATTTTCACAATTGTTTGATATGTACTGATAGGGCCTACATATTAATTTATTGTAGTTATCAATTAATTAATGCAGTTGAAAATTGGATAATATTGAGAATAATGAAACCCATAAGCCATGGCTAGTGAGTGGGAAAGGAGCCATCGAACAAATACATACATTATTGCAAGATGAGGTGAATACTGAATAGTATATTATAGTAATGAAAAAATATACAAATTATACAGATTATAAAATTATTCTCAGAGCTCAACTGAAAGAAATATTTGGAGAAAGATGATAATACTAATGAAATTTACATATTACATATTGCGCTTTCAACCCATAGATAGGCAAACTATCTTTTCACGTAGTTACTGATCAGATACTGATCACTGATACTGATACTGATACTGATCTGATAGATACTGACTCAGATGCAAAACCACCAACCTGGGTCACAAGACTGTAGCAGGCATGAAGTGCCAACACAAAGAATTATCAAAAAGATCTCTCAGAAAATAATTCAAAACTATAATTAGGAGAGAAAACTCACCTGCTCATCGATTACGGTCACCACAACGTCAAACACAATCTCCCTCAGGTCAGGGTCTTCCACGTCGTAATCCAACGGTTTGGTCACACGTATGACGACCGGCGTTCGTCCAATTGCCGTCGCCGGGTGTACGGTGAACCGATTCATCGAGTTGTGAACGTCGCGCAGTTTCAAGTTGAATCGAGCGTTCTCACCTACGTCAGGGTCGATGACCACCATTTGTAGGCCAGGCAAAGGTGTGTCGACGGCTGAAGAGAAAATAATTATGCTCATGAACTAATAAATGATTTATTATGTCATCAATATACAGGTAATACGTATATTTATTCATCGTATGTAGACCCATAGACAAGTTCAAACTTATGTGACTTTGTGGGTCTACGTTATTATCATGTTGTATAATTGAAATATAAATAAAACTCCTAAGAAGTATGTTGATATTATTTCTCGGTTCTCATTCTCTCAACCTGTCACTGTCAAGTTTCATCACATAATGATAGTCTCAGGCCCATAACCCATAATAATAATATGTCATTTCAATCAATTGGTATATCTCATCACTTCAAGTCTCTGACTGATTTTTGATTGGTTGCATTTTAATGGAAAGTTGTACAAATATTGCAGTACCATATTCAAAATCCCACAACACAATGTTGAGTGGCCATATAAGGTTGGCTCATCAGATTGGCCCTTTGACCTGATCTTCTCCTTGATTTAAGTATGTCAATCTTATGCCCAAGCACACGACTGTTTGTGTTGGGCTCACATTAAAAAGCATAAAAAGCATAAAAAGCATAAAAAACATTAAAAAGCATCAGAGTTGAAACAAAATTAAAATGGGAAACATACCTAATTAATAAAGGCCAAGATCATAAGTTGACAGCCAACAACTATTGCTGTCAAAAAAATTAATTCCATATACAAATGGTTACTACAACATATGCCCATATCTGAGACCCACAAAATATTGTTCACCCCTCCCCCCCCCCCCCCCCCACCCTATCGATTTTAGTGCAATAACTTGGTACAATACTCATTTTTTTCAGGACTACGTACCTGCCCCTAGCCATACCTATATGGCCTACCTTAGAACTGCAGAGATCTGGGATGTTATTCTAAGCGGTGGTCGCCAAGGTAAGTATAATAATTATGTTTGTGACTCTCGAAAGATACGTTTCTGTTTGTAACGTACCATAAGTTCAAGCATTTCCAAGCCATCTTGGAAATATGACATCAGCTGGTCACTGAGCTATCAGTCTCTAATTGAGTATGGGTTATAGAGTGATATATAATTATAGAGTGATTATAGAGTATACAGAGTTATAGAGTGTTATAGAGTATATAACGTTGCTTTGATGGATCGTCACAGTGAGTTCGAATTGACTGTTTATAGCCACCATCTGACACCATGAGGCTTGCACAGAAAATGAATACCCTCTACCCTCAACAAAACAACCTTATATTTAAATAACCAGGGTTGTCACAGAAAGAGTTGAGATTGTCACGTACCGATATCTTCCGAGACGTCAATCTCGAAGCTGTCCTGGTTGAATGACGGTAGCTGGTCGTCGATGTCGGTGATCACTATCGTCACCAGCGAGTATGTCACGTCACCTGGCAATTCGTTGTTGATCAACTCGGTAGCCTAAAGTATTCAAACGGCAACAGGTGAGTCAATCAAAAATGTAATAACAGGCGTATATATTCACAAACCGTCATGTTGAAGCATATGTGTTAATAGGATGGATATTATTATCACTGAAAAATACCACCTTGTCAGGGAATCGAACCCCCGGGGCTTTTGCTTGATACGCAATTACTCTTAATATATATCCTGATATGCTCCTGTTATGCTCTTCGATATATATATATATATATATATATATATATATATATATATATATATATATATATATATATATATATATATATATATATATATATATATATATATATATATATATATATATATATATATATATATATATATATATATATATATATATATATATATATATATATATATATATATATATATATATATATATATATATATATATATATATATATATATATATATATATATATATATATATATATATATATATATATATATATATATATATATATATATATATATATATATATATATATATATATATATATATATATATATATATATATATATATATATATATATATATATATATATATATATATATATATATATATATATATATATATATATATATATATATATATATATATATATATATATATATATATATATATATATATATATATATATATATATATATATATATATATATATATATATATATATATATATATATATATATATATATATATATATATATATATATATATATATATATATATATATATATATATATATATATATATATATATATATATATATATATATATATATATATATATATATATATAAACATATATCTATAACAAGTCAACATGGCAATCAACTTTTGACAAATCATTAAAAATATAGGTAAGTGAAAAAAAAAAAAGACAAAGATTGAGATTTTTTTTAAAAACAGTTGTGGATCCGGTTGCGATAAGTCTTTAATCTAATCCAATAATGTCTATTCTTTCCATTTTTATCACCTTAATATTGAATGTGTATATCCCTCCGCTCTGCAAGATCCGAGGATCCTCCCGATCCATCGGTTCGCCAGAAGTCACGAGGTCAGCTGACAAAATGGCCGGGTCACGGCCTTCATCCAGCTGCCGAGGAACGAGCCTGAAGTAATCAAGATCGTCGCCTTCCAACGTCAAGAGGACCGGTCGTGGATTTCCAAGATCACCATCGCGAGCGCGTACAGTCAATATTGACGTATTCTGAAGTGTACAGGTACAGTATGAGTTAAACAATAGTGGAAAATATAATATTTATACGAGAGTGTTGAACAACTCTACACTCATGAAAGGTGAATAAACTCAATTCATGAAAAAACTTGTAACATTATTATTTATTATAAAAAATACATAATCACCATCATACATCCTGTAATGTTGCCCAGGGAATCAGTATCTGGTGCACTGAACCACCGTTAACGGAATAGGGGTAAAATTCTATCTGTGGCTGACCATCTTGACAAGAAATATTTCTGGGTTCTTTCGGTTGATACCGTAATGTGAATACTTGGGTATTTCTTTAATACGATGTCATAATTGTCACTTTCCTGCCATTTCAACAGATTGAAGAAAGCTATCACCACAGATCTGCCCTACACTGGTGTACAAACTACAATAAAATAAAAGTGCTCACACTGTAAGGTTGACCATGCCGCTAGAATACGTTTCTCAATACGACGTTTTTTACTCTATGACGTTTATTTTCCTTGGTGCTAGAATTTCCCTATGGCAATCAATGTCAAATAATTTCATCAACACATTTCCCAATGGCACGCTTCAATCAAGAATTATATTCACAATACTACTACGTAGTCAACAAAATACTATGCTCTGTTAGAGGCAAGGTCAACCTTAGATTATTTAGCAGTTACCATCAACCTAGTTGACTTGGGTTACCTAGAAATTACATCCAGTTTCCTCACGTCAAGTAACAAAGTTTTTGAATCAGAAGCCAGACTGATTTACGAACCTGACCATATAATGGCAAACAAGTGCTATCTATCTAGGTAAGCTGCTGGGTAAACTCCAAAACTTTCTACACCTATTATTTTGACAGCTTCTGAAAATAAATACATTTCCACACTGGTAAGTTGTAGGAGTTGCTGATGTGAGGTATGGTATTCATTCAATTGGGCTACATAAAAATTACTGATTAAACATCTGAATGCTTCATGAACTAGGTAACCTCATCATACGAGTTGTAAGACGAGCGAAATGTTTACTGTATATGGAATGTACTTGAAAGTTGACACACCTTGATTTTGAAACTATCAAACTCTTCTCATTCATTCATATCTCCTACAAGTTATGAGTCATGGCATTTGTTACCTATTCCATGCAACCTATTGATTTTAATTTACAAACTTTAAAACACATATTTTACGTTTTTCCAATATATTAATTCATTTCTTGAAAGCGACCAATCCAACTCTCTATGAATCTAGATAGAAACACCTATTAGAATGATATTGAGATTTTTTCAAAACTCCGTTTCATTCGGATGAAATTGAATAGTTTCGAATTCCACTCAGTGGAATTTAGAATTCTTACAGGAATTTTCAAAAAAATCTGAATCTGAATGAATGAATATTAGGGTTTTAAGGCGCAATATCTTTTCCAAAAAAATGTTGAATCAATTTGACTCAAAAACAATTTTAACTTATTCTGGCATGACACAATCTATGAACTCGTTCATGAAAAGTTTCTAATCGATTAGTTACTTAGTCTGGCTTATATATGCCACTGCAATGTATGGCAATATTGGTCATCTTGGAATTCTAGACAGGCCTAAGAAAATTAGAGAGACAATAGGTTTCCAAAGCCAAAACTATAGCCTTATATCGATATTAAAATAAAATCAGACTATTTTTCAAGATTCTATCTATCGTTCTATCTAGATATAAGTTGATCATTTTTTATAAGTAATTTTTGTAACCGAATTGTATTTTATATGGATTATCAAGCTGGAGGCCAAGTCTTGAATCGAGCGGCTTAGCTCGCCTAGCGAGCTGAATTCGCGATCCGAAATCGCTCGCGAATTGAACACCGTACGTATTGGTAGTCTTGAACAGCAAATGGCTATTTCAATTCGTAGGCGAATTGTGATTACTTCCGGGTGAATTCAAACCGCTCTACCCGAAGATCTCCGAACAAAATAACCAATCACCATCCTCGATTTAAGAAATCAGCGTACGGAGCGCTAAAGTCGATCAACGTAAATACAGTCAACTTCAAACTACCAAATGTCAAGTGTATTTTGACATTAGATTTTGTGGGCGTATTTTGACACAACAAATCTACTCTAGCCAAATTTACTTTAAAATACAATGTCTAAAAATCACCACGTAACTGTGCAGCAACAAAGTGCTCTTGTTAGTTTTATTGAGGCTAATAAGAAGTTGTTTTATGGTAAGTTGGATAATTCGTTTACCAAGACGGACAACAACAAAGCGTGGGAGGAGGTTACCACTAATCTTAATGCAATGGTAGGCTCTACCAAGGATGCAAAGAAGTGGAAAATGGTATGGATGCATGAAAATAATTTCCTTTGATATACAGTTTACTAATTGCTTGAATAGTTTGCCTGTTCTTATTTATTTACTAAGCTAATAGTGCTATATAGGCCTAGTGCTGTAACTATTGACCTAGGCAATAGGCAAATAATTTTGTTTCAACTTTGCCATAGGCCTAGACCTATCATCATGGACTATGTTGTGAACTAAATTTTCAAAGTCAATGCTATCACAAAGATGCTATGGTAGGCCTAGTCCTAGATGCAAGCCAATGCATTGTTTAGGCATTTTACCTTACCAGTATTTTACTCTCTCCTCAAGTTCCCAAGCATTCATCATCACCTTTTCTATTCAAACAATCTTTGTATAGGTATGCCCTATTATACTAGGCTATACCTATCATATTTTATTATATTATACAAACATCGTTCAAATAAAGACATACAATACAATACGATTATATTATCACAATATTTTTGATCTATGACTAGGCTTAATAATTGAACATCACTTTTTTTGATAGTGTTGGAAAGACATGAAGCGTCATGTAAACAAGAAGTTGGCTTCAGCAAAGCGAGCATTGAATAAGACTGGAAACTGCTCGCAAGACGAAGAGAGTGAAGATGGCGGTCCATTAACTCCACTGCAAGAAAGAATTGCCGATCTGATTGGGCCCATACCATCCTGTGGGCATACTGTGGCGAAGGAGTCTGCCGTGGGAGATGCAACCGATCCACTTATAGTATTTGTGGTCAGTATTAAGTGAAGGCTCATGAGGCACACCCCTTATTACATATAGAGCCTACCCATTACCTGTTTATAAGTAAATTATGTCTAGAAAATTTTCCTCAATATAATAAGTACTCCTATTATGTGCATGATAGCATCGAGTTTATAATACCTACGGGATAGAGTGGCAAGAGGTTAAAGTTACGAGGTTACGCAAAACCGACATAAGCTTCATCAGTTCGGGGGTAAATATGATGATTGGCCCAGGTCTGTAGGCCTATTAAGAAGAATAGACCAACAAGGTATTAAAATTTGTAGGCCCTAGATAAAAATGCAGAAGTACATGTAGGCTGCATAATATAAGGCTGCTCATATTTCCACGATTATCGTGGCTTGCGTCCACGATCATTGTGGACGCTAGTCATCTAGGCCTATTTCCACGATCTAAATCGTGGACGCAAGAAGCTAATTCCTATTTCCACGATTACCGAAAAGCTCGTGCAGCCGATCGTGGATATATAGGAATCGTGGAAATAGCATTTTTAACCTTGGGTCCACGATTACGAACATTCCACCCGTGCTATGTTGCTAGATGCATAATCGTGGATTAGGAATTTCGTACTTGGGTCCTTTCGGTTTACTTTCGTCCTTGGGTGACTTGCAGTTCCTGTCTGTACGTAATGTAGTTATATTACTAAATTTTAGGAGGAAAGTGATGAAGAACCGGAACTCGCGTCAGAACCAATGATAGGCTTACTTTCGACTTCTGCTGCACCTGTACTGCCACAAGATGTTCCATCTACCGCTGCATCGGAGCAGTACCTTCTGAAGGCAACCGCAAAATCCAGGAAAAGAGCAATAAATCGTGGACTGAAACCGGCAATTAGTGAGTATCATATTTGAGTAAAATGTAAGTCTGTACGCAGTGGCGTGCAGAGGGTCAAATTAGAGTGGAGCAGATACCCCTGGACAGGGGGTGGTACCAGGGGCGGATCCAGGTCATTTTCATGGGGAGGGGGGGGGGGGGCGATCTTAGTTTTTCCAGAAAAATACCATATAAGAACAGATGTTCAACGGCGAGTTAACGCGAAGCCGGCGACCCGCGGGGGGCAAGGAGGGAAGGCCCCCTTGTGGCCCCGCCGGAATTTTTTCAAATTACCCCTTTTTTAACGCGATTTAACGAGTTCCAAATGAGATTTAACTGACAAAATCAATTGTCCTTCCTTAATAACTAAAGGTGCCCAACTGATATTTGCCAATCATATTTATTGTAACTGCAGGGCCGTTCTGGGTCATTTTAGCGCCATGGGTAAGGACTCAATTGTTAGCCCCGAAAAATAAATGCGCATAGTGAAAGTGAATGCAAGTGAGGGAGGAATCAAGCCCCGCAGGGAAATTTTCGAAGATTTATCTTTTTAAATACGATTCTACGGGTTTGGGAACTACACGAAATTTCTGGAATTCATAGTGTGGTAATCGAAGTTGGTTTTGCTGAATGGCTGTTCAAAGATAATGAAACGCCCAATTGACGCGTGCTCAGGTACTTTCCAGTTTCACGAGAATTGCTGCTGCTCTTGTGCGTCTTGAAAGATGACAATAGTAGCTCGGACAATAATTTGAATTACGAAAAGTATGGCAATACTAAATTTATGCCTATCCTATAATATAGGATAGGCATAAATTTATCATTTATAAATTATAAATTTATGAATTTATAATGCATCTACTATCTACATATCTGTAAGGGTTCATTTTTCTTCAGAGATAATGATTTCTATGTAAGAAGATTAGTAAAAATAAGACTAACAGAGTCATTTACAGGTAAATCAGTATTTTTTATCCGCCTGAGGTAGCTAGGTTTGGGTACTGACTTATTTAATCTTCCACATTCGTAAAATGATACCCTAACATCCCTGGTACCCCCTTGCTCTTCCACATAATTGTCTAAGTTGATTCATTCGTACACAATCACATAGGGCCTAGATGATTATGTATCATGAATCTACGTACTTATCAGGCCTTTGTTTCGAAGCTTTTGAATTTGTACACCCACCCCTTGCTTCCAGCAAGAGGTGGGTGTACCCACCCACTTTCGAGGTGGAGCAGCGTGCTCCACCATACACATAGCCTGCACGCCACTGTATGTACGTTTATGTACCGCAATATATTTCAACTCTGATTCGTATTCTGTGACTAAAGTTGATCAAGAAGAAGTTGTCAAGTTCATGTGAGGAAATACTTCAATCAAGCCATGAAACAAATTTAATTTTATTGCTAAGCACTTCTCAAGAATTTAGTTGATTTAGCATATTACATATTACCAATAATAAAAATGTATCAGGCCTAATTCAGCTCATTATCATTTGGAGTACAGAAAATAATGTTGGTAACCAAGGGTATAATAACAAGTTAATCCACTAATTATCGCTTAATCAACAAATTTATTATTTGTAAAACTGGACCTAACTACACTGAACACAGCATTAAACAATCTGTTGAGATTGTCCTCAGTCCTTTTTCCCTCCCCCTCCTTCCATACCCTGTTTGTTTTCAATGTTGCAGGTAAACGTAATCGGTTGACAGCACCGGAGGTAACTCTGAAAAATACTGAAAGCGCCACACGAGAATTTAAAAATATAGCAAAGGCTAAATTAGAAGCAAAATTGGAAGAACTAAATTATCTAAAACGTTCTTGTGTGGCAGCTGAGAAGATGGCAGATGCACAAAAAAGCATTGCCATTTCAGAGAGGAAGAAAGCAAAGGCTCTTGCTTCACTTGCAACTTTTGCCAAGGAACTTCTACGAACATCTAGAAAATGAAGTTCGAATAATTTTTATAATTTGTAGTTTATGTAGTTTTCTCTCATTATTATTCAATAAAATTATTTCTTGGCTACGATATATTAGTTTATTAAAATAATTCAAAACGAGCACCTAGTTCGAGGACACTTTTTCACATCAAGCTAGGTTCACTCAATAAATATTGATGAACATCGCAGGCTTGGAAAGTTGTTTGTTAATTCTCTTTCTTTATCCCACTCAGCTGTGAGTATTTTTGTCTGACAACAAAGCATATAACAACAATAAACTTCCTGGAACTAGGGTCTCGTCATTCCATTAATGATAATGATAGAAGTATTTTCCAAGTTTTGTGCCTATACTTAAAATGTTATAACTTATAACAACTATAGAGTATAGGCCTACATATAAATGGAATTAAATAAAGTGACGCTAGCATTAGAAGTTGGTAAACCTAATATAATAATTGCATTGCTTACATTACCGGTATTGCATGAAATTAATTAAATGAAAACCGGATAATACATTTTTAGCTAGTTTATAAATCAAGTAAAATGTTTTCTAATCAGACGGGCTCGAATTTTTTCTCCTGCAACTAAAATGGGGTTTCTTCGCCTATTTCTGCGTATTTCTTCAGGATCTTCAATCTCTTCTTCACTTTCACTTGACTCCTCATAATTGTCTTCATCTGTATCCTGCTCATAATCAACTCCTGCATCTATGCACTTATTATGTAATACAGCACATGCATTAACCATGCAAGAAGCCATTTCTGGGTGATAGTGGAGTACTCGATGTTTCAACAGACAACGAAAACGTGCCTTGAGCAATCCGTTACACCGCTCAATAGTGCAGCGTACAACCATTTGGCGATCATTAAAATATGCCTCAGGTGAGTTTGGTTGTGCAGTTGTGTCCGGTATCATCATCCATGGCTCTAAATTATAGCCTCCGTCACCAAGTAGAAAGCAATCCATCCTGTTGTCAGCTTCATATTTAGCAACCAATGCAGGTCTTAGGTTGCAAAATTGCCAAATAAATTTATCACTGGTACTTCCTGGATATAGCGCATTTGTGTGCATAATGCGCATATTAACGTCACACACAAGCTGTACGTTAAGAGAGTGGTAGCCTTTTCGGTTCAAATAGTTGACTTCAGGATAGTTGGGATCTTCTGTTGGTGGGGCAATAATCGATACATGTGTGCAGTCGATTATCCCAAGCACACCTGTAAGTAACACAGAACATGAGCTATAATTTGTAGTCAGAAATGATAGATAAAAGACTATAGAGGCTACCATTTTTTGAATTTCAAACATTAACTTAATCGACTGTTGGAGAGGCTACTCGTACCATTTTGCTCACAAAAGATGCTATAAGGAAAATAATATATAGGCCTACCATATTATAACATGTATTTTCACTATTGCCCATGTAAAACTTTTATCATAGTTCACAATTATTAATTAATTGATCTAGTATATGGTAGTTAAAATCAATTAAGGTCATTTGGATCCTCGTTCGGTGGGACAGTTATTAGTACGTGAGTGCAGTCGATTATACCAAGGATATTTGCATTTCTGTGTTTACCTGGGAATTGGTATCTGTTGTGGAATCCACGAGTTACTGCCGCTTGCTCCTCTGGGATAATTGGAAATCGAATATATGTTGGCATAATTCGATTAATGGCAGCCGTCACTTCCTCAATAGCTCGACTAACAGACTTTTGGCTCAACGAAACATTTAAATCATTCCCAATGGAATCCTGGTACCCACCAATTGCATAAAAACGAAGAGCAGCCAGAACCTAATACAAATAATAATGATTGAAGGTTACTCCACTGCAAAGCAAACATTGATCCAAATACCTATATGTGTATATATATAGGCCTATTCTTTTTGGGCCTAGATAAAATATGCTGCTTCTAACAATTGTGTCTGCATAACATGAAGAATCATTTTTGTAAATACACCATAAGTCTAACAAAATATTGTTTAACTAGCCATGAAGAAGAACAAATGTAGGATGGTTTTTACTTGTAAATAAAACTATGAGTAAAATTCTACACAAAATAAGAAGCAAAAATATTATCATGCATTCTAAGAATTGTATTCTAGACTCAGTATTGAATGCCTAGCCTCTTTTAAATTCTAGGCCCAATTTTTAGGTAGTATATTTAATTATTTATATTCTGACATGAAAGAAAAATAAGTGAACTAAAGTAGGACGAGCCTAATCTTGGGCTTGATGAATAGTTAGAAGAAAGATAAAAATGAAAGTAACATAGCCTAAATGAAGTATAGTGGACCTAGTCAACAGATAGTTCATGATATAATCAAATGGCCTAGCATAATCTTAGGCTTGATGAATGGTTAGAGAATAAATAATTGTTATAATTACCTTCGTCTTAACATCAATTGCTGTAGCACGGGTTGGAGGGGGAATGAAAAGACGAAGTTCTTCAATAAGTTCAGTGACCATTACCTTGTTCAATCTGAATATTTTAATGAACTTTGTGTGTGATAATGTAATGAAAGGGTCTTCACGGACATGAAATCGAGGGTGATGATGGTTAGCAGCTTCTTCTGCTACCTCCAAATCGGCCAGAAGTTGAATATTAATTATATCGTCCATCATATTATCTCAATACAAATACTAGGCCTACTCACAATTACACAAACTTACTTGAATTGAATATGGCCGCCACCGCTATCGAATTCGCTCTAAATCCCAATTCACCCTCCAATTCGCGAGCAAATATCTCGCGAGCCAGCTCTCTCGAAAAACGGCGAGTAAGATCGCTAGGCGATTTCAATTTTAGACTCAAGACTAGCCTAACAGCACTTTTGGGCGAATTCGCCACCAATTCGCTAGGCGAGCTAGATCGCCAGGTTTCAAGACTTGGCCTCCTGGATCCCCGTGGTCAATCACGCATTGTGAACAGCCGACAATAAAGTTGTTTTTCTCTCTAGGTGGAGTTTCATAGTGTTGAAGAGTAAAAAGAGGCTTTTTTAATGACCACTATATTTGGATGAGCAAATCACAGTAAATAGTGACCTTTGTTTTTGGTCAGCCCTGTTATTATTAGAACTTGAGCAATAATGTAATTCACTCAAATTTTTTACATCCTTTTTTTTATGGGTGACAACAACAGATAATTTGAATATATCATCTTCACTGTTATAATTACAATTAACAATAAATTCTGTGTCATATGGAAGAATAACTCTGACATATACTCATTCAAACTACTGTTTCAAAAAATGAATATTAAATAAAGAAATAAATAATCCTTAAGGTGCTACGTATTTGATAACTAAGAATCACAAGTTGAACAGGATTGCCAATAATGTCAGCGGGAGATTCTCGTTCTCACCGGTTCAGTCAGTTCGGGCAATGTAGCCGAATACGGGGCGTTCACAAACACGGGCGGCTGATCTTGAATGTCAATGACATCAATGACGACGTTAGCTGTCGCAGTGAGTCGCCTCGACGCGTCCGCAGCGAGATCGACAGCTTTCAGTACAAGACTGAAGCCGGTGTTGGTCTCGTAGTCGAGAGGTTGTAGTAGCGAGATGATGCCCACGTACTGACCTTCGCCAAGCTGAAACGAGAGAGAGAGAAGAATAATAACTGACAGTAAATAATATCGTCATTTCTATTGAAGATAAGCAAACTTCACCTAGCGGCATGACTTGAAAAAAATGCTTAGAATGTATAACATCATGTGACAGCATGGGAAATATGAGCGTTATTCCATCGCTATTCTATACAATATAACTACAACTTGAAAAAGTAAAATGTCTTTTCGATGTTCTACAGTAAACTATTCGATTTCCAACTATGATCCATAATTTTCCAGATGCAATGCAACTTAAATTTTGAATTAAACATTCAATACACAATTATGAATCATTCAATTGAATGATAAGATCGAATGATCTTATCTCTCATCTGGTGAACAGGTGGCACATGAGTGCAAAAATTGATAGTAGACTTGTTCAAGTTTCTATGCATATGCTGTCATCTGCAAGAAATTTTTTAACTTTACGCTCCACAATAATACTGAGTATGCCAAAGCATAAAAGCAAGTTTTCCTACAAATATCTTCAAAGATTCCTTCAGTTCCATATAAAGTAAAAAAAAAAAAAAAAAAAAATAGTTCCGATCGTCGGTCCTCCTTACGCCATCAATGTTTCGCCAATTCATCTTTCCATCTTTCGTGAATGGAGAAACAATATATAGATTGATAATAGATATAAAGACAAGTGAGTTATTCAAACAATGTCCTTCAATTGCAAATAATGGTATTGAACAATTCTAGATATTGAATTTAAGTTTCAGATGTTTTAAGCCAAACTTACTTTTATAGTGATCAAATGTGAATGGACGTTTCCAAAAACACATACCTCATGCCAGATTCAAACCTAAGCCCAACTCCACTCCATTTTCTAAAGCTGTGCCTCAGCTGAATGAGCCACGTCAATGGCTTGAATTCTTTATATTCCTAATTACAATGAGAAATTGTAACTTTTGAAATATAATACAAGGATTCATTAACATTTCAATATTATTCAAGGCGTCTCCAGTCTCCATAGGGAAAAACTCCTGCCACGATGATATGTTAGATATGAATGATCCTCAAACTTGAACCATGCAAAATACAAAATTAACAAATACATCACATGATGCGGACAATATTTGTCGAAAATGCTAATGAGTCAAATTTTACTATGACAATTGGGTGGAAAGCCCACTTAACAGTAACACTCAATATTTTTGCCATCTATTTTTACTTTTTCGCTCACCGTTACATACAAATAGACCAAGTGCAAAATACTGTGAATGCTTGTTATGGCTCAACAATACATCAGAAAATACTTTGCTTCATGATACAAAGCAGTTTGACTACAATACAGTATATGCCAATCTGGAGAGTCACTGCGATCGTTCATGTTACGTAAACACAGTAAATGATAGACTGTGGGTGGAATCCCATTAAACGTATATCCTATAGCAATAATTTTTCATTATTAACACCTCACCTTTTCTGTTGACACGCCGAAAACGTCACAACTGATATCGCTCTTGTCAGCGCACTCCAATATAACGTCAGCGTTTGCTCCGAGATCTGCATCGGTAACTGTGATGTTGCTGTACAAAGTCGAACCGACGCGGGCATTCTCAGCGACGCGAAAAGCATACGGGCGGTTGACGAACGTTGGGGGATTGTCGTTGATGTCAATAATAGGGATGACACGGCGTAACGAGACGGTATTTGGTTCAGCGCCTTCCAAACCTTCATCTGTTGACACAAAATGTTGATATTATTAATTGTGAAGAAGTGTTATTGTAGTGTTATGTTATTATTTATATCTATTTTGGGTCTGTTATCAAAATCAGTGATATTCTATAGCAACTATAGTGATTCTATAGTGATATTCTATATCATTATTTACACCTCAACTTTTCCGTTGACACGCCGAAAACGTACGTCAATATTATTATTTGGAGAAAAATTCGAGAGAATGTCGTTACTGACTATTACTTGTTATGTGGGGTACCTGAATAGTACAGCATTATGAAATTGATGTGATACCCATCATCCTAGGTAATAGTTACAATAATCAAAAATTAAATAAAAATGGAGCCAGGAAATACTTAACAAGCAACAATGAATATCATTTTATGAACAAAGAAAAATGAAAAGTGAAATAACCAACACTGGAGTCCTACACGGATCTAATGTAATTCAAAGAGAATCACAAGAAATAATGGTTTTCTGTAGTCCTATCTGTAGCCCAAAGCTCTTACATATTTTTCTGCACTCATGGCAGCGAGCATAGATTTGCGTACACTTTTTCTCGTAGAAAATACTACTCTCAATAATATGGGGATGCTAGAATTGATCTAGCTCAAATCGAACTACATTCTTTCATATAGACCTATAGTGAAGAAGCGTATTTCCGATTGTTCACATGGAGCCCTGCATATACTATGTGAGCTATGGGAGATTTCATTTTTCTACTCATGAGGTATTTTTCTTAAAATCCAGCTTGGAAATCTAGTACATCATTCGCTGAGTTCAACATTATCTAATCATCATATACTTTTCAATCATCTTTACCAAAACGTAGCCTGAAGCAACAAAAATCAACTCATTTCTTTCTGAGTGTTTTCTTTATTTTTCCGTTCAACAAACATCTCTATCATCAAATATCGTTACAAGTTTGCCATTTTCTATATCATGGATTTTTTGAATTAAATTTATTGTTTGAAAAGGAACCTATCTGAAGAGAGAGTAACAGAGGAAGACCAAGGATAAGTTGGGAAGAAGTTATAAGGTGGGATGTGAGAGTAGGAAGAGAATCATGTGAGAGAGTGAACTAAAAAATATGGTGAGAAAGTGAGAAAATATGAAGAATGTTTGTGGAGAGATTGAAGCCAGAGGAAGATGAAGATGGCGAGGGGATGATGGACCTGGCAAGAACATCTCGAGATATGCTTGTTAATTGCTATATATATATCTCGAGTTATGGGCCCAATACATTCTGGTGGATATCATCTTACTATAAGGGCGAATTTTATAATGCTCTACCTCTAGAAATAAAAAATGACAATTGTTTTAAAATTAAACCAAAGAATCACCTTATCAGTAAATGTTACTATAGCGTCAAAGAATTTCTAGAAGATTGACTATATTTAATTTTAATCATCGACACCAGTCAGTTCTATATACCAGGTGCCGAATTCACAAAAAGTCATAACTTTGATCCGGCTCAAAGTTACGACAATTTCTAGAAATAATACCATATTTGATCCAATATTTTTGATTTTTAAATTTTAATAAATATTAGATTGATAATAAAAATGGATTTAATAAAAAATTAAGAGTAAGAAATCGGAAATAATGGATGAAATATGGTATTATGTCTAGAAATGGTCATAACTTTGAGCCGGATCAAAGTTATGACCTTTTGTGAATCTGGGCCCAGTATTGTAAGTTTTTAAAATATTATTGACCATTGTATATATTTTATTTTCTATGTATTTATTTTTTAATTTGACGATGACAATATCATGTACTTGATCAAACTGCATCAATAAAAAAATTATTATTATTATTAGTATTTAAAAAAAAAAATTACGTCTGATAAAAGGGAAAGATTCTACCATGATTGTTTCCTATATATTAATCATTAAGGTGGTTGTGTGGTTGCTCACAATGGTGAATAGCTCAGAGCTTATCCTTATTATCATTTTTTTAATGCATGTCATGCATCTTGAAAAGTATATATATATAATATACAATATAAGAAATATATACAATCTGGCATTATAGCTACCGTACTGTACGCAACAGTGTTTTATAGCTGTGCAATCAATTGGAATGAATTGGAAGAGGATATAAAGAATATGACGAAGATCAGTGATTTGAGAAGAGAGCTAAGAAAATTCAACAATGTATAACCCTAATTGTATTATGTATGTTTGTTTGTCTTTAATTTCACGACAGTAATGATTAACACCTGTTTCAAGAACGATCTGTAATGAGTGGATTAAATACACATGAATACAAACGAATACATTCCAGCTACATACTAAAAACCAAAAATGTGCTATTTCCGCAGAGCAAATTACATCAAGTTTTCTATATTACACTACGCGTCCAGCGTTTGGTTTCTATTATATACTTTATAATCCTTCCATGCATAAAAACAGAAAAGAAAGAATACGTGTTATAGCTCCTTGTCCAGCTAGCGCATTTTCTGACTATTTTTTTGTAGAACTTATCCTGCACAAATCGTAAAAAGTAGATAACATTACGCATAAAAGTGAACTCCGACGATCTCAGTTAATCTAATTCACAATATAATTCAAACTTCAATCACCACGCATAACTGACAGTTCACAGTTCCAACAATTACATCTCAAGTTTCTTAACTCTGGAGAGAGTCTGCACATAGACTAAAGAATAGTAACTAGTATACTATTATTTTGTAATAGTAGTTTTTTTTCAATAACAATAATAATGGTTGTTTATTTTATCACTCATTTACATAGAGCAAATCAAGCCCACATTTTACACAAAGCCTAAGACAAGACTTACCGTACTGTGGATCAAACAGAAATTAACAGTAGCAAGAATTGCATATTATTATTTGCGAATAACATGCAACTTCAATAAGATCTCTGTTATTGCACTTTTCCTCGGAGCTAGGGCCACTATAACCAGATTCTTTGTAGATTTTTGTGAAAATTTAGTTTACGTAGGGATTTTATAGATTTGATATGTTTACTCGCATTGAAAGGCTCAATATTGATTTTGAGAAATCATTTATACGGACACTAGTCGCAGGTAAACATCACAGGTTTACAATCGATAAATTATTCTAATTTCACTTGTTTTTAGTTAGTGTGTTGTGATATTTCATAATTATAATATTATGGTATGTTATTTTATTGTTATTCTGTGTCATATGGCAACCTTCAAGGCAAAAACAGTCTTTATTCATTAATAAAGATATTCATATAATCATTAGTAACAGTAGTATTCTTCAGTCTATGTTAGGAATTGACATGACTTATACATCCATCAGTACGAAAGCTATAATCCAAAATACTCTCTATACATACTCTCTATAATTAATAATTTAATATCACGTCACTATACTGTCAGGGACTAATAAATGTAATGTTCATTATAGGTCTATTTCTATGATTAAATAACATAATTGAAGACAACAAGTCAGTAAAAACAAGAGAATCGACCCTACTTCATTACAACTAGTGCAGAATGCCTGAATGTTGATGATACTGATTATATCTACACAACAATCACCTGTGGAATATACCGGAATAGTTGCCGTTAACAGAGCAAAGCAAACACCTAGCAATAGACCGTTCTATTTAACACAAACACGGCAAATTCAGAACTATGATCAGCTGGTATTGTGTGGATAAGTGGAACGGGATATGTTCTAGTTGAACTTTTTCAATCATTGTATTCTTGTTATACCAGAGTTGAAGTCATTTCTTCACCCTTTTCGATTCAGAAAAAGAAATGTATTATGTTTTTAAACATAATATGCATGTTTTAGTCACTATATACAATCTGAACAGAAATATAAATTATATAATTGTATCAGTTATAGATTATACTACATATGGACTTCCTTTTTTGATTGAAAGATCCAAGATTGTAGATTATCAATATATATATAGATATAATAGATATATAAAATAGAATAGAATAGATTTCCAAAAATAGATTGAGAATAGAATAGATCAATAGAATAGATAGAGCATTTTTGAAATGTATAGACTTACCGGTATTCATTTTCAAGAACGGATAAAATGACAATATTATATTTTCCTCATGTTGGGTTAATTCAGAGTTGAAACAATGTAAAATCTAGCTGCTTACCATTTACCCACGTTCCTGTTGCATATCATGACATAACTTTTCGTTTTATGTGATATTTTGTTAGCTTCTGGTTGGAATAATCTCGATATGATTATTTATATTTTTTAGATGGATTAGGTTTATCAGGGTTAATTGAGGTAGCGGATAAAACAATAAAGTATGGGCTACTACTGAACTACCATTTGCACTCAGATACAAATTGGGCCTGCCATTGGAACACTTTTCCCGGTAATAAAGCAACACTAAAAGCCAAGAACATAAGAGAGAATAATTATATAATCATGAATATGTTTTCGCATTTTTATCCAATAATAATGATGATTATTATCTCAACGACCCCACCAACAACTAGATTATTTGGGGGTTAGAGTTAACGAACGAACGATAGTTGAATGATATTTCAAAAAAAAATATATATATATACTTCATAAGAGGCACACTAGGAGCGGGTTTCATCAACTTCAGTTTAAACTTGGCTTTGTAAAACTTGGCTTAATGATAAACTGGGTTTAAGAACTCGTATTAAAATAGTATAAGCTCAGTTTAGGTCAAATCTATTCCCAGTTTAGGCTACATGAAACGGCTTCCTAAATATAAACCTGGATTAAAAATTTAAACCGGATTCAAACTCCAGTTAATAGTTGGTGAATCTGGGCCTAAGTCACAGCCGACTGAATATCTTAGTTGAATGAGAATAAAAGAGATAAGAATAGAAAATAGAATAGAAAAGAGAATAGAAAAGAGAATAAAAGAGAATAGTTGAAAAAAGATTCGTTTTTGAATGCATTGCTAATTGGATAATTCTCTGATTCTTGCATCCGCTGTGTGCAGGTTGAAATGTTTTATAGCAATGCAGGCGTCTGTATACGGAGTCCAGTGCATGTGTTGGTTATCACTTGTTGAACATGCACTGTCAGGTGTGCTTCCGATGTACAGGAAACATGCTACCAAACACCTGTTCAATGGCACGTATTTGCAAAGAAGAGACAGAGGAATGTGCAATCGTTGAATATTCGAGTTAAATTTTCCAAAAGGAATGTTAATATTTTGATTATTTTATTTCAATATTGACCGTGGGCCTAATCATCCTCAAAAAAGAACACTTGGCCATTGTATCATGTTACTTTTTTGGAGATATTTCATAAATAATTTCACAACTGTACATTTTCATATACTTAAGGTGTAATAATCTATAATTATGTTAGTACAATTAGAGTACGTAGTATGTAGTTGAGGTTATATGAAAGAGAAGCAAATGTAAACTAGAAGTTGCTAGTAGGCCTACATGCTGAGCATCTTCTTTTTGTAGTTGGCTCCTTGTATTGTTATAATCACTGTTTTAGCTTCAAAAATGAAGTCCCTCTTATTTTCATCATTTCTATTATTATCATTTCTATCATTATTTTTCATATATATTTCACTATTTATTTTTTATATTAATTTATTTATATTTATTTATATTCATTTTTTTCATATTCATTATCAACTGTTCATTCGTATCCCCAAATGACCTAGCCGTCAGTGGGGTCGTTAAGCAAACAATATCCAGTATCGATCACTAATTTTCGATTTTGACAGTTTTTGGGGCTCAAATATCTGCTATTAGTAGAATGTTCACTAACTTTGGTAATAAAGCTTTTGATTACATATCAAAAGAGAATGAGTTAAGCCCACAGAAGCCCATAATATATTCTGACCCATGAAGTTCATCAAATTGAATACATCCTTCCCGTGAATATTATTATTTTTAATAACAAATTAGGCCTATACCCTTCTGAAGGTTTACTTACAGTATTAATTATAATTAAGGTACCGGTAAAGTGGGGTGACTTAAATTTAACTCACTGGTGTGACTGCCCTTTTGTTGGAAAAAGTTTCAAACTGCTACAAATGAAAAAGTTCAGATTTTATCGTATCCATTTTTTGTATCTCAATAGATCCGTATCAAAATCAAAATACGTATCAAAATAAATACGATGAAGTTGAAACTTTCTCATTTTTAGCAGTTTGAAACTTTTTCCAACAAAAGGGCAAAGTCACACCAGCAGTGGGTTAAAGTCACCCCACTTTACGGTACCAAACACTGCAGTATTATATAGATAGCTGTCCATCTTTCACGTAACAAATGAGTAACAAGTGTTGCCACAACAATGCAGCTATAAATAGGAAACTATCAAAGATGGTACTCAGTCAATAAGCAGTCCTGGTGTTGAAGATCATTAGTTTTAAATAATCAAAATGGGGTGGTAAGATCGCCCTTGTGGTACCCCGTCCAAACGATCCCATCTTTCATCCATAGCCTTAATTGGGGAACAATGATTTTGTATCAAATTTCGATGTTATTAAAAAAGAGAAAAAAAACTTAGTCAATATCATTTGGTGAACAGTGTTTTCTTCTCTTTTGCAAGAACAAGTGACTTTACTAGACAAAAACGAACAGGAAAAATTATAATATAGTTAATATATACATAAATTAATATATTATATTGAATTGAATATATACTTCAACATTGCAGACATTGCACTTCAGACATCGCAGTGAGATAGAAACCCCTGCTCAAGTTCTCGGCTTCTGCTCTCAAGGAGAATTATTACGGAATACAAGACATCACAAAATTAGGACCCGTATTGCTGACGCCTTCGGAGAAACAAATCTAAGCAAGGTGTATGAAGAGGTTGCGTTTGTTGCACTACAAGGAAGCACCACGAGAATAGACATTACGTCATAAATAGGAAATTAAAACCGCCTATATACTAGATCCTACAATCCACTTCGGAAAATCCAGGCAACAGCCTGAAGAGGTCAACAGAGAAAAACAAAACCACTACGAGCCTACACTGTTGACTTCTCAAAAGCAAATACGACCTCCTCAACATCGAGGTCATTGGGCTGTTCATTGGAGCGCGAGGTACCATACCGAATTTTTTTAATGAATTCAGATTAACGTGAAAGAACTTGTTTTTGATATTGTAATTTTAGCTTCAAGAGGTTCAATTAATATTCTAAGAAATCATTTTTACAATTTGTAATTCTCTTCGTTATAATTAATTTTTTTTAAATATTTTTATTTCTTGTAAGAACCTCAAATATTTTCACCTTTATTGATTTTCCTCAGTTATTATCAATTTTCATCATCAGTTCAAGTTTTTAAGCATACTGTTATTATAACTTATTTCAATTTTTAATTTTTCTCGTACTTTTTTCACTTATTCAACTATATTTCATTTCTATATTATATTAATATCAACAATTGTATTTTGTATTGATTATCATGCTGTACACTTCTTATAAGCCAACGACCAATAAAGGATGTTTATATATTATAATTAATATATTTAAGCTAATTACATTAGTCATAAATTCACTACTTAAAATCGTACGTTTTTTTAGTCATTCTGAATGCATTTATTTTCCTAATATCATTCAATTCACGCATCACAGTATCCTTATAGACTCATCAATTAGTTTGATGTATATTTGGCCGTTACGGTTGCAGCACCCAAGACTACGTGATAGTAACGGGCCGACTGGCTTACCAACAAGGTGGTCGACCTCTTCGGGTACTAAGGACTGGAACTTCAGTTCGGACGTTCAAAACAGAATAATACATGTGTAGCATAATTTGAGTTACCCAATATCAACTGTTTTACTAGAAGTGGCCGTGTCAGAAGATAGGATATAAGCGACCATTGTTGTCTACAGTTGACGATTGTTGTAGTCAGTTAGATTTAGAAGAGACTCACTTCAAAGTGGAAGAAATCAACATTCGTGCGTTTTGTGTCCAGATACATATCACAGGAACAGTCATAATGTGTTCCGGACGTTCGGATTTCGGAAACTGAAATACTTTTATCTAATCAAAATGGTGTGGTAAGATTGCCCTTGTGGTGCCCCGTCCGAACGATCCCATCTTTTATCCATTGCCAATTGGGGAACCATGATTTTGTATCAAGTTTCGATGTTATTAAAAAAAAAATTAGAACTGGAAAAGAATCTAACTTATTGTCGAGTCGTGGACTATAGGTATTTAGATTATAGTGACATGAATAAAGCGTTAAAGTACGTTAAAATCAGGTCTGTTTTACTGTGCCTTATATATAGAACCGTAAGACAAAAGATTCTACACACGTTTATATATTCACAAATCACAATAGGTTAGACGACGCAATCTAAAGATGACTAAAAACCTATCGGCGTCAATGAACGATGAATAAGATGATAGGAAGATGTGATGAATAAGTTATTTGATTAGGTTTTATTACAGATTGTTGGAAGGAAGCGGTCGTTGCCTGTTAAAGGAACCGTTTCAGTATTCACTTCAACAACCGAGGAGAGAAACGAAAAACTTCTGTCGGGATGGTCAACCATGACGGTAATCGAACCTCGGTCTCCTGAATGATGACTAAGCGAGCTGGCAACTGATCTACCCGTCTCATTCAGACTCAGCTAATATCAATCATTGTAAGCCTTTCACGGATATCACGGATTACTCTAGTGAATAAGTATCCCAGACATGTATAGAGTAACAGGACAATAGACGCATGTTGATTAGTCGGCCCAGGTACATACCTAGACTTACCATTCCATTAATATTCACTACCGGTTGCAAACTTACAACTAACAATATGATGAGATTTTTTTGAGGTGACAAAGACAGCGATAATAATTGTTACATCTCTTTTTTGTTTCAATAATAAAAATTTGCGAAAATATCCATCAAATTTAATAAAATGAATCATTTATAAATACGTGAACTTGAGAAGTTCATTAATTTAATGTGGAGTTATCACCCGCCATTGAATTTTAAGTGGTCCACAGACAATGACTGCCATCTGATGCTCATGTATTTGTTGATGAGCGTAGCGAAGTCTCCATCCCACTCTTATAGGGGTTTGTCTGTGTTTTTTTTTTTTTTTTTTTTTTGTAAGCACTCCACAGGTTGCAGGGTTCGACTGATCGACATGAAACTTTTTTTGTGCACGGAAACTTATCCAACTTAGAACTGTATAGTTTTTGGGATGAATCGGTTGAACCGATCCTGAGAAATATCATCTCAAAGTTTCTAAAAAAACCCATAAGATTTGGCTGGGCGGAAAATGTTGAAAAATAAAATCTCTCCAAATGGAATGAAATTCTCTCTAAATGTGTAGACATAGATATTACACATTATTACGATTTTGTAAGCAATTCTGGATGATCAGTCGTTTTGAAGAAAAAAAAAAAAAATGACTGATAATATTCATAAAATATATCATAAAAAATTGTGACAGAATTAAGTTGTCGAGATTCACTGCTTTCTAGATTCAAGAGTTGCCCAACAATGAAGTATTTTTTATATGCGTCAAGGTGTGTAGAATACCAGAGTCAATGAAGTGGCAAGAGTAGAACTACTTTAACGACTTTTATGGCTTATTCAGATATCAAGGTGTGTAGAATATCAGAGTCGATAAAGTAGCAAGGGTAGAACTACTTCAAGGACTTCTACACCTTATTCAGATATCTCGCTCATCTTACAACGCATATTTCGCGTTTGACTAGTTACAGTCAACATGAATGTGCTTTAAAATAATAATTTCATAAGAGGAAGCACTTCACTCTGATGCAACTGAATTTACGCTTGTGTTAATTGGAAGTGAGTGAAATTGAATATTAATCTAAAAGTAATTTATTCGTTTTTTTTCAATGTTCATCGATTTGATGTGAAGTCGCTGTTGTTTAGTGGTTATGTGGTTTATTCTGCTTTGAAAAAAATTATCAAAACACTTGCAAATCAATGGAAAGTGAAGTTCTTAGATTGTTTTGTGTTGTATACGGGTGGTCTTGCGGTTGTTTCGTCAGTTTATACATTAAATTGTGAGCAAGTTGATCAAGAGAAATTGCTTGATATGAAAATGTTGAAATTTTATTCGTTTTCAAATGTATTCTTTTACTTTTTGTAAACTATTTTCTTGAATTTCGTTTCAATACATCATTCTTAGATATTGAAAATGTATCTATCCATGGAAATACGAAACATTGGTACAGTTTGCATAACTTTACCTTAGAAAACAGTTATTTTATCAATGTAATTTCGTCACTTAGTCAAATACCTAATGAAACAATGAAAAATCGAGTTCAGCGAAGTTGAATATGAAAATTGTATGTACATGAAATTATGTGAGCGGTTCAGGTCTATAGCTGGAGAGAATATTGTGGAATTGTTGTCTAAACCACTGGGATGTGATGTGAGTAGGCCCACAATTAAATTCGAATCACAATTATATACGTGAGAGTTGACACTGTTATTTACCAACAGCAAAAAAATATCAAGCTTTTTTGTTCGTACAGTTCTTGCATTTTGAGAGTACAAATATTTTTAAGTACTAGATTCATGACAGAAAACACTACACTTCATCTTTCGAAATCGTTAAATGTTCAACATCACAGCCTCAAAAAACATCGTTGATTTTTTTATTTTCAAATAATGTCGGAACTTGATACAAAATCATTGTTCCCCAATTAAGGCAATGGATGAAAAATAGGATCGTTTGAACGTGGCACTACAAGGGCGATCTTACCACCCTTACGATATTCAACCTCACGATCTTACGATATTTATTTCCTCAATTTTATATAAAACTAGAAACTCTGCCTTAATTTTAGAAATTATAGTTATTTTTTCGTACTCCAGAGACCATGAGTCATGACGTAAGCATTACCGATTATGTATAGAAACAAACAAAATCGAGTTATCTGTCTACGTCACGACTCAGAAAAAAATGCCGTATTCTGGAGGACAAATAAATTGATCATAATTTCTGAAATTGCGATTATGATTTCTAGTTTTCTCTCAAATCAGGGAAATAAATAATTATCATCATTACTAATTGAAATCTAGTTTTGGGCTTATGATGTCCTTCCAAGAGATATTCTGTAAAGAGCAATATTTTTAATTTTGTTCAAGTGGTAGACCATACTGTCATCTCTCCTGAATATCCCTTAGGCCCTACTACTTTACCTGTAATGCTGATAATCACTTCAATAAGATCAATCTTTTCACGATCGACCTCTCGAAGTAACGTGACCACGCCACTGTTCTTGTCAACCGTGAAATATTCGCCACTAATCGAGAAGTGTACATTGCTCTGCTCGGGATCGGAACCCAGGAGTTTATATATAGGGGCCCCAGGGGGGGCGTCTTCGTTGAGGGCAAATCGCGCCATATCACCGCCCGGCAAGAACTGAGGGGCACGATTCTGTGTTTGACACACTACTTGAGTAACAATAACAAGAACAATAACAAGCGAACACACGCACACGCTATGACACATTCGGCCCATTTTTGATAACGGTATTTTTAATTAAAGATTCACAAAATATCACAGTATTTCACATTACCAACGAAATATTCCCAAGGTACCAGTTATAAAAATTAACCTCAGATAGAAACTGATTTTAAACCTTCTCCTCAAGAACCCGAAGATTGTAGCGAAAAACAATATAATTATCATTTACTTAGTTATTTCGAAGGCACATTGCGTTGTGGAATATATTTTTCACACTCACAATTGAAACTTCACACGTTTGTATGAACCAACACTTCACATTTAATACACGTTTTTGCAATAAACTTATGCAATAAAAACAGTAATCGTTGTCATAATAACGAAGCGAATATGAGTTTTAATATTTTAATTTAATTATAAATAATAAACCGCCACTAAGTTAATGTATTTCGTACGTGGCTATTCGTCATTCTTGGAGCCTATCCCGGAATTGAATTCCGTGAGACATTTCATTACACAATGAATAGAAGTGTTCTCCATCCTTACGGTACTTTCGTCACAGTTAATAAGACAACTATCTCTTGATTTGAAGAAATCACATCAATTCCCGATTCAATTCACTTATATATTATGATAATCTGATTGATTATCAATAATTGCACTATTTACACACGTCAAAACTATTTTACCGTCCATTTTTCTAGTGTTTTTTCATGTTTTTCTACGGAAGAATGTTAAGATGACAGGCTTGTCTTCGGCCTCTCTCAGCGACTAGCGGCTATAAGAACAGGTAAACTTGTGGTACAGTACCAGCCAAGACATTGTGACTCTTGCGAAAGGTGAGCGTAGGTGAATGGTGAAGGAGGTATATATTATTAGAGTGGAGAGAAAGGGATATTGGCCTGATTTCTGTAGTGCATTTATCTAATAGAAAAACGCTCTATGGGGTTCGATTTTTTTGTCGCGACAGTGGATGAATGAGAATATATCTAGTGGAAACGAACATCAACTTGTAGTACGCCATTATCAAGTCTGTAGTTTTTTACCGATTTTCATTTTTTTCAATAACATTTCAATTTTGTATCATTCTTGTTTTCATTTTTATTTATTTTTGTATGGTCATTTCATTTTCACCACTGGGTATATCAATACAAGTTATTTTGCATTCTTTTTTTTCGTCATTCATTGTAGTCATTCATTCATTTATAATTGTCATTGGCAAGTGGTAAAGTCCTTACATGCTATATTTGATGTGAAGGAATAGTTTATCTACAGTAAAATTAAAACTTAAAATTTGAAAGTAAAAAAAAAAGTAAAATGTGTACGGTAAGATTTGGTCATACAATGACCATACATTCACAGATGTCAATATAATTTAATTGGAATAATACTATACTTGAAGTATTTACAGACGAAATAATCTGACATCTTATTAAAAAGTCAATGCATTTATTATAACCAAGCACTCAAAACAATAATTTGAGTACTTTTTTTGAAGCATATTATTCACCCAAAAATTAATATATATATGAGAAAAAAATTTACAGAGAACTTAATTCACCTTCAGCCAACACTTTATAACTATAATCGAAACCATTTTGTTTTCAATCAATTCAATCAATCAATTTCAAATCATTTTATTCGCATGTCTTAATCAAACAGAATACATACACAAACAATAGAAACATACGCGATTAAGAATATACTGAATGAAAATAAACAGTATGAAGTTGTAATTTATGTTTGCTGAACTATTGGCGAGAGTTATATGATAATAATCATATTAATTCATTTTCAATGTTTGGATCAGGTGTAAGTTTGAGGTTACTAGGTAGTGACTCTTCTAAGATTTATTGGGTTTTTTCTTATATTTTGCAAGAAATTTGTGATGTCGTAGAAGGAAAACTAGAAGTAAATAAATACATCCGAACATTTCATCTAGTGCGAAGTAAAATCACTCGTCGATGTAAATTCATTTTCGAAATTACTTTATTTTGATTTTATTCAGCAGATGTTTCCAATAACCCTTTTCAAACGTTCGAAATAATAATCAAAAAGCATCACAATTGGTGACAATAATCTGAAAAGCAATAAATATCGATAATTTACCAACAGAATAAGTATCGACACCAAAACTAATCGATCACAATGAGACCAATAGAACTCGATTGATTGATAATATTTCCAATTGGTAAGTTACATTATTGATATTTCGTTCCGTTTTATGTTTATACGTTACATAAAAAAAGCATTGTTGGTTTTATTTTTTCATCAAAATAAACGGCAAAATGTGAAATGTGTATCAGCTGTTCCTAAAAGAGACTAAAGGTAGACATTTTGAAATAGAAAACCATGCGATGGATAATAAGAACTAATGAAGTGTAACCTTGTAAACTATTCAAGTCGGAACAAACCCCTAAAGGGTTTATTGTAAACTGAAAATCACCTGTCAAAACTGAAAGGGGTTGTAAAAAAAGAGGGTATGAATTTTGTATACTGATGTATATATTCATATTGCAAACAAACTTGGGTGGTTCGACAAACATGTGAAGCCTAATCCTTTCAAATGTTCAAATTATAATAATGGAGTTCATACACAAGGGTTGAAACACAATGTAACATGTTTCGTTGAATAGAAAAAAAGTCATTCATAATCTATAATTGTTGAACTATAAAACATACAATTTTCATTTTGATGAAGATGATATTTGAATAGAATCATAGGATAATGGATTTTTATATTATTCAATATTAATTACAATGCATATTATTTCATGCAAGGATGCCAATTTGTTCTTGTGAATTATGTTTTCTTCCCCAACACTTTCCTTATCATTATTTGTATTATTTTCATCACTTTCTTCATCATTCTCTTCTTCAAACCAGTTGCAGTCTCTCTTCTCTCTTGCCCACATCGGTGACCTCTCTTTCCACTTCTATTCTTAGTCTCACCAGTTTCTCACTCAATTGACCAGTCTCCCGTCCGCCCGTGTTGTTTTTGAGATTGGTCATTTATAAAAATTCTTGAAAAATTTTCAGAAATATTTAAAATATCAGATCATGCATGACCAAGTGAAAAACACTTGTTCTTTTAATTCAGTGAAGCTCGAAAGTATAAATATTTTTAGATTACAGGTCAGGCATTGATTACAATTGAAGCTCTTCTGCACTTTCATATTCATTTAGTTAGATCAACTGAAATTCGAATTGGCAATCAGTTTGTGAACTAAGCAGATAAAAATAATACCAATGACTATAGCTCAGTATGGTTCCTGAGAATGATACCATGGGTGATGCAATTCAATTGTTAGTTGGAATAATATAATTTAATTTAGAATAAAAATCACTTTTACTTCAACGGGGTGAAAAAAAACCCATAGGAGAAGCTTCTGAAGTCCTTATCTATATCAACGCTGATTTTTATATCCAACACTATACAATTGAAAATAGTTGTATCAATTAATATGATTCAACTATTGATTTATTTCCAAAAAAAAATGAACAATATGCGTAGTTTTTGGTGAAAGTAGGCTATAATAATTCTCAAATCTATGAATCACCTGATAAAATTTGTAAGTACTTATTTGTTGCAATATATGAATCAATTGATACATTAATATATTGTATTCCTCTATTAATCACGTAAAAGTGTGAAATACTTGTTATGATCCATAAGAATAATTGAAAAGATCACTAAAATAATGACATGCATTCGAACACAACAGATGGTAAAAGCAAAAATAAAACATATCGACGCCAGAGTGAAGTGAGCTGTACGAAGCTAGTCGCGTTCTCTGTTATGGTACCACTTGATCATTACAAGCATCACGCACGTAGCACGTATAGTACCGCACTTGTGCCACAGTACCGCACTTGTGCCACAGTGCCACATTTGTGCCAGGTGGACAAACTAGAACATACTGTTGTTCCACACTTCAGGACCTCTCCGTGTCCCTCCAACAGTTTCTCATTCGATGCCATTTTTATCCTGCACGGTCCTGTGTGTATTATATAACATTATATCAACTTGTGGAGAAGACTTCAATGCAGAGGGCATATTCTTTCATACTTCTCATAGCTGATTGGATGGTGACAAATTAATTTTATGAGCGACAAAGTTGTAATCAAGTTTCGTACTATCAAGGATCAGGTCAAAACTGAGTGCAATTAATCGCTTCTTACTCTTTAAGACAGATTGATAACCAATACTTTTTGAAGTATTTTACTCATCAATCACGTTTCTTGATGAGTTGTATCAAAAAGTCGACATGGTGATGAATGTTTTTGTAACTATTACTAGACCAATCTGTATTTAAATGTGTTAAATTTGCATGTGTTTTATTTTTCATCAGTAGATGGTCAGAAATGAATTAATGTATCTCAAACTTCAGCTTCGAAAGCGTATAGGGAAGGTAAACTGTCAGTATATATTATACTGAGAGAACCGAGGTTTCATCACCCTTCGTATAGTACAGTACACATGTTGAAATCGTGGTCCAAACATTTGTTCATATTCAAGATGATTTCTAAGAAGCAGATTTTAATTCGGACCAATAAGATGCGGTAGGATGCTGTGCAGACAATGATAAATTTATCCGATTCACAATACAAGATTCCATCTTCCAGCTCACTTATTCCTATATAATATTGTATGATACTGATCAAATTTTCTTGGATTTCAATTTAGACTTATAACATGCAGATAGATTGTAAGCAAGTGATTTACCAGATTCCCAATTTCAGATTCGCATATTAGGCCTATTCATATTCAGAAGGTTTCGCAATCCCCTTCCAGCTCACTTTTGCATATTCAAAATACGTACTATATACATTATTTTTCCATCAAATGTTACATAAAGTACTGTATATACATACTTCCAAAATATCATTCGAAATGTACTTCTGATTATATATTGGGATATGTAACCAGACAATAGATAGGCCTACTATCAGTCTTGCCATCGTTGTGATTGTTCATAATTATTTCTCATATCAATGATTATTATTTTATGATATGGATGAGGCATATACAGAGATCAAAATATAGTTGAATAGGCATGCATGAAAATTAATTTCATTTTATCATGTTTAATTTGACATGTGTTTGACATGGTGTCACGTTTCAATCCAATCCCAGCGTAAGTCAATATTAAAAGCATGGTCACAATATCACATGAAATTTACCTACCCCCATCTCCACCCCCAAAACCAAACCTTATTTTTGTAGATAATTAAAAAAATAACGCCCCATCTATTTATTTAGGTGTGAACATAATACTGAAGCAATCAGTGTTTGAGGAAAAAATTATACTCGACACAATTTTTTAAACATATGTTTCATAGTAAATAATAGTTTTTTTTTTTGACAACAATACAAACAATTTAAAATCTGTGGTAGCAAAATTAAATATTTACTATGCACTTGACTAAATGTTATCAATGAATAGATAAGAACATATATTCAATACAATCATTCTGGATTAATAATATACTCAGAGTAAATTAGAAAATTTAATTCATCATCATTTTTTTTAGTATCGATAATATTAGAGTACGAATTCTCATTATGAATATATTTTCCAACCCTTTTGCAATAATATGAAATATACTTGTATACCAAGTGTCAAAAAGACTAATATTTATTCAATGAACTGGATGTCTTTTCTAGCTATACAAGTTTCAACAGCACAGATGGTGGCATGTTATTTGTACGTATTGGTTTAGGACGGGGAGTTGCCTCTGCTTGCGTATTGCTTATAGTGTTTTCCATTAATGTCAGTAGTTAATATTTTAGCAATAAGAAAATTACACTCTCGATGAAAACCTTCAACTTCACCAAACACATTTCAATAACATTGACATAGACATTCACATCAAAAATTTATTGCGTTATTTGATGAAATTATCATTTCAATTCTCTTGATTTTGACAAGAAGAGACGACTGAATGGACAACGGAATATTGAAAAATATTCAAATAATTCTTATGATCTATAAATTACTGCACCGTACTATCGATCCTATCAATCCAATACCATATAAAAGCTGAACTTTCAGAAATATTATTGACATGAATTCTCTATGTTATAATATAATATAAGAGTATGAGATGAAGAAAATAAGAAAAAGAACATGCTGGAGGATTATTCTGAAAATATCCGTCGATTTCCATGCTATCGAATCTGTTTCGATTTCGCTTTGGGTGCCATTGCGATCGAAAATATATTCCATGGAAATAGCGATTCTCAAACGCATTCATAATACATTCATAATTCTCAAATTTCATAATACGAATACAGCCGAATCGCTTTCAAAGCAGTCGCTTTCATTTCCATATGATCGAAATCCAGTTTCAGAATAAGCCTTCAGATAGTAATTGAATTTGGAATGTGATTTGGAGTTGGCAAATTTCATTTTTGTTTTGAATTAATTACTTGTCAATCAAATTTAAGGATGGCCAGATTGAATTGTGTGGTTACTCGTGAAGGTTTATGCGCTTGACACTTATTGAAATATCAAATTAATTATCATATTTTATGATTCTTCTCACTACCCTGAATTGAAATATGGCAAATGCCTTGAAAAAATGTATAATTTCAACAAGTGATCTAGCATGATGTGTGGGACGTTCAACAGGTCTTCTGCATAAAAACAATTTCGATAATTTCTAAAACATATATTGAAAGTTAATTAAGAAGATATTACATTTTTGATTTCGGTTTGGTCGCTTCATGGTAGTATTCAGTCGTCTCCAGTGTAAGCGATTGAATTGAGTAATTGCTTCGGAATAATTGATAAGTTTTATTCTATAATTCTAAAATCAATGAGAAATGTGACGTCCCCTTCTCGAGCCTCAAATTGAAGCATCCCAATGTCGGAATGAATGCATGAATATTAGGATTTTAAGGCGCATCGTCAGCGAGGTCATTTAGCGCCTGTCAAAATGATTTGCTGAAGAAAAAGATAAGGTAAGCAGTGTTATATGAAGGTGCAAGTGAAATTTAGATGGGAACAACTCAATATATGAAACTAAGACTAAACTATTCACTAATTGGTTGTGAATCATCAAATCAATAATCAATACTGGGAAAACGATATAAGATGAGCGAGATATTCATACGAAGTGAGCCTAACCCTGCACTCAAACTATATATAGGCCTACACACCATTATTTTGAAACACTTTATGAATACCAGAACTCTCTGGAAAGTTTATATATATGTAATGAGAGAGAGAGAGAGAAAGAGGGGGGAGGGAGAGAGTGAGGTTATGGGGGATGTGACTGCAATGTTTTTGCCAGTCAAACGTTTCTATTTCTCACTTAATTATTACTAACGCTAATAACGCAATCTTATAGTTGAAAATTGAATAAATTCCTACGTTGGGATGTTAAAATCCGTTCAATCCACCAAGATTCGACATTAAATTTATAAAAGCTGAAGCCATATTATTCAAAAAAAATCACTGTATGATCACTCTCTTTTCTTTTTCTCTCTCTCTTCTAAGCACTCTTTATACTCACCAAGGTAGGGGAGGTATTCATATTTAGCACTCCACTTTATATACAGCCTTGAGTGCTCTATTTTGTTTCTCTTTTACTCACTGATATACTTGAATCCACGAAAGGTGAAGGCCGTCTACAAGCATAACATTCACAAACGTCAGTGTTTGATATGTGGTATTTTTAGAATATCATGATTTTTTCAGGACGACGAGAAAAACAAATGCATCTTTCATAAAGCGCTGTGAATCTACGAAGTTGCTCCAGGATTAGGCCTATGTTTAATACAGACGTGCCTACAATTTTTTGGTTGGTAGAGAACTTCATTTTGTGAATACAAATGAAAGTACATGGTATTATATATGGATCAGGAAATGTCTATGGATTTGGCATTCTAATACAGCCTTCTTGTCAATCATCCCTCCAACCTAAACGCTTAGAGAAAAGAAGGAGATCAAGAATGGGCTACACAAAGCTATGTTTAGTATGGAAACGTGAAGGAAAATGAGGAAAAAGAGAATATTCCATATTATCGCGGAAAAATTATGATGATTTCAAGATTATAGAGAGGTCAGCCAAATCTGATATTGGTGAAAATTGATGCATGCATCAGCCCTTCCCAATTCATATCAATTATTTGCTAACATTATCGATCTAGTCTCATAGTTCATTTCTCATTCGTATGGTATTCTCACTCATTTTATCTACTTGTAAGGCTTTGCCGTGTGCTGCGTAACCACAATTGTATTGTGAACAGTAAATAAAAAAATGACTGAAAAATCTGTATTCATCATTTTTACCATACATACATTTCTCAAGAACGACCCAAAAAAAAAAAATGGCAATGAATTGACCAATGTAGATGGGCGTGACTTATACGAAGCAGGGGAAATATCAGATACCTTGATTGGCTATTTCCCTATTTTCCCCTGCTTCACTGTCCACTTGATTGGTTGTTATATTTTGTGACATCACGAGGGCGGACGATCTACAATGGTCAATTCAGCGTGGAGTATTTTCATTTTTTCAGATAATGGGAACTTGATAGTAGGCTGTATGAAATAGTGAATAGTTTGCAAAGATAAGTTATTGAATTAAAAAGTTCTTCATCGTACAGAATATTTTCATAATTTTCAAAACAACTACTGAACCATCTTGCTTCCCTCTATAGTTGTTCGACGTAAGTGAATAGAACTGACCGTATGCTCCATCACTTACTTCACAATCGTTGAAAAAATCATTGAAAATATACATAGGCATATTTAATTCTGATATAATAACATCAATTCGAAGGTATAACATAATAATGAAAACTAATAAAAACCCATTCATTCACTCAATTTCAAATTTGTATACAATTATTCACTCATCCATCACTTATATCTTAAAATAAATCGAATGAATTGAATCAAAATCAAATAAATAATACCATAAAATTAATTATTGAATTCAACTATAATAAATTGAATGTATAAATTAATTAAGAATATGAAACCACTTCTATGCTATCAATCGACTAACAACATCCTAATATTTTGCCTCGATTCCTTCCAATCGCCCGTAGCACCCCTCAATCTCCCTCCTGCACCCCATGAATACTGATTACAATCTCTCTGTACATCCCTTGATTCATCCGATATGACAGGTTTTATGCCTCGCAGCTATTTAGCAACTACTTAACAGACCCCCACCCACCCTCCACCCTTGCAGAATGGTCCACTAACCACGCATGCGTATTAGCCAGCTGATCTGGACATTGAATGGATCAGATTAAGCTATAAGCCGTACTTTTATGTGGCTTGCAATGACGGCTCGCTGAAATATTGTAATCTTTTCATGGTGGTTAATTGTACTTAGTTTTGTTATGTAAGAAGAGTTTATTCATAGATTTACATAGAGATAATATATAATTGCATTGATAATGAAACTCCATGAATGAAGAGAAAAATGTGTATTTATTGTTTGATTGGAGTATTGAATATATTTCTTCAGTTATCATATACGATGGATTGTACTTCATGTTGTCATTGAGCAGAAGTTTTCTGATTGGTTTTCATTTGGAAAATTCATTATATAGTTGCATTCATACTGACAAATCATACATGTGTGACAGAGAAATACATATATATATATATATATATATATATATATATATATATATATATATATATATATATATATATATATATATATATATACATATATATATATATATATATATATATATATATATATATATATATATACATATATATATATATATATATATATATATATATATATATATATATACACATATATATATATATATATATATATATATATATATATATATATATATATATATTCTTGTATCTTTGTTCATTCAGAAAATCATACTTAGAGTGTTCTAAATAGTGTTAGAGTGATAAATATAGTTAAAAAATTTCAAATAGAGTGATAATTACGCCGGTGAGATCTCTTTAATCGGAGATTGGGAATTGTTGTGGATGGAAGAATGGTCAGAAGAATGTGGAAATATTTTATATGACAGGCATTTTTTACTCTTTTTCAACATATTCTACTCTAACATAAACACTATGATACCAAAGAGAAGAGTCTCAGTTCGCAGCCTTCCAAATGAAATTTTCGAAAAGTTAAATAAGTACGACATAACTATGGAAATAATGAAAAGTGGATCTGAAGACATCATGAGAAGAGGCATGAGAATTGAAATTGTGGTAAATGAGACTGATGAAGAGCTATTGAGATGGTATGGACATATGAGGAGAATAGAACTATAGAGAGAATAGCAGGAGAAGAATTCAAAAGAGCTTGGAAAATTGAGGAAAGGCTGGAAGACTGAGAGTTTATCTCAATGAAACCCACCACAGTTCAGTATTCCCCCAGGTTCATCCATTAATCATGGACTTGCTTAATATCAAAACTCATTCTTCGGGGATAAAGCTGAGTTTTTTTCCATCCATTTGCTGAAATTTGAAAACAAACATTTAAAACCCATGTTTATTAATTTGTTTGTGAACCTGATAGCTTAAACACACCATCAAATATTCCCACATTAAATTCATAAAATATTGAGACTGTGCTTAAAACAATTTTATTTTTTTATGCTCAATTACACGATTTTTAATACCAGTCAAAATGAATTCAGCAGAAAAAACTATAACATGATTCAAACGTTTCGAAATGGTGAAGATGGTTCAATGATTATATCACAGCTTAAGAAGCATACAAATCACATGAACTTCATCAAAATTAACAAAGCTATTATGAAACTAATTACTGATAACCACGAATCATATACATATCTTTTTTTTAAATTACATGATAGAGAATCTCCGGTAAAATAACCAGAGCATATGGCATAGCCTGAATTCTATTATACAGAACACATAATGTTTTAATTATTTTAGTTTATTCTTGTTAATCAACTATTAGTTTTGATTTGATTACTCAACATGTACTGATGAGGGGGGAGGCTGAAAAAGGGGTGAAGCGATAATTAACTGACCGTGCGTCATCCGTGCATTCGTTAATGGAGCAGATGTAGTGAGCTACCAGTACCTCTGACAGCTAACCAACCAGAGCTCATTCGAACATGTCCGACTATATAGGCATACCTGACGGATGAAGAGAACAGAAGAAATTGTTCTTTTTTCAAATGTTATTCTTATCAATATCGAAAAATTGACATGAAGCCATTGTTTACAAATGAAAGCAGAGGATAAAATGTTTGAGATCGTTTGTGTAAAGGCCACCACAAAGTTTATCTTAATCACTACAACAAATAAATACAGGGGAAAAAAGAACTGGATTTGATTTAGTGGGAAATTGCTTGCTACATACTATAGTGACAAGATTTGAAAATCATATTCTTGATAACATTAAAAAATGTGATTCTTTATGGATAACGTTTTCTATACAACACATGCATTTTTTTTATAATTGATCATCTATTGTTCCAATCTGATAGATACTTCCTGTAGAATTATTTATTCATGCAGTGAAATGAATCAATTAAAAGATGAGTTTAATTAGATGAGTGTAAGCGAAAATTCCATCCCACTCTTATAGGGCTTTGTCTATGTGTGTGTGTGTGTGTGTGTATGTTTTTTGTGGACAATGCACTGGTCGCAAAAGTTGACTGATCAGCATGAAACTTATTTTGTACACGCAAACTTATCTAACTTGAATGTAAATAAATTCAAAATGCATTGTTGACAACAATAATATTATGTTACTGATGAATTGTTGTATTTGAGGTATGTGCTTTTAACAATATATGTTAATGATTGTTATCATTTGAACTTGTAACTTTGACAGCAGGATAGATTGACTATTAATATTTTCTGAATCGAAAGTCAAGAAATCGAAGTCAAGAAATCTGAATCAATATGTCAAGAATTCTCGAGATAGCGAGCCACACGGCCAACATGATGACAGGTACGTTGCATATCTTCAAGTTGGATGTAAATACACAACATCGTGTCGACTATAGCATGGTACCTCGATAGCACAGCGTGTTGGAGACTATATGCATCTAGGCCGATTCTTTCCAACTATATCCAAGAGGACTTTTTTAGATGAGCGTAGCAAGATTCCGTTTCACATACCGACAAAAATGGGCTTCGTTTTTATTTTTTATTATTATTTTTTTTTTTTTATTTTGTGCGTGGCATACAGGTCGATAAAAAATACATATCGACTTGAAACTTTTTCTACATAGGGCTTATTTCTGTCATAGGGCCCACCAGAATAGATTGGGGTTGTTTTTCGGAAAAATTGGTCAGAAAGTTTCTCCGGAGGAAATTCGAGAAGTTTGAGAAATCGTAAGATTAACACGAATGGAACTTGAAATGTGGAAAATTTTCGAAAACTGAAGAATTTTCACTGAATATGGAAAACATCACTACGGATATTTTCAGTGACTTTAACATCATTCGGATGGGTGATAACAAAGAAAACGTAATAAAAGTATAAATTTAATTGATGGTTGGGATGATCAATTGGTTTTGCAAAGTGTATATGCGTCAGGTTGCAGCACTATAAATATCAACAAGTTGCAGGTAAGGTTAGATGGATAGATGGATAGATAGATGGATAAAGGATAGATGGATATATTTGATAAATCATTAAAGATTCGCCGCAACCGGAATCCACACCTGGAATCTTCAAATTGGTATAAGTAGAAATATCTAATTCATATCACATAATTTTCACAGCTACAAAGCTGAAAAAAAAACATTTCTCAGCTACCTACCTGTGATAATGATAAAATCCACAGTTGATCATTCTATTTCGAATCAATTCAAAGATATGAGACATTTTTTTCCACATAAAAGAATTCAGATATCACATACCTTTCAAAAGTTGTCACCAAAAACAGAAATTTCTCCAAATCGACTCTCTGCTTTCTCATTAGAAAAACTCTGTTGCCGGTTACTGCATTTTTTCCGAGCATTCATACGAACATCATGAACACCATTGAAACACATCCAAAATTGGTTGCATTTCTATCAAGTTATGTATTCAGTAGACTTCAGATTTAAAGAGGGTAATGAAAAACTGCATGCAAATCCATCTGCAAAATGATGTAGTATAAACCAAACAGTTTATTTCGTTACGAATATTATTCATTCAACGACCTCACGAATAGATAGGATATTTGGGAGTTAAATAAAGTTTAAAAACTATTCACTATTATGGGTTACTCTAGTATCCACGTAAGTTGTCAACGGTGATATATGATATTTTATTACAAAGTTGTTCTATTTTACTTGCTCTATATTCTATTTACTTTAATATTTATTTATTTACGGCGAAAAATTATGATCACAGACAACGCAGTCCTGGTGTTGAAGTTTTGAATAATAAAAATGGGGTGGTAAGATCGCCCTTGTGGTGCCTCGTCCAAACGATCCTATCTTTCAATTCATAGCCTTAATTGGGGAACAATGATTTTGTATCAAGTTTCGATGTTATTAAAAAAAAAAAAAAAGTTCAATTGATTTCATATGAACAGGTTCTATCATTCAATCGGATCAGAATGTAATAATATATTAGTAGGCGCCATAATAATTGCAGGTGTGCGTATAGCCGCCCCATTCATCAACCCTTATAAAATGTTGACTCCACACACACACCTGTCTAGCGTTGCACGCACGCCATTCCTTCATTCGTGGAAATAGATAGCATTGATTTGGTATATGTTTATGATACATCACACTGAGAACGTCATCTTTTCCTCATATTTTTTCATTTTATCCTTGGAAAATTTCAAAATGCAAATCACTATCTTTTTATCAAATACGTTCGATATTTTGAAAGATGTACGTATACTTATTCACAGTTGAGTTTGCTGGTATACAATGAATGTACATTGGCATGAGAGATTTTCAGGTTTATGAATTATTTTATTTCTAGAAAAAGTCTCCAATAGGCTGCCTGATGGAATGAAAAATGTTAATAATATTTCAATTTTCATGCAAAAATGTATAAAATAATTGAAAACTGTTCGTGGCAACTGGACCCCTTGGTAGATATCAATGTGGGGTTCTGGGATCAAACATATTTATGTGGCCTCTAACGAGCTCATCATAAGAATAATTTTGAATAAGGCTGTATCTGTTTTGTCATGTAAATTGTCGTGGATATATTGAAAATCTATTCTTTAATTAGGTTATGTGTTCTACGTATTCATGAGAAAATAGCTATAGATTGCTACTGGATGGTTTTACTACTGAACTACTACACTTTTTTCACGCTAAAATCGTGATTCGTTCATTACGAATTTTCTTTTAGAACCAGTGTTTACCAGGTCTAAATAGTATTATTCTGAGAATTGGTGAAAAAAGTTTTAGCATCGGTGACTATAATGATAACAAGTCTGAACTTTCAGTTATAGAGGCACTCCCATATTGATGATTCCTTCAATCGATAATTCACAACAAAATTTAAAAATGTGAATTAAATTGTATCGAATGTTTATGAGTGCAATAATTACCAACGTAGGGCTGGGAGTATAGATCTCAGTTGCAGTTTTTGAATTGCTACCATCGATGGTTATCCATGCATGCTAAATGTTTCACTATCTCTCAGAAAAAGGCTAACCGGACTTGCTTATACGGGATCCAGGTTGATTATTTTAAAAACTTAGTCACAATTTGATCAATCTATATCTATATTATATCTATATTATACATTATTATATTAATATATTATATTCATATTCATATTTATTATTATTATTTTATTTATATCTATATTTATCTATATTTAGATTGATATTTCTATGAATGTTCAATGAAGCATCAATTGAAAATCTATATTCATCGAATCATTCGGATATTTTAAAAAATGTGAAGACTAATTTGAATTAGATCTACTTCCAGTCGATGGTAGATTTCATTCAAATATTCGAAATTGTTACACATTTGTATCTATTTTTCATTTTGTTGGCGTTACAAATCGGAAGCACATGACTACGTCCATAGAACCGATCATAAATGAATATAGAATAATAAGATTTTTTCCCTAGAAAATATATATTTTTGGATTAAAATGGATTATTTTTCAATCTGTATTTCAAATTCAGATTAAGTTGTTTTAGATAAGTATTGTCTGTAGTATGAATCAATATAAGACTCAAGGTGCGTCTACAACAGGGTAATTATTATAAATTTATAGAATTCTCTTTCATAGGCCGACATGAGAGTTGCAATTGAAAAAACACGATGAATGAAAAAAAAAATCTCGAAGGAAACAATATTGGCCTACATTGTTCACTTATTCATTTTTTCAGCAAGATCAATTTTTTTACTTTTTTTCCTGATATGAAATGTGGAAATTTAAATAACAGTTCATCATATAAACCAGCAGTGCAGTAAATTGAAATATCGATCATAGATTTGTAAAAACGATAATCACTTTTGGAATTAGGCCTACCTATGAATGCGTCAATCATAGAGTATTATATACATTCCGTGAATAATTCATTTATATACCGCTTTCTTCCCACTATCCTATCCCACCTCTTCACGATAAGAGTAATTAAGACACTTGTTAAACCCATGAGGTGAGAAAAAAAAATGCATAACAACTATTGAAGTCTGATACTGAAAGTATTGAGGAAAAAAACAATGGAGAACACAAAAACTCTTTTCTCTTGGATTATTCGAATAAAATTTGTGAATCAGAGCTCATGAAAACAAGAGCCTATCAATTAAAATGGCAAAAATGTTGATTTGCCTCACTGGACTTTGAAAAAGTACGAACAAATTCTTCGTTACACCCCCCCCCCAACCCCCTCCCCCCCAACCCCCTCTAGAGAGCATGACATATTACAATTGTAATATCTTCTCATGCAACACCCTATAGCTGTGAGCATGCGCATCTGACAAACTCAACTAGCCAATCAGGGCTGTCGACACGTGCTGGCACCGCCTGACGCAGGCGTCGCGACGCCCCAGCCGTCGTTGTTACACACCTGCTAGGATGCATGGTGTCGATTAAACGGCGTCCATTGAAGTCGTCAAAACAAGTCGCGTGACTTGATATAGCTTGGTGGTTGCTCCAATACATCAGGTGGCGAGCAGAGCGTGACGTAGGAGGGAGAGAGAGAGAGAGAGAGAGAGAGATAGATAGAGGGAGAGAGAGAGAGAGAGAGAGAGAGAGAGAGAGAGAGAGAGAGAGAGAGAGAGGGAGAGAGAAAGAGAGAGATAGAGAGAAAGAGAGAGAGAGAGAGAGAGAGAGAGAGAGAGAGAGAGAGGATTGTTGAGGGTTAATGGGTGAAGATTGGGTGAGAGAAAAGGAGGAGAGTGAGAGACATAAAGAGAAAGAGACGAATACAGTTCACTGATGTGTATTCATTCATTCATTCTGATGATAAATTTGCATTCATTCATCAATTTATTGATTCATTTAATCATTTGTATTTTATTATAATGTTTTTTAACGACCCCACCAGCGGCCAGGTTATTCGGGGGTACGAATGTGCGGGTGATGATTATACGATGAAGTGATGATAGGTGAAAGGACGTTTACAAAAACCCATGTCTTATGCGGGACTCGAACCCACGCCCAACGTGACTTCAGTTTCTAACACAGTGCGCGTTAGTTGACTGAGCCACGGGTACGGCTTATTTAATTATTTTGAATGAATAATTTGTCAAAAGAATTTGGAAAATGAAGAAAAAACGGGTGAAGAAACACCACTCCTCTATCAAACTGATATGTTCACGTGAAATATTCAATTCAAGTATCCACGATAAAATTAACTGTAATCGATGAAAATATTGGATTTCTTGAATCGGATTGCATCTCATTGAAGCATTGAATTGAGAAAATATCTCTCCATAGTCTTATGATAATTATCAGATATCTAAATGATCCCATTAATATATAAAATTCGAATGAAATAAGAATGAACCTGGGTTGTTGTTTTTATTGACATTTTTTTATAGAGAAGTAAAATGTTTTCTATAAAAGAGCCCACAAAGCCTATTTGGCTTGTCTCTGGCATGAACATGATAAATCATAAGACAAACGTGATTCCAAAAAGTTCGGAAAAATTTAACTTGAATGTTTCGTGTTGGATATTGGTTTAGTTGACAACCACTCAACTACTTACTACTCCAACTACTCGGTTATGGCTGTTTTGATCATCGAGACGTTTAGTGCCGTTCCACTGTAGCTTCAGAGAATATAGTAATAAGACAATATGGGATGGAGATTGAATAACATATTGGAGGAACATTGAAAATGTGAAACTCTATAGAAAGATAGTGACCAAAAATATGAAGAGGTGGGATAAAGGTGAAAAAGTTTGGGAAAATTACGGAAAGATTGAAAATATATGGTCAAGGTGGTGAAATAATTGAGAAATTGAAAAAAAACACTTTTTCAAAGTATTTGAAACAAAATTATTTCTATCAATTTTGAAACTTGAAACGAAATCATCTTTCTCCAATTAATTGGCTATGAATGAAAGGTACGATCATTCATACGGGGCACCACAATGACGATCTTACCACCCCAACGAATAATTAAAATAAGATGACTCATTTAACGAACAATAAATCTCATGGTGAACATTTTAGGGCTAGTTGGCAATTCAAGCATGTATATATAAATCCTTAGCAACCAGGTAAATAAACAGTCGTGGAAATTGTGTTGCTGGATATTGGTTATGATAATTGATATAGAAGCATCCAAAACGATATTCTACCATACTTTGTCATTGGGATTTATGTGAGAATCATCGTGTTTATTGAAATCTGTTCCGTGGCGCCAAGTTTCTGAAGAATAATAAATTTTGGGATCTAATTAGTTATTCATTTGTCTATTTCATCACAGAAAATAAAAATATGGCATACATTTTTATCAGGACATTCTAGGCTCGTCTAAATATTTAAAAGAGAGGAATATTACAATATATGAAATGTTACAATACCGGTGTAACAAAGTATTTCACACTAAAAAATGTCATAATGAATACAATTTCACAATAAATCAATCGAATGATATTGAATACAAATCTTTTACACTATACAGTGCCTGATTTAGAAGTGTGTTTTTGATACTATACTTGAATTTGATACAATTTGTTATTGATAATATTTCCTTCAGTGAGTGATTGTATAATTGTAGACCTACATAATGAGCACTTCTTTCATTCGCTACTCTGTTATCCACAGCCTTCTTTATTTATTCTTCTCTTATATCAGAGAAGAATGATCTGATTAAAAAAGGCTGTGCTGTTATCTATGTGAGTTACAGTTTGTCACAATTTCTTGTTGAATGAATTAATATTAGGGTTTTAAGTTGCATCGACAGCGAGGTCATTCAGCGCCTGTCAAAATAAGTTGCTGAACAAAAATTTCTTGTTCTATGTCCATGAATGTCCAGAGTTGATACTATATAGGCATACGTGTTTATTTTTCAAAATGTACGGTAAAACTTCTAGAAAAAAAACACTGGGTACTCATATTGGGTTTTAACGACGCACTATACTGATGGCTACGATCTATTGGCGTCGGTGGATGATGAATGTGATGATGGGATGATGAGATGAAAGGTTATTTTATTAGGTGTTTTTGAATGGTGGGAAGGATTCGGTCGTGGCCTGTTGTTAAGGAACCATCCTAGTAATAACCTGAACGACAGAGGGTAACAACGAAAAACCCCTGTCAGAATGGTCGACCATGGCGGGAATCGAACCCCGGTCTCCCGAATGACGGTTCAGTGTGTTACCACTCGGCCACGCGTCTCGGTCACTAGGTACTTTCATGATCTTTTCTTTTTTGAATATTGGCTGTTAATGACATCTCTTTGCTTTGATTTACTGAGAACATAATTTTGTATTATTGTTTGTTTGTTTGTTTGTTTTTTTTTCTACGCTGTCATATTGAAACAACCGGTGCAACGTAACCACGTCGTTGACGCGCCGTTAAACCACAATATTCATTCATTCATTCTTGAAACAACTTGACCTAATTTGGAAGTCACGGCAATCTGGATAAATATTAACCGAAGTGTATGATAATGATTGACCACTGTATCAAGGTGTATAAAGTAACTTTCCAAGATGACGACCGAATTCAAGCAAGTATAACGAGGGGAAAACCAAGATTGGGGTTGAAAACCAATAACGTAAATGAGATAATGATAAGTACGGTACAATTGCCGAAAGAATTGAATGTTATTTGTGGTATGAAATGTGGATCAGGAGTAAAGGTCAAGGACAGAGTAATACAATGCTATATGGAAAACTGTTCGCAATGGTGGCAAATAGCGTGTGTTAATATAAGTAATGCACGATAAAAGTGTATTCTAAGTATACTAGGTTTGAAGTGGAGCTGTGGAAAGTGCAGAGAAGAAGAAGATAAGAAAAGAAGAAGAACATTGAGGAGAAGAAGAACGTTGACAAGAAAAAAAAGAGAATATACCCAAAATTGATATTAATGAGGAGACAGCGAATGGGAAACAATTGAAGCAGGGGAAGTATATAGAACAAAACAAAGTTGAATGTTTGAGAATATTGGTTATTCACTGAATAATGAAGAAGGGCATTTGCGGCTGAATATTAAGAAAATGCAATTGAAGTGTACTTACTCTAGGAGAAGAAGTTAAAGACAAAAAGAAAGTCGGTAAATATGGTAAAGTTGAGATGGATACCCTTGAATCCGTCGAACTTGAAAAAAAATGGTAATGCAATTCATTCTGAAGAAAAACCCGAGAAGAGTAGTGTAGTAGTAGTAGTAGAAGTGTTTATTCCTTTAACCCTCTTTCGAGGAAATCGGTACACAATTTCTGGGAAGCTCTGAAAACTTCTGGGAAGCTCAATTGTTCGTGGAACAAGCATCGGCACGGGATCCAGTGTGGAGGTGGATGTTAGAGCAGGAGTTGGAGTGTTGAGGATGAGGAGAGTGAGATGAAATGAAGAAGAGGGAAGTCGATGGAAAAAGAATTACACCGACAGCGTGGTCATTTCATCACTCATTCTATAATTTTGTGATGAATGAATAATCAGGTGTGGGTAAATCTTCTCAGTATATATATTTGGATATATGATTTCTCTTATTATTCTTGAATTTGTTTTTCATAAAAAAATGAACAGAAAATAAATTCCATAAAAAATGGAATGAAATGTTGAGAAAATTTCGGAATACAGTATGGAGAGAAAGCTGAGTATACTAGAGTGATTGAAATAAGGTATACGGAAAAGATTATAGAAAATTGGGAAATATGGGGAAAAGTTGGAAAGAGTAAACGACGAATTAAGATTAAGAAATATTTCACACCTGATTAGGTTTTATAAATCAACCAAATAAGATAACATACAAAATTTCTAGAATAGTGCTATGAAAAACGCATACATTTTCAATAAGATTTAATATATTTGATCATGCGAACACTTTTCTTTCCGACAAAAACTCTTTTTCTGAATTTTAACCAACCAGTATACCCTTTACAATCTGATATCTCATCAATTTACCGCCATCTTTCAACACTTCCAGTTCCATCTTCCAGCAGTTTTTCGATTGCAATGTCGGATTTGCCCAAAGTTAGTACACAGCCATGGTACAGAGAAGGATACGATGAGTATCCAAATCAATCAACCCCTTACATTCACTGACAGGTGTTTGTTGGTATAAGGGCTGTTTGGGGTGCGCTTGCATTGAATTCACAATAGGCCTACTACACCCTGATTCGCAACGAAAAACATGCATCGACTTCACTTCTGGTATTATCACATTCTCACTCTCTAAGACCACTTTTGGATGAAAATAAAAAAAATGTTAATTAATCTTCATATACCTACTAAGGCCCGGTTTTACGAAACTGGATAAAGCAATAGTTAGTGGATTAACTTGTTATCACCATTGGTTACATATGTTATTTTCGTACCTTTAATTAATAGTTAGTGGATTAGCACTCTAACTAAGATTGGTAAAACCGCGCCTAAGTAAGATGTGAAAACTGATGTTAATTACAAGTTGATCAAGTGGTAATTGCATATCGACAAATTAGTATTTCTCAAAGTTGGGCTAAAAGTGATGAATGAAAAAGTTACCATTTTTTCCATTCTGAAAGTAGATGGATAGATAGATAGCTGTCTTTATTTGCAATTGTATCAAGTGTACATTCAAAAGGGCGAGGTTTGGTCTAGCGACCGCTCTTCCACCTAACCTTAAACTTACATACGGTATTACGGTATATACGGTATAAGATTGGATATAAGATCTCAAAATCATATTTTGTTATTATAACATCAATTCGTGGTGAGGAAAAGGCAGAATATTGAGTTGGGAGAAAGACAGAGGATAGAGAAGAGGTGAAATTTGGTGTAGGCCTACTATAAGAAAACGATATTTTATATACATGGGTGGTTATCTGCAATCTGTATAGATCCCCAGATACCCCTAAACATATTGGTCAACAAGAAAAAATAATATTTTGAGTAAAAACCCTAATCACGTGTAAGACTCTCCAATTTGTTGTGAATAAATCTGTATTGTTTTCAAAACCACGAGTGAACAAGTGCGAAAATCCTGACAACAGATTAAATCAAGTGAGAAAAAAAAGATTCGGACAACACCGACAGCGTTGCTATTTCTTCACTCATTTTCCAATAAACAATCGGGTGAAGTCCTACTATATCCAAAATATCTCTTTTCGATTTTGTATGATAACATTTGTACCTTCGATTGAATTCTAATATTTCTTTCAATTTTAGTTTCTCATGAATCATAATAAAATACCGAGAGTGAAAATCAAACTGAGCAATTAATTCAAAATTTTAACTGGTTCACCACATCAGTAAATTGCAGAAAATTGAATAAAATAGAATAATAATTCGTCATTTTATCATAAAATGAAAGATTTTAAAAATTATATTTACATATCCGGAAAAATTATATCAGACAACTCTTTATCACCCTATACAAGCCTCTAGGGCCAACTATCACTACAATGGGGCACGTGGGGGACGACCCCCAAAACAGGGGTGTGGGGGATAGAAAATCTTTTCTGAGCTTCACTAGAGCAAAACAATGGTAGCATTTATCATGAATCTTTTTCTGTTCAATGGTAGTACAAACCATGCGGGGGGATGGAAACCGGGAGTAGGGGGTAGATCGGTCTTAACGGGCGGAACCCTCCCCCTCGACATCAACCTATTCACAGATTTACTACGGGTACAAAATATGTGTTAAGGGATGAATGGACAATCAATATAGACTTACATTTAAGTGAGCTTGGTAAACTGGTGCATATCAGATTTGGTCGGAAGAGCTGACAGCTATGGATTTAGGGCATGTCATTTTAATGTTTGTTCAAGAATTGTATAAATTAAAATAATTTTTCGGTTGTACGTTGTAAATCGATCTCTGCCCATCAGTTGGAGTGTAGTTTGTGGTAGTGGAATATAAACTATGAGACTTATGGAACTTCCATTATTATTTTTAAATACACTTTGAAGTCGGCATTATCATTATTGAATGAATGAATTTTAGGATTTTAAGGCGCATCGACAGCGATTTTTTAGCTTGTGCATCAATTTTATTGCATTGTTATGTTGTTCTTATGTGTAATTGCAGAAATTATATTTATGTATAGTGTTATTGTGTGACTGAATGACTATTGTGGTTTAACGGCCCATCAACGACGTGGCTATACGGTTTTTTTGATGCGAAAATTATATTGGATGATATGGTGTATTATGGGGATGATAACGTGTAAGTTTGCTGCTGCACTGTGGACATTATAGCCCATAAAGTGTTCATTTCTAGACTATACTTGGTACAATTATTGTTATAACCAATTTTATATTTTATTTGTATACTGTGCCTCAGAACTTTCGAATTAGTATCCACCAATTAGTGTCCTAAATGATTACTATATACCCAGATGTCATCATTTTATTCATCCATCATCGTCCCATTGTGCACTGTGTATAATTGTGTATAAGTACGGTATTGTTTCATGTAATATGTGCTTATATGTATGTACTACAATTTGTGGAAATATGAAGATGTTATTAATATTAATATGTATACATTAAATTTCATTTTTATATATATTTTTATTATTATTATTTATAAATGGAGTATCGCATCTAGGAGAGGAATGAGGGAAAGTGAAAGAAGAGAAATGGTGAGAGAACAGATAACGGTGGAAGGAGTTTGTGGGAGGAGAAGAAGTTGCAATGAAGTTGAAGATGAAGAAGAAGAAGAAGTATAGGTATACGAGTCTCGGAAATGACAGCAACCGAGAATTGGGAAGGCTGCCTTATAGTGAACAACGGTGGAAATACCCCCTGGCCCAACTAAGTTGGTTATCTGGGTGCAGAGATAATAATAAGAAACTATGAGAAATTATTACCTACATACAAACATCTGGAGACCGTAGTTTTTGACTGCGAGTTTTGCTCTCTATGTATGACAACAAGATTCAAATTACTAACAATCTTGTTAGTTTATGTTGTTGAATGAGGGAAGACTCAATTCAAGACTTAATTTTACCGTACTAGAAAAAAACAAACACGTCTTCAATTATTTTTTCGCGCTCCACAGATCGAACGAAAGTATTAATTAGGTTAAAACTTGATATAGATCCTACAAATGTGGCATTATCTAACTTGATACTGTGAAGTTTTGAGGCACAATCGACTGCACTGCTGTCGAGAAAAACTATTCCGAAATTCTCAAAAAATAGAACATAAGAATACCAAAAAAATTGGAAAATAAGTTTTCTTCCAATAAATTAAATTTTTCACAACATTTTAATATGATAATGAAACACGTTATTCGAAAGGTTCACATAAATTGATACAAACCGTTTCATTCATGAAAAAAACGATGTGATTTTTAAATTGATAAATAAGAAACAGGTAGCCTATAACCAATTGAATCATGAAGTGATCAAAATCTGCAACGAATAATAGAGCAAGGCAGTAACATGATTGTTTCAAACTCATGATGTATATATGAATATCCATCACATTTAATATAAAAATGCCTATATCGCTCATCCAACAACGTATATATTGCGTTTTCCATATATTGCGGTTTCCAATTGTAGATTATTGAAAATAGGGGTCTGTGATAAAGCGATGTGTTGATATTTCGAGCAATATACCTCCTACCTGATGCACAAATGACTGATCTGCCTGTGGTGACCCATCAACAACAACCTATGTATTTCAAAATATTAACAAAACACCCGGGGTATAGGTATGCAGATGGGTGCCCTTGGAGTATCTTGAATATCAGCTATATTTGCTAGGTTTATAGAAAATGTATGAGTAAATTGAATATCGTAACTTATTGGCGATACTCTTCACAGCCAGGATGCGAGATTTTTCACAAAAATCCATTCAAAGGTCTATAACCTCTCGGTGGTCAAAAGGGTCATATTCTTTCAGAATTATATCATATCAAGGTTTCAAACTCATCAAAAATTGTAATCAAAACGTGTTTAATTCCTTGTTCAGGATATAGTTATGAGCTCTCACCTATGGTTACTTCAATTGTATGGAAACAGATTACCGTATTATGAAGTCCTCAGACTGGAGCGGTGTGCTTATGTAACATGTAGATCAAAATCAATAATTTGTCATATTATTTGTCGATATTTTAAAATTATATTCATATATCTCCATTTACTTTCATATTGATATTTATATTCATAGCCATTCATATTATGTATATTTAATTTATATTGTATTTATATTGACTCGATTTCGGTCTATATAAAATGAATGAATTCACACCCTAGTTTGAAATATAATGTTATTGTCTGATAAAGAAGTACTGAATTTGGCAATACTACACCCCATATTTGCCAAATTTGGCATATTTTACATAACACACCCTTGCCCAACCAAGTTGGTTATCGGAGTTAAAGAAAATAATTATTCATTCAAATCTTCGTAAAATCTAATGTGTATTCCAAATACATATTCATTTCTTTGATTTTGTCATTTCATTAAATGACGATTTCATTGTTTTAAAAATATTTTTTCCAGTGGCAACCATTTTGACATTTATGAACGTTTCTCATGTAAGCTTTCCTCTTCAGAATGGACCACTTGTATTAAAATGTCTTGCAACGTCGCAGCAGTTTAAACCGTTCCCGGACGATCAGTCAGGTACAACTGTTGCTGCCACCAACAGTAGTTGCAACCGTCTTATCACAATATCAAAACGATGATTGCCGGTCAGTCTTGATCAAAGAATCAGGAGGTGCACGTCTGTACGAAGAGGTGCACTGTAACTCTAACTCGGGTTCAAACCGGCGAATCAATATTATTGCCAAAAGAGGTGGGGACGAAAATGTTTTGGTATTGATCCTATACTATGAGATTAGAAAAGGAGGGAAAGCATGCTGAAAATGTGGATTTGAAGAAGAAACTATCACGAAACATTATGGAATTTTGGAGGAATACCAGGTTATAGGAATTTTTTGGCGCACGGGTGACTATTAACACTTTTTTCATTAATTTTATCAAATGAACCCTGTGAAGTTGGCCTCGCATATGTTTTAAACTCAATTTAGGCAAATGCCAATCTTTGGTGCTCTGTTAATGTAGGATAGTGCCGCAAATTGAATCGTTAGTGCTATTTTAGTGCTGGCACTATCTTACCGAATCTATGTGGGGGGACAACTTCACGTTTGCCCCACACAGGAACGGAAATTGAAAATGTTTGGTACGGTCAACTTATATTATGTTAGTGCTCGTTAGTACCGTCAATTTTTTCGTCAGGGATTTTCGAAATCGAATGAATATTAGGGTTTTAAGACGCATCGACAGCGAGGTCATTTAGCGCCTGTCAAAATAAGTTGCTGAATAACTATGGAAGTAGTGTTATATAGAGGTGCAAGTGAAATTTAGATGGGAACACCTCCATATATGAAACTAAGTCTAAACTATTCACTAAGACGTCACAAACTAATTTCATTAATTCAAAAAATATTTACAGTGATCTTACGCAAATCTACTTCATAACTATCTTTACAACGCCCTCGTATTGATTTTGAATCCAATTATAATTCATTTTTTTCTCATCCATCATTACCACTTTTATCTAGTAGAGCGTTCGCTCTACTACAAGCCAAGTGCGCCGTCCGTATACTATTTTACTCCAAGCATTAGGCGGGGTTCTCTCACCATTTTATTTTGGAAACTAAAAATCGGATCCGCTTTCTGAATGTCTTCATGAAATACTATTTCTCACGCGTCGACACATTCCAACTTCAACACATTCAACATCTTCAACTTTTCAACTTTGATAACGATCGGTTGAGCAGTTGAAAAGATATAAAGTGGTGAAATACTATTTTTGGTTTTGTCTTCCGATTGCAATTCTTATAGTCATGATCAGGCTTCTACGGCGCATATTATCTTGTCGGAAACACTGCTTCGTTTGACCTGAAATTTTAAAGGTATGTTCATAAAAGTACAAATATGAATCGCTTGTTATATGAAGTTTGTGAGAATAATAGGAGACCGTCGGTGATTTCACACAAAGAAACACTTACATTTTGTCAAAAAATCGCGGAAGATAAACGTGAAGAGTATCGAGAGTAAAATGGTGAATCTATCAAGGATGAGGTATGGCGTAAACTCACATTAAATTACTCATATTACATAATTATTCATGACGAATGTTCAAATGTTAACAAATAAAACTCCATAGTTCCAAATAAATTTCAATAACACAGATACAAATATATTTTGATATATTTTAATATATATTTTGCTATTCTGAACAAGAAAATGCCTTTAATCACTATGAAGCAACTGAAATTACTGAAATCTCACCCAAAACGCTGCCGGGTGAAAACTTGAAGACAAATTATCATTATATTATATTTTCATTGTGATGTATACAATAATGCAGAATGGAATGTATGAAAGAATTGAAAGTTAGTAATAAAAAACTGTTTTTGAAACGTGCATATTTCTCAAAACTGTTCAATATTATATCAAGAAAATGATCACATCAAATTAAACATATTATCTACACCAAAGGTGTGTATAATAATGTAAACAATGTAGGTACTCAAGTGTGACCATGCGAAAAATGAAAACTGTATATTTCTTAAATCTGAAATTCCTTATGTATTATTTATAGAATAAAATGATTTTCAATTTGAATTCAAAACTTAATGTAACACACTGTCAATTAATGATAGAAATTCAAAATCAGCCTGTTTATTTGAACAATACTAAATCAAGAAAATAATCACATTACATTATGCGTATGGAAAGAAACACTAAATCTAACACATTAAGAGAAATGCAAAAGCAACCTGTTTATTCGATTTCCATTTGAACAAATGAGAATTGAGAAGACAAAATTCAGTGGGCGGGGCCTAATCAAGGGTTGCTACATCAACAAGGGGTGGCAGTAATAGTGAGTTGGCGTGCCACCAAGAAGTAACTGGCGTACATTACGCGTGGGATAACAGTAGAGATCGGACGTGAGGGGGGGCGTCACAGTCATATTCCACATATCATATTTACCAAGTGGTGATATCAATTATATTAATAATTTATCAAATACGAATATAAACTTTTGATAGGACTTAATGGTTATAGTGATCGTTTGTGTTATAATCGTGTGATTTTAATAATTATTCAATCTTTTTTTTTTATCACTGTCGTTGATATTTCAAGCATAGCACAGGTGAGTTTATGAAGTGTTGGTATAAATACTGAATACTAATACTATTTTTACATCCGTATTAAGAGATTGAAAAAATGTGAGCTCTCCATTTGTTACCTGCTAAACATTATAATTGTATATGTCATATAAATGTGGTATTTATTGCATCTTAGGGGGGTGCCATTTTAGTTTGATTAGTATGAGCGTCGATAGTTTATAGAGCATTTTTATGATTCTGCAATCACGTTCAAACACACATCGGTTAATAGTTCTCATTCATGAATGAATGTTGATATAAATTCTTTATCAGTAGAAAATAAAGACTCTGCCTTCATTCAGGTTGCCCAATAGAGACAGAATGACATAATTGAATGAATGAATGAATATTAGGGTTTTGAGACGCATCGACAGCGAGGTCATTTAGCACCTGTCAAAATAAGTTGCTGAACCAAAAGGTAAGTAGTGTTATATAATTGAGTGAGCAGATTGTAACAGGTGTTGGTTGTGGTAGAGCTCGCAGAGGACATCAGTTTAAGGTCGAAGTTATGGGGAAATTTTCATTTTTGAGAAGAACGGGTGATGAATGGAATGGTTCGAGTGCAGAGATGGTATCAGGGGGACAAAACTTAAGTGCAAAGGTTCTTAGAAAAAATTACTTAACAGCCAAAAAGAACAAAGATAATTAATTATACACTAGTTTCTTCTTACCCTTCATCGTTCATCATTCTATCATTTCATATATAATTGTTCACATTTTTTGATAAGAATACATTTTTTTTTTTTTATTTTTCATATTTCTAGATTGTAATATCAGTATAATAGTGTGCTATTGTAATTGAAAATGTTGTCCTCGCCACCGTCATTGACATTCGTGAGAGTATGAAAAAAAATAAAGAATAAACAACGAATATAGCAAATGAATAAAGAGAGCAATAAGAAATATAATAGTGTTTGATACCAAGAATAATAATGATATTGAGCTATACCACTATAGTCTAGAGAAGATGATATTGTAATTGATTACATATTTGGAAGAAGATGAAAGAACCATGAATAACCTGTATTAGAAGAAATGAATATGAAGACAAATTCTATTTATGACCATACATGAACTTTTTTGGAAGTTAGTGCTAACGTAGCTGACAAGCTTTATGAATGAAATATATCTATTATATAGCATATCCAATAAAATGTGGAAAATATTCAATTTAATACATAATATAATTAAGGTATAAATATAATATGGATGTAATATATATATATATATATATATATATATATATATATATATATATATATATATATATATATATATAGATATAGATATGGATATAGATATATATATATATACAGATAGATATATATCACATATAAGGAACCTATCATCATTTAATTGTACAACACCTAACATAATTTTAAAATAAGATATCAATTCTCTGTGTGATTATTCGAGAGTCATGACAAAGAATATCGTGTTGGTATATTGATGAAACGACTTTCTCAAAGTCGCTGTTCTGTACAACACTCAGGTTGATTACAAACCAATAATCTTGATCTGATTTCATTATATCTCATAACATCATCGATCAAAATAGCTCCTGAATATTGGTTAATGGGTAAATCATATTTGTTGAAAATCTGAAGTCCTCTATAGAGATAAAATGAGAAAGGATTTCAAAATGACCAATCTGTTTTGTTGAAAAAAAAATGAAATAAGCAGGAAGTTGAGCGTATGACTATGATTGAGTGGAAAATTTTCAAGTTCAAACAATCAAAACTATTCCGCAGTGCATAGTTCTGAATTTGTGAATTCCTGATTAAGACAATAATCAATTAATCAATAACTAATGTACTGTACTGTACAACATGTATAATGGCATGTCATTGGAAATATTTGAGATCGGAAATTATATTTTGAGTAACGTTTTCAAATCTATATTTCATAGATATCTATCCTTACCACGAATGAATTCTATGATAATAGTAATGATAGTAATGATTATTATTTCAAATAAATTCGAAATATCAGATAATTTATCAGAGAGTCACACATCATACGGTGACAAAAAACAAAATGGTGAAATTCAGTCACTCGTTACTACATAGTTAAGTTGTCAAAATGAACATTTTATAATGTAGACCTATAATAACATCTACAGCATAGTTTTTTGATCAACTCCTATACCTTATGATTAGCTTAATCAAAATTATTGGAAATATTTATATAAAATAATTTGAATAGTAATTATTGTAGTCATTACACAATTCTGTTTTTTCGAGTAACACCAACAGCGCTGTCATTTCGTCACCTAATTTCTTGTTTTATGCTTCATTCTTTTCACTTTCGTGTGTAGATTATTAGAATAGCCAATCACATTTTATTCAATAAATCAGTTAAATTCTACTTTCCATAACTTATAGTCTCATACCGTCTTGCATAACATAATTTGATTGATTATTGAAATTATTTGAAATCATTTAAAATCTCTAGGTCTATTCAAATCATCATATTATGAAAAACAACTTTTGGTGAAGCAAAATTCAGAGATAGTTTTAAAAAATCATCTTTATTCAGTTCTAATCTGCCAACTCTTTCTGTTCTTCTACCTTGTTTATTTGTGGAATAAAAGTTTTTTTATTACATTCTCATTTGCATTTTAGTCATAACTCATAAGGTTAGGTGGAAGAGCAGATACTCGTGTATCTGAACCTCGCCGTTTCATTTTTGTTAAATAATCATCTCATTTTGAAATTCTTATATGTAAATTGTTATTTCTGTGTTCTTATGCTACTGTACTACTCAAAAATAATTAAGTCTAATTAATTGAAAGATATACATCAATCATTTCACTCTTCGCTGCAGATGATGACAGAAAAGAAATTCTTCTGTGGCAGTCCAGATTCCGGCTACGAGATGGAGCACTCATCCCTAGAAGTGAAGACTGAAGAAGATGAAGCTAGTTTCGATTTCGGCGATGAGTCGAATGATGACGAAGAAGCAGACTTCGGCTTCATCAAACAAGAGACACGAACGAAAGAGTGTGATAACACGAAAGTGAAGAAAGGTGTCAAAAGGAAGATGCATAAAGATACGAGTGAAGAGAAATCGAAACGGAAAAGATACGGGAAAACAAGATCCGCCAGATCAAGAAGCCCAACGCTGGTATGAAATAGTTTATAATATTATCATTATTTATGCATCTCAATTACTTTAGGTTTTTTCCATAGAGATAATAATATAAAATATGAAAAAATAGCTCCAATAGATTTGAGACAGATAAAAGTTTTTGGCATTTTGAGTTTGTTTTCAATATATGACCCAACACTTTCCGTTTCATTGATATTTTGAGGTGGTAAGATCGCTCATGTGGTGTCCCACCTTTCATTCATATTCCTGATTGAGGAACAAGGATTTTGTATCAAATTTCGAGGTTTTTTAAAAAAATGATATTTATCTTAAATTATTGTCATTTTTTGTGACACTCAAAATATTTTCTCCATCAATGAGTAGGATTTTATATCATGACATGATGAAATTAAAGTTCTTATATTCATTTATGTATTATTATCCACACCAATATCTAGATGAAAAAATCTTAGTTGACCAATTAAGACTCTTAAAAATGTAATAATTTCGTTTTGGAGCGTGCCCTCTTGGTTGTTTCAAATTTTCGGGGGGTCTTGTCACTCTCATATATATATATATGTCTTTTCTTCCAAAGAGGGTAAATCTTGCATGAGTTCACACAATCATATTACAATGATGCATTCAAAATTGAATATACTTTAAATGTATTAATTGTATCACATCTATATATATAAACAAAAATATCACAAAATGAGATATTTGTATAGTTTCTCTAATATTTGACCCTGTTTCATGTTTTATCAAACTCATCGTTGCAATATCTATTCATTTTCATTTCATGATACATGTTATTTTGCATTAGTTTTATAGGTAGTAGTAATTGTAGATAAAATTCAGACACTGTATAATTTAATGCTAATCTGTTTTAATGAATGAAATGTAAATGTAAATATAGACCAAATCTTACAAATTACCTGCTGAATAATTTTTCTATTATATATAGACACACCTCACAAAATGCAATGCCATCATATCATATGACCTGTCCCTCAGTCATTGTATTATATGAATAATAAACAAATGAAATAATGATTTCAGGTTGTGAAGATCAAAAAGCACCGCCGCTTGAAAGCGAACGATCGCGAGAGAAACCGAATGCATATGTTGAACGAAGCCCTTGACCGTCTCCGCTGTGTCCTACCCACCTTCCCCGAAGACACAAAACTCACCAAAATCGAAACACTTCGCTTCGCACACAACTACATCTGGGCACTTAGTCAAACCGCTGAGGGGCAGCAAGCGCAGACTGAAAACGCTCTCCGTGGTCAAAATGGTCAACTCCCCCAAAACGTCACCGTCAACGTCGGTAACGTTACCGTCAGTATCACCGAAACCGGAAACATGATCACATCATCAACCGGAAGTTGTGCAATAGCTCAACAAAGATTAGCTGGTGGTAATAACAATGAGTTTTCACGTAGTTTTTCCGATAAGAGTTTCTTGGATGAGAGTTGTTCCAATTCTGGTTCGTTTACAAATAAAAATGAATTTATTGACTCGCCTAAAAATGATCGACACGATTGTGGTCAGAATTTCTCGCCTATTAAAAATATCGATTCTATAACCAGTTTTGATTTTAAAACGAAACATATTCCAAGTTCAACGGGTTATCAGTTTCCTGATGAAAATCAAGATACTTATCCGATTTCACCGAACAGAAATAACGATATTGGTCACAATTTCAATATGCGATACTGTGAAGAAAGATCATCCACGCCAAATCGTGACACTGCACAAACGAACAATACTGTTAATAATCGAGAATCGAATAATTCTTTCGATACACGATTCGATTCGAGTTATCGATCGCAGTCGCCGTTTTATCGCAACACGCCAGAAAAACGATATTTTGGGAGTTATGTTTATCGAACTGAAAACAACGATAGTTTTGATTTCCGTGATAATACTAAAATGACTTGTGATGATTGGGTACTAGACAATGAGTCCAGTACACATTCTTTATCTCCTCATCGTCAAAGTAATATAAGTCAATTTCATAATAATCAGAATCACTTTACGAATACATTACCCACATTACCACCAATGTACAAGTGCTTATAATCTACTTGCAACTATTTCACTAGTCGTTGAGAAGTTTTGTTCAAATACAATGCCTTTCAAATATTATATGAACATTCAGGTAAATTCATGTATTCAATTTACATTTTTCAGATAGAGCAATTAATTTTTCATACGATTGAGGATGGAGACTGCATTTTTCCATGATTTGAAAGCCATCAAATAAAAATATGTTCTATGATTTACAATATTCATCTAATTTAATCATAATATATAATGAAACCCGATTCAATTATATTCATTATTTTCAAAATGAATCTGGATAAAAGCATTGTGATAATAGTATATTTCAATAATATATTTAGAAATTTGATGTATAATATATTAAAATATATAATGGATGATGAAAAGAACAGAGAATGATCAGATATAACTGAAGATTCAGAATCACACATTTTTATTTCGTTTTGATTGATTTGTGTGTGAGATGTCGAATTCCTATGCTCAAAGAAAGTGTGGAACTTTGAAATTAAGAAGAAAATAAGTAACAAAGACCACCTATACAAACTTGACAATTTCATGTATTGGCCTTTTTGTCGTTTGGTCAACAATATCAGAAAGTTTTTTTCTTAATTAATTATCATTTCTTTATTGACTGAACAGAATTATATTCTAGTCTTTTTCAGGATCGCACTGTAGTGGTATGATATAGTGCAAGGGCTTAACTAGATGTATGAAATTTAATATGTATTATTTATTATGTGTGTGAATAATTTGAAAATGTGTATCTTTGAATAGCAGGAAATAACAAGAAATATTATTTCACGACCACAGTGTATATTTTTATGTACATATTTATAATACCATGAACGAGCAAAAAATAAATTATTTTCATGTGAAATTAGAAATCATTTTTATCACGTACGTTATTGACCTCTCGAACTTTACTTCATTTTGTCCTACAATTCGTTCGAAATTGTTTCTTATCATGCCAAAACTGGATGAACACATATTTTCCCGTTTAAATGAGACCAGCAAGAACTCCTGATTCTATCACATTATAGGAAAAACTCGATTTTTCATCTTTTCTTAGTATGATCATTAAAAATGTTAAGTTAGATATTTCATTTATAGACTCTTCGAATCATTTGAATCATTTATATATTAGTAATACCAATCATCAAATGACTGAACTTGATGTTCCATTTTAATTATGATGAAATTAATGTTTACTAAGAAGATTTTATCGAATGAATCAATTATACAAGCGTGAAAGTTGAATTGATCGATTTTGAATAATAACCATCTTTTTTTGAATTCATTTAATTTCAATTTTAAACACTAGTTGTCAACTTTTTCCTTCACAATTTCATTTCATTTCTTACATCCCATTCATTATGGATATTGCATTTTATAGGCCCATATTAAAAACATTCAATCAGAATGAAACAAAATCCTGCTCCATGTTTCTAATCTAAAACACATCAGCATAATTTCATAATCATTATTTAATTTACTCGATTGTTCGTATATAAGCGCAATAATTGATAATTAAAAGGCACCACAAATATTTCCGATTACATTTCCCTTAAATCCCGAACAACAGTTTCATAATCGTCCAGAAACATACTACTGTGTATCTGGCTAATAACCCCCCCCCCCCCCCCCTCCCCACGTCAACCAAACCCACGTGCAGTGGTACGGAATCACGGCAGGGTGCTCAGCTCGGTACCCATTCCACCACCTGTCCCTTAAGGGGGCCGCCAAACGGGTACAGGCCAGGGGTCGTTATGCTCTACTAGTATACCAGCTGGGGGGGATACAATTTAAGGGGGGAGGAGGCGAATAAATCAGTACTTAGACGCCTTTCAGACATGTCGTGTTGGAAAAGCGACGTCGCTGATCGTAATAAAAGCGACGTTGTGAGTGCTCTAGCTAGCTGACGCCGATTTGAATTTAATAAATACTACGATTGATCTACATTTTTCTTTGTGACAAAATGATGATTTGAAATAAATTTATATCACGTCCGATTACAAACTGAAATAGTTTTTGGAGTTGGTTTTGAATTAGCCACGGGCAGCTGCTTGACCTTTGAGTAAACATGATATGACGTGGGTTCCATAATGATTCATTTTTGGTTTCCTGATACAAATGTCGGTAAATAAATCTTGAAATGTGTACAACTATTCATCAATACAACTATCGACTCTGATATTTCTGTTGGTTATATTGCAGTATCAATACATGCTGTTAAAATGAGATGATAAAGTGAAATTAGGTAACAACTACCATCGTCAGTTCTATTCGGCATAATTATGTGTCAATATGACACTTCACTAATTTTTATATTAAATCCAGACAGGAATATATACGCGCATATGCGAAAAAAATGAATGAAAATGGATTTTTATGCTGATGTCTTGTGTTAAGATGTTTGATGTTGAATCATTCGTATAATTCTCATTGATATCAGAATGAAGAATTCAAACCGCACATAGAAATAAATAAAAAATGTAAATTGGAAAATTATTAAAAATCAATTATTCAAGATGCATCGATGAATTATAATAACATAGGCCTACTGGCCGAAGTAAAAATCAAGTTATAAGTAAAAATGGTTAGACAGTTATGCTCTCTTATGCTATATGTTCTAGTATAGAGTAGTACCCAAATTATTATGAAATGAAAAATTCAATCGTACAGATTAACACGGAATAAAAAATTAACTATATACAACTTGAAGGAAAAAAAAACGAAATTACTTGAATGATATAATCGATTATAAGTATTTAGCCTAACGTGGTGTAACTAACTCATTCAAAGTCTTTTCAACTGCATTTTAATCCTCACAGAGCCGAGCCTATGTACTAAGTGTTATTATATTGAAACTCTCATACAAATACACGACAGCACATCAATTGTAAAAGGTGTCACTTACAAGAATTGGCATTCATCTTTGTTATTAGGTATCAAACCATGTGTTAACATGAGCTAGCGTACATTTTACACAACTTGAATAGAGATTAAATTAATCTTACGGGATTCAATACGCTTGACTTGTAATAAGGGTTGATGAAAAGAGGACAAAAGTATTCAATGCTAACGAAATCTGACTAAAATATTCACTATATATATAGGGGAACTTGGCATTAGATCGAAAAAAGTTGTTGAAAAACATTTTTAATAGAAGAATTTTATATAAGATGTAGCCTTATACAATATTCTATTGAAGATTTGAATAGTTTTTTGCTTTCATTCTACTCTCGACAAAAAATCTGTATTCAGGTAAAAACGTATGAATATTTAAATTTAAATAGCTTCTATTCTTTCTGAGGAAAATAATTTTGTGGATGGATAGTTTTTGTGTGTGTAAAGGACGATGGGTGACATAAAAAGATAGATTGAAATTGATACAGAAAAAACTTTTTTGTTTGTGAAATTGATATTTGAGTGAAAGCTTTTTATATATAGAAGTAACAAAGAGATTTTCCGTGTACTTATATACAGTTCAGCATTGCAAACGGACTATTATTAGGACTCAAGTATACTCGAGTGTGATCAACAAACCATTATGTAAATGTGTCACGAAAATTAGAATAGTTGAATAATTATGCATAAATTTATATCGAGGCATACAACAATTTCTTTATAGTGCATTAAAAGTAATTTTGCGTGCAGAATATCTACAACCGACGAAACATGATACAAAACTGCAATGGTAAACTAATGTCCGATGAAAATAAAGCGTGACATTAATAATACCATTTAAGAGGGTGTTGGGATTCGAGAAGAAGTGGGGGGGTGATACAGAGAGCACTCTGACGCTCATTTAGATATGATAACAATAAAGTCTATAACTAGGAAAACGCGGGATGCGCGTTGTGAGATGAGCTTAGAAGTATGGAAATATAGAATGAAAAATAACTTGTCAGCTCAATTTACATTTACAAACCTTGACTTACTTCAAACGTTCAAAAACCTCACCTGCAACTTGTTGATATTTATAGTAACCTGCAACCTGTCGCATAAACACTTTGCAAAACCAATTGATCCAAATATTCAATAAAATGTACACGTTTATTGCGTTTTCTTAATTATTTCTCATTCAATTGTAGTAAAAATCCCTGAAAAGATGTATAATAGTATTTTTCATATTCTGTGAGAATTTGAGAGCTTTTGAAAAATTCTTGTTTTTCAAGTATTTTTCCTCCGGGTTATTCTTATGAGGATTTTACAAACTTTCCGATTATTTTCCGGAGAAACCTTCTGACCGATTCCTCTGAATAACAATCCCAACCTATTCTGGTATGACACCAACGTTCAGAAAAAGTTTCAAGTTGATTGATTCATTTCTCTGACCTGTATGCCGCGTACATAATTACAAAAAAAAACAAAAAACAAAAACATAAAAACGAAGCCCATTTTTTTTCAGGGTGTGAAATGGAAAGCTTCGCTACGCTCATCTAACAATTGAAATAGCACAATTTTCTTGAATACACTTCATGAAAAAATCGATCGGACTTTGATTCCTTTTTAAGGTAGCCTGGAAAAAATGAATCCTTCGTTTTATTTCTTCCTAATTTCTTGACATTACGAGGTGAATAAAATGAGGCTAAAATGTACAATTTCCAGGCAAATACAGCATATGCGTTGTGAGATGAGCGAGATATCTGAATAAGTTATAATATAAGAATCGTTGAAGTAGTTCTACCGTATATCACCGTATGAGAAATTAGTAAAAAAATATACAAACGTAGACGGAGAAGGCATACATTGATTGTCAGGTTGAATAAGTGCACTGATATCAAAACACAGATGTACGTATTAGTACATAGTAGGACTGTTGACCCACTTCTAATTAATCGATAATCATCAATAATTTTATGTGATAGAGAATATATTTTTTGGAAGTATCACAAATTTCGATGCATTGGATGCAAATTTTTTTTTTTTAATATCATCGAAACTTGATACAGAATCATTGTTCCACAATTAAGGCAATGGATGAAAGATGGGATCGTTTGGACGATCCAAATTATTCTATAATTATATATAATTTTATTCTTTCTGAGGAATATTATTCTGAGTATTATATATAATTATTTTATAATAATATATAATTATATATAATTGAAATAGATTTCAAATTATTGAATATATTTGATACATCAGGGAAAATTCATCCGGAAGAGATGGGAGATGAAAGATTCCCAACCTTTCTAAACGCTTCGAGTCATTTCAGAATAATTTAATAATCCTGGGAAGTTATGAGTTCTCCTTGAAGCTAGGCTCAAACCGTAGACTATTCCTATAATTTCAGTTATTTCATTATAATTATATTGTACAATATTTCTAAATCTTCAGTTGTAGAAGTATAGTTATCATGATCCCACACAACTATGATCATAATCTGAGAAGCCAACATTTTCATAATTACCTTTTATCGATAGTGATATGATAAAGTTGTAGGCCTATAATGTATAATAACAAGTAACAACTCAACACGGAATTATATTTCCTTATCGTTTTTATACTTTAATTCACAACAATTGGTCAAGTTTTAAAATATCTATTACTTATTATTGGTCACGATTATTATTTTTTTGGCAATATCATCGAAACTAGATACAAAACCATTGTTTCTCAATTAAGGCTTTTCTTTATTATTTAATTGAGGCACAAAATAATGGATACATCATCTTACGCAGACAATATTTGTCGAAAATGCTAATGAATCAAATTTTATAATAACACGTGTGGAAAGATCACTTGTATGTAACAGTAATATTCAATATTTTGTATTATTGTGATGATTATTGATTGCTTAACGACCCCACCAACAGCCAAGTTGTACGAGGGTACGAATGAGTAGGTGATTAGGAAGTTATGATATTTTGAGCGTTAGAAAATCCCTCAACACTCCAACCCTTAATAAAAACATACATACTTATAACACGTGACAAAAAGAAAATTTACACATTTTTAAAAAAGAGGTCAAAATTAACACAAATTAATTCAAAGTACATTAATTCAAAATTATATCATGAATTACCCGAAAATATAAGATTTATTGATAAAATTGAAGTGTTCAAACATAAACTCAAAACTCTTCTTGAAAATAAAGCATATTATTCGGTAGAAGAATATTTAAATGACAAAATCTGATTTCAAAATCCTAAATATTTTTTATGCTACATTTGTTCAAAATTAGCAATTGTGTCATATTTATTTCGAACTTCAATTACGGATAATATGGTCAGGGAAAATTATGTTGTATCTATTTAATTGTGAATATTTATAATTGTAAACTGTAATGTAAATTTAATTGTGAATATTTGTGAAATATGTTTTTCCATACACCCTTATTAGGATTTACCCTGAAGGGTATCACAACTGTAAAGTTATTGGAAATGAAAAATTATTATTATTACTATTATTATATGTGACAAGACGTTTTGAAAAATACATGCTTTATGCAAGACTCGAACCCACGCCGAAACGTGACTTCAATTTATGAAGCGGTGACTCAGCTGACCGAGCTACCGAGGGTGGCTTATCATTTCTAATTTCATTTAGTAAGCGGTATCATTATGTTTGTTTTGTTCGTTTGTTTGAATCATCATTTGATGTTTTTCAAATATATACAGAACATGAATACAAGAATATAATAATACTACGGCGAACATAATGATCGTGAATTACACTAAGATTACAAGATTACTACAATTACAGACTAAGATTGCTTGATTAGCTCTCAATAATAATCAGTCAAATTCAATGGTTGAAAATGGAAGAATTCATTTTTTAAAAGTGATAATAATGATATATTGTATGAATGGAAAACAAACCCCACATAAGCCGAAACCTGTGTGTGGTAAAGGAGAAATTAATTACATTAAAAAAAAAAAAAATGTCAAGAGAGAAGGTTTTCAAGGATTGCTGGTACATAGATTTTCAAGCTGAGTCAATTTGATGTATTTGGAGAGGAAAAAGTTTACTTAGAATAAAATTATGATATAGGCCTAAAGTAAGAATTGTGTATGATTAAAACTGAATTTTATCCACGATTAGAATTACAAGTTCATGTTCATTATCATCAATAAATGGATTTTTTGTCTTCGGGTAACACCAATAGTGTGGTCATTTCGTCACCCATTTTCCAAGTTCATGATGAATAATTATGTGCATAGATAATTAGAAGATTCAATTCCTATTCTATCAAATAAATCTGTTGAATTCAGGAATTTGAAAAGTTTGCCAATACATTTTGAATCGTCTGACAATATTTAATTCAAAGATATAGACCCAATAATCATAGACAAAATTAATGTTGCCTGATAGTTGAGTTTGTATTATAATCAATAGTGATGCGTTTCAAAGTGAGAATTTCATTGTTGTCTTCTCGTCAAAATTACAAAATAAATGAGAGTAGAATTATGAACATGAAACTACCGAATTCTAAAACGACATTTCATGAGTTGATGACGCGTGCTGAGAAACCTGTCCGGGCAAACATTTCGAAAGATACCACACCCACTTCCAATAACCCCAAGTGATGTAGGCCTGTACACATAATATTTTTTGCATCCTGACGTGGTTTTTCGTGGTTTCCCACAGTCCTCGAAGCAAATGCTTGGATGAAGTACTGAATGGCCACGACCATTAATTAGTAGAGCGATAGGCCTAATTATAACATTATAGGCCTATCACTAATTTAATTTGTGCTTTTTGTATAATGATCAATTTTACATCTGCTGTCAAGGGAAAGAAGTAATCATTGCCCAAGAGACTTAGTTCAAAGTGGAAGATATCAACATTCGTGTGTTTATACTGAAAGACTTTTATCTACTGCGAAAAATTATGGTCACATACAGCGCAGTCCTGGTGTTGAAGACCATTAGTTTTAAATAATCAAAATGGGGTGGTAAGATCGCCCTTGTGGTGCCCCGTCCAAACGATCCTATCTTTCATCCATAGCCCTAATTGGGGAACAATGATTTTGTATCAAGTTTCGATGTTATTAAAAAAAAATTAAAAAAATATAGTGTTTTCGTGGATTACAGTTTCAACAGAAGAAAATTCAATTGAATTTCGTCAGTCTATTGTCTTTGTAATGAGCCTACTGGTAATGGTTTAATTTGCAGTAATTCTTATATCTCAGAATATAATTGTAAAATCAGGACAGTATTTAAACATATCGAAAACAGCTATATATTCGAACTTCATAGATGAATGAATGAATGAATGAATGGATTATTACATTGAATCAATCGAACATAATAATGGCTTTGCTTGTATCCACTAAATACGATGGTTCATAGTGACCAACCTACCTATCTGATACCTACACTAGCACGCGGGTGGTTCGCCCATTCTTCTCTCGTTCGGTCGAATCGTACGACTTCCGTTCGGGGCACCAAAACCGCTGCCCCACGACCAGTGCTAACAGTCCCATCTTCCCTCTCACTCTTACACCAAAGGTAAAGTATTGATGACGTAATTTGAAGCGTCAAGTCGGGGCAGAAGTGATTATGCCCCAACTACCGTACCATAGTTCCACACATAGCACTCAAAATTAAAATCACACTCAAGAAAAACATTTTCGTCAATCATTTTCATTTTGAGACATTATTCTGTTCAAAAATTATATAAAGTGACAAATAAATTGTAATTTAAGATCTTGTCCCAATCTACTGTCTTAAATAAGCCATTTCAGATGACTGGGAATTATTTAATCATTGTAAACAAAAACAAAAGAAATTATTGGATTGTTGTAGAAGAGGAAGATTTTTTCAGTGGTTAAAAGAAAGATCATGTGGCTAGTTCATTTGTGTTTTTGTTCCATTGAATATTAGTTTTGTATTCGATGTTGAATCTGAATGAATATTAGTGATTGATTAGTAATCTTTCACCTTTGTTTCAATCTTTTAGATCATTCAATATCTGAAAATAAAATAACATGAATCTAAGCGGGGGTCACTGCTCCAAATGCCCTGATGAACGCACCTCCACTGTATTTCATGTTCATCAGTGGATAGCACTCATCATCAAACTCGCCCGAACAGTTTTCAAGTGCGTGAACACGTTTGATTACGTACAGGCAGGTGTAAATATAGTGTTTATAACAACCATTTTATTTCCCTCTTCGCGCTCTTCGACAATATTAATTCTAATGTCACGCTGCTAACATTTTATACCACCGTATAGAATCTCAGCACAATTCGAATCATCCCATTCATTCGTTGCGTGATGTACATTAATCATGTCTAATAAAGTGCACCCCTTTGATACTTACTGGGTATTGTGTATTAGGGTAGGTGGATATAGAATAAGCGAAGAGTATTTTTTTTAAATAGAAATTTCAAAGAATAGTTTTGTTTAAATAATGACTCCCTATTTTGACAAACGTTTATGTTGGTTGAAGTCCATTGCTATATGCTTAACAACGTTGCGCTTGCACCCCTTTACTTGGTATAGGCCTAGTACGTAGTCGGTGATACCATGTAGGTGGAATCTCAAAGACAAATATGAATTATTGTTAATATAATCATGCCTCAATATGATCGAATGAGCAAATTTCAAATGTGTCATTAAAAAAATAATAGGGACGAATAACTTATAGGCCTTTAAGAATATATGTCTTTGAGTTTATCGTTGTAATCACAGACAACATATTCCCAAATAACCAAGCTATTGGTGGGGTCGTTGAGCAACAATAATCACCGACAGAGTGAATATTTTTCCACACATACCATCATTTCAATACTTCAAAATACAAATTTTTCATATAAATTATATCAAATGAACAAATTGATCAATTATTTGGGAAATATTTCAATTGATCGATAGATTTGGATTCATCTGCTGATAATAGTTAGAAACTTCAGACAGCTATATCCAAAGACAACTGTCGACTAGATTTGGTGAACTGGTAGACCAGCATAGATTGTGATTTGATAACATCATAGTTGGTGGACATGACAGTTTTTCTCTTTCAAAAATTAGTTAAATCACTTAAGAGAAGCTTATAGAACTGAAAGATATGAATTAATAAATAATTGTGAAAAACAGAAATTTCTATTTTGAAAAATCTGCATTTGAAATAAATATGATGAGAGGTTTGAAGAAAATTAAATAGATTCACTGTCAATTTGAGGTCAGTAATATTGTCAAATCAGGTTAGGTCAGATCAGTTTAGGACTAGATTTTATTTAAGTTTCATCTCTTTCTCTTGTATGTTTCTCTCTTATATGTGATCAGAATTCTTTTCGCTACGCTATTTACTGCGGATTCTGACACCCTCCAATCCACCCCTAAATCTGAATCATTCACCGTCTATTATACAAGAACGAATAAATGACTCGTTTACTCGCCGCAGCTGCCGTTCGGAGCTCCCCTAAACAAATAGCCGCGTCTAGTCAATAGCTTCTAGGCATCAAGTTAATAGCTCAAGGGCTTACTCTACATACAGAGTGACAAACTGTATAACCACTATATCGAGCAGGTGCTTAAAGTTTTTCTAAAATAAGTATTATTATTATTCTATTGATGAACCAAATGGGCGTAACTGGTGTGAAAACAGTGAAATGCGTTTGAAATCGAAACTATAAACAATTGTGTGAGTAATTGTACTTATATCTTTTTTTTCATCGATAGGATATAGTAATGTTGTTCGATTTAATTAGTAAAATGATCATTTATATTAGGAAATTGTAAGCACTGCTTTTGAATCTGAATCCAGACGGAAGCGGGTTCGAGTCCCTCCCGCTATAGACACAGGTTTTAGTACATTTTCTTTCAGATCATTCAGATCTATTCAGATATTTTCTTTGCAGATTTATTCTGATCTGCCACTCATTCTCAGCCCATTACAACTGAAATGTTGAGACGACAAATAGACTCAAATAGAAAAAATATTGAATACAAATATTGAATATAAATTGGAGTAATTGAAGAATTCGATTTTTTTTTATTTAATAACATCGAAACTTGATACCAAATAGTTGTTCCCCAATTAAGTCTATGAATGAAAGATGGAATCGTTTGAAAGGGGCACCACAAGGGCGATCTTACCACCCCATTATGATTATTTAAAACCAATGAACTTCAACACCAGGACTGCGCTGTCAGTGACCATAATTTTCCGCCGTAGATGAAAGTATTTTAGTTTCCGAAAGTCCGGAACACATTATGACCGTTTCTGTGATATATCCGGACATTTACAGCATTGGAATTAAGAGTAAACAAAACACACGAATGTTGATATATTCCACTTTGAACTAACTCTATTGGGCAATAATCACTTCTTTCCATTAACAGCAGATGTAAAGTTTATCATTACACAAAATGGAAAAAAATGAGTGATAGGCCCATAATGATATAATTAGGCCTATCACTCTACTAATTAAAGGTCATGGCCAATTAGTACTTTATCCAAGCATTCGAATCTAAACAATTTTTCAGATTCGCTGAGTGCGTTTTCAAATTTAAGGTTCTAACATTCGTCTCTGGAAATTATTACAACTTCAAAAAGAGACTGATTTTTTTTTTTTAAATAAATGAATTCTTTCTGAGCGCACGCAGCTCAGAAATAATTATCTAATATCGTTTAATGAAGCGTCCAATATAAATTCACCACTGAAACCATTTCCCATTATCAACGCTTAATTTAGTTTTGAGGTTTGGATAATCTCTGAATAAACAGATACAAAGAACCGAGAAGAGTATACCTTCATAGCATTGTTGTGGTTGGGCAATTACCCGCATATGGGTCTATACCTCAAGCTTATTGAAAAGATGCGGAAATAAGTTCAAACTGTAATCTTTACTGTTGGTTTAACACTGACTAAAGAAATATGATTGCAACATTATTATATTTCTATAATAATCGTTCATCACTTCATGGTTTATTTAATTTTCAAAAGCAGTATTTCAATGAACTTTTTTTTTCAAATACCCTACAAACCAACGTGAAAAATATATGATAATGTATTCTTAACTCGAGTGCGGTAAATTGAACTTTCAATATTTAGTTCCCTGTAGTTCCTGTATCAGGTATAGTGGATGGTGGAAGGAATGAAATTTTATATCTTGCAAGATGAAATACATTCAGACCACATTTTTAGTAGTAGGCCTAATATAGTATCTATAGTATATATATATATATATATATATATATATATATATATATATATATATATATATGGAATGCCTAGACGGCGGACACGTGCGACAAATAAGTGTCAAATTGTTGAACAGTATGAGGTTCTATGTTGGAAAAAAGGAATTATTCTTACATATTGTACTGGTCGTTATGTAATATTTCAGAAATCATCCATCAAATGACATCTCGTGTCGACAAGAGTTTTCACTGTGTAAAATATTCCGTACTTGGCGTAAATGAGAAATTGGGTTGTTCATCTGTTACAGTAACAAACGAAATCGTCGTTGGAATCAAAATCACAACCCCCCCCCCCCTCACCCCAAACATATACAAACACTTTCGGACGAATCAAAAATTTTGATGGATATCAAAAAATCCACTTCTTTTTGAATGCTCAAATTAAACAATTTTATAAGATCACTGGCCAAATTGAATTCAAATTAAATTTATTAGACAACGACTAAACTAATGGTGTTATATAAAGTGAACATTATTACCAAAATACAATAGAAATGACAATAACCAGGCCATGAAGAAAAAAAATAATAACCTACTGACCTGATTAACACAGAAGACCAGCACGCTATTTTCCCATGCATAAAGAACTGAAGTATTCGCTACGCTCATATCAACTTCCCACGTCTAAAACTGAAACTATTCCAGTATGTAATGTGACCGACCGACGAGGCACGTGCCGTGTATTGCTGCTCCAACACGCTTAATTGTCGTGTTTAACCTAACAACAATCAGCTGGACGTGCGCAGCCATGACACCAGGTCACGTGACTAGGCGCGTGCGCTTCACGCCTGTCCCCTTAACCAATCGCCATTGATCGATCATTTGGTGACACGTGACCCACCATGATCTGTGTATTGTGCGTAAATTGGCACACGACACGCGTATCGGATAGGATTATTATTAGGCCAATAAGCATCAATTTGAAAGTAATATCATAATAATGATATAATTATTAAAAAAATGCCAAGAAAGATGTCAGTTTGATTTATTTTTGGAATCAAATTGTCTTGTATTTACTTCACATATAGGCCTGTATTCAATTATTATCATTGGGCCTATAGGCTTATCTCATTCCCACACAACAAAATTACATCTATGGGAAAAAAAAGAAAATTTATTCAACTTTCCCTCGTATATTATTGGTGATATTATTGATTTTTTATTTATTGATTATATTATTATTTATTTATTCATGTATTATTTGATAAGATTTTTCTAAATAGCATAAGAAGGATTATAAAATGAGAAACAATTCAAAACAGCAGCTTGGATATTTGAATTAGTGTATACAGAAAATGAGGGATTGGATTTACATCCATCACCGCTTATTTGAAGACCTACTTCTAAATAATCCAGTTCTTGGTAAAGTCATTGAGCAAACAATCATCATCGAAACATAATCTGCACTCAAATCTTTATACTGAGTAAACTACTGAGTAAACAGAATCTAATTTTAATATGCAGCTCTACACAAGATGGAATATCAAAGCACACAAAAAATATCGAATATCGAATATAAGTTGTACACATTTACCATTTCGAGTTTCTGTTTATTAACCATAAACTCCCATCAAACTTGTTCTAAAAAACTACGTTTCATCAATAATAACACTTTAAAAACCACCCCATCATGAAAACCCTATTAAAATTCAATAGATAACAACCCCTATTCTCTTTTTAGCGACAACTTCAAGGACCCTTGAGTTGGCCGTACGCACATCCACATTGTAACTCCCATGAGATACTTTTCAGTGCTCGTAATGGATATACAAAGTATTTCTACCAACTGTTAAAAGAGATACCGCTCATACATAAAACCGGTAAGTAAAGCACTTGGGTTTGGAGCTTTTCACAATGTTACATTGTCTACTTGAATTGGCTTCCGGTTCGAATCATACAACAGACCACTTTATAACTTCAATCCATGAGATTGATGAATCTGATCGTTTTCTACGTTATTTAATTAAAGAGGGAAATTAACTAGACTTTCAATTAAGAGAGTCACTCAGGCATGATTTGATTTACAATTTCTTCTGAAACTATGAACATTTATTTTGGGCTCACTGAGGACTTGTTGATGTTATTCTGCGTACGACTTTGATGACGTTGCTTTCACGTGAAAAAAATAGGCCTTTAATTCATTATTATACTCATGAAATATACGCACTATATGGAAAGACGTGGACTATAATCATCAACCGATAAATACATTGATTCATAAGCTGGACTGAATTAATTTCAGGAAATTATTGAATTTGAATATGAAACCAATTAATCGATGGCTATATGGGTTCATATAATTGAATTTATTATAAAGGAAAGTACAATTACGTAAACTCATTTTTATTTTACGAATCAGTCTTATATCACGTTCAGTCTATGAAATCTGTCTATCTGTATAATCTCAAGGAACACAGTTTTTTTGCCGATCTTTTTCAATGTTATTCTACTTTTCATTTTTGTTGTCAGTTAATTTTATAGCATGTAAAAATGATGTGCATCAGAACCGGAAATGAATTATAATTATGATGATTAACGTTGTATTGTATTTTTCAGATGATAATTGTATTGTATTTTTTACGTGGTTAATTTACAAGGTTATTGTGCGAACCACATCAGATGATGAATTTAACTGGAGTGAAAAAGTGAAAATTCTTAGCAGCATATTCCAAAAGGAGCGCCAGAAGAGCGAATACTGGAATAAGGATACTACCAACAGTGAACTTGGCTTAGAGTGTTCACTCAGAAAGAGGATGTGCCTATCCGAGGAAACGATCATAACCTAACCCAAAAACCCTAGGACAGTTTTTTTGTGCTCCAACCAATTTCTCGAAATAGTAGCTTTGTCTACGGCATTTCTACACGCCAAGCGTAGTACGTAGGATCGCTATTCCAGCATTTGCCCCTCAGCATCCCCTTCCAAAACATGAATGCTAAATAAGATGAGGAAGCAAAGTTGACGGCAGGTGCCGTTGAAATGAATGCTGTGGCCGTTGCTAGCGTTGAGTGTGTTTGTGATTTGCAGTTTTGAAAATTCTTAATTAGTATAATTGGATTGTGAAATCAAATGAGCCCCCCCCCCACCCCACCCCCACCTTCCCACCCGTTGTACAATATTATAAATGACGAACATGAAACGACAGTGTATAACCAGGTTATGATTTGATTGGTGTGAGAATAATTATTTTCAAACTGTGAGTTTTTTTTTTTTTTTGAAAACTCAATAATCAAATACTGCTGTTGGAAAATTATACGTTGAAAGTGTCTTTCGGGGTTTCGTCTTTCGTTTTCTTCGGTAACTTCCAGTTATGGCTATGGTAACTTGAACTTTCGAACAGATTAATAATGTGTGTGAATATTAAGGGGACATTGTAAGCCCTATCCCTTCCATGTTAAAAAAACAAATTTTATGTACCTTTATCTCAGAAACTACTTTACCTAGGATACTCATTTTTTTTAAACATGCACCTTGATAGTGTTTGTACACACTGACAGGATTTTATGAACATATTGCAACAATGCTGACAACAATGCTCCAAAATTTGCTACATTTTTCAACTTGTTTTAATTTTTTTAAATACCATGTATTTATTGCAGAGTTAAAAAATCCTGTCCACATATGTAGTACATATGTACAAACATACAGAAAAAATTTCAAGGGTCTAGCTCCAACAGTTTTTGAGAAAAAGGTACATTAGTGAGAAAATATTGAATAGACCACAGCAAAAACTAACTGCGCATGCGCGAGTATATTTGCTACTTGAGGAATGTATGTGTGACAGGAGCGCGCGAAAGCCATTACAGTGTGTTATTAGGTGGCTGGTATTCGAAAGTTTATTTATTTAATAATTAGTATGAGTGATGCCAGAAGTAACAGGTCTTATGGGACGGTTTGTTGTGTTCCTGACTGCAAAAACAACACAAAATTCAACCGTAATGTGTCATGGCATCTATTTCCCAAAGATGTGACACTTAGGGCCGAATGGATACGTCGCGTAAATCGCACAGGAGACCACGGAAAATATAGCAAGTGGTGTCCAAGTAATCACCATAAAATATGTGGGGAGCATTTTAATGAAAGTGGAAGGAAAAAATATGAGGACAAAATTCCAATCATCAATTATTATAATTATAATTATTATATATTATTATATATTAATATATTAATATATAATATAATATATTAATATATAATATAATATATTAATATATATTAATATATAATATAATATATATTATTATATATTATATTATATATTATTATTATTATTATTAAAATATATTATATATAATATAATATATATAATATATATTATATAATATATATAATATAATATAATATATTAATATCAATCAATTATATCAACATTGCAATATACTTCCCTTAACATATTTACATAAATACCGATTAATTTTATTGCACTATTACAAACTACAATACAAAATCTTGAACATACATTCCATTCACACTAGATTAGCTAACAGAGAAACGTATCAGGTTCCGTCATGGATAAATAAATTCGGCAAAAGGCGATTAGAATATGTTATTCCAGTTACTTTCAATCTGCTGCCAGAAAGTTTGAGAAAAATAGAGAAATATGTTAACATTAAACGAGAGGTGAAGAACTGGTTACTAAGCACCATAAAATAATTCAATGACGGAACATAAAATTTATAAAATTAATAAATAAATAAAACAAATTATCAAATCAGGACCTAAATTATTATGCTGAAGATGTATTATGTGTATTTTGTTTCAAAGGTTATTATTCATTGTTGTTATTGTGGTGTATTTATCATTAATTTTCATTGTAGCTTGTTTACTTGAATTGTATTTGTGTTGTATTGTGTTTATTTTTATTGTATTTTATTTTGTTCACTTGTATTTTTTCCAATTTATGTGAGTAGAACGTGTTTTTGTAGATAATTGCTAGTATTATCGAAGATGCTACATATACTAGTATATGCTATTATTACTCATTCCACAGGTAAACCCTCAATGGGTTTTGTGGACACTCTAAGACTGAAACATGCGTTGTAAAAATGTTCATTTATCAGATGAAAATAAAAAAAAATAAAAAATTATTATTATTGGTCTACGATATTTGTAATCAACTAATTTTTTGTGTAATAAAAATCTTCTCAAAAAAAAAAAAAAAAATTATTATTATATATAATAATTATTATTAATAAATTTCAATCATTATCAATTCCCATACTGGTACTTCAATATCAACATTGATTAGCATTATATTGATAGAGGCATGTGGACATCATTTATTTACATGGTGGTTGTTCTCCTTGTGTTGTTAAACACTGTTTCAGCTTCGAAAATGAAGGCTCCTATTATTGTTATTAATATTATCCTTATTTTAATAGAAGGTATTAAAATACTAGTAGCCTTACCTTTACCTATCTTAAAACTCTTCCTCATAAGTCCAGTCATGTCATAGACTTACCATTTGGCGGCATTGAAAGTATTGAACTCGCGCCAATTCGTCACACCCTGGACCCATGAAGCAATGCGGCTGATTTTAGTTCGCTAGCTGGAGCGCTGATAGTTTTTGCTGTGGTCTATTCCAAGATAAATGCACTTGAAAATGATGTTTCTTGGATTTATTCCAAAACAGTCAAAACAACAATAGAATCCGACATGCTATGATATTGAGATGTTTTCATGCATTACTAAATATTCAATTGTAATCAAACTATTTGGGTTTCCAAAACGAATCTTTCTATGATCAGTTGAGAATGGACCAAATTATTTTAAAATATAAAAAAAAAAAGTGGAAAAAACAATTTTTGGCTTACAATGGGGACACTACTGAAAATATGTTCATTTGTCATGTATGTTCATGTGTGATGTCCATCATACGTATTGTGGAAAGAATGAATAACATGTCTGTAAAAATTTGCCATCTGACTAATAATTTCCTCAAGATAGTTCTGCGGTAGATTATTTAAATTTGAAAATAAAATTATTCGTCTGTTCAGCAATTCATTTTAATTTTTCCTATTAATAACAAAATGTCTATAATTTTTCATACAAGTTTATTTAAAGCGAGAAGAATGAGAAACCTAACCAGCAACCATAATAACATAATAACTAACATGATAACTAAAATGATAACTAACATGATAACTAACAGGATAACCTCTCATATGGATGATAGAGATATTATAACTGTACAAATCTTGCATCAATCTCTTTGTTTCTCCGAGATAATTCTGCGTGAACATATTTTATTTTCATTCTATCTTTTCAAAATAAATCATTATAATTATTCTATTTTGAAAATCATAGTATGCTTTTTGATGAGTGACAAAGCGTACATAATTTTCTATACAAATTCGTTAGAAAAAATTGCAATGAAAAGAGGTAATAATGACCCATCATATAGATAGTACGAATACTACCTGTACAAATATATCATCGGACGCGTTCTTCCCGTAAGATACCTCTGCGCGAATATATTTCATTTTCATTTCATTATATTGAAATAAAAATATCATTATATCTTATTATCTCACAATTTTTCCTAATCTCTTTTTTGAGAAACAAAATGTACATGTGTTCCTATATGAATTCAGCTTTAAGGAGTAAAAACAGGAAATGTCGTGATAACCTATTGTATGAAGAATAAATATATTACACGTAGGCCTACAAATTGAACCTATTTTATTTTCATTTTATCTTTTTAGAATAAATCATTATAATTATTCTATTTTGAAAATCATTGTACGCTTTTTGATGAGGGATAAAATGTACATAATTTTCTATACAAATTCGGTTCAGAAAAAAGTGCAAGAGAACAGGTAATGATAACCCATCATATAGATAGTATGAATACTACCTGTACAAATCTGTCATCGGACGCGTTCTTCCCGTAAGATACCTCTGCGCGAACATATTTTACTTTCATTGCATTATATTGAAATGAAAATATCATCATATCGTATTATTTTACAATTTCTTCTCCTCTCTCTTTTGAGAAACAATATGTACATATTTTCCTATTCAAGAAGTAAAAACAGGAAATGTGATAACCTATTGTAGGCCTATGGAGAATAAATATATTACACGTACAAATTAAACATATTCTATTTTCATTTTATTTTTTCAGAATGAATCATTATAATTAATTTATTTTAAAAATCATTGTACGCTTTTTGATGAGGGATAAAATATACATAATTTTCCATACAAATTCGGTTCAGAAAAAAGTGCAATGAGAACAGGTAATGATAACCCATCATATAGATAGTATGAATACTACCTGTACAAATCTGTCATCGGACGCGTTCTTCCCGTAAGATACCTCTGCGCGAACATATTTTACTTCCATTGCATTATATTGAAATAAAAATATCATCATATTATATTATTTTACAATTCCTCCCACTCTCTTTTTTGAGAAACAAAATGTACATATCTTCCTATTTAAGGGGACAGTGAGGTAAAACTACCATGAAAACTAAATATTTTGTGTGTTTTTTTTATTATTATTTCTTCATGTAGCCTAGACTATCCATTTTTCAAATATGTTATGAATAATATGTGATGTATAGGTAATAAGCAATGAATTATGCAGTATACCGATGTGTGGAACCGCTATCCAAAAAAATATTGAAACATATATCATACCTGAACTTCAAGCATTAATAACTCTGAACAATTATTTACCATAATTTGAGAAGCAAAAATCCTACTCCTTCCACAATAATTGATGGATTTGTGTGAAATTTTCAGGATATGTTTAAGATACAATTATTAACAAATTTAATATTGGGTTTCTCCATTTTTTTCTTTTCTCACTTGCAAATAAATAAAAAAACAGATGCGCTGGTGCTGCAAAAAAATCATTTTTGTTCCTTTCTTTGTGTCTCAAATTAGAATGATTTTGGAAAAAGTGATGCATAGATTTAAACCTTGGAGTACTGTGAAAAATTGAAAGGAAAAATTGGAAAAAGGAAACTGAGAAAGAAGTGGTGATTTATTTCAAATTTCACATTTTAGGGAGTAGCCAACACAGTTGGCCCCCCCGTTTTTTTCAAATTTGAATTTTTTTTTTTTCTACAAATGAGTTTCGACGTGAATGTTTCTTCTATTCCCCTATTTGAGAGACTTTTCAGTTTCATCTCACTGTCCCCTTGAGAAGTAAAAACAGGAAATGTCGTGATAACCTATTGTATGGAGACTAAATATACCACACGTACGAATTGAACATATTTTATTTTTATTTTATCTTTTCAGAATAAATCATTATAATTATTTTATTTTAGAAATCATTGTACGCTTTTTGATGAGGGATGGAATGTACATAATTTTGTATACAAATTTGTTAGAAAAAAGTGCAATGAGAACAGGTAATGATAACCCATCATATAGATAGTATGAATACTACCTGTACAAATCTGTCATCGGACGCGTTCTTCCCGTAAGATACCTCTGCGCGAACATATTTTACTTTTATTTCATTAAATTGCAATAAAAATATCATCATATTATATTATTTTACAATTTCTCCTACTCTCTTTTTTGAGAAACAAAATGTACATATTTTTCTATTCAAGAAGTAAAAACAGGAAATGTCGTGATATGGAGAATAAATATATACTACACGTACAAATTACTCATCAGACGCTTTCTTCCCTTAAGATACTCCTGCGCAAACATATTAAATTCCATTTCATCATTTCAATTTATCAAATTATCATTATAATCATTTTATTCTACAATTCATCCATTCCACTCGTTTCTATAACAAAATTCACATAAATTCTCAAACAAACAGATACATTTTTATTGGAGAAAGAAAATGAGAATGAGAATGATATGCGCTAAATATAAAGATATAAGATACAAAAAAACTTCACAAAATAGCTTCGAATGCATTCACTCGTCATATACGTCTACGTGTTAATTATTTCAATTAGAAAATAAAATTATCATCACATATTACAATTCACCCTATATTACTTTCTATGTGCTCCATTGCTACCCGGTTGAATTTTTTTCAAATAGTGACATATAAGTAGAGTTTACAATCGCCGATACACTCGAATATACCATTATAATATTTACGGATGCATTCTTTCTCTATGATGCTTTCTAGCGAAAATATTATATATTATTATATTATATGACTTGGTCTGGTATTACCAAGTCCAGTTAGCAGTTATCTGAGAGTTGATGAAAACAAATATCACAGGTAACCATGGTGATAACAACTTTTATCTGCCAGTTTGAGCTACTCCCAGGTTGGTAATACAGGGCCTTAGAGATGAACAAATGATGTTCATACAAATATTTAGTTTTCGTTATCGATTCTACTGTATATAGTTCGCTTCCGCGTGAGAATGATAGATATATGAATGTTTGATTATTCCGAAGGATTATGGAGTTGTAATAAAGGAAAAAATATGAAAAATAGTTAGGCCCGATTGAATTGTGAGTACACGGCTATCATAATAGACCAGATCCAAGGTAGGTATAGTATAGTAAACTTGAAATGGATTATCAATGCATTTCAAATCGGCATGATGAAATCGCATCGACTCCAATCGGTTTGAAACCTTGGTTAATTTACTTGATTTGGCCAAAGTTGGTTTTATCTTATCTTAGTTGAGAACCTGAATTGAAAGTTGCAAATCAGGTTGCAATATTTTGATATACTTTCAAATGTATGCATCATTCACGCAGGATAAATGCATCAAATCAATTGGAGTGTCGATCTCAAAACAGTTTTCTCATTGAAACTCATTATGTTTCTAGTATTGTTGTAGTATTTGAAGTATTTTATTCCAATTCAGGTGAAAATCGTTTTGGATTGAGCGTATTTTGATGGCTTGACAAAAGATGAAACCGGTTTGGAGCCGGTTTGGAGCTGGTTTGGAGCCAGTTCGGAACCGGTTTGTTTCAACCAGTTCAACGTGCTTGATAACTTTTTAGTTCAATTATTATTTAGGCCTATATTTGATCATTTCGAACCTCGTCAATAATAGTAATAGACGTCATATTATAAGAGTGCGGACACGGCTATTATTTTCAGAACTTCAAGAGCAAATCATAGTAATCATTGAATTTGGTGAAGAATTCATTTTTCTAAAACCATGATCCGTATTGAAGGTTGTAAACAGACTCAATTACACAATGTTTCAGAAAATTATTATAATCATTATTATTTTTTTGACACAGTATAAGCATAAATTATTTCACCAATCATATTTCAAAAGCTACGTTGCCAAGAAGCAAAGATAGCAATACAAATATAATATTTAAATTTATTAAAATTGAATACGCGGTCAACTCTTTGGTGACACATTTTGTTACTAATACAAGAGTACAACAATTTGTACAAGTAGGCCCTATATACATTCACATTATATAGTGAACAATTTTATGATTTTTGAATTTACCATGATGAATTGATCACTTGAGATTTGAGGAAAACAAATGTTTGCGGTTAGAATGGAGTTTGTATGGGGCATGTCTTGGAGGCTCACAATCTGGAGCTTTTCAAGAAAGGGCCCGTTTATGCTGGGTTTAGATTTATTAATGCTTTACCTATTGTGCTGAAAGATGCCAGCAAACACGTCTCCAATGAATGAATATTAGAGTTTTAAGGCGCATCGACAGCGAGGTCATTTAGCGCCTGTCGAAATATGTTGCAACAAAAGGTGAAAATTGTGATATAAAGGTGGAAGTGAAATTTTGATGAGAACACCTAAATACATTAAACTAAGACTAAGACTAAACTATGTCTACAGTGTCTAAAGACGTTATACACTAATTTGTTAAAACCGAACATGTGTGTGCTGTAAAGGGTCACACCCATGGGACTAGGATGAGAACGTTTTATTACTTGTTCTCAGTTCAAACTCCCCCTCAAATAGGAGTGGAGGAACGACAAACCATAATAGATATATGGTGGAATATGGTTTGATTTAAAATACTCCTGATGTCTATCCCAAGAGATCGACATCAAGAATAAGTATCAAATGAACACGTCTCCAAATATGTATTCAAAAAAAAGACTACGCAGCTACTTAATTGAAAAATGCTTTTATAGGTTGGATGAGTTTTGTTGAGTGAGATTATATTGAAGTTCTTATATTGAATATTTTGAATTTTTGATACATAACTTTCTTATGACTTTCCACCATATCATATAATGATATACAAAGAAATAAAACCATCATCATTATTATTATTATCATTATTATTGTTATTCACCATTTGAGAATCTGTGTTCGATCTTCAATCATCGTAACACCGACTGTGTGATATTCTCGTCGCTCTCATATGGACTTTTTTTTATTCATTGTCTCTCATAGATTTCTTATTATTACAATGTCATCAAGTCGAATACAGATTATTTTTCTAAGAATTTATTGAAGCAAAAATATTTATCAAATTGATTAGTCAAAATCTGAGAGATATTTCTATTAATTAATTATCTGGACTTGTATGGTGAGTGAGTATAACCTTTGAACCTATCTCGTTGAAATGAGTGTAACTTGGTCATTGTAGCTTTATCGAACTGTAAGTTTGATAAAGCTGTTAGTTTCGTTTTGAGACAACTTCCAACCAAGCAGACGAGGTTGACGCAGAGAAAAAGTCGATTTATGAGCCAACAATTCCATATTTCATATTTTTATACAATCTGGAAGAAATTGAAGTGATTTCCATTTTCAAGACTATATTTCAACTAATTCACAACTAATTTACAACTAATTTTTGGAAAAAGTTTACAACTAATTACGTACAGTACATACATGGTATAATTAATCGAAAGAAGAAATATTTTGTAGAATTTGGTTCTAGAAATTTCAATCTGCCTCACTTTTTCGAGTACTTTTCAGTACTTTCTAAAGTCGAGATTGAACTCGGTAACTGCGTTTGGAGGATCTGGATTTACTTGATTTTCAGTCTTATACTTCATGATTAGCATTCACTCTGATGTATAAAATGTACGTACGTAATTACTAAAAAGAGCAGATAGAATGAAAAATATACGAAAATTGAAAAACATTGATTGAAAAAAAATCAAAGTTGTAAGTCCGATTCAGCTCAAAAAATGTCCAAATTCGATATTTTGCGTGTTCACATAACATTTCATATCGACAAATCAACCCGTCCGGCCTGTGGAGTGCATACAAAACAAACAAAACAGAGTAAGACCCTTTGACAGTCCACAGGCCTTTTTGAACTGATTAGAAAACGCTATAGAAAATCGTTGCGTACGTTGTCAGGTGAGCGTGGGAATTTTTCATTCATGAATATTCTAGCAGTAGCCTACATATTTTATTCAAAAATATACAATTGATTGAAATATTGAATCATATATATATATATATATATATATATATATATATATATATATATATATATATATATATATATATATATATATATATATATATGTGTGTATATGTATGTATATATATATATATATATATATATATATATATATATATATATATATATATATATATATACGGTTGGTTTTGGCCTACACAGTTGAAATATAGTTTTTTTATTTATTTTTTTTTTATTTTTTTTTATCTAAACAAAATTGTATTCTCTCCAATAGTAGTACGATACATATTGATAACAACAATTTAATGGTACATAATGGAATAATAATAATAAACATGTAAATGAAAAGAGAATTTAAATAAATAGAGAGAAGCCCGCTTAAGAGTAACAAGCTCTTGTGTGCGGGCTATCTAAAAACAAGCTTTTGACGGTTCGTAAACACAAATGCAAATTGTATTGATTCCATACAGTTGAATGAATACAAAATACAATGCACGCCATACAATAAGATGCAGTTGCAACTATATAAGTCTTTGGACGCTATATATTACCTGTGATAGCAAGCTATAACATAACAGCTGAACCTATAGTCTTATGTCCCTTGTGTGAAAGTAAAAAACTTCTGAAAAGAATTGATAACCCATCTTTACCAGATACACGAGAAAAGAATATATAGACCTACATATTCTCTTCTCTTGAACAGCCCAATCCCACTGAAAGGAATTCACTAAAATGGTAGGACTGTACTGACACAGCGTATAGCTGTCCTATAATAAAGATGTGATGGAATGACGTGTATGCTAGGCCTCCAAATGACTAAAAACTTTGATGGTTTATTGTTTACTAGACAACCTAAATACTATGACAATACATAATAATGACGAAGTCACAGTCCTCTATAGACTGGAATCTGTCATATTTCGTAGCCCATCTCATAAGCATGGCTGGGATTTAGTGCTTACAACAATGGAAATGCACAAGGACTGGACATGTCGCCACGGAATTTAGCTCTAGTGATAAATGATATCGAATCAAAGTATTCAGTTCTTTGGCAGGATTTTATTCAGGTGACAGTCGTGGTAAGGGTCCTGCAGAATAACCAATGTCTCGGCCGTCTTGTTTTTTTTTTAAATGAACGAAATCAATGTATAAGAACTCGGAGAATATGATAAAAGGGACAAAAATAGGTACCGGTAGTTCTTGGATTGAGTAAATACAGAATTCCACTCTGAACAGTAGGCCTACGACTAATAAAATAGAATGAATATTGTATTTCCATAATATACATTGATTTTCTTACTTTTCACAAATCTGCGACTCAATATATACATCTGATATTTACGAAAGCAGGCTTCAGATTAATTGAAATCGATGATGATAGGTCTAATTTTGATGATAGCTTCAATTCAACTCCATAATTGGATGAGCGAAGCGAAGACTCAATTACACTATACCGAAAAAAAAGTGTCTGTTTTTTTTTTTTTTTTTTTGTTTTTTTGTTTTTTTGTTCGCGCTCCACAGGTCAGACGAAAATTCAAAATCAGTTGAAACTTGGCACACACATGAACCCCTATCTGACTTGATGCTGTATAGTTTTGAGGCGTGATCGGTTGAACCACTTCTGAGAAAACTCATTCCAAAGTTTTCAAAAATCCCATTAGAATAACCCAGAGGAAAACATTCGTGAAAAATATTTTATCTGAGAGGATTCAAATTCTCAGGGAATTTGAATCTGATAATGATACACATTATTCCAAACTCTCACTTGAATCGGATCAGCCGTTTCGATGTAAAAAAATATATAATGTTATTTGTGTTAATTATTCAAAGCTATTAAGATACCTATTAAATCAAAGCAACAAGTGTCACCACTTGATCGTAAACGATTAAAACAAAGCCTTCTTTATTATCATATAAATTATTAATGAAAAATAAGATGGCAGTGATGTAATGGTTTGGATCTCAAGGTGTATATATATATATATAATAACCAATCCAAAGATAAGTTGATATGTTCCAGCTCATCCATCAACGCGGAAACACATAACGCGTTTGCCTAGTTATAACAATTCATCAGCACAAGAACGTTTCTTATTGGGGAATTTACATTTTTACCAACTCAATTGTACTAACTGTATCATATATGTTTAGAACGAAATAAATAAAATGAAAATGAAATGAAATATTGTTTGCTATGAGTATTGATAATGATTCAGGCTTATGAATGAGCACTGCAATTATTTGTTTGTGTAACAAGTTATGGCAATTTATAGAAATGTCATATAATATGTCTCATAACATCTCATATAGGCCTACGTTCCAACTTCCATCCAACAAGACTTTAAAAAATTCAGATTATGGGATACGATATACATACGTAGTGAAGAAAATGTACATGCAACTAACCAAATTCAGAACAAAAATTACAACAATGGAAAAAAGATGGAAAAGAAACAACACTCAGTTTGATAGAAGTAAAGCTGCATGGTTGACATGTTGATTCATGGAAGAAAACAATGGGTGATAATTAGGCCTATGTATAGACCTACATGGGCTAATTATTGTTGTAGTTATAAGAATTCAGTTTTTAAATAAACATCCACTCTTCACGGCGACAGAAACAATAATGAGGCTGCTGGCTGAGGAACAATGAAGAACAGAATCACGACTCACGAGTAGGTTTAGAAGGCGTCGCTTCCATTTAGCTGCTGCGCAGAAAAGAATGCGCAATAGCCATCGATCTCGGTTCTATGCTTAGATGCATAGCCTGGTGGTACATAACTGAACTGTGAATGAGAAGGTCACGGTTTCGGAGCTTACACTGGGCCTATTTTGTTTTTTTAGAAAATAGTAGGGCCTATATCAAGGCTTTTGATCGTGGGCTTTAGTAAGGAGAGTTTTTGTTTTTAGCAACCGATATTGGAATTATTTTTTATGGAATTTTTTGCTAGTCTCACTCGCTCGAAACGTGCTGCAGTCTCATGACTTGTTAATTTCACACAATGGCGCGGAGGTGACGTTGTCACGAGTCTTTTACAATTCAGTCAATTCAATTCATTTTATTCACATTTCCATTTCGAATTACATACAGATATGGATAATGGTAACATACAAATTCATATTATAAAATGAAATAAACAATAGGACGATGTAATTCAAAATATGTGAAATATAAATATTATGGTGTGTGGAAAATAAAAAATAATGTGAAGCCCGCGTAAGAACAGAAGCTCTTATGTTGACTATTACGTGTGTGATGAATAATAAAAACAGTTGGAAAATAAGCAAACGAATAATGTAATACAGAGAGTAGGCCTAAGAGGCATTGAATAAAAATGAAATATTGAACATCAATAATCAATCCGAAGTTTCCATAACCATATTAAAACAACATCTTACAGGATGCATCGCTTGTATTTTCAGAACATAAGTAAAACCAAGCTGTAACGAGACTGTAAAGTTCAGTCTTGAATAGGCCTACCAAGATTAGTGCTCGGATCGAGCAAATATACAGCAAATATACACAATTGCATTGAAAAGTAGGCAAAATAAAATAAAACGAATACCGTATCATATTTCTATATGTAGGACTTCATTGGACAATCATGGGCCTACTTTTTAAAAGCTTGAACCAATCTGATTGATAGTTTAGTTAGTAGGACTATGCTACAGACTCATTGATATATTATTCGTTTGTGTAATACGTGACAATATGAACAAATACAATATGAAGAAATGTAATATTATGTTCACAGAATAGATAACGTCTCATATGGGCCTACGTTCCACAATCAACAAGATTTCAATTATCTCATATGAATAGACCCTACGTAGTAAACAAAATGTATAAATAACCAAATGAAGAACCAAAAATACAACAATGAAATGAAGAATGAATGAAAAACAGAGCTCAGTTTGATAGAATCATAAACACAGACTGTTTGTCACAGGAATTATCGTGAAAGAAAACAATAGTTAGGCCTCATAATTATATGTTGACCTAACTGAAGACTGAAGTCATAAATATGTTTTCAATTCATTTTGAATAAAACGTCTACTCTCTTCAGCGACAGAAACAATAATGATGAGATTGATTCCCGAAATTGGCCAAAAAATGATAAAGAACAGAATAACAAGATACGTATGTTACCATGGCAACGTCACGGCCGTCGTGTATTTTCAGAGCACACGCGATACCAAGTTCTGTTTGAATCACACCGTGGTTTGAATCCACCTAGCATACAGACGGTGAACCGCCACTACCCACACATGTGGTTTGACGTCTATCCGCTAGGCGCGCAGGCCGATACTATTTGAGCGGGAATTAAAGACAGTGAAGTATAAACAACACAGCGAAAATGACAGATACTCAACAAATATCAAAAAATGCAATAACCCTCAAAGGTTCTGCTAGTTTAGTGGCAGAATACTTGAGTGAGTACAGTTCTATCATTTGCATCACCAGTTATATTATTTCAACATATATATTTTATTTGTATGTAGTTAGAAACTACGGTTTAGTAACGGACTTGTCGTACATAACCCAACTTATTTCCGAATAGGCCTAGGCTTAATCCTAAGTAAGCCTAGTAATACCCTATTCACACCGAAAAGTTAATCTTGATCAAGCTAATTGAGATTAAATGTACGCATAAAATTGTGGGTAATAAACTAATGACGTTAACGCTCTAACATGGTTTGCTGAACGAGATTAAGGCGTTAATCGCTCTTAACGTTGATGGAGTTGCGTTCACACTGCACAGTAATCGAGATTAAGTCGTTGATCGTGATTAACATTTTCGGTGTGAATGGGGTATAAGGAGCATCTTTACACAGTGCCTATGCTATTCAATGCCTAGGCAACGAGCATAGGTCGTTTAAACCTCAGTTCATATAGACCCTAGTTCATGTCATGGAAGAAAGATCCAGAATGAATATATAATATACTAACTAGTAAACTATGCCATCGAATTGCTATGCCGATCTGTTTTAAGTTTAGTGATGTTAGGTCGTTGAGTATATATAGTGGCGCCTAACCCTTGGCCGAAAGTCTTTATTCATCATTTGTGAAAAATGAAAAAACAACAAACAAAATTGGTCATAATGCGATAGGCCTAACCTATGTGCTACATACAGTAGTCACATGGTTTGAGAGTGTTATTTTGGTCATTATCGTCATCGACCGAAACATCGCGGTCATGACGTCACTGACCGTATAATCTATTTTCACTTGATCATACGGTTGACCATATGAATATAGGCCTACACTCCGTAAAAAAAAACTGTCAACACTAGAGGCACAATATGCTACCGGTAACACTATGCTATAGATGTATGTAGCCTAACGCAAAAGTTTATGAATTTAATGTTGTTTAATATGTTTCAGGTTTCGGAATTAATAGTATTTTATTTCAACGAGGTATATATCCCTCCGACACCTTTACTAATGCACAACACTTTGGTCTAACAATTCTGATGTCAACAGATGAGAAAATTATTACATTTTTGAAAACTATCCTGGACCAATCTCAAGGTAAGCCCTATTGTATTATTTTCAGATCCAGTATTAAATCATGGACCAAAGAAAACTTGAAGACATGTCACATAATATGACTGGACGATTATGCTCTAATTAACTATCGTACCAATAGTCCCTCGCCCTGCTACCTACCCGTGCGACAACGTGTACAGTTGGTTACAGCTTTCATCAGTACTCGTTCACCTGGCACCACTAGTAGTTATCAAATTGAGATTTGGGCCAGCCGTCGCATTGCCCGCAGTCGAGCAATAGCTTTTTTAGAGAGCAGATTTATGTCACACCAAGCTTAATGGTTCTTTATAAGTGTAAATCAGTGTCACAGTTTTTGTAGTAAGTCCAGTTGGTTTATTTTGATCTCACAGTAGGACAGGAAGGATGATTATCACAGAAAAATTGGTTCGATGTTCATTTTATTCAAACAAATTATTGTGTCAATTCTTAAAATGACAGCATAGATGTCCTTTGATAATTTGCCGCTTATTTCAAGCTGGCTGCTCGGAGCTTGTGTTCGCCAGACGTAATGAATAGGCCTATGAGAGATGGTCGCTCAGAACCATTGCATTGTGGCGTAGGCCTATATACCGCGACTGTGGACTTTCCAGACAAAAAAAGCAAATTCAGAATATCTCCTTAGAAGCATTTGGTTTCTGTCGAACACAGTCAATTCGTAAAATGACCGTAGATAGAAGAGCAATCGCTGAAACGATTTTCAGCACTCTTAGCGGTGATAGCTGAGCTACTATAGGGTGACGGTTGACGTAAGGGTGGAGGCAAAGGAAAGGCGCAAAAGAGTGGGGATGGATTTCAATTCAACATTGTGTGACTTGGCTTTGGTTTTCTGTGGTCTATGATTGAATGTAGACCTGGAAACCACTTCTAGGCGCAATGGTATTATGTAGTATATTATTATTAGTTTTGTTGTGATAGTAGAATTTAGTCAACTTATAATTTACCGGTACTGACTTGCGTGTGCACTATGCTAACGTGGCAATATCATTAGCTAGCGTTGATAGTACAGCCCTCAATATGAAGACAACCTCTAACCTGAGATCTGAGATATCTAGTTGTGTAGCAATCCGTCCCATTCTGACCTGCATTATAAATTAATATCTTGGAAGGGCTTGAATACGACTGCCGTATTGTGGCATCACATCCATTTTGCTCCAAACATGCAACAATTAAGCATATTCACAGCCAAAACGGTAGAAGATAATTAAATACTGGTTTCGAAAATAAGTTGGCAGTAAAATGAAAAGGGAAAACATATCTCCTCCGTGCTATGTGGTCGCATTTTAATTTGACGTTTTTAACTTATGACTTGTTATATACCAAAAGTAAAGGTTCAGATAATGCAATGAAAATTTGGCTTTGAATTTGTAAAAGATAAATCCTTGACATTTCGTACTAAAAAAGGTTCAATATGTTGACTACCTTCACCAAACAGCATTCCATGAATCATACTTGTGATAGCTTAGAGATCAAACGGCGTAAACATACTCGTTAACGAGATAAGACGATATGAGTGAGTAGAATTCTCACGGTATCCAATCGCCTTAATATCGATGCAATCCTTTTTGTTTCAACTTCGAAACTTGACCTAGGCCTACACTGAAATTCTAATCTATCTCAAAATCATGCCAATTCATACATTTTACTTGCACTTGCAGGATGCAAATTCTTAGTCGACAAATGTATGTTAACTCCATGATTATATTATAATTCAGTTCTTGTTCCCTATTTGCATTTCCAGAATGGTTGATCAAGAAGAAAATGCAGAAAATGTCAATGGTAATCTCAAGTGTTACTACGAAAGAAGTATTAGAACGATGGGACTTCAACGTCGACTATACGTCAAGTTCCGATGCTGTTAATGGCAACAAAGAAGAAGTTGGAAACAAAGATTTGAAAATAATACAGAAAGAAATAAGAGATGTTTTGCGACAAATCTGTGCCACAATTACGTTCCTGCCGCTTCTTGACGATCAATGTGAGTGACGTGTTTGTGATATGCCACGGTGACGGCCGATAGTAGACTGGATAGCGTCCGGCCTGCTATGCTACTTTTTACGAACCACAATCTACTTGACCCTATTTGAATCATTAGAATTTGTCTGTTGACATACTATGGCGTAGCTGCAAATCCCTCATGCATGTTCAATTCGTACTGCACATATTTCCAGTGCGCATTGACAGACTTGCAGGGTGACGGACAGAATCTGTTGTTAAAAAGAAAGATTCAAAATTTTAATTCATTACTGGTAGGCCAACTGAGCTCTACAGTATGTGTAAATTGAAATTCAATCCAATTGATGAGGTTGCATGCGTAATCCTCCAAGGGAGCAGTATCAATTTGGCCTAATGTGCAACTCAATTTAGGTAATAGACCTATCTTGACTTCTTTGAACCTAATATATCTTACTATTTTAGTATTTCTGCTCCCATATTCTCACGACTAGAATAAACGTACCTCGGGAAAAAAATATCTGGCGGAGGTGTAATCCAGTCACAAAAACTGAGCAAAGTATTGTACATATTTGTGTCACGTTATTGTGATACAAGTTTTATTCGAGTTATTTTGAGTTGTAAAAACATCGTGTTTCACAGTGAAACTTATCTATCGTTTTTCAAGGGAGCAGGAAACAACGTCCGTGTAGCAAAACAATCCAAGAAAATTTGAACATTGGTTAAACGGGATCAATGGGTGGGAGCAGGATGGGAAACTTGATTAATCAGTCTATAAGCAGGTGGACGTGGTGACAATGTGTTGAGGTTTCACTTTAGTATTATTGCAAAATTAATAATCAATTCAATCTGAAGTAGGCCTATGTGTAGGGACCTACAGTAAAACCTCATTAGTACAATTTTCTGAGGACCAGACTGAATAAACTTGTTGAGGTGAAAAACTTGATAGAAACTACGGTATGTAAGATTGAGAGCATACGAGTGGGATCAACAGTACAGGCCCAACTCTCGAAGGTAATAAATATTTAATATATTATCGAGAAACGTACCAGTATTTAAGAGGTTCTTACTGTAGGTATGCCTATATTCCCAACACTGACATATAGGCCGTATGTCACAAAATGATTTACATCTGCTGTCGACAAATGACTTCTTTATATCCTACGCCTACACTCAGAAAGCCGAAGTGGCTGTTGAATAGAGCCTATCAAGCAATGAACTTCTGAATAGAAAGTTTATTTTTAATGAAGTTTCAATTAACTGCAATGCAATACGTATTCCCAAAATACAATGCAATTCAAATTTGTATCTCAAATTTGCTCCACAAGAATTAATCATTTTTTTTCCTTCACGAAGGCCTACTACCAACTCCGTTGGCGTATCGTGAAAGTGAATATGTTTTACGGTACCGATACCTCTTCTTCTTCCTTCTTAAGCCTTCGGCTTGTTCATTAGGCCTAACTGGACTGAATAAGTTTGTCTCGCCATCTTTTTCTTGGCCTCCCACACTTTGCTGACCTCTCGGATATTTGTCCCTAGCAACCTTCACAATCCGGTGTTACCTTTACTTAATTAGATCAAATGTAGCCTTAAACCCCGTTCACACTATGATCACTTACTGCTGTTGAGCTACTAACTGATGTTAACAACGTAATGTGAGCGGAATGCAGTCAACACTGACATCAAGCCCTAGCTTCGTTCTGTGAACGCAGTTAGCTTCTAACAGAGATCAAAATCCATCGCCTTCTCAAATAGCAACATCATTTGTATCATTACATTGTTGGTTCAAAGCAAGGCCATCTATATTATTCACATCATGTGAATAATGTAGATGGGATGGCCTTGTTCAAAGGCATTGCAAGATATTGACAGAAGATATGTAAGTGTATGGGCCTAAAAAAAAACATAAGAAAGAACAGTACTGGTAAACAAGAAGGTGGCAGTGCATGTAGAGTTACACTAACAACCCTTTCATTAATATTAGTGTGTACACCTTGGACCTACCTGAATTAGAACGGTATCACACATGTTGCTTTGCGTCCAGGTAACTGGTATTAGGTTAACAGCAGTTAGTCATCATAGGCCTAGAGTGATTAGGGTATTCATTACATTTTGCTTACAAATGCAGTAATGTGCGGTGGTCTGAAAGGATTAATAAAGTGAACTACCAAATCCTAATTTCGCAATCAATACGCAAAAAACAATCATTACCAGTACATTTTATTTTCAGGCTCATTTGATCTTCAAGTGTACACAACGCCAGACTGCGAAGTACCAACCCAATGGGACGAAACAGAACCGTGCTTCATTGCCAACTCGCAACAATTACAGTTGAAAACTTTCTCGACGTCTCTTCACAAAATGGAGACCATCGTCAGTTACAAGACAGTTGCTGATTAACGTTTAGTGAAAAATTCATTCTTGTAGCCTAGACGACCTTTATATACACCATGCCAAGGGTACTAACATCAGTGGTCTAACATCACTTCAAGACCATTGGCATCTTTTTTATAATATTTAATTCTTAAATATAGCTATCAGTATATTAAAATTTTTATACGGTATCAAGTGTTTTAGGTTTATTGTAATGGGATAGGCTATAAGCACTGTTATTATCTATATTTTGAAAATATCAACCTAGTAAACTGATTCCGATAAAGCGATAAGTTTAAAAATAGACTATTATTCTTGTATGACTTTTAGAATTTAGAATCAATTTGAATGAATGCCTGTTCATATATTATCTACATCATAGACATTTGTCAATTGATAATGTATCTTATTTGAATATTGAAAATTTGATATATTTTTATAAAGAAATCTATTTCCTAATGTTACTGTTCGGTAGATTTAGTGATTTCTACCACGACTACAAATCAAATGACCATTTTAAATAAAACCTTTTTGATACAGTATTTCCATCTTGATATTGAGTAAATATTTTATTATGTTTGTGGAAGTAAGTGACGAGGTGCGAGGTTAGATTGTCAGTGACACTAAAAGTAGCACTGTATTAATTTGACTAGATATTTATTCACACTGATGAATAGAATACATGAATGTGAATCGAGACATCTGACTGTCCCAATGAAGTGTGATGTTCACATGATGACTGTCAACTGGCAACTCTCTTGCAGGTTGCCTTCCTGGTCTTTATATACTAGATTCTGGTGTAGAAGATTCTAGACTCATGAGTAGAAGATTCTAGATTCATGATGATTGATGGAGAGTCCCTTGCAGGATTTCCCTGTCTGACTTATGCTAGGAATTTCCCCTGAGTGATCAACCTCAGGAATTCCCTACAGGACCCCCTCCCCAGTGTCCCGAAAGTTGTGAGGGTCACGAGAGGATCATGAAGTCAGACGTGCTGGTAGCAAACCGGTCGTCCGGACCGATTCGTGACAGATGGAGGTAATGGCAGGAGGTTGGTCGGCAGGCATTGTAATAGTGCCCGGTTTAGGTGCCGATGAGCAAGCGCGGACTGCGTCATGGCGCGCGGATATGTGCGGACATGTCGTGATGTCTTTGTCGTTGTTGACGCTGCTGTTGCAGGTTGACCCTGGTGCAGTGGACCCCCACTGTGGGAATTGATGATGAGGTGCGAGGTTGGTAGGCAGGCATTGAAATTGTGCCCGGTTTAGGTGCTGATGAGCGAGCGCGGACAGCGTCATGGCGTACGGATACGTGCGAACATGTCGTGACCGACGAGCACTGTAGTGTGTTGAGCGCCGAGTTGTGTCAGACGAGCGCTGTAGTGCGTTGCGCACCGAGTCGTGGCAGACGAACACTGTAGTGTGTTGAGCACTGAGTCGTAGCCGATGGGCGCTATGTGTTGAGCGCAGTCGTGGCCAATGGGTGCTATGGTTGAGCACTGAGTCGTGGCCGATGGGCGCTATGGTTTAGCGCAGTCGTGCCCGATGGGCGCTATGGTTGAGCGCAGTCGTGGCCGAGGGGCGCTATGGTTGAGCGTAGTCGTGGCCGATGGGCGCTATGGTTGAGCGCAGTCATGGCCGATGGGCGCTATGGTTGAGCGCAGTCATGGCCGGCGGGCGCTATGGTTGAGCGCAGTCTTGGCCGATGGGCGCTATGGTCGAGCGCAGTCGTGGCCGATGGGCACTATGGTCGAGCGCAGTCGTGGCCGATGGGCGATATGGTTGAGCGCAGCCGTGGCCGATGGGCGCCATGGTTGAGCGCAGTCGTGGCCGATGGGCGCTATGGTTGAGCGCAGCCGTGGCCGATGGGCGCTATGGTTGAGCGCCGAGTCGTGGAAGATGAGTGCTGTGTGTTGCCTGCGGTGGTGAGTTGCCAGTTGCCAACACCGTGAGTGAGTGTTGGTAACAGTTGCTGGTTGATTTGTTACGCAGGGGATGAATGTATGAATGATTTAGAACACTCGCACTTATCACTCGTTTCCTTGTTCACTTGTTTGATCACGTCGGGGTCACCACTGTGGAAGTAAGTGACGAGGTGCGAGGTTAGATTGTCAGTGACACTAAAAGTAGCACTGTATTAATTTGACTAGATATTTATTTACACTGATGAATAGAATACATGAATGTGAATCGAGACATCTGATTGTCTCAATGAAGTGTGATGTTCACATGATGACTGTCAACTGGCAACTGACTTGCAGGTTGCCTTCCTGGTCTTTATATACTAGATTCTGGTGTAGAAGATTCTAGACTCATGAGTAGAAGATTCTAGATTCATGATGATTGATGGAGAGTCCCTTGCAGGATTTCCCTGTCTGACTTATGCTAGGAATTTCCCCTGAGTGATCAACCTCAGGAATTCCCTACATGTTCATCGTTTTAGAACCAGTAAATCAAGTCTCAATCCTGTTATAGATTCTGGACTTTTGGGGTGATGGAATAACATGAACTGGCACAGAAAGCTCAGTGTTACCGCACTTTCCCAGACCGGGAGGTGAGGGTAGATTGGGCCTCGGTTCAATCCTCACCTCCGTCCATCTCCTATAGTTTTCTATGGTTTTTCTCTCTAGTCTGGGCAAATGCCAGGATGGTTCCTACAATGAGCCACGACCTCTTCCTTTCCAACACCTAAGAAACCTCCATCATATAATTATTCTTTCATCCGACACCAATCCAATACATGTTGGTTATCATTACAGTGTGTTGTTGAACCCAATATGAATAAATAAATGACATGAATTATTTATTGCCTGCTTGATGCTCCTCTCTTGACACATAATTGGGAAATACAACAAACATTTAGATGGCAGTAAATCATAAAGTTTAGTTGATAGTAAGCTTGGTGACTACGGTGACCGTCATGAAACAACCAATTAGCTGTCTTTCATGAACGATATTAGATTGCGGATTTGAGCACCGCAGCTCCCATTGATTATAGTGTTAGCAACGACGATACTTTAATATCTGTCGCCCAATAATAAATTGAAATTGATCTTCACTGTTTCCCCTCCACACCCTTCTTACCCTTCCCCCCCTCCGCTCTCTTGTTTTCTCAAATTCTCGAGCTCCCTATTACCATCTTTACCTTCATTGTAATCGCTATTAGTATCCATTACATTTTTTTTAATCTATGAGTCGACATTGTTAAATTGTTATATATTATTACTCTATATTTTATTCAATATATTTTATTTTATTTTCATTTTATATAGTAGGCTTCTATATATTTATGTATTATTTTCTTTTTTTCAATTATTCTATATATTATATTTGTTTGGTTTGGGTGAAAGACCACAACCCTCGTTAATGGCAATCATTTATAGTAATTGTTGTATATTTATTATTATATTATATTGTATTTTATTATGCTATACAAATATTGAACAAATGAATACTGACAGTACAATTGTTAACCAATATGGTTTTAAGAGCATTAGAACTAAAACTGGGACCGATGCTAGAACCCTCGTTGAAAACTGCTGTGAATTGATCTTCACTTATCCTTGTAGCTCATTTCCCATCCGGTTCAGTCTGAAATGTCAAGTCGGGAGTGAGTTGAAGTCCTGGAGGTCACGCATGGAGTCATCACGACTCTAGTCGTGTTACAAGATGAGTTGTGTTTTGGTGATGAGCATCGTAAACCCTAGTCTTGGGGACCAAATATCGGTGTCGAGCTGCTCTATCAACTCTAGTTGGCAGCGATCTCATGTTTGAAACTACGAGTTTTTTTAGTGTGAGTTACGGTACCTCTTTGATAAGCTATCTGTAGCTGTTAATAAGACTGCATTATTCAAGCAAGATTCATTTATCCACTCGTTCATGTATCTCAAAGAACCTAACTGGTAGTGGGGTTATTAAACTGAGAATTAACATTCTTGTTGCTGCCATATTGTAATTCCATCATCGATAAACATATTGAATATGTTGAGTGTAATTCATGGAAAAAAGATGAAAACTTCTGAACAAGAATTATCTGGATGCATAAGAAAAGGTCGGTACTTCATTTGTGATTCTTTCTATTCTGGAAAATATAATGCAAGCTACTAATCCAAAGATACTTTTTTTTTCACAGTTAAAAATGAAATTCTCATATTTTTCATTTCATTCTTCTCTTAAAGTAGACCCATAAATGAAAGTGTGGTAGAATTCATAAATATGAGCAAAATATTATTTTTCAATAAATTGACCCAACCAACCATCTGAATATTGAATTATAGTGGAACTCTGGGTGTATCGTTGTTGGCGTATTAATTTGCATTCTTCCTCCGAATGTTTTGACATTACGTTGTTTGTAATTCTCAAATACTTGCTCATCCAGTGTATGCTACGCTCTTCCTGTCGGATTCGTGGGAGGAAACATACCAATTTCCTTCCTAGAATCTACGGTGTGAATTCCTCACACTACGCAATTTCTGTAATTCTGAAGATATTTCAGAAAATATTAGTTTCACTATTAATCTTTTAAAATATTGTTCTACTATTTTCCACTCTAATTTTGAATGATTAGAGTATCAACTGAATAATGTATCATTATTCTGCGGCCTCGTGGCAACTGCATATTGGCCGCTGGCGGTACCATTTTTTTTTTATCAAAATCGTAACTTGCTACAAAATAATTGGTCCCCAATTAAGGTTGATGAAAAGTAGCATTATTTGGACGGAGGTACCACTAGAGCCTAGTTAGTACTAGGTACCAACCCGTTTTATTATTTCAATAAAAAAAATCTCTCTATTGCAAATGTTATTTCTGATCATTTAATTTCTTATTTTTCCCCTCCCAGCTTCCCCTCCAACAGCCAGTCCCATCCACCTTACCCTCCCCCCCCCCCCCCCCCCCCGGCCCACTCATGTTCTTCAATCACTTCCGTAGTCTTTTCAATTTCCTCACACTTCACAATTTACATTTTCCTTATAATTTCCTTTCCTGTCTTCTTGTCAGCATCTATTTTCTGCCCTTCAAACGTCCCTGTCATGCTCCTCGACGTTCGTTATATATATATATATATATATATATATATATATATATATATATATATATATATATATATATATATATATATATATATATATATATATATATATATATATATATATATATATATATATATATATATATATATATATATATATATATATATATATATATATATATATATATATATATATATATATATATATATATATATATATATATATATATATATATATATTTATATATATATATATATATATTTATATATATATATATATATATATATATATATTTATATATATATATATATATATATATATATATATATATATATATATATATATATATATATATATATATATATAGACCTATATATATATATATATATATATATATATATATATATATATATATATATATATATATATATATATATAAATATATATATATATATATATATGTATATATATATATATATATATATATATATATATATATATATATATATATATATATATATATATATGTATATATTTATATATATATATATATATATATATATATATATATATATATATATATATATATATATATATATATATATATAAATATATATATATATATATATATATATATATATATTTATATATATATATATATATATAAATATATATATATATATATAATATATAGGCCCATCAGAAGGTCCTGGCTTCGAGCCCCTGTCGAAGTTCATCTTCTATCGCGTAACTATTAAAAGTTTATCAACCTGACGAGGTGGTGTTTTTCAGTGATAATAATAATATCCATCATATCAACATATATATATATATATATATATATATATATATATATATATATATATATATATATATATATATATATATATATATATGTATATATATATATATATATATATATATATATATATATATATATATATATATATATATGTATATTTATATATATATATATATATATTTATATATATATATATATATATATATATATATATATATATATATATATATATATATATATATTCATATATATATAATATGTTGAAATGTTTTTTTTTATAACGTTTCGAATTATGCATGAACTAAGATGATATCAACTCACTTCAATTTACATCACATCAATTCGTTCAAGATTGTGGGATAATTATGAACCTTATAATAAGCATATAATAGAATTAATGAGTTATTACATATATCCACAACATATTTTCTATTGTTGGTCTATTCTATTGGTCTAGTTGTATAGTTTATTATTTTTGCAGCTTGGTTTATATTTTAATATGAATCAAGCACCTGACACCTGCAATATTATTCAATTGCGCTCCCCAATCCAAATATTTCCCAAATCTCCACAAAATCACAACAGTATGGTTCACTGACCCACACAATTTTCCAAAACTTTACAGTTATTTATCAATCTTGACTTCTGAATAATCTTAGGGCTCCGCCGTCTCTACCTCAAAGTGTATTTTATTGCGTGGTAGTGAGATAGGGGGATAGGCCCTGCACCAACAGAAAACAATTATTTTCGGATAAAGGAAAATATTGTTTTCTAATTGTTGAGGTTGAACCAAAAACCATTTCACGTTTCCTCGATAAGAATTGAAAAAAAACTTTGGCAACCTTCGAAAGAGACGTATAAGGACACAATCATACCAGTAACCAATTCAAAAAGACAGAAAATACCGCAATTAATTTTCACAAAATTGACAATGGAGCCATTTAAATACCTTATTCAGACCATTCTGGGTTCAAGTAACTCGATTCCCATATCCAGGACGAATGTCATATTTTTCTTCCATAGTTCTGGATGCTAAACGCAGAACATTACTAAGATATTTGTAATTTAAGATGTTTGATTACCCCTCCTTCCTCTTCGACAAATCAGCTTCCTCCTAGTAGTGGACCGTTTTCACGTAACCAAGGGCAACGGAATAACAAAAAGTTTGAAACCTCTTTGATTTTGAATTCGCCTTACTTTTTATTGTTCATTGCAATAATTGATTAATTGATAAGACTTGAAGACTGATAATTCACAAAAGCTGCCATTGTCATTTTGAACCAAAAAACATATTCCTTAAGATACATATTTTTATACTTTAACGTTCAAAATAAGAAATAACTTATATTAGATTGGCTTTTGAAGAAACTGATTATCATTTTTGTACACATTGTCAATTGATGGAGGGCTTTCGTTCGTCCATTGACCAGGCTAAAGGTAAGCTCAATTGTTGAACAATATTACAATACTGTACGCGTGCATTCAATAAAATATGTACCAGATAACAATAGGGATTAGCTCGCAAAACATATACTATACCATACTTATAATCTACCATTGTGTATTGTTGTAGAGCATAAGATTGGGTAGTCTTGGGTTCAGGGCTCGGCGCTCGGCCTTTGATCGTCGCCGGCAATTGCCAGTCACGGGACCTCAGGGTTAATCTATGAAAGATATTAAAATACCATGGATTTAATAGGCCTACTAAATAGCAATCTAAATCTTGCTGTTTCGTTTGTATCATGCCCTTCCATCAAATTAGTTGCATTCTCTTGAGAGGTAAGGACTGGTAACGAACTGAAAGAATTTAATTATTGTGTCTTTTAGGGCCCAAGTTTCTTGTTCGAAGACTTGTCATGAAATAAACCCTTCCTTGTCACTTAGCAAGTGAATGCAGATTCTCAGTATACTGAGCAATGATATTAAGATAAATAAAGGCCAGCACTAAGATGCTGAAAGTAAAATCTTAAATTTCGTTTTTCTATAACTGTGGTGCTTAAATGTCACCGAGTAAAGTGAGTTCACACAATCTCCAATCAAAATAATATTTGCATAATAATTAGGCCTAGTTTTTACATTTTTCAACTACAAAATTAGGCTTTTAATAACAGTTGAAAAACCTTCTTAGGGCCAATCCAGTGTTGAAACCGCATAAAAGTAAAACTGCTCGATCGACTTTTGTAGCCAGCGGAAATCGGAGAAAAATCAAAATATAAAATTAATGTGGTGGGGGTAATAAGACATGTTAGGAGAAATAGTGCTCGGTAGCACTGGCGAATGTGAACTGTCATAGAGGCTAGTACTCTGAGTTTCGGGTGACGTTTGGTTAGACTTCTAGGAATATCTGCATGTATTCGAAGTTCTTTATAAACAATAGTTGACGAAATGACTAGGAATAGAATCAGTGATGTGAGTAGTGATGTAAATAAACCGACAAATACAAGTAGGCCTATAATATGTAATCAAATAGTTATTATCCCTAACGGTGGTAGGCCTAGGCCTATAATGAATGCAATCGCCAATGCAGGTGAACTCGAAAACCCACCAAGTAAAGTGAGACGGACCGGTAGTGGAAAACCGAGCTATCTGGCACAGTTTTATGATCCACCAGCAAATCTAGCAGGGCAAGAATACAGTGAACAGTGTACAAGAAGATCCAAGAGGTTACTTCGTGCATTAAACAGCAGTGACTCAGGTAGGCCTAGGCCATTCTAATTGTTGAAAGAAGTTGTGCCTAGTCGGAAAATGATGTTTTCCTATCTCAAAACATTATGACAGGCTGGCTCTATATCAAGGACTTGGGTCTGTTGTATGACGTTTTCCATCCTCATATCATACATTTTCGTAGTTTTGCTAATTTTCTCAGTCGAACTGGAAAAACTTTCAGAAATTTACCGTTAATTTCATTTAAATATTCATCGTAATGCAGCACACTCTAGCGACGTGAGAATATACTTCATCAGATGGATAGTTCCTAATTCCTATAGTTGTACTGTACACTTGGCGCTTTTTATGCTTAATTATAATACTATCGTCTACTCTAAACTTGTAGCATGCAATGTGTAGGCCTACTAATCAATAAAGCATATAGGCATAATGAAATGAATAAAATAATGAATTGTAACTTCAATTGATATAAAAAAATTATCGAGGAATTACTACGCTATAATTTTATCAACACTCCACACGCATTATACAACCCAAAAGACATACAAAATAATAATCCACTACCATCATAAATAAATGTTGAATACTGTTTAGATTATAGTATTAGGCCCTACTCATAAATATAGGCCTCCGTAAGAAAATATAGCCCAACTTCGAAACCTGTTACTTTTCATTTTACTTCATCCCATGATTCCTATCTCATAAATATCTTTCTCTCTCCGCTTAATCCGGGAGCATTTATCAAAAAAATCCCGTACGTACTCATATTGTCGGAACCTCTCACCCCCCTCACTTCCCTCACACTTCACATTAAATCTACCACTCTGGAAGGTCTACCAATTCCGCATAGCAAGGCTAGTGTTGCCATACGTCCCGATTCTGGCGGGACAGTCCTGCTTTGTAGGCCTACTTTGAAGTCCCGTGTCCAGCTGAGACATCAAGCGGGATACTTCCGTCCCCTTTGATTGCGTAATTCACAAAGTATTCATATTTTCGCGCCTCGTGAAATATTTCGATTTATTGTAAAATTCGAACAGGCTATAAGCCTATAGGCCTACGCTCTTGAAGTTGAAGTATTATTATATTACAGATAATTTATTAATGGTTTGAGATTTAAAATTTGATAATTATATTGTGTAACCTATTCAAATGACCTTTCTCGAATCATTAGAATGCAGGGCTTTTCCACTTTTCTCTAACCATAATTGAATATCGATAATTTTCGATATTGGTACCGGTAATATGTTTCTTACATTATTCAGTACTAGATGTAATTCCCTTTATTGTCATTGAGTATTAAAAATGTGGAAATGTGGCCACTCCGTGCAGGCTTGTTATCTTATTTTTCACTTTCCATTCAACTAAGAAATGTCCCGCTCAAATGATGATAACGGCAACCCTAAGCGAGACGAGAAACATACAATACGCAGATACCCTCTTGTTTCAGAGGTAAGTGAAGCCACCGCTACTCTCGAACGCATCACCAATTCTCTAGACAGCAACCAATCCGATGACGTGTCCAGTTCGGCTACGGACGCCGACACGAAATGTCAGGAACCTGAAGGCACGACCCAGATCTCGTTCGACAACTACAACGACGTGTTGAACGGCAATGGTTCCGCTACGTCGTCCAGTTCGACGACGGCTACCGAAGCGGCTGTGGCTGCCATCACGTCGTGCCAGGTGAAGCCGGGACCACGGTACAGGATTGTGACGTCCGAGTCGCCGTTTGCCCACCACGTCAAACAACAGATGATCCATATGCAACAGGCGATGAAACCGGCCACGAAGAGGAAGTATTTCGTCACTCAAGGGTTGGACAACACTATAGAAGGTAAGAAAGAAGGTCCGCTATTACCAAGTCTAGTTAGCATTTATCTGAGAGTTGGTGAAAACAAATATCCCAGGTAACCATGCATGGTGATAACAAATTGTATCTGCCAGTTGGAGCTACTCCCACGTTGGTAACACCGGGTCTAAGGGTTGTAATTTCCAGCATGCGAATATCTCGAACTGACAGTTGAGTAGGCCTATTGTTATCATCATGATCACATTGCTATTTGTTCTCATTAACTCTCAGAATAGGCTAACTGAACTTTGTAATACTGAACCTGAGATTTTTGAAGATAGCGAAAGGAGTAGAGTTGGACGAGAAAGAGGAAGAGAAACATGACAGGGATAGGCAGTTGATAGAAGGGAAGTATTGAGAGAAGTAGAATAAGGTAGGTGATGGAAAGAGAAATAGATAGAGAGAAGGAGTGAGTAGAGGTTGAAGAAAGAAAGTAATCGAGGAGTAGAAGAAGGTTGGGGAAGAAGAAATTGTCGACAATTGCAGAACCGATTTCGATTAATTATACCCCATAATGTGATGCGTAACAACATCTGACCTAATATCAATTTAGTTGCCTGAATATGGGTAATAATTAAATCAGATAAATTAGATCGAAATCTAAATTATCCTGACACGTACCGATGTTAGTCACGAAGAGAACGAAGAAACGTTATGCAGCTGTCAATACGTCACTGAGATACGTAGATAGAAAATGATCTTGTTCAGGATTATTGTAGTTTGACGACCATCTCGAGATCAACTCTTCAAGCCGGTAGAAGCATGTATAATTATCTTGCCGGAGAGATAAAAGAGCAACAACAGAAATAGATTCGAATACGAATTAAATAACTTCTTATTGAATCATTTAGTTCATGGCCTGGACGAATATTTTTATGCAATTGATTTACTGATAATTTTACTTTCATGTATACTAAACTTATATGTATAATGTTTCGTTTTATTCAATCATCTGATGTGGTTTACACAATAACTTGCAAATTTGTAAATTAACCAATAACTTTGTAAATTAACCACAGAAAAAAATACAATACAATACAACAGCCGTTAGCGCACTAAATCCCGTATTTTATAAGGAGGCAGTCTTAATTCGACTTCCTCGACCATCCTGACGGAGGCTTTTCGTGGTTCCCTTACTTTAGTAGTTAAAGTGAATACTGGATGGTTCCCATAGCAGGTCACAACCGCTTCCTTACCCACTGTCAAGAATACATAATAGCCTTTCACCCAAACTCCCCATCATCTCATTAATCATTCACCGACGTCAGCAGATCTTAGTCACGAGAAAGAACAGTACTTCGGTAAACCCAATATGAATAAATAACATGAATTAGGAAAAAATCAAGTCTGGTCGGTGCATAAAGATGATATTTCCACATAAAAACTGGGAGCTCAATTTCTGTGAATCTTTCCTGGAATAGCTCTACATTTTCCAGAAACAACACATACTTCTTTCTCAGTTCTTTCTGACCTCGACTCCTCGCTTTGATAAAATTACCGTTTGAATTCAATAAAATCACTCTGTCGTAGGCCTATGAGCCATATACCGCTGGTATGGCTGATCAACATAAAGGTTATACCCATGATTTCCAAGATGTCAAAGACTCATTTTAAGCTATTTCATTCAATTGGCATATTCTTGTATGCACACACTTTGTACTATATAAATGAATCAATACAAAATACAAAATTTTTAATAGAAATATAGTTTGGTGAAGCTTCCTTCAGCTTAGTATAGCTTCTTGTGTGAGAAAAATATCAATTCCAGGAGGTGAAACTATATGAATCAAATTAATTTCAACAAAATATGTATACATATTTACCTATATATGGGCTGAAAATAATAATCTCAGCCCTTATGAACTGTTGCAATATTATACTGCCTGAGAACGAGTTATATCAATCTTAGTTACGTACCAATCCGCTAACTATTAGTTAGGTACGAAAAAAACATATGTAACCAATGGTGATAACAATTTATCCTGCTAACTATTGCTCAATACACTAACTATCAATCGTAAAACTGATCCTAATCCGTACATATAGGGGTCTATGGGCCCGGTTTTGGATATTATGAATCGGGCCATATTTTGAATTCAATAGTTACAACAATACTTTTCAAACCAACATTGAAAACTTATCAGAGTATTATTAGCAAGTCTCCTGGGGCCAAATCAAAAATTCAAAACCACATCTTGGACGTGTCACAGTAAATATGTGTTTATACAGTGAAAACAAAATATATTGAATGAATACAGTTTATAAGAAAATTGAGATCTTGAAATAACAGCTCAATGTGTATTCTGTAAAAACTGTTATACACACTAAAATAACACTCAAATAGCGAGTCATCTTTATGCCTATTTCAAAATGAATGAATCAGCTATTTCTTTCATTTCAAAATTAATAAAATTTTTAAAAATATAAACAAACAAAAAGTATAGTGAATGAATGTGTCTTGCAGGTTTCGAATCCGGCGGTGAGCTGATGTACGGCAACGACTGTCACCTCGAGGAGAAAATGACGCGGCGAGCCAACTACTCCATCCAGCAGCAGCAGGAGCCCAAGATCCCTCGGCCTCCCAACGCCTTCATGATCTACGCCAACGAGTACAGGCGCATCCTGGCCTCCGAGTACCCGAAAGAGTCCAACAAGGAGATCAGTGTCCGGTAAGTTGGCAATATATATAAACACACAAATATTACTTGTTGTTGTTGTTGTTGTTTTTATTAACAATTTTTTTTATAGAAAATTAAAATGTTTTCTACAAAAGAGCCCCAAAATAATCCTATTTGCCTTGTCTGTGGTATGAACATAATAGACAAAACAAACGTGATCACAAAATAAAATGTCAATTCATAGTTAGACAAGCCTGTAAACGAACTGTACATACGTACAACATATATATATATATATATATATATATATATATATATATATATATATATATATATATATATATATATATATATATATATATATATATATATATATATAATGGTTATAAGATACAGGCAATAGATACAGGCTATGAAGTCGTCGATCTATCAGGTACATTGAACATCCCAACCCTGAAACTATGCATGTTAATTGATAATTAATATATGTTTATTTCACTTGATTTGAGAGAAAAACTTGAATCTCAATTTCAAAAATTGTGAAGAATTTCTTTGTCCTCCAGAATCCCTTTTTTTGAATCGTGACGTGAACATTACTCGATTCTGTTCATGTTTCCATACAGAATCGGTAATCGTCATGGTCGCTGGAGGACCAAAAAATGATTTCTTGTATTGAGATGATGATTTTCAGTTTTCTCTAAAATTAGGGAAATTGATATCGTCATTATTCATGGAAATCTAGTTTAGGATTGTGATGTGCTCCAACATTTAAAGAATGCGTGTAGCTTATAAATCGGTCATCCAGATCTACGCGCTTATACATAGGCCTACACATCCTGATTTAAGATATTCGGTATTATTTTTTAGGGCCATATTGATTTGTATGATAAAACTTGATTGCAATTTTCCAATTTTGTATTATGCAAAAATGAAACGGGTAATAAAATGACCTGCTGCCTGTTGTTGAGCAACCATCTCAGTATTGACCTAAACGACTGAGGGAAACCACGGAAAAACCCTGTCAGGATGGTCGACCATGGTGTGGCGGGAATCGAACCCCAGTCTCTTGAATTACGTTTCAGTGTATTAACCACTCGGCCACTTTTCACATACCGGTAGTGAATTATATTCTGAATGATTTATAACATAGGATCACCCGGGCTGGGAGGATTAACAATTAAGATGACAATGTAGACTATATACACATTTTTTCAATTAAGAAAATTAAATTTAAAAAATATATTTATTCGTTCTTGTAATTTTTTCTAACAACATCGAAATCTTGAAAATCTCACAAACTCTACAATTATTGTTCTCTAATTAAGGATGAATTGATATAAGACCGTTTAAAAGCGGCACCTCCTTGTTATTTCAGGACTTCGAGATGATCTGCTAATCTAAAATAATTTTTAAAAATAATTGCGATATTAATATAAAAAAACATCCTATTTCGGAAACATATATCTGATTCGTGGTCAAATGTTGAAGAATAATCAACGTTTTCTTCATTGTTTACGCATTATCAACTCAGAGGTGCCGGATTCGACTCCCACCATGGTCGTCGTTCCTATCTTGCATTATTCCAGGGTCCCGGCCGTCATGACTACTTATCTTTCACCATATCAATCATTATCGTGGGAATAAATGTGCTGCTATTTTGATGGTTCCAGTCTCGGCACGCTGTGGAAGCACATGACGAAAGATGCGAAGGACAAGTACTTCAACCTGTCCCGTGTGGTCGACGCCGAACACAAGAAGCGATACCCGAGTGAGTCCACAGTGCATTATATCACAAGCTCGAACTAAGGCCCAACTAATATCTAACTAAGACCAGTTTAAACTAACATGAACTAACACAATACCCTAAGGCTCGGTATGGCCAAGTCCATTTAGTCTTAATCTGAGAATTTGTCTAAAGAAAAGACATGGCTAACCATGGTAATCACAACTTTAAACTGCCAGTTGGAGTTACTCCCACGTTGATAATCCTGGTACTAACCCGACTAACGTAACTGAAACTAATTTAATTCAACTTAAAACTGACAGAATGGCTTGAAACTATAACATGGAATTACTGAGTTGATATACTTGTATATCCATAAAAAAAAGGTATTCTACCAACTAAACATTTGTAAAAACTGCGATTAACTGTAGAGTAACTAGCAACAGCTCTAAAACATTCAACACTTTTGAAACTTGTAGCTCTTTTTTTTATAAAAAAATACATTTTCTCTGTTTTGTGATTGTAAATCTCGTCCAGAAAAGTTATCTAGCTTCAAATCATGAACTAAAGAGTTACTACGTATCTCTAGTCTATACTTCGATTACTACGGCTACACCTGTGTTCAGTGGATATGTTCAGTGTATATCAGTGTTGCTATGTGAGTAGACGACAGTGACTACAAGTATAGCGCATAGGGCTTTACTTCCGGTCTGGTAAATGACCACGTCCTTATTCCGGCGATCACACAGCTCGACTCTATTATTTGTCTGAGCGAACATTCCAATTATCCATTCGCTTTTACAATTTCTCAGTCAGTATTAATTAGCTCATGCACTATTGGTCAAGGAACGGAAATAGGCCTAAACACGTATGAACAAGGGTGATAAGAAGTTACTTGCTGACTATTGCCTAATCTACTAACTATCGGTTCATGAAGCTTGGCGTAGATAAAATACATGTACACGTCAGAGGGTTTGAGCGTCTATTTGTAAAGTTTTATCATGTTTATACATCCTCAGAACACGGCACTTCCACCAAAAGGAAGGAAATAAATATGGACCTGATAATGTACTAGTTCGGTTAGCTTTTTCTCATTCTGAAAGTTGATGAAAACAAATGGTATGGGTTGCCATGTATATGACATTGACAATACTTGACTTTTTTTTTCAATAACATCGAAACTTGAAACAAAATCCTTATTCCCCAATTAAGGCAATGGATACAAAATGGGATCGTTTGAACGGGGTACCACAAGCAGGCGCGGACTGGCAGGGGGTGCCGGGGTGCGATCGCACCCCAGGATTTTTGACTGTTCCGGGCCCCTTTGGAACATATAATATAATTATATAGACAATATCTATATAAATATTCATTTTTTTATTGCGCATAAGAATTGCCGAACAAAATACATTACTAACTATAAGACAATATTAATAATAAATTATTATGGTTCATGCCTTGTCTTTGGCGGCTCTCAATAGTAGTAAATAGTTATATAGTGATAATAGTGATAATTCAATAGTAATTCATCAAATAATTTATTCAACAATTGATTATTGACCACAATGTTTTTTCTTATTTCTCCCTAATTGTCACTTCATCACGTTCACTCAAGTTTCTTATCTAGACCTCACGCAACGGGCACTGAGGTTATTCAATCATTTGGATCATGGCGTCAAGAACGCAAATATTTTTCATGGAAATACTTTGAACATGAAGCACATTATGGAAACATTAATGAATAGAGGAAGGGGATGCTCTGAATGAGAAAAAAATAAATCTACGTCAGGTAGGCTACACGGCAAACATCAAGGTGAGGAGTTGGCCATAATCCCAAACTAACCTAACTGCGAATGCATTAAAAATCCAACTTTGAATACTCGGCAAACATAAGGTTGTAGTAGCTAAGCTCAAGCCCTTGTAAGCAGCTCCCAATAAGAAAGAAATCTACTTCAGGTACACAGCAAACATCAAGGTGAAGAAGTTAGCCAGCTAACCTAACCCAACTGCAAATTCATTATAAATCTAGCTTTGATTACACGGCAAACATAATGTTGTAGTAGGCTGAGCTCAAGCCCTTGCAGGCAGCTCTGAATGAGAAAGAAATCTGGGTCAGGTACACGGCAAACATCAAGGTGAGGAAGTTCCGGAAAAATTATGGAAAAGATACGTTTTCCAAACGTATCCATACCCAAAAGATAATCCATCGCAAACAGTTATATACAATATAAATATTGATTTGTGTCAAGATATATGTGAAAAGCTACTTGAAAAACATAAAAAATCGAAAAATTTCTAACAGCGAGGTTGCTTCCGGCGGCCGCTGCGCGGGCGTTACGTGCGCCTGGCACTAACTTTCACGGGCCTAGTTACAAGCAGCACCCCCGGGCCTTTTGGACCCAGTCCGCGCCTGACCACAAGGGCGATCTTACCATCCCAAAGAAAATTAAAAATAACATAACTCATATATATATCATAAATTTTTCATGAATGAGATAACATTACTTGACTGACGCTTCTTATGTCATTAGTGACATTTTTACAAATTCCAGTCGACTACTTGAAGTGTCGACTAGTGAAAACATCTACAAAGCATGGGTAACCATGGTGATATCAACATTTGGCGTCCAGTTAGACATAAAATAATCCCATAATGGTGAATTGACCCCTTATTCAACCAGGATTTGTGTTTTGTCCAGCAGTACGCTCGTAGCAGTGTACTTTTATAGTCCATTGATTAGGTATATGGTTAAATTAATCATTTACAAAATATATAGAAATTTCGTTATTCCTTTTCATAAATTATTACTTCCTGCACCGACCGAACCGTTGTTATCATATCACTAGTTCCACACAATGTCAACTCTAGTGCGACAGCGCTGATGTCAGTTCAGAAAAGAGGTTTCAATTTGGCGGGAAAATCAAGCGGCAAATCAATAAACGCACCGCGACTGAATCTATTCCAAGCGTACGTAGGTGGGTGGCATGTTCCAGGAAGATTCCTAGAATTCTATCACAGATGTTTCATCATTTTCTCTGTGGATAATTCAATACTATACACGACCTATTAAACACTATTGAAACTATTAAACACACATTGACTTCGATTGAATTCTAGTAATGAATTGTAATATTCTTACTGAGAACTGGCACCTCCAGCAGAATTATTATAAAAATGATGACTTTGATTTTTTTTCTGTCAAGTGATTTTACTGCTGAAATTCTTCAATTTTTTTCATTTATTCTCCTTTCCTTATAATTAACATATAACAATACACAAAAGATGACATAGAACACAGATTCCACAACAGATACAACAGATTACAAAAATAATAATGAAATTAACAACAACACATGATGAAAAGGAAAATATATTACTGAGTGCAAGAAAGAAGAAATCTTGTGTTTGCACTCGGATGATTCAATAATTTGAAGTTGATGTTTTTCTGATCAACTTGAATAAGTTGGTCGAAACTATGAGAATCAGGTTGGGGCCTGATTATTCCAACATTTTATTTATTTCAATGCGAAATTTTAATTTCTAGTACCGCCAAGATTTCGTTGAAATTATATTTCTGATCTCTTACTTTGTTTGGTCCACAACAATTTCAACACAGAATGTGTGAAGTCTGCTAGACTTGTGCCTTATCCATCGAAAGCTAAGAAAATCAATATTTTTAGGCTTAACCTAGCTGGAAAACAAAAAAATATATATATTCAAACATCGTAGGCACATCTCTGAATATGAAATCCTGTCTGTTATATATGATGAATACGTTGTCAGTAAATACATCGATCAAACTCAATGAAGTAAAAACAAACGTAGATGCATCAAGCCGTAATATTTATTAACCGTTTGAATGATATAGGTTGAAGCACGCAGCGCGCTATCAAACAGCCCGTACATTCATTTATATACTGATTATAACATAAATAGACTGACTTGGAGTTAATTCAATTATCAACTTATAGATATCTTGGCAGCCTTATATTATGTTACAGACTGATAGCTTTTTAATTCATTCATATCAATAGATTTGCAGGAAACCGAGCTTAGTTTTAGACTGAACAAACTTCAGTTTTACTAAATTAAAAACATATTCAAACTAATCTACGATGAAATAATATTTGTTTGTTCCTAAAAACTGTTTACTTGTACTGAAAAATATCGAAATGAGTATCCGTACTGCATTTGTCAGAGGAGACGATGTGTTCGGAAATGCTAGTACCCGTACTATTAGTTAAGGTATTGATTCGGGCTGACCTGCTGGTTGCCTATATCCCATAGTGTTAGGGGCAGTTCGCCCCAGCGTGCGGGAAACGTCAGAAGGGTAAACGCACCGGTGTCAAAAAATAGACAGTACAATTAAAACGACGGCTATTTTATTGAAATAAATTATTTTGTTGGAATAATGCTGCGTTTCTGAGAACGATGTGCTAAAAGGAATTCTTCCAAGACGTATTTTTATGTTGACTTTTTTGTATATAGTGAAAGTGAAAATTCAGTTCAAATGAGTTCGAAAGTTACTCAAGACAACTCGGTTCAAATAAAGATGTACATATAAAATAACCAACACATTTAATAATAATTGAATTGGAAAAAATATTCGAAAATATTTCGAAATTATATACAATTTTATGATTATTTTAATTTTATTTTAAATGGTGTACAAGTGAGGATTGTATATTAAAAACTCAATCAAAAACACGATGAATTGTTGTGATTATTTTAGAAATTATCAATATAGTTACGACAATCATCACGACTACGGACATCATAATGATTATTCCCGATATTATCATCATGAATTTGAGAACCCGTACAAATATCAAACGCCCCAGTACTACCAATCGACGTCGACTTATTATCAACAATACCAACATAGCAACTATTACAACTCAGGTAAATAAACATCACTGGTCATTGGTCAAGAATCAAAATCATATATCAGTATATGCCAGTATATATAGGCCTATACATTGTAATATGTTTGTTCTACACTATAATACATGTGTCCTGTGATCCTTGATGAACATGTAAAGGCAGGAGTGTGTCAGTAAAATCATGTAATATAAGTAGGTCCACTTCATCTACAATAATAATAGCACAAAGTTCATTCATTAATTTCAATATTTCACTAAGCATAAAGTTGAACCCTTGGACGTGAATGATTTGATTATACTATTACAGATATTTGATTTCATATGAGAAACATTTAATGAAAGTATTTTTTGTAATTTGATATGTGGTCTACTATTCTTATAGGACCTCACAGATCTACGTTTATTTTAGTTGATTGTTGAATATTTCAGAGATTATTTGATACCTAATTTCAACTCTATAATTTTATACATATTTTAAAGGTTATATATGGCACGAATTCCTGATGTGAAATTCTAAATATTTCATCACTGATAAAATGTGTGACTATATATTTTTCCACGTCACGATATGTATAGGTATCGTGAATAATGACATAGAAATAGGCATACCTACAATTATGTCGTTTCTGGAAGAAGAAATTAATTCCCTTATTCCCGTATTCCCTAGAGCCTGACACAGACTAATGCATTAGAAGTATATATCAAGAGAAGAAACGACAATGAAGTTGACGATAATTCTTAGATTAATTGGTAAATTAATTATATTCTCTTTGAGTACCATGAGGAATTGATTTAAATATATTTTGAAGAATATAAAAATAATCACTTCCGGTGGTTTTCTATTTTTCATATTTTTCAATTATAAATTAAATTTTAACTCTCGTTTCTTTGAAAAAAATATTATTTCTTGATACATTGCCCATTATTAATAAATTACTCATAACTAGCGCAATTGAAAACAGTACAAATATTGTAGAAAAATGATGGAAATAAGTGATAATTCTGCTGTCTGTGCTATTCCTACCATAACACTCGCTTCCATCTGGTTGTCTTTTATCGCGTCATAAACCAGTCTAGCGCACTTTGATACACTTTTATTGGAGGTTTTGGCGCCAAATAGGTGAAATCTAATTCATATCAAATAAGTTAGGTCAGTTTGCTTTATAATTATAGACACTGGATTAAAATTTCATTTTTGATACTCAGCACCGAAGAAATAAAAGAAACAATTCCGGCTTTTCGTGGACCTAGCTACTCGACGATATGTAGGCCTACATATATTTTTTAATAGATAAAGAAAACATAAACTTTGTGCTGAAAGTTTCCAAGCTTGAGATGAACAATCGATTCACTCAGATACTATCTTTGCAGTTAACTTGTTTTATATGAAATACTAACTTTCACTTTCTTCATTTAAGGGTGTGCTAAACATTGATTCATTTCAAGTTTCATCATTTTCTTGAAGAATAAGGTAATCAACTGGCTTCAAAATATCATATCACTGAGACAAAATTCCGATGTATCCGGTTTTATTGTATTATCACTTGTTTTTTTTGTACTTGATTCATTTTTTATCATTATAAATCTCAGTAAACTAAGGTTTTTATATTTTATAATAGGCCTATACAAAATATAATATATAGAAAATCAAATTTTATAGAAATCATCAGTATTGCAGATTATTAGAATAGAAACATTGGTGACTCATGATTATTTAACAAATTAGTATCCTTCACATTTCATCAGAGCTTGAGATAGAGCATTAAATAATTTACAAGTCTGCATAAATATGAATTTTCATAGCGCACATTTTCAGTAGACGGGCTCAAAAACGGTGGTCAAAATTATACAATTCTGCGACACGTATTTTATAAACGAATCTCCATCATCATTCAAAAGCATTCCGATGATGAAACAGTGAAGTTTAATTGGAAAATAAATAAACACTTCAGAAGAAATATTTTACCACCCAAATATCTACTTATGAGTTGAACGTACAAGCGATATGAATACGGCGTTTTCCTAGAATTTAATGGACTGGCGAGGTTTTCAAGCACTTGTTGCTATAGCAGATATACGTAGAGGGCAAGACCAAATGGCATATATTTTTTCACGAGAAATCTGTCTGCGGTTTTTGATTAATAGTTGATGTTATCGCCGACTATTATACCATGCAGTAAAAACCACTCTCCATTATGAATGAAGGTATTCGCGAATAGTATAGCAATTATCTCAAATGACTAATGACCTCTTTCGTTGTGTGGATTTTTTATGCAACGACTCATGCAACAGATAGGTTATTTGGGGGTGCGAATGACGCTGATTTTAGAGTAAGACAGGGGTGGCAGAGCCGGGGGGTCAGGGGGTCGACTCCCCCCCCCCCTCCCAAATAATCATGTGATGGGCCCAGCTAACTAGAACCACTGACTCCTCGATACAATTGATAATTCAAATTGGTATTATTTTATTGGAGTATAATTTAGTACTATCAAATAAACAATTAGATAAAATATAGTGAATAGGTTATATCAAATATGAAATGTACATAGAATACAATATTAATATTGATATACATGAAATATTTGCGCAAAATGACCTATAGATGGATGTAGACGCGCCATAAAACCCAAATACTCATTCATATATATATATATATATATATATATATATATATATATATGTATATATATATATATATATATATATATATATATATATATATATATATATATATATATATATATATATATATAATAAAATTGAATGAGTTATCACCACAACATAAATGTCATTGTTGCAAGTGAGTCCACATATAATGTTTAGTATATTATTTTTCATTGTTGTAAGTGTGTCTACAATAATAATATATAGGCCTAGTACAAGGTTACGCCTAGTACATTATTTTCGCAACTTGGTTCATATTTCAATATAAATATAAATGAAACACCTGACACCTGCAATTATCAAATAATTGGATGGGGGAGCCCTCATTGAATCATTCCATGGCGCACTGTCTCAACCCACACCCCACACCATATTCTATAACTGAAGTTAACTTGATCAATCTGTACCCCTCAATAATATGAGGGCTTCATCTCTATTTAAAATCACAGTTGAAGGGTTATCTGATGGAAAATGCATTTTATAATGTTGAAGAATTCTTAGGTATGTAGTTATCTTTTTAATAAATTATATGTAATAATCTCTACCACTGTGATGAGCCAAAAGTATGAGTATGTAATATTAATTCTTAATTCTTTTCTTGTTGATGTACTTGAAATACTATCTATAAGTAACCAAAATGATATTACATTAGGTAAGAAATAATTAAGACTAGTTGTTGCTAAAACTAAAACTGTGACCGATGTTCAATGTATTTTGTAAAGAACAAATAAATGAATAAATACATCCTCTAACTGATCTCCAAGAATTTGACACATTCATTGATTTAGATCATTTTAGTAAACATTTTGAAGTGTCATTTTGGCCAGTCAAACCGTTTTACTGGTAAACATAAGACATTCTCATTTCAATGATAAGGAAGGATTCACCGGTCGGTAAAGTTAAGTACTTCAATCCGAGAAAAACTATTTTTTTTCAAAATACCTATTACCGATAATTATTGTTTGCTTAACCACCCCAATGACAGCTAGATTATTTGGCGGAGCGGATAAAAGATTGATGTTCACACAAACTCATATATACCTTACGCGGGTCTCGAACCTACACCTGACTTGACTTCAGTTTCTAAAGCAGTGTCTGGACTGCCATTGCCATACAGTCGTCAAGTTAACTTGTGCACGAATCAGATACCGCCGTGGTTCTCTTTTCAACAAAGCAAAAGATGTCCGTCGTTCACGTCGATAGAGAACCAGGCGCGTAGAAAGGGGGCGGGGGGGGGGGGTGACCCCACACTAATGTTTCTGACCCCCTCCCACTCAATATGCCTTGTTAATACCCTAAAAATAACTCACTTCACGCTAACTATAGACTGAAGAACACTCTATGCTATATCTTGGGTTGTAAATATACTTCTAAAGTGGTAAAAAAAAACAATGAAGGGCCTAAAAGTTTTTGGGGTTCTGCCCCGAGCCCTTATGTAAGAGAGCCTGTGGATAATTATATATTACGTATTGACTCACAATTATTTTTACTTCTCCCTCCATCCACATTCAAATCAAAGTCCCTACGAGCACCTACAAAAAAACATCTAATCTGTACTTCTTTCGTTCCAGATTACGTGTACAATCCAAAGGAGGCTCGCATGCGAAAAGCCATCAGGGATCAGACCAGAGAGCACAACCGGATGTACAATGGAAAGTCGCCTTCGCCGACCAAACAGCGCGCCAACAATCACATCATGCATGCCAATGAGGCCCCGGTGAGTAGCATTGTTGTTTAGCGTGATTTGGTGTCCCCAGTGGTCGAATTGGTGAGGGGGGATTACCTCCCCTCAAGAAGAGATTGTTTCTTACACCCCCAAACCCCACACAGTAAAAACATATTTAAAATATGTGTAAATGATTTGCAGCTTTTGGCTTCCGAGTAAGGAACATGATGTGATTTGAAAGAGTTTAGAGATTTGAAATCACTATTTTGATTTTTAGAAAAATCCATTTTTTCATTTTCCAGTATTAAAGTGAAGTTAATGAGAGAGAAGATTAGGGCTGTACTGGTTTCGAATCTGAAAAATAATTATAATTAAAAAAACTCTTTATGTAGAAAACAGGGTCTAGTGTTGTTTATTCCTTTCGAAATTTGAATATGGAAACACAGAGGATTCAAGATTTCCATTGCTCTCATTGCTGAATGATGAGAAATTTGTCACATTGAATTTCAATATATCTTGATAATATAAACGGACATTTTGATTGAATATAATAATTTATGTGGAATATAATATTATGTATGTTCCGTTCTTAAGATATCAAGACTTTTCTATTTTCAAAACAGTGATTTGAATAGAGAAGAAATTTCTGCCCTAAATTCCAAGATATGAAATAATGAATCAAGCAATGTTTAATCGCATTTGAATCGCATGAAAACAAGTCTCCATAGCACATTTAAAGAGCTAAAAATTCTGAATACATTCCCTTTATTATTTCACTGTTGAATAGCTTGTCAATACAGTCTTATATGAGTTATTGATTAACACATGAAAGACCTCGTGTGGCATTGTGCCCAGAAAATAGTGACTGTAATTGGAAAACAGAATACTATATAGAAACATCTTCTCTATGACCTTTGGTAATATTTTGTCTTTTACCCCCTCCCCCCCTTCCCACAAACACACACACAAACACACCCAATACACAGGGGGGAGAAAGTTACACAAAACTTTTACTTCTCCTCTTACGATAAGTTTGTATAACTTATTTTAGTACTCAGAACGAAGTGCATTGTTGTACAAATCAAGAGAAATAAACCAAACATTGAGTATATATATATAACTTCTGTGAAAAGAAATCGGAAACATTTAGCTTTGAGAAATGTGTTCCTTTGTTTAACTGACGTTTCGAATTGCTTTGTGCCATGTAACATCTTTACATAAATTTATAAATAAAAACGTTCTCATTTCTGTGTTCCAACGTCACGTCACAAAGTTGAAAAAAACAATGTCATTATTTTTGAAGATTTTCGTATATAATTCAACACAATCATCTTCACAATAAATCAAGTCAGAATATATATTATGACATCTCAAATAACGTACACTTGCAGTCAATAGAGCGTTTTTGTTTTTCAGAATTCAAATTTAAATAAAATCTACATGTAGGATCGGTGAATGGTGAATGAAGTGATGGAAAAATTAGATAACGGTTATTTTATTAGGTGTATTATTGGATAGTGGAAAGGAAACGGTTGTGGCCTAAATTGAGAAGCCATCAAATTATTTACATGCTGAGGAAATATATGAATATATTATATACATTCATAAACAGAGGAAAACGAAGAAAACTCTCTTCTCAGGATAGTCGAACACGCCTGGAATCGAACCATGTTCCTTTGAGTGACGGTTCAGTTTGCAAGCCACTGGATGACCCACCTTAGCGTGCAAACACTCACTCGAGATTGGCTCTAAAGAAAATAAATACACATTATATTTTTATTTCATGATTTTCAACGAGATCTTTCACAATTCAATATAGAGTTACTATTACATTTGTTTATTGTGGCTTTTGAACGGTCTTACTAATCCATCCTTGGCCTTCATTGGAAAACTATGATTATTTATCAAGATTATGACGTTGATAAAAATAAATTCCTGGAAATAAATAAATATATAATATAAATATTTAATAAATGGATAAAATAAATGAAAAAAGTCCAACCATATATGGTTCAATTTTTTTTTTTTTTTTACGCGCACATCGGTTTGGCATTTACTACTTAAAATAAAATACGAGTTTAAAGTATAACTGATCTCAGCCACGTGTACACTTCCCATTGACCACTGTTTTGGGCGTTGATGTGTAAAAGAATGCGGTTTCCAATGAAAGTGTTCTTCTTGGATTCCTTTTTAATTTCCTCTGTCGTTCAGGTGAATACTGAGGTGGTTATTAGGTCACGACCGTCTCCTTCTCATCATTATTACTATCCACACTGGTACATGTAAACTATACGATAAAATGGCAAATAGAGTTCTGGCCACGACCGATTCCTTCCTACGACTGCTCGATAAGATTCTGATCAAATTATGCATTTTTTCTAAAAATAATTTTCAAACAAACAACGTGAACAGATAATGACTTCAACAAATCCCACGTGGTTAGTTCACTTTTCTAATCATTGCTGGCTAAACGACAACTGAATTCTGAAAATTGAACTACATTCGTACGATAAGATCCTGATGAAATTATACATTTTCTCGGAAATTTTTTCAACAATCAAACTTATCAGATTATAACTACGACAAAACGCATTTAGTTAGTTCCTTTTTCTGATTATTGCTAGCTGTACAACAAAAACATCTAGGTTATTTGGAGGTATAAATGAGCGGCTGATGTATGAATGGCATTTTCGAGCATTGAACTCACGCCCGACTTGACTTCAGTTTCCATCGCAATGCCTTGACTGAGTGACCGAGAAGGTCAGCTTGACTCTCCGAGACTAGTCTGAAACTATCAAACATTATTAATTGTGCCATTTCCAAGTGATTTCCACACGTGATCCTCCGCATTGTTCAATGTGCCATGCCACGAACACATTATTTCCAATGCGTTCGATTCTCTTCAAACGAAACGGTCGAGACTCTCGGCTGCTCGCGCTCTATCGTTGTCATGGCAACGGTTGTCAGGGGCTACCGCTGGTGGACAGAGAGTGTGTCTGTGTATGTGTATGTGTGCAGGTTTCGTTCCCGCCAATATTGTTGGCGGTTGCGCACTCGTGGCGGTTGCCCCTGTAACTGGTGACTAGCATGGGACTGCGTCAATAGTTCACTGAGAGTGTAAAGAACATGTCAAAAATATCATGTCGGTATCGGGGGTATAGAGAAGAGGTGATGGGGAGAGATTGGCAGTGGTGATTGAGATGAGATGATGGATATGGTCGAACTGAATATGATGGTTGTTTGGATAATGACCCCAATGACAGCTAGATTATTTGGGGTACGAATGAGTGAAGTCGCAAAGATCCACGCTTTATGCGGGTCGCGAATTCACGACGTGACTTCGGTTAATGCGTTTGAGAATGAGCCACGGGGGATTATGATGTCATTTCCTGGATCATTATTTGTTTGGGTTCATTTGTCCTGAATAATTACTCATACGAATTGAATATAATGCGTAGTTGAAGTAATGTAACATTGTACACGATCATTTCAATTTCGTAGTTTTGAGCAAAGAAATTAGTATACACACATACTTTTTGTTTCTAAATAAATCATGACTTTTGTGACATTAAACTTGAAATTATCAGTATAATACTCCATTTAAATTATGGTTCTCACTCTTTAGAAACATTCAATGTTGTATGCAGCTCCAGATTGCGCCTTTTATTGCATCTTGAGGTTTCAGAACAGATTATGTAACGGAGGTATAGGCCTGTACACGAGCATAATTGTATGAATAACTGGAAAAATGTACTTTTCCACTTCGAAGAATTTCATTCTGATTTTAACTTTGTTCATTTTTCATTTTATTTTCATTTTTATTTTGTTTCTATTATTTTTCTGAATCATGAAAATATATTCCAGGAACATAATAATAGGAAGCTGATTGGTTTTGGTAGATCTCCCGTTGAAAGTTTGTCCACAGACGACCAATTATGTCAGAGAGAATGAAATTCTTTTATTTTCCTTGTAGAAGAAGAATACTCTTATATTTCCTCCTAATTGCATTCATTTTCCATATCATTGTGCTTTGTGGGATGGGGAAGAGTTCTGGAGAAATGTTGTCTTTTTTCAAATTAACTATGTTGTCAAGTAGATAAAATATCTATTCAATGTTTACCAATTGAAATGAATCTCTTCTCAATACAAGGAAGTTGTAAGACAATGTCGTAGAAAATGACATTTCTCAAGAGATTATTTTTTGGTTGGAAAAAAATATATTACCAACATTAGATCAAACTTAGGCCTATATACAAAAATCATATTAGAAAACATACAAGAAAGAATATAATTGAGTAAACTATTTTTTTAATTTCATCTTTCGCACGAACCTTACAATTGCCGTGTTGATCAAATGAGCAGCATATGATAATCACATGGAATTGTTTCTAATTTACGTTTCTGATTTACATATTATATTGCGCTAAATGACCTCGCTGTCGATGCGCCTCAAAACCCTAATATTCATTCATTCATATTATATTTTTACTACAAAAAAGAATAAACCATGTTTTGAAAATTTTATCTCTTGAGAAACCTCAGGATTGCACTGGAAGAATGTAGAGAATAGAGCTAAATGACCTCGCTGTCGATGCGCCTTGAAAACCCCTAATATTCATTAGGGAATTTTTATTTTCAGAATTTGGGGGGAAAAGTTGGGTTTACAGCTGTTTATGTATGAAATGAAAATTCAAAAAATCTTTTCCGATTTCGCACTTTCTATTTCTAAGCAAATCGTCATTCAGAAGACCGGGGTTTGACTTCTTCTATGATCGACCATCCGGAATATCTGAATGAGGTTTTTCCAAAGTTTTCCTTGGTCGTGATAGAGTGAATACTGGCATAGTTCACAATACGAGTCCACGATCGTTTTCTTATAACTGGCAAAGAACACATAACGAAATGTCATCTTCCCATCACATCATTCATCATTCACCGACGCCAATAGATCATCAGAGTGCCTCGTTGAATCCAATATAAATTAATTAAAATATTTCTCGAAGTTACCCCGATACGTTTTACCAAAAAATTAATTTCAGCCCCGTTTTATCAATAGTTCGTTAAAAGTTAATCAACTGTTAACAGTCTTGTTACTCCCTTAGTTACTTTTGTTGTTTGTTCTAATGACCAATCAGTCGAAAATAACGGACTCTCTAATGAACTATTGTAATCCTAGACCTAAATATATATATATATATATATATATATATATATATATATATATATATATATATATATATATATATATATATATATATATATATATTATATATATGTTGAGAAATATATGTAAAAGTCCTTGCTACAGGGTGCTGAAAATTAATTGTACCTGAAACAAAACGTAGTCCTAACCCAACCTAACCAACCGTGAAAATTAAATTCTCCAAGATCCAAATCATGTAACATGAACCATTATTATTGGATGAGCGAAGCGAAGACTCAATTACACTATACCGAAAAAAAAGTGTCTGTTTTTTTTTTTTTTTTGGTTTTTTTGTTTTTTTGTTCGCGCTCCACAGGTCAGACGAAAATTCAAAATCAGTTGAAACTTGGCACACACATGAACCCCTATCTGACTTGATGCTGTATAGTTTTGAGGCGCGATCGGTTGAACCACTTCTGAGAAAACTCATTCCAAAGTTTTCAAAAATCCCATTAGAATAACCCAGAGGAAAACATTCGTGAAAAATATTTCATCTGAGAGGATTCAAATTCTCAGGGAATTTGAATCTGATAATGATACACATTATTCCAAACTCTCACTTGAATCGGATCAGCCGTTTCGATGTAAAAAAATATATAATGTTATTTGTGTTAATTATTCAAAGCTATTAAGATACCTATTAAATCAAAGCAACAAGTGTCACCACTTGATCGTAAACGATTAAAACAAAGCCTTCTTTATTATCATATAAATTATTAATGAAAAATAAGATGGCAGTGATGTAATGGTTTGGATCTCAAGGTGTATATATATATATAATAACCAATCCAAAGATAAGTTGATATGTTCCAGCTCATCCATCAACGCGGAAACACATAACGCGTTTGCCTAGTATTAATTAAATTCTTCAATAATCCAAATAGATTGTAACATTTAAGAATGAGTATATACAATATTTACAAAAAGTATAAAAATAATCAATAGTAAAATATATATAATGATAGTCATAAAAGGAACATTTGCCCAAAAAACAATAGTCTCCCCCCAAAATGACGTGCGTTTCTTCCTATTCCAGCAAGGCAAGCCCGGCGTGCATCAGCTGCGAGTGCTCGACACCAAGCGCAAGTTGCCCATGTACCACCCCCAGCAACAACAGTGGCAAGACGGCGCTACTGGTGGCGGCAATCAATACGTCGGGGCGGACGCCTTCCTGGAGATGCCTTTCCAGAGTCACGACGGCACCGCTTACAGCGGCCTCGTGAACCAACACAACCCGTGGTATCCGTACATGCAACAGGTAGGTGCGACAGAGAGAGATGCTGGGTGGAATGTCGAGGGAAAAACTATTTTGTGTATGAGATTCGCTTTCGTTTCTCTCTCTCTTTGTGTGTTGTATGGTGGATTGATATAGAGATAGAGAGAGAGAGAGAGAGAGAGAGAGAGAGAGAGAGAGAGAGAGGTGTAGGCAAGGAGGTTAGATACTATTAGTATCTAACCTCCTTGGGTGAAGGTCGTTCTTGGGTTTACTGTTGATGAAAGACAAAAGCTTTGATGAAAGGCTTTAAGAGCACTTATAGGAGTCGATTTAGGGAAATATCAATTTTTTTGGTGATTACTTCCGTAAGATATGAGATGTTGTAATTCTAAATTAGGTGGGATAAAATTATTGATCTTGGATTCCAACATTGTCACATGTAGGGCGTATAGGCTACAAGTGAAAACAAATATTTTTTTTGTAGACTTGTGAATTTTATGCGATATTTATGCAAATTACTTTCATTTATAACATTTTGAAAGTACTAGACGAATTCTGTCTTACTTCCCTCATAGAATTCTTATAGCTTATACCTTTCTACAGTGATCACCCCAAAAACGGATAATTCGCTAAATCGACTTACATGAAGGCTTTTAGGTGGAAACACACTATATTGTGAAAGACTGAAAGACTTCTTGAAGTGGGACTTGGAATTGAAACAAACTTAAAGCTTGGAAACTTGAAACTTGCCCCTCTTATACGTCCAGTTTTATGAACTTTTAGTTAGTATAGGGTATGAAGCGATAGTTAGCGCATTAACTTGTTATCGCCCTTGGCCACATATCTCACTGTCGTACCTTGACAAATAATCTCGTGAAAACAGCTCTTAAAATTTCTTTTACGTTTTACTTTATTTTATTTCATTAATTTGCGATTGTAATCCAGGACACTTGGAAAGAACACCGTATCTGCATTTTTCACGTTTTTGAGATAGATACATTATCTTGACTCATTTTTTCTCAGCTTTCCATTGCACGCAGTTAGAACACCGTAAATATACTCTCTAAATGGGTCAAAACAATAAGCATAATCGCCGTAGACCTATATGTAGAACCAGTGAGGTTCTGACTTTTTGATCAACGAGCTCATCCAATAGCTATGATTGATTGTGTGTATACATGAATGAGAGGATGCTTTCCAACCCATGGCTTACGCGGTACTCGAACCCACGCCATCAAGATGCCTGGGCCATACAGGAGATCTTGTTCAGTGTAATACTAGATCAAGTTTTAAGAGTGATATCTGAATGATAAACAGCAATATGGAAGATGTATGTTTAAAGAGGCACTATAGTTAGTACTTGACAAGTTGAAGTTGAAAACTTGTTCAATACCATTCAAATCAATCTGTGCATAATGAATTTTCATTCATTTTAATTTTGGATTTTGAATCTTGATTTTGAATTTTTTTTTTTCATCTTGCTCCTTGTGAATTTTTTTTTTTCCAATAACATCGAAACTTGATACAAAATCATTGTTCCCCAATTAAGGCATGAGATGAAAAATGGGATTGTTTGAACGGAGCACCACAAGGGTGATCTCACCACCCCATACAAAAAAAAATTGAAGGAAAAAATTAAAATTAAAATATTGATAAGAAATAGCATTAAATATAAAAAATATTATAAAAAAATAAAAAAATATTGTTTACAACTTTAAAAAACAAATATGAAAAAGACTTGTTGACTTCATTCTGACTGCGTGTATTTTCAAGTGGACGTAATTTGTCTGATGTTCAGGACGGTACGGCTCAGTACCCGCACCAGGTGTGGTCTCACCACGCACCGCCCGCCTATGTGCAGCAGCGCGTGCAGTACATGGCTGCGCAGGGCCACGACGCCGCTGCGCAGGGCTACATCAACTACGAGGCAGCAGCTGCGCACAATCAGCAACAACAACAACAGCAGCAGCAGCAGGCTGCGGGACCGTCGAGACAGGCTAATGGGGTAAGATCATGACTATAATATCGATATGTTGATAAACTACTTGAAATCAGATTAAAAGGTCTTTATATGAATAGAAAAATATTATCAAAACTTGTGGGGCAATTTTTTTCAACCCGTTTACACGAGATAGGCCTACTACAATGAAAATGCATCGAGAATACTCTCTCATATTATTCTCATTTTTACGATTTTGAAAATGATTTTCTTCAAGTTCAACCATCGGCGTGGTCAATTACGGCGTTTTCTTGCTTGCTAATTTCCATCACTTCTCTATTTAATGATTAGCTAAATATACTTTTGCAACCAAATCTTGATATTTCTGATATTTTCAATATATGAAGCAAAGTTGGTGGAGGTGCCGGGTTTGATCTCTGAATTTGTTCAACTTGAAATACTTAAGCAAACAGAAGTTATTGCCATGAGTTACACTTCCATCACAGTAATAACGGTTCTCGTTTGTTTCTCTCTCCACCAGATTGACACCAATGAAGAAACACCAGTCGCCACCACTTCCACACCTTCCACCAGCTTCCAAGAGCACCATCCTAGCATGACAACCGCTCCCTCCAACAACTTCCCGCGTCAAGCAACTACCGCCGTGGCCAAGCCAACTACAGCGACAGCAACAAAACCTCCAACCAATCAGGTAAAAGAACCAGAAACTTCAGCTAATCGCTTACCGACATTCGACCAAGCCTTCGGTCAGACCGAAATCGGACGTTTTACTCACGAGGGTTTCAATAAGCAAGGCGACTTGAATGTAGATTTGACTTGTAAGGTGGTAAATGCCGACGACCCGTACGAAAGCAATGACAACCCAGCGACTGACGAACATGCTCTCAGCTACGAGGAAGGGCGCACGAATTACATGGCAGACGTGCAGGATATGAACTTTTACGATTATCAAAAAGGGTATTGGGGACCTCAATGCCCCACTGCCCAGTATTAGAGGAGTTATTCTGTTGACTTGGGCCTATAGTGTAGACACGGATTTAAGAGTGTTATCTTAATGGCATGATGTTATAGATTGGTGAAGTAATTGATACTGAAATGGTTCAATTCAATTTGTAATTATTATTTCTAGTTGACTATAATACAGCCGGAGTTACTTTTCAAATGATCTCGTCAGCAACACAGTGTAATGTTCCTTATTATTTTGTTCACCTACACTCACCTTTACTGACTATAAACAGACATATTATTTTCAAGGAACTACTTTACATTTTGACAATATACAGTAGGTACTTGAATATCAAAGGTCAAAGATGAAGGTTAGATTCGATTATCTCTTAACTTACGACTGTTTATTAGTAAAATTTGTTCATTCCTACTTCGGACCTACTGAGAACAATTTTGACATATACCAATTCACACAGTAATCCAGACTATACTTTTCTGTCTACCGGTATATTACTGGCGTATACAACATATGGTTATTGTAAATCGTGTATCAGTTCATTTCAGTTCTTTGAAAGAAGTCGTTTTACTTCGCTGAATACCATATAGGGCCTATTTAGGTTGTATTCTGTGAAGTAAATTTTGACCATGATCTGTACGATTCAAAATAGTTTTAGTTTATCACAATTATAGTATTCGCTAGTTTAGTTATTAGTTTATTGACAAGCAATCTGCGAGATCTTCCTTATTCAATTAAGGTCTAGTAAAATGGACATTCTGGACATATCTCAAATTTTGTGTAAGAGACGTCCTTGCCATTTAGCATCTTATTAATATAAATCTCTTATTGAAACCAAAGATCTAGAAGATATTTAATGCAGCTATGTTCAATAACTTTGAATATAATAAGTTCAATGGTTGGTTTTCACGTTATTCCAGTGGACGTTCAAATGACGTTGTTTAAAAAATGCAGTATAATTATTAATTATACGTTTGAAGTGGAAAAAGCATGTAGGTCAATGCTTCTCAAATGTAATATTATTTATCTTGTATATATAATTACGAAATATTGGAACTTTTCAATATTGAAAAATCAATCCCCCCCCCTTCCCCTCCCCCCGTGGACAAAGCAGGTCTGTATTTCTATATTTTGCAGCAAAGGACTTTTGGCAAGCACTCATTTAGCCCTACATGCTATTCTTCGAGTTTGTATCTTGAAGTTTCATTGTTACTCATTCGGTATCATTTGTGATTCCCAATAAAGTGCCTTCGATTTTGTAGTAGTTAGTCTAATAAAAATAAAACAAGAATATTTCTCTGAAATTCTAAATTTAAAATTTGTAACATATGGAAAAATCTCAAAATTAAAATAATGAAAAATAAATATAGAAATACTAGTATTTGCTAAATCATAAACTCAGTGTGTTAAACTTTTAAAATGACCGTTTTTTAAGTATATTTCAGGGACCAACAAGTGGAAACAAAATCAGTCTACTTGTATTTTAGGCAATTAATCAAAATGTAAGCTAAATTCCAGAATGTTGCCATGGTACACTAAAATAATCATGGACTGTAATTGAAATTTGAATCGTAGAATTTTTACTATGTTATATACAGAATGGTTAGAACAATTAAAATGCCTACAATACGTTTTTGTAGAAAAGGACAAATTTCTATGCTCATTTAATTTGTCTTAAGATTCAGTAAAATCTTTTTCAATTTAGTTACAAATTACTACAATTTGTTACAAAATGACAAGTTGCGTAGCTTTTTGTTCTTCACTACATTTTGGTACGATAGTGAAAAAATGTCTCTACTGGTATGATATTTATACATGAGGTGCAAGATACTGAGAATAAGTGTTGTCTTGCGCTAACCGAGATATTTCTCCAATCATTATTCGACATAGGAGTACTGTGAAGCCTAAATCAGTTCAAAATAATGTCTAAATTATAATGGAAGTGGCTAACGCCTGGATGCTCCGGTCAAAAAACTAGATATTTTAATTGTTACATTAAAATTGAAATGGTTAAACCTTTTTGAAATTCCAGCGTTTTGGGCACCATTATATATATATCTAGTAAATAATGACTAGCTTATTCCAATTGTACATTTTGTCCTTGTCCAAAAAATTAGAGTGCCTTAAATGAAGAAAGTTTGTTGTCCCGGTTTACTCTATTACAAGGGGAAATAATTGTCTAAAATGTTGTCATTTATCTATAACTTGTTCAAATATTCCTTATAACTATACGTAAGCACGTATTATAATTATAGAGTTGTATGCTTAGTGTAAATATACATTATAATTATCATATTCATGGAATAAGTGTGTTATCCTATATTGTCTATCCAATGTATTATTATTAATAACAATTAAAATGTTACCTACCCCACGAAGCCAAATAATGTGTGCATGTTGAAATGTTCCATACTCGATACTTTGTGATAGTTAGTTACCAAGTCACGTATAAGTTATCATAAATTATTCAATAGGATAGATGAGCATTCAAAATTCATATTTGAATTCCTTTCAATTTACTTCTGGACAATTTTAATATTAAATGGACGATTAATTTATAATCTATGCTATAAAATATCAAATATGTAAAAACATATACAAATATTGGAAAAATCACGAGCTTTTCGATAAATTGAAATCACTTCCACTCGGACATTTCATCACTAAAGTCGATTGTTTTAATTCCTTAAGTGATAATTATACAATGTATCATCTTCCGCTATCGACGCTAATGAATTTAGATTTTAGAATTATTAGTGTATTATGTAATGTTTACTTCTTCAATTGTGCTAAAAAAAAAAAAACGCCTGCGTAGAGGCAAAGTTATGTACAAATAATACCTGAATGTTGCTTACATTTAACCCCCACATCGTGTTGTGAGCGTCTTATCAATTGGTGCCAATTTCTCCTCGTTATGTAAATATAGTTTCTAAACTATTGTAAAACTCTTGTAGAATAGAAGAAATGAGATTGATATTTATCTTATTAAAATGGTATCTTTGTTACATATGAAAGTTGACAATGACTACAGTTGAATATTTGAAGATGGTTCCACAATTCAGAGTGAATTTGAGGAGTAAATTACAAAAAATTGAAGGATCGATTTAAAAAGTGGAAAACATTGACAATTTCATATTTCCTAGTACAAGACAGTACCATTAGTACCACTTATTTTCTTTTTATGTTGAAAGGAGACATTTGACGATTTTAGTTTGAATGTTTTACACAAAAGAGTATTTATATCTGCCAGAAAACGTGTAAATAAGAGACCGGACTTCTTATCTTGTGTATATTCTGTTTAATAACTGATGAACAACAAAATATTTCAGATTTTCTGCTCTTCGTCAACTTATATAATTATTAAACCTATAATCAACCTGAAGATATTGTGATAAGTGAGAAAGTTTTCAGTTACAAGACATTTATAGTTTTATTGGCTATAAATGAGTTCATTATAGATAAAATATTTGGGAATCAAAAATTGTTCAAATCTGAATATATATATATATATATATATATATATATATATATATATATATATATATATATATATATATATATATATATATATATATATATATATATGTGTGTGTGTATATATATGTGATAATTAAACTTTTTGGATACGATCCAATATCGAAATATTTGGGATGTTATAGTTTTGTCGAAAAAGGTACGCCTTGGCCGGGATCCCGGTCGAGGCGTATCTTCATCGACATAACTATAACATCCCAAATATATATATATATATATATATATATATATATATATATATATATATATATATATATATATATATATATATATATATATATATATATATATATATATATATATATATATATATATATATATATATATATATATATATATATATATATATATATATATATATATATATATATATATATATATATATATATATATATATATATATATATATATATATATATATATATATATCTGTGTGTGTGTGTATAAACGTATGTATGGTTCAATATCCATTCAGACTTGTTCACAAAGAACTATTAAGTGAAATGGTACGAAATACAGTACACGAAGTCGGTATCTGAGATTCAATCGTAGTTTTCTAAAGATTTTATTTCTATGAGCAAAATTCTGTAACTCTATAACTTCATAGATTTATTTTTCGTTTCAATAACAAACACATGTTAAAACGATCACATATAACATTGTTATTATTAGAAAGTTGAAAAAGAATTTAGAGTTTAGAACGTAAAATATATTAAATTATGCCAAGTTATTCGAACATGTTTTCGAATTTCAATCGAATATTTTATTTCCTCTTGAAATCAAAAACTATAGTACCGTAATAATAATACGCAACAACAATATAATGAAATATTTAATCTAGACATGGTTTGTGAAAAGAGCACGCCATATTGTTTGACACAATCTTGAACGAATATTAACCTATTCCTCTTAAATTAGTCGATCATCTGTCCAGTCGAGTTAGAAGGCATTTCTTAGAGAAGCAAGTGTGGTTAAATCGGCTATCAAAACAAAAATAATAAGATGACTGAATTTCACTTGCTATTTTGTGACGAATCATTTTTAATGACTTGACATAACTTTCATATGTTCCATTGTTTGACGATTGTGATTACATCGTCATAGTCAAGAACTGGTGCCATACTGCCATTTGAAAGATAATCATATAATAAATATTATACCAAAAGGACAAAAGTTCCTATAATAGATCAGGAGTTCAAGTCAGCAATTCGATTAATAGATAGTGATTAAACAAAGTTGAAATGCTTAGTTTTTTAAACAATTAAACTGAGTTACAATAATAATTCGGGTTATATATGCCCCAATGAGGTTCCTCACAGATTGAATTGAGGAACCGTCATTAAAACTAGTATTGAGAAATCAGTAATGATAACTTTTCTTAGGCCCGGTATTACCAAGTCCAGTTAGTCTTTATCTGACAGTTCAAACTTGTTATCACCATGGTTACCAATGCTATTTGTTTTCACCAACTCTCAGATAAATACTAACTGGCTTTGGTAATACTGGGCCTTAGTGAATCCAGTCAGGATTCTCATTAAATTGAGCAAACATTATCTTCAAGTCACTATTATGTTTGGTTGAATATAATGTAAGTGGCTTCTTTGGAGAAGCCTCGTTCAAGTTACTATTGTTAATTTCATTGCTCCATTATAGTTTGTAATATAATTTCAAATACCGATAATACGCATGATAAGCTCACTGCTTAATTCGCAATTATTTTGAGAATTTCGAGTCATATAACATATGAAATATAAATCAGATATTCCGTTGATACATACTTATGAACAATTATTATATCCACATATGAAGATAATCAAATAAATTAGAAGTCCAGTTCAAGAAAAACAATTGTTTCAACTAAAATATTAACAAATATTCTCTATAATATTGCATTTCATTGTAAAATGTTTTAACCGATAACCATACTATCATGAATATTATGCATGACATAATATTTAAATGAAAACACTATTCTATGCAGGTAGAAATTAGAGGATTATCATCATAGACTATGATAATGATATCTAAAATATAGGTTACATTGTCAATCTAGTTAAGTATATACACCAGAAAATGATGTTACCATTGTATAACATTGTATTGTACAAACATTGAAAATGTATGTATATGTTTGTGTTGTGTATATTACTGAAAAACAATATATTCATATCATAATTATGTCTGTAGGTTTTGATTCAGTCCTGTCTTATGTACTAGCTGTGAATACTCCCAGGTCTCCTTCAGTTTATAATTATTGTATTCAACATATTAATTCCTCACACAACTCCTAAATTTCAAGTTTTTCCAAATGTTTTTCATTATGAACTCAACCAAGCTCATTTATAGCTAAATGCATATAGCTAATGCATTGATTAATTCATTTTTTTCCGTGAAGAGGGGAAATCTTGCATAAGACCTCCGCAGGTTGAATTGCGGGGAAATGATTATTTGTAAATTATCAACTTCTATGGTGATCACTAAAATATGTTGAATTCTTTTTATTGTGACTCATTATTTTAATGACAAATCTGTGGTACAAAAGATTGATTGCATTGTATTACTTCAATCTGTTGAAGTAATTCCTAACCCTCCCTCCCCCCCCCCCCTCCCCTTGTGGCTCATTTAGCTAAGACATAGCCTTAGAGAATGAAATCCAGTCGGACAGAGACTTGTAAACGTCTTTTCACGTTCTTCAACGTTTCACCATCACTTATTCATTCAAACCCCATATAAGATAGCTGTTGGTCACCAATCACCATTAGAGAAAAATACTGTGAACAGGCTACCCATTACCACCTTAATAACAACACAAACATTTCATCCCCACACCATTCATACTTGCTTACACAGCACCATTGTATGCGTCATTTCCCTGGCTCATAGAAGTTATGATCAGCCGTTCGACTGTCGTTTATCCCGAGTCACATCGTGTACCTCATTCCTGGGATTCCCGACCTCGTTTTCCAGGCTCCTGTGTCGCCCCAGATGTCTCCGACCAAGGCGTACCACAAGTACCTCCAGGGCAACGAGCTGTCTCCCACCACCAACTGGCCGTCCTTGTATTGCATGTACTCTCCACAGGATGAGGAAGGACGTATCACTGTTGGTAAGAGCATCTACGTTAATAGAGACCCATGCTTGAAATTTTAAGAGGTTACGGAAACTTGAATAAACCCACTATTCTGTTGTTCGGTTCTTGCTAGAATAATTGCTTTTTCGTATTGTATTACACACCGCAAGTCCTTATTCATTATTTAATTTAATTGTGAATAAAATATGATATACTGTAGTAATTGTAATACAATAATAAATATACAATTATTGTTGAAAGTAAGCAGGGCTCAATGGAAGTGGTCTAACTGGTCTTCCACCCAAACCTCTCAAGTAAAAATAAAGCAATAATATAACAATGACTAATAGAGTAATAGGTATAAAATAATGTAGACCTAATAATGACTGATAGAATAGGAATAAAAATGGTGTTGTTACTGATTTTTTCAACTCGAAAAGAACAAATATTTTTGTGTCTATTTTTTTGGTTTGCGGAGAATTAATTACTATTTTCACTCAAAAGTCAACCCTGCTACTATATAAATGTTGTAACTTTCGTCTCAGCTGATAGGGGAGTACCGTACCTAGTTCCGCACTTCCACTCCTAATATTTCTCTCCGTTTCATTGAAGCCAACCGGAGTCCTAGCATGTCTGGTGAGAAACCTCAGTTCAGCTATTACAATGATAATCCGCCGCATCAGTTCACTTACTATGACTACATCATGCCCGGACCCGAGTTCATGGCACACGGAGGGCAAGACTTCGGTGGCGCGTTACCTGCCTTTGCTCCTCAGGTGAATATCATTCAAATTTGTGTATGTTGATAATGGAAAGGTTAGTTAACAATTCTATATTTAAATGTAGTAGAAAATATAATATTTTTCACAAATTAAATTAGTCAATCATTTATTTATTCAAAAAATTGAATCAATATCAAATAATTGGAATTTTACTCGAAAAAAACGGATATTTTTTTGTTTATTTCTTTGTTTGCAGAGAGCTCTATAGGTCAAACTGGAGCACAAATTTTGTTCAAACTTGGCAAACCTACACAATGTGTCATCATAGAACTCGGTTGCATCACTTTTGAGAAAAAAACATTTTGAAATGCTTATAAAATATAAACCCCATAAGAATAACCAAAGAATAAAACCAAATCCTCACAGAATTTAAACATAAGAATGAATGATACACATTATTATAGAGCTTACAGAAATCAGATCAGCTCTTTTGTGGAGAATAATTTTGATGTACAGTATATGAAAAGGTGAAACCAATCTTTGAACGATTTAAAAGAATAAGAATAAGCAGAAAAGTAATGCCGTCCATCAATGGTATTATAATGAAGGTGTGTCTATAGCTTTCCATTACATATTTCCACATAAATAGGCTCATATCTTATATCTTACAATGCATATGCTGCATTATCCTAGTTGAAATAAACATTCATAAAATTGAATAATATGCCTAATAATTTTGTATTCATTCTGATAGATGTTTCCTCCAGTGAGTAAGGCAAGAGAATATGCGTTGGGCATCCGTGAATTCAGCACGCCCATTATCAAGAAACGTACCGCTGTGAGTGGCTTCCCCAATGACGAAGATCCGCTGTCAATTTGCGAAAACGCAGTCCTGACCAGCCCCACCTCGAACCCTTCCGACGAGTTCACTGTGGTTGTCAACGTTGTCAACGGAGACACGGCTAAACGGAGTGGCGCCAGAGTCATCGCAACTTACGAGACTCAGAACAACGAGAAGAACAAGAAGACTGACAAGAAGAACAAAGCTCTAATTATTAGAAAATCACAGAGTAAAAATGATATCTTATGTGACGAACCAACCATGTTGGATGATGATAACGATTTGGCAAATAATTCAACATTCTCGTTTATGCAAGATCCAGCGTATAAGAACATACTGACATCAATTGATGGTAACGATAATTCAAAAATCATTCAACAGAATAATAATGTGTGCGTCATGACAAACGATGCATTCGATGATCAGCGTAATAATTTTTCGTGCATGAGTCCGCCAAGCCATTCACAAGATTCTATTAATTGAGATATTACTTTTTTGTTGTACTGCTGGTACGCAACAATATTTTAACTTGTCTGGATTAGAATATTAAGATATACTATAGTCTATATATAAACTAGTAATTCTAGTTTGCTTGACTGAGAAGCTTTTAAACAAATGTTGGACAGATAACATTTTTCTATCAAACTTCATGAAAAATATTTTTTTTATATGAGAATAATATTGTCTTATACATACATTCGTATGAAGTGCTGAGCATATCTCAAGGATAAGGCGTAGACCAGACTCTATCTTGAACATTGTTCATTTGAATAATTTGGCCGTGAGCAATAGTCGAAGGTACGCTGTCTATTTTCACGCACTTCATTTAAAACACAACCCTTCAGCATTGCATATTGATTGAACAATTGCTTGCAGCTCCGTTAGCTAAATGATTTGGTGATAACGAAACCATATCACGCCACGTAGTCTACGGTTGAAATACGTTTGGAATCGATCCACAATAACAGAATATTTCATAGGAAACTTCAAAATTCTTCGATTTGTAGAGAAACTGCAGGCAACTCATATTGCATTGGATTGAAATATTATGTTACAATGCAGACCTAATTGTGTTAATTATTAATGTATGAAATAATGTACTACTAGAACATTTTGACACTGTAATTTTTAGTAAAGATCATTTTGAATATTGCATTTCTCAATCATTGTTTCATTGACTAATAGTAGAACAAATATCTGGATGAATTTGTTTGTTTTACCACCACTTGCTCATATTGTTCTTGCAACATCCCTTCACAATTGACCATTGTAGATGGGCGTGACTTATACGAAGCAGGGGAAATTTTAGACACCTTGATTAGTTATTTCCCTATTTTCCCCAGCTTCACTGTCCACTTGATTGGTTTTTATATTTTGTAACATCACGAGGGCGGACAATCTACAATGGTCAATTGGAGTGGACAATCTGCTGTTAATACCAATGGCAAGGTGTTGAGATCTAGGAACATGGAATTGAAGATAGAAACAGGAAAAATATACACTTTTATCAAACAAGTATTTTTTTATTTGAGTCAATGTTTTGTCTAACCAATAATAAATCTTTTCACCTTGATTTCTTTCATGATACACTATTTATTGAATCATTATTCATATTTTAACTACTACAATGTTTTTTGTTTTTCTTTATGAAACATATGGTAAGTGTGTGAACAGAAACCATACTTGAGGATTGTTGGCCCACAGGTTCGGAAGACGTAATGAAAACCTGACGGAAATTATAAATCCGCACGCCAAGACGAAACGAATCCACGAGTATGGAAACCACGCTCACAATTATGATTCATTTCTACAACAGTAGCTTACATAATGCCTAGTAAAAATATGCTTATAGTATAATATTAAAAAAATAAAAAGTACAATATAATACAGTATAATGGATTAAAAATGTTTTGTCACAGCGTGAAAAAGCAGATGCTGCATTGCATATCCAATATTTAATTAAATGAAACGTTCACTTCTTAAGGCAAATTTCAACATCCATGTGAATTAAAATCAGCATTGAACAATTGAGAAATATTAGTGAAAAACTACCATCACAGCAAAATATTGATCGAATAATACATATTTTGTCACATTAGGACTCGAGGATGAAATGTGCTTCGACTTCAAGAGTGGCAGTTCAACGCTCATAAGTTGAACACTTCCACAGACCTGCATGTACGTCTTAAAATTATGACACCTTCACACAATTTACGTACATATATTTTGCATTCATTCAAACCAAATTTGCCACTTTAAATAGGGCCTAAAACTATTGGATCTAGCAGCACAGAAAGATTGTTAGCCATAAATTTCATTACTTGAATCTGAAAAAAAAACACTTAAGTAACCTACACATCCCATTCAATAGGCATATAGATTTACCAGTAAAACTATCACAACAAACTAACTAAAATATTATGTATAACTCTTACATTCACACCTAGCTTCAACAAGGCTCTATTACAGTACATTACATTTCATAAATTTGTGAATCAATAATATTTCTTGTATCAACCAAGGCAGTATGCTCGATGTTGATGACGATCTTGCTTGATAGTATTACTGGTACGGTGCATCTAGAGATTTAGTAAGGGATAAGTTTACAAGTAATATTTTGATCTGCTCAAGGAATCAACGTTAAAAAGTATAGTCGTATTTGACGTGAATAATAGAACCAAAAAAGTAATTAATTATTTAATACGTTTGCATAGTTTCTAACCCTTTGTTTCAAGTACTGTACACTGTACTCAATTTTATTTTGAATGTTTCAGCATTAGCTTCAGCACATTTCAAGTTTCATTTGTATAACTATCCAATCTGTATTGATAATATTGTCGGTAGGCCCTAGTAGTTCATTGGTTCGATAATTTGAATTTGATAAACTGGCCCTGGATGAAGAAATAGCAATAAGCTATAAGGAGCAACCACAAACAGCTGAGCAATTAATATATGCTGCACGTAGGTGGCTTGACTTTGAAAAAGCCAAGCAAGATTCATGTCTTAATATCTCTTAACGCCTAAAGCCGTGAATGCAAATAAGATTTATAGAACTGTGTCATTCAATTTATCTTCAAGATTTCCTCTACTTTCTGGCAATAAGCTACGCACGTGTTGATCTCGCGTGGGCAAGGAAAATTGTTAATTTACAGCTTTGATATACTTGCATTCACGAAAATAGAAAAATCCGAGCGAGTCGTAATCATTTTTCCACCACTAGTGCAAGGGTGGTTCGCGCTTTCTTCTTCTCTCATGTACACAACTACAGCATACTATAATATAAGATTTTGCAATTGAGTTAATTTCATATTTTTCAGCTTCACTGATAATTACTAAGTGATAGGCTACTATAGGATTTGAAGTTTTAAAAAGTGAAATAAACATGTGAAATCTTCGTTCTTCTAAAACGATGTAAGGCGCCCGTTAGTTCCTCAGACGAGCTAGCCTGGAAGTGAGTTCGTCCTGTTCTTGCGAGACCTGAGTTGAAGCGCCGACGGTTCCCATCTGGCCTTGCGGTAGTTCCATGTTCAATTCCAGGCTGGGAGAAACAAAAAAATTTTTCAATTAGCATTGGGAAACTCACGAATACATTTACATGAGCCGTATCTTCATCAAGTTAGCTCCCTCCGTTGCTTAGCTAGCTTAGGTCTGGTTCACAATTGAAATATGGATTCCAAGTCATTATGAAATAGTGAGCATGTTACAGTGTACAATATAAGCGAAATGGATGATGGCGTCTCCATGTAACCGTTCACAATAAGAAACTGTGTTATGATGATTATGTTGATTGGTATAAGAAATTCAATACAGTAAATCCATTTCTTATTGACTAGGCCTATTTAGTATTTCCTTATAAGCTTCAGGAAAACCAAATTCTGATCAATCAGATGCTATATAATTCAAGTATTTACTTGAACGACACAGAGAAACCAAGAAAAATCCTTGTCAAGATTTTTTGGGGGATTTTGTATTTTTTGTATGTTTCACATTTTTGTGTTTTTGTTTTTATATTTTTGGTGTTTGTTTTGCTGTTTGTTTTGTGTTTTTGTATTTTGTATCTTTTTCTTATTGTATTGTTTGTAAGTGAAGAGGCGTTGAAAAAACCCACGCCCAACGGTGACTCCAGTTTCTGAATCGGTGCCCTAGCTGCCCGAGCAACGGAGGGCGGCACCTCTATGGTATCGGGACAACGAGCGTCTACTGACCCTGCCTCGTCGGCGACCTGTTGCATGAGCTTGTCGACGTCTCCGACCGGCACAGACGTGGTTGTCGTCTGGCTCATTGCGTTCTCCATGTACGAGCTCTGCACGTCGAGGTCCTCGAACTGGTTCTCGAACTTGTCCATCAGGCCAGAGATCTTCTCGAGGTTCATCGACTTCATCGCTGCGTCCATCGCCTTGACGACGCCGGCCATCGACTGCGTCACTGGAAGACACGACAAGAGAATAATTATAAATATTAGTAGGCCTATATCAATAGTAGTATTAAGTATGTCCTTACCCAAATAGGAATAGACAACATGCATGTATTTTAGATTTAGTTGAAATGAATAATATTTTCAACAGATTCAATCAGATGGCAGGCCAAGAGAGCCTTGAGAAAATTACAATGGACTTGAAATGGCACTGAAATAACGTGAATTTATCTGAAATCATTAAAAACCTATTGATTTGATTAAACACATGATCAAATATATTAGTAAGCTCTTAGAATATATATAGGCCTAGGCCTATATATATTTTTTTAGAAGTTTTTTATTGTCATATATGAGAGACATATAAATGCACATTTCATAGACCATCAAAGACAAAACATTTGTTGCAATAAAAGATGGTCCCTCCCAACCAAGCAGCAACTACTAGAGTATGTGACATTATGATTTACCAGTGTGTAAACTGACAATTAAGTAAACGCTTCTAACTAACCTGAAGAGAAGTGTTTGTCGTTTTTATCAAAATTTTCAGCCTCCTAGAGGCTGACATATTTATATTTCTAATTTTCATTCAAAGTTTTACCGTGCATCTTTTTGTAACTCATGCAGTCAGTTTAGAACTCATTTCCTTCTTGAAATCCATAATGCACGCTTTGACGTTAGATGGTACGCGTACGAGCTTCATATATTCTAACAGCTACTACAATATTTGATGCTATTGAGATGCTCCATCCTTATTGATAACAAATGTCAGAGCCCATAAGAGGAGACGCTCCTACCTTATGACGTGTCATGACTTATTACACAATTTCCTGCAAAACTGCTACATGTCCTTGTTTAACCTGAAAAAATTCTTCAGCAATTACTGTTCATTGTGAGTTGAAAGAAGAAATGAATTCATTGAGTTTCAGTTGCTGGTCATAACATAAAATAATATTTCATGCAAGTTGACTATTGCTTCAAAATTCACAAATATTACAGATTGTTTATATATAAATTCAGAACTGTTTATTGGAACAGTATTTCAAAATGTATGTATGAGGTAAGTCTTCTGTACCAGTACAGACTATCATGGGTGATTTGTATTTATTAAACACTACCGCACCGGTACCTAGATCAACATTTTTCAAATTATTTTCCGATATCAAAAACCATCTTCACACTGTTTGTGAAAACCTTGTTTTGCAAATTCCTACCTTAAATTTACCTACAAGATGGTAGACAGTGGAGACGCAACCCACGATTTCCTGATCAAAATGCAAGAAAACTAACCGCTGCACCACTAATACCGACCACGGCTAGTATCTGACAACAATGTGACTTACCTCGTCTTGTTGTGAGCGCCGACTGGACTCGGCTCGCTACGGCATCTACTCTGGCGCTCATCCGCAAATAGTTCAACGACTGGTTCTTGTTGCGTATCGCATTTTCTGCGTGGATTTTAGCCCCTTCTGTGTTGCCTTTCTGAATAGCTTTCTTACATTTGAGCTTATCGGCTCGTTCTTCTTTCTCACATTTCTTTGCGTTTCGCTCCAACTCTTTGACGGCGAACTTGAGATTGAATAAATGTTCTGAGCAATTTTGAGTCAGGGAAAAGTAGAGAGAGAAAGTGCTTACCGGTACTGTAGGCCCACCTAAATTGGTAGCCGTGAGTTTGCACTTTTCATCATTTATAGGCCTATAGATCAATGATTTTTTTTCAAGGGGAACCTACCCCCAGCGTAACATTTTTAGTGTCAACGTAACATATAAACAACCGCAGTCGCTTCCTGTTTGAGCAGATTGTAGTGAAACTGCTTTACACCATTCAGACAAGTATCTTACAGAATATTGTCGATTCATAACAAACATTCACATTGTGCTATATGTTACTTGTATGTAACGGTATGCGGTGAGGTGAAATTGATAACAAAAATATTGCTGGTGTTCCTCGAATCGTTCGTGGGAATAGAGATTTCACGTCTTGCCGGTACAAACGGTTCGTGGGAATAGTATCTGCTAGTCTTGCCGGCACGAACGGTTCTTGGGAATAGTAGCCTAGTTTAGGTTGCTGGATGCACAACCCGCACGATCGTTTGTGGGAATAGGGTCAGTCTTAGGTCACTTTTAACCCTAAGCAACACTCATTATCACTCCCCATTAGCCAACCTAGCCATTCAAAAAGAGCACTCGCCCAGGCCAAGGCATTGAATACGCCTAGGCCTATATAGTGTTACACTATATAGGCATACTCAATTGCCGAGGTTCGGAGCAGAGCACTTGGCGTACCCGCTAATCTAGCCCCAACTCATCATCACTGATTCAACGATTGACCCAATACACTCAATACTCAAAGAATTGACTGCTTGAAATTTTCAATTTCTCCAATTCCTATGCCTAGACCAATCATTTAATAGACCTAAGATCCTATAGGATCATAAGCTATTTCAAGGCCATTTGGGCTAGGCCTATGCAGGCCTAGTTTATTTAGGGCAAGGCTAAAATTAAAACAGCTTAGTTTAGTTATCAATGTATTACAAAAGGATACTGTCCATAGCAGAAGCAGACATGCTGATGGTTTCTTGTCGGGTACCAACTAGGTGTAGACTTGATAATTACGTAAATATTACACTGCAAACTGAGTCACCCAAATCAGATGTTATTAGCAAGTGTCAGAATTTAACGGTAGCAGCGCTGCTGCGATCTATTGGAGCACTAGTAATTCAAAATTGAAGTTGGAATAACTCCGCCCCAAAGACTGTCAAATATCCGCCCGCCCCTTCTGTGTCATCGTCGGTCGCTGTCACTTTGACTTTTGAAAATTTTCAAACAGTGCTTTTCCTATTTTGGGTTTCTTCAGAAGTTGTAAAATGGCAGAAGATAAGGATAATGACGGTGTAACTGATTCCCCGAGGAAAGGTAAGGTTTTCCTCTGTTATCGAGGGCTTATAGGGCTAGACCTAGGAATAAACTCAATGGTCTAGGTATGGGCATCACAAAAAGTGTTGATTTAGGCTGGGTCAGTCAAGTTACGTCACCTGGGTTAATTGAATTAGATAGATTTAGGTTAATTCAGGTATCTTATGGTTATTGTCTGGCACCCTGCATGTGCACAGTTAGTTACCTAGGATCCAGGAAATTAATGTCGACAGTAGCTGCCTTGATTACATGTCGTTAGGGTGCAGACAAGTTGAGATCATAAATATAGGCCCAGCCGCCCAGGTACTACCTTACCGAGGTACGTTAATCCTGCGGCTTATAGGCCTAGCGGCATATGCTCGTTCCGAACTCGGCGGCCATATTCGATCTTTACAAGCACAATCATACTCAATGGCACAATGTAGCTAAGGAATTTCTTCGAAAATGTCCAATATGGCAGAAACTTCCCGGTTTGCAAAGCGGTGTCATTGATAAGGTAGTCCCGTAGGATACTTCTTTACTCAATGGCGGTGTGAAGCTACTGCTGATATACAATATCTTCTTAACGTTGAGTACCGTAACGTATCTCGGTGATATATCTATGGTGAGATTCAGACCAACCGAACAGAAGCGTAATTGTATTGTATTATTTATCTGCCGTAGGTTAGCACGTGGTAATAATATTGGTTTCGTCAAATAAGCTGGGGCTGAAAATAATATGATTAAACGAATAATAGAAACATAGTTTCATTTGTTCACACCAAAATTAATGCACTGTTTCAAGTTTCAAGCAGATACAAATCAATTGTGGCAGGGAGAACTGCAAAACACTCTTGATCTTAGAACTCTTTTTCAACACTAGGGTTGACATTGCTATCAAATTGATGTGTAGGCCTACTTCTGTCATCGAATTTGTAACTTACAAAATTAATGCTTCGTTACTGTATATTATTTTGGTATATGCAGACATGGTGAACTCGTGTATTATTATTTGTATTATTTTGGTGAGAAGGGAAAATAATAATAATAATAATAATGATAATAATAATAATAATAATTGCCCTTATTTACATTAAACAATTAAATGAACAACAATGAATAACAATGAACAATGTAAAAGGGCAAGGTTCGGTCTGTTGGCCGCTCTTCCACCTAACCGTGGAATAGGGAAATGATAGTCCTCCACTATGCAAATACAATATCTTTCTTCTAGCCATTCTCTCCAAACCCTCGCTAAACCTCCATCCCTTGACCATTACAGACAAGTTTTGCGTCGATATTGACTTTGAATGCTCCTGTGCCTCCTGGTCTTCCAATACTATAACTTATATTATCTTATCTGTCTACAGATCTCCCTCTGGCAACATCAGTACCTTTCTTTCATCTCTCGAAGAAACTCTCATTAAGCTAACCAAATACCTCCCCAGAGCCCAGCTCTTCCTCTGCGGAGATTTCAATATTGATCTCTTTCAGAATAATCAAAACACTTCCAAATTTCTCGACCTTCTTCACTCCTTCAATCTTTTTCAAAGCATTACCTCCCCCACTCGTATCACTTCGTCCTCCTCCACCCTCATCGACAACATCTTTACCACTCTCGATCCAACTCTCTATTCCAGCAACACCCTAGACAGCGGTCTCTCTGATCATCTAGCTGTCACCCTCTGTCTCAAGCATCTTTCCAACAACAGCCCTCATGTCAACTCCGTCACCAAAAGATTTTTTTCCGAATCGAACATACTTTATTTCTCCTCCCTCCTCTCAATCGCTCACTGGGATGTTTCTAGATTGTCCGACACTAACGCCATGTACGAATCTTTCAATGACACCTTCTCCCATCATTTCAACACAGCCTTTCCAGTTCTCAAACGAAAACCTCGCTCAACTCGTTCAAACAGTTGGATCACACCAGACATTATCTCTAACTCGAACAATCTAAGACGCCTTCACCATCTCCACCGACTCAACCCTGACAACATGAATATCAAAACAAGATATCTTTCCCTCAAAAAAAACCATGCTCAGAATATCCGCGTCTCCAAACGTGAACACCTTGACTACTTAATCCAGTCCTCCAACAACAAATCCAAAACTGCCTGGAATATCATCAAGTCCCACTCTACTCCTCCTTCGCCACGTTCTGACCTATCACTCTCCCTCGACGGTCAAACTATTTCCGATCCGGTTACTCTCTCCGAAAAGTTCAATTCCTTTTTCATCAGCTCTGGCAACACTGCTCCTACCCTGAATTTCTCTCAGTCCCAAACTAGTCCTATTCTCCCCACGACCTGTCCTAACAGACCTTCTATCTTTCTTTATCCCACCACTCCCGGAGAAATCATCCAAATTGCCCGCTCTTTTAGTAGCAAGCACTCCAGTGGTATCGATGAAATCCCCGCCTCACTCCTTTCTAAATGTATTACCTACTTGGCCTGCCCACTCTCAATTATATTCAACAACTCTCTCTCTTCTGGAGTATTCCCCTCTAAACTAAAAAATGCCCTCATCATTCCCATCCATAAAAAGGGCAGTAAATCCGAAATTAATAACTATCGTCCGATTTCTCTCCTATCCTCTTTCTCCAAACTCCTCGAAAAAATTATGTTGAATCGCCTTTCTCATTTCCTTCATCAGCATAACCTATTGTCACACTGCCAACACGGTTTTCAAAAAAATAAATCCACCGTCACTGCCATTTTTGATTTCCTCTCTCCCCTTTACTCATCTATTGACAGAGGCGACCACGCAGTCGGTCTTTTCTATGACCTAAGCAAGGCCTTTGACACCATCGACCACAAACTTCTTCTTTCCAAACTCTACGATCTTGGCATACGTGGCACTGCCCAAAATTGGATCTCTTCTTTTCTATCGGATCGCACCCAAATTGTCAAGATCCATTCCAATAACCCTAAATTCCCAACCTCCACTCTCTCGAGTCCCCGCTCCGTCTGCTGCGGCGTTCCCCAGGGATCAGTTCTCGGACCCCTTCTCTTCCTACTGTATATAAATGACCTCCCTCCTCTTCTTAACACAGGTACCCTCTCTCTCTATGCTGATGACACCAGCCATCTGATCACTTCACCCCAAAACGACCTTTCCTCCCTAATCACCACGGCCAACCTTCAAACTTCTCACATGTCCTCATATTGTGTCAAAAATCGCCTCGCTCTTCAATCTACTAAGACCACCTTTATTCACTTTCACTCCCGCTCCAAACCACCCTCAATCACTCCCCTCATCAGACTTGATAACAAAATCATTCCTACGACTCCCTCTACCAAGTTCCTAGGCATCACTCTCACTCCTTCTCTCGACTGGGCTCTCCACGTCCACACTATCTCTGTCAAGATCCTCAGAAGTTGCTACCTTCTAAGACGACTCAAACACATCGTCAGCCTTCACACCCTCAAACTCACTTACTTTGCTCACCTTCACTCTCATCTCTCTTACGACATCCTCTTCTGGGGCGCTTCTCCCCCTGCTAACCGTGTCTTTATACTTCAAAAAAGAGCTCTACGCACAATAGTTGGTATCTCCCGACCCACTTCCTGTCGCCAGCACTTCATAGACCAAAAAATTCTCACTCTCTCATCCAAGCTCATTCAAGATGCTAGCTCCTTCGTCCGCACCTATCCCGATCTCTTCCCTCTCAACTCCTCAATCCATCCTTACCAGACCAGAAACAAAAACTCCATCCACATCACATCTCACAATCTGTCCTTCTTCACCAACAGCCCTTTTCACCTATGCTCTATCTTATACAATCACTTGCCCTCCCACGTAATCCAGTCCTGCTCACTCAAGTCTTTTCTTTCCAACCTCAAAAGTTTTCTTATTTTAAATCCTTTCTATAATCTAAATGAGTATTTTTCGAACAACTTTCCCTGATTTGCCCTCTAGCCTACTTCACTTTTTGAACACCCCCACTTGTACCACTCACCGTTATGAGTAGCGTTATCTATATACATATATACATAGTATATATGTAAATTATTTATATGATATCAAGTTAATCTGAGAATAGATTTAATACATTGTTTCCTGTATTATTGTTAGAAATATCAGCATCCCTCCATGATTATTTTACTGTTAAAAGTAGTGTTCATGTACATAACTATGTTCTTACTACTAACTTAATTGTCCCAATTCAATCTCTATAAGCTATTTCTATCTTAGCATGTAGTTTACGATAATTTTTTACACTAATACGTTACGTTAATCCTACATCATATCCTAATGAATAATTATTTATTTTCTTGTCTTTCGTATTATTTAATAATTATAAAGGTTAGGTGGAAGAACGGTCATGTGATCGAACCTCGCCCTTTTTGATTGTATGACGTTTGTATGTACATGATAAATAAAGACATTCTATTCTTAACTCCATACCCTGATTTGTCCTTCTACTCGAGTCTTGCCTAGTCACTCTATAAAAATATAAAAACCCATTTACGGTGTAGGCCCTATGAGATTTTTGGAGTAAGAAATTTTCGGTGCTTGGTATTTTTGATAGGCCTATAATATTTTCGATCTGGCCACGAAATTTTCGGTGAGAAATATTTTCAGTGTAGGCCCAGGAGATTTTTGGTGTAAGAAATTTTCGGTGTAAGATTTTTCCGGTGAATCAGAGCAACCCCATACTCTAGTTCTAGGCCTATAGGTTAAAAGCTTTTCTTGATTCGATGCTTGACTGAACTTGGGTGCTCCATACCTCAAGCCAGCATCGAGGGACTACGTACTGCGTTTGCAGCTTCATCACGCTCTCTAACCCCTACCGATCAAGCTCCAGAGTCGCTGTAGAAAGGCGAGGCACTTAGCTCCTCGTCTTATAGCTACGCCTGACTTTAACATGGCAGTATATAGCTAGCGCATACTTTCCCTTTACCCCACCGCCACAACGTCATGGTGCAGCGTGATTAGTGATTAAAAATTAATTGCGAATTAGTGATACAAGTTCTGATTCGTGTGTATTAAAAATAGGTTTTCATGACTTTTTGTTTGATATGTTTGCATGTAGGCCTATGGAATTGTATTAAATAAATTCATTTTCATTTCGTATTTTTTAAATGAATGATCGACTGATCGTAAATCATTGATGATAATTTCTTGAGAGTGAGAAATATTAGTGAATTTAATTAATATAATGAAATAAAACTTCTCAGAATTACTTGACTGCATGTCAATTATCATTATAAGCCTGGGTCTACATTTTTTTTTCCTTTTCTTAGACCCATAACTATAATAGAAATGTCTTTTGCCATTTCACCATGAAATAGATCAAATTATCTTGCATGATATTTGATAATTGAAAAATTTGGCCTCTGCCTACGTACTTCATAATCAACATGCGCGCAAACTTTAAATCACAATATCACCCTAAAAAAGTCCCAAAATAAAAATAAAAACTTTTTTGCGTGTAGATGATTGCAAAATTCAGAATCATTAACATTCTATATATCTTACCCTCTCAAAAATCCACCAACCCCCACTGGTTGCTTCTATTCTTGAAAACAAAATGTTTCAGTTGCAAGCGTGATTATACTTTGTCATGACACTGAATGCAATTGTGTTGCAACTTGTTTGGTGACAAAGCCAGTGTTTCCACAGGGAAAACAATTTGGAGAAAGCATTTCTATGTCAAATATTCAAAATGTAAAAATATTCTGCTTGTGAACTGATCACAAAACTACATTTTCTTCTTCGTCATATTTCAGGACCTACATTGTCGACAAGCACCAGCAGTTTTGAAGCTCTAGATCCACACGATCCAAACTTAAGTCGATTGGCTACGACAATGTTCCAGAAAACTGCTGATTACCTTCTTGGAGAACTAACTACCACTCAGGTAAACTGATAGATATGTTGGTTCCCTATAAGGTGTTGCAGGCAAATGCAGATCCTGCCTACTATAATAGTACAGTTAGGAGGCTTAAGAGAAAGGGTAGAAAGATGAGTAGGAAATTGAGGGAGTCAGGGGAGGGAAAGGAAGCGATCAGGGACCTGAGGCGGGACTTAAACAAGGCTAAGAGGGAGGCGAAAGAAAACTTCATGGGTGGTATGTTTAATGAACGTGATGTACAGGGTAGCTGGAATAGAATGTACAGGTTTGTTTCTAGTCAGAAGGGTAGTAGTAAGGAGTTGCCCACCTTAGTTGATCAGTGAGGGAATGAGTGGAAAACGGATAAGGAGAAGGCAGCAGCATTAAATAGATTCTACGGGGAAGTGTTCAATGTGACTGGATTTATAGGGGAGGGAGAAACAACACTGGAGGGGGAGGGGGAAGAAGTCCTGCTTACAGAGGGGGAAGTGTGGAATGTATTGAGGAAACTAAAAAGTGGGAAGTCACCAGGCATAGATGGGGTGCAAAGCGATCTCCTGAAATTAGCGGGTAGGGGGGTTGTAGGTTATTTGCTAAGGTTGTTCCAAGCCTCACTCACAGCAGGTAGAGTATCGCAAGATTGGAAAAAAGCGGAGGTGGTTCCAATTTCAAAGGGAGGGCAAAGGGGCAGGGTAGACAACTACAGGGGAATCAGTTTAACGTCACATGTATGTAAGATGATGGAAAGGGTAGTTATAAAGAGAATAATGGAGAAAGTAGATGAACATAGGGGTATTTCGGAAGTGCAGCATGGGTTTAGGAAGGGGTATTCATGTGAGACACAGTTGTTAGGTTTTGCGGAAGAGCTGGCAGGGGTAGTAGACAAGGGGGGCTGTATTGATGCAGTGTTTTTAGATTTTGAAAAGGCTTTCGACAAGGTAGATCACTCTATACTATTAGGGAAGTTAAAACTGTCCATTGGGAATGCTGGGTTAGTTAATTGGATTGGAAACTTTCTTCAGGATAGAGTTCAAACGGTTCGAGTAGGTTCGGAGGTTTCAAGTGAGGTTAAGGTTACGTCAGGAGTTCCACAGGGTAGTGTGCTAGGTCCGTTATTATTTGATTTATATATAGATGATCTGACTAGGGTTGTTAATTCGAGAATAAGGTTATTTGCAGATGATTGTGTGGTTTATAGGGAAATCAATACAGAGGAGGATGTAGTAGCTATTCAGGCAGATTTGACGGCACTTAATTGTTGGGTTCAGTTGAACAAGATGGGGTTAAATGAAGGGAAGTGTAAGTTAGTCACCTTTGGTAGGAGGAGAGTGAGGGCTGATGTAGTGTATGATGTAGGAGGGAAGTCACTTGAGTCAGTGGAAAATTACAAGTACTTGGGGGTGGTATTTGATAGACGTCTAGGGTGGGGGAGTCAGATTGAGAGAATAGTAAAAAAGAGTATAAATGCACTAAACTTTGTAATGAGGCAGCTTAGGGGGACAAGTATGAAGATAAAGGAAAAGGCTTATTTCTCGTTAGTGCGTCCCATGGTGGAATATGCTAGTTCAGTTTGGGATCCTTATAGATTAGGTGAGATAAGGGATGTGGAAAGGGTGCAAAGGATTGCAGTTAGAAGGGTTACAGGTAGGGTTAGGAGGTGGAAATGGGGGGAGAATGAAAGGGGGGAGAGGGTGAGAATATTGGAGAGTCCATCTGAGATGATCCGAGACTTGGGATGGCGGGAATTGGAAATACGGAGAAAGGAGGATCGGATCTGTAATTTCTTCAGGGTAATGGAAGGAGAAGGGGGCTGGGGAGAGTTGAATAGGTTGATTGTAAGGAATGAGTCAGGGTATGGGGGTAGGCGAAGTCATGATAGAGCAGTAGTTATAAAGGGGGCTAGATTAGATGTCGGTAAGTTCTCTTTCTTGAATAGGACAGGTAGGGATTGGAATGGGCTTAGTAGAAGTATACTTGAGGAGGATGAAATAGGGTTGAAGCTATTCCGTCAGAAGGTTAGGGAGGCGATAGGATAGGATTGATAGGGAACTTGCCACCGCGCATTTATGTGCAACTGCAAGAGTTAATAATAATAATAATAATAATAATAAAAGATTAACGAATTTTAGAGGTACCCTAATTGATTATTTTTATTGTGAATTTACTGAAATGGACAGTAGGCCATGAACGAGTTTTATATGAAACATCAATTACCGGTACGGTACATCAACAATCATTCTCTCATATTATTGATATCGTTGGTGTATCATTAAAAAATGAAATGAAAATCAATAAAAACATCAAAGTAGAACCTCTTTAGTGAGTTTCTCGTTAGTACATCTTTCACCTTTGTAAGTTTTATTCTTTGATCCCATTCATATGCTCTCACATGCTGAATAGTTTCCTCAGTAAGTTTTTCACTTTAGTAAGTTTTTTCTCTCTGATCCCCTGAAAAACGTACTAAATTTGTTTCTCTGTACCGGTAAGGTGAATCTCAGTCCTACTGTCCTTGACATACAGTGGACATATGGGGTCCTTACTATAGATTAACGAATATAATATAAATATAAATATAAATATACATGTCAGTATATTATACCAACTTGTTATGATTATTATAATTTATCTTGTATTATATTATCAACTTATTTTTTAATAAGTTATATATGGTAAAAAACCTTTCCATACACCCTTAATGGTATATATCCTAAAGGGTTTGTGTTCATACCTTGTCATTTGTGCTCACACTGTGTCATATGTAATGTACAATTAATGGAAATAAAAACTTGACTTGATGACACCCAATATATTCTGTTTAAACAGGAGGATTATCGTCTCCTTGAGTCCATGAACCGTGCCACGATAACAAAATATTCCGATATGAAACAAATTGCGGGAAATGTTGAACGAACCATGACTGATCTCAATGATAAGTGTGAGTATATTTCAATTTACTTGGCTGCGAAAGAAACCTATGCAGCACAGCGAGTGTGCACGTAACTACCGTTTGTTAATACTCTACCGGTAGGGAAATGTTCAACATAATATAGGCCTAATTTCATTTTCAACTGATATTTCAAAATTCAAACGAAAATTTTATATTCGAAGGGAAAGATGTATAGGACCTACGGTAGGTCTGTATCATTTTGTAACCAAAAGTTTCAAAAAGAGCCCAGACAAATTTGAAAAAAACGTTGATTCAATTCCTATTTTTGGAACATTTTCAAATATTTTTTTGAAACAATCAAATTATCCATAGGCCTACATAATTTCAAATAAGTTACGAAATATTCGAACAAATTTTTAAAATTTAAAATAATTCTTTCTAAAGTTTGAGTAATTTCTGTAAACTTTGAACACCAATTACAGTAATTTTGATTGAATTTCAAATAATTTGAAAAAAATTACATTCATGCCCAATTTTATAAAATAACCGACTAAAACATTTAATTTCTCAAGCATCATAAAAATGAAAAAATGAATATGGGCCTGTAAGTATTGTATGGAAAAGCATGTCTGATGTTGGGTCTGCATCACTAGAACATGCAGTAGGTGTACACACATGATCGCCATCATGCTTGTATGTTTTTGACTTATATTATACTAGGAAAACGCGGGATGCGCGTCGTGAGATGAGCTTAGAAGTATGGCAATCTAGAATGAAAAATAACTTATCAGCTCAATTTACATCTACAAACCTTGACTCACTTCAAACGTTCAAAAACCTCACCTGCAACTTGTTGATATTTATAGTAACCTGCAACCTGTCGCATAAACACTTTGCAAAACCAATTGATCCAAATATTCAATAAAATGTACACGTTTAATGCGTTTTCTTCATTATTTCTCATTCGATTGTTATAAAAATCTCTGAAAAGGTGTATAATTTAGTATTTTTCATATTCTGTGAGAATTTGAGAGTTTTTGAAAAATTCATCTTTTTCAATTTTCCAAACTTTCCGATTATTTTCCGAACAATCCCAACCTATTCTGGTATGACACCAACGTTCAGAAAAAGTTTCAAGTTGATTGATTCATTTCTCTGACCTGTATGCCGCGTACATAATTACAAGAAAAAAAAAAATATATATACATAAAAACGAAGCCCATTTTTTTAAGGGTGTGAAATGGAAAACTTCGCTACGCTCATCTAATTACTGCATTTTTAATTCCAGATAAAAGTCTGCAACCTTATCTAGATCAGATAGATCAAATTGAAGACAGTGTCACTAAATTGGAACAAGCCGCCTACAAACTGGACGCATACTCGAAAAGACTGGAAGCGAAATTCAAGCACCTTGAAAAGAGATAAATGTATTTGGGTCCCAAAAATATGTTATTCTAGGAAGACTCAGAAATATCTGTCACCTGCAAGAAGTACAGTAAAACCTCGATACATCTTTCCCGGATCTAACATTTTCCCGCTCCTATCATTCATTTCGACCACTCCAATATAGCCAACATTGAACTTTTCAAGATGGATCATTTTCCTGCATGGATTTTTTTATTTTCCTGGTCCCTTGAAAAACTATAGATAGAGATTTTACTGTGAATTGTTCTTTTATTATGTTTGTGACTGATCAATTAATATAATGTATATGTTCGTAAGGTCCGTTTGTTTGTCTTGAACTCACTACACTGGTGTAAGTATTTCAAGAACTTGATAGCTTCATATTTCAAGTGTTTGTAATAATCTTGCTCCAGTTCAGTCCCGAGCTCTCAAGTGCATGTAGAAATTCAGTGAACGCAGCCTGTGCGTCACAGCTTCAAGGAGCTTGTATAAGTTATTGTGCTTCAATTTTTGTTAATAAACAACGACAATAGATGGTACAAATTTTGTGTTGATTTTGTTTGACTATGAATAGGGCCTATTGATGCTATCAAAGAACTTTATTGCAAAAAAAAAGTTATTACGCTTACACAGCATTAATTCCACTGAACCCAGCACTAAAGGTCAAGTGGGAATATCATGTTGTATGGAATACTATCAGCAAAACGGTGGATTGTCAATGCTCTTGCACATTTTCATCTTAAATTGCAAATTACTCTCAATCATTCTGGTAAATATTTAAGATATCAGTTTCCAGGTGTTCATATCAATGGTTATAGTAGAGTGAGAGAGCTGTTCAACAATCATAATATTTATTATATCGATCCATGACACCTTCAAGTACCGTAACCTAGCTCTTGGTGGGGCTCAAGATGCATCGAGGGTTGTGTTGGGTTACCAGTTTGATATTAAACTGGCAAACCAACGCAACCCTCAATGCATCTTGGTGGGGTTGGTGTAGCGATATAGATAGATAGATATAATATATATATATATATATATATATATATATATATATATATATATATATATATTATACATATATTCGGTTGTCATCATTAAAAAAATCAATAAAAATATGAAGAATGAAATAGAATAATAGCTAAAACAGATGAAAACCACCAATATGATAATTGGAGACGTGTCAATTTCATTTCAATTTCCCGCTCATCACCGCCGTGTTCACTTCAAGAACACCATCTTTGCATGGCAGTGATATTTCTAACCTCACTTTAAAATGGACTAACTGTGAATCGATCTTATATTAATGATTATTTAGATTCAAACTCCATTCAGTGATTTTGCGAAGTTAGCAGACGTCAGCAATTATACAAGAAATGAAAATAGCTAACAAAAAATCAGTCAATTATGGTAACAATTCTTCGAAATAATTGACCCATTAGGCTTAAGCGTAGGCCTACACCCTAACCAAGGTTTATTTATCAAGTCCTGCAAATTTTATATGAACATATTCAATGCTTTAGTCATTGGTAGTTAGGTTCCTTAAATAATTTTACAATGCATTTGTCAGAATTAATTAGCTCTTTGTCAGACAACCCTTATTTTGGAGCTGGATTTGGCCTCTTTGGGATTGGCGCAGGAGCCGCGATCCTGCGTAAAAGTTTGCAAGGTTCGCTCATACTCTTTCGTCGTCATTATATGATTACATTAGAGGTACCATGTCGAGATAAGAGCTACCAATGGTTGCTACAATGGATTACCGAGAAGGGAGCAAGAAAAACTCAGCATCTCAGTGTGCAAACGAGCTTTGAACAAAAAGAAACGGGTCATATTAAAACGAAATATGACTTCATTCCAAACATTGGAACACACTTCTTCAGGTGAGCCCAGGATTAATGGGACAAAACATTGTTAGGTCGTAGCGTCGGGCCTACTCGTATTAGGTTTAGGTCTACATGAAGTACTTTTTTCCCCAACAGATATGGTGGAACATGGATTCGTGTTGAGCGTACACGAGAACAGCATACTTTGGACTTACACATGGGCGTGCCATGGGAAACTGTAACACTTACTGCTCTCGGCCGAGACAAAGGACTGTACTTCGGTATACTGGAAGAAGGTGATGAATTAAACTCTTCATATTCATACCAGCCATCTAATTTTCTTTATTTATAGTGCCGTAGGAATCACAGTAGGGCCTACTAGCTTTAATATTAATTATTTGTCAGATTTTACATACTCAGTTGAGATTCGTATGTTAATGTTGACCTTGTCGACCTTCGTTAACAAAGCTTTTTGTGTTGCGACAGGCAGCCCGTCAGATGGCGCTCAAGAAGCACGAAGGCAAGACGGTGATGTACACAGCTATGGGTGCCGAATGGCGACCGTTTGGCCACCCGAGGAATCGTAGGCCGATTGACTCGGTGGTTCTCGACCAGGGAGTCAGCGAGAGGATCCTAGGCGACATCAAGGAATTCATCTCGATACCGGCGTGGTATGCCGACAGAGGTGAGCACTGCGGCAACAAGTTGTGATGGGAATAATATTGATGAATAAAAATAAGAGAAGTGTTAGGCCTACTGGTGTATCTGTGAATTCATATTGATCGGTTTTTATTCGGGTTATAGATTTCAAGATCTCAGAAATTTGAAAGTAAACAATCCAGACTTCCGTATTGTGGGATTTTACTCGTTAAACTTAGCCTATAGACGAAATGAATCGAATTCGTCTAAACAATTAGAAAAGGAATTGGACCAGAAGAATTGAAAGTCTTTTTATTGTGGCGAGAGGTAAAGTCATGCTGTTCTGACAACTAAGTAAAGCTTTTTCTTCAGCAACTATTCGTTGGAATGTCCTCGAGCTAGGATCGACCAGCGATTTCTCGCGTTTAAATGCTTCCTCTCTCAATCAGGTATCCCGTATCGCCGTGGTTACCTGCTTCACGGACCGCCCGGCTGCGGCAAGTCTTCCTACATAACCGCACTTGCGGGCGAGCTGGAGTTCGGCATCTGCGTGTTGAATCTCAGCGAGCGAGGCTTGACCGACGACCGGCTGAACCACTTGTTGAGCGTGGCGCCGCAGCAGAGTATCATACTGCTGGAAGATGTGGACGCGGCATTTGCAAGCAGGGAAGATACATCACAATGTGAGTGATTGAGCTGTCATTGCACTATGATCTTGTACTGAGCTACGGTGAGGCTGGTTTATTTCGTCTAGGTTTGTACACAGACATCTATAAAACTTCTATTTTTTCTAGTAAGTTGCCTCACCTGATCATGATAATGCCCTTGATTCGTCAATCATTTTGAAAACAATGGCCTGGATTTGACTCCAATGGCCTGGAGTCTTTACTTTCATTCGATTTAGAAGTTTTCAAAACTATCATTTTTCTAAGTTTGACGCGGGTAAAGTCTCATTTTTCTGAATGGTACCGTAACAAACATTGAGAGTTGTGGCTAACTAAAAATGACTGAAAATTGAAAAAAATTAGCGTCCATTACTTGAAACCTTGATGCGTCATTCTGGATTCATTGTTTTCCCGCTTTTCTAATTCAGTTTGTTCCATTACTGCTCACATATAAGTACTGGTAATGTTGAATTTTCTTGCATGGATCATCTTCCTAAATGGATGGCTATTTTTTCATGATCCCCTGAAAAACAATAGAGATTTTACTCTACTTCAAATGTATCATACATCGTGAGACTTTTAAACGTTCAATTTGTCTTGTTCCTTTACTTGTGCAAGACTATGTCGACACTGTGACACGGCAATCTGTTTGCTTTCAGCTAAAGGAGCATACGAAGGTCTAAATCGCATCACTCTCAGCGGATTACTCAATTGTCTGGATGGAGTGGCTTCCACCGAGGCTAGGATACTGTTCATGACGACAAACTACCTGGAAAGGTAAGCTGACATATATTAAACAGATACACTTTAAATTTAATATGCTTTCTAGAAAAACAGTTACCCCCGTTCACTTTCATGATTGGTCCACTATGCAAAACAGTGCACCAATACAGTAATACATTGTAGAAAATATGATAAAAATTGTGATTTATTGAAGTTTCAACAGCAATGCATAATTTCCAAAATGCGATTCGATTTAAAATTCAAGTTTCAAATTTGCTCAACAAAAGACATACCGGTACTGTATTTCTTTCCCTGTCCTACAACAAAAATACGTATTTTCTCAGTCCCAAGTGTTGCATGGCGTCACTATATGTACCGTCAATTTCAGACTCTCGTTCTTTCAGACTAGACCCGGCGCTCATCAGACCAGGCCGCGTCGACGTCAAAGAGTACATCGGTACGTGCACCCGCCACCAGATCGAGTCGATGTTCTTGCGATTCTACCGCGGCGCCATGGCCGGCAAAGAAGCCACCCTCTTTGCCGATAGAGTGTTGGCGCAAAACAAGCCAGTCAGTCCAGCGCAGATACAAGGTTTCTTCATGTTCTTCAAAGACAACAGTTCGCTCGTGTTGGACAACGTCGAGAAGATCTGGACGTTATCGTAGTCGTCACGTCGATAGTTAGGATAATTAATGAAATTAGTGCTAGGTAAGTTTTCAAAACAAATTCTTGTAAATAATGTGACTATGTACGTTAGGCTTATAATATGTAGGTCCATTGTGAGCCTTGGCGCTCAAATATGTTTTAGTTACCGGTATATAATATTGTACATAAGATGTTTTTTATTGTATTGGATTGTGAATATTGTGGTCAAGTTGATACTGAAAATTATTGGTTATTTTCTGTAATGACCAAGTCGTGGTCTCTGAGCTCATTATACAGCAGTAAAAGTTACAGTTACCAGTTTACCAGTAAACTTGAGAACCTGAAATAACTGGTAGAAAACATCCACGCAAAAATTACGGGGCTCGTGATTATTTAGTTTAGTTTGTTACTAAATAAGTTTTTACTATAAGTTTTTTAATAAGTTGTTACTTATAAATTTAGTATTGTTTAGTTTGGCGTGATAAGCGTACAAACCGGAATAAAGTCGACTCGGTTGTGTGACATGAGTTTGGGTGTCCAACCTAACTTGAACCCTAACCACATTTTACAACCATCCATTCATAAGTATCCCGAAGGCCATGTCACACGACCAAGTCCGTATTCCGGTATACGCTCTTCACCGTCCCTCAAATTACAACTATAACATTTACTACAAACTTGTCTTTGTTGTAAGTCTTTTAATCTCATATCGCCGACTATATCGGATTTAGAAGCGCATTCTGTTGTTACTCTTGATGGTGAATATCAATCAAACGTGGTGATTCATTACATGTAGATATTTGTTACGCTTCCCAATACGACACTGAAAGTAACATCAGTTCTCGCTGCTAAATGCAATGTGGCCAACGAAAGGTAGCAAAATACTGTCAACAGTGTAACATTTTTTTAAAAAGTCATTGCCACTCATTATTGAGATAGGCTTATTCATGTGCTTTATTTTGTAACCTCCTAAGTTCCACTGTTTACTGCTAAAAGCTAACTGCGACTTTTTCTGTCGAATAGACGTGCTAATGCGTCAGCAGTCGGCAAGTATCTTACAAGCCCCCACCTGTCTCAGTAAGTTGAGGCATTGCCTTTGAAATAGAATAGCTTAGTTTGAAATAGCATGGTTTCGAGTCCTGCGTAAGGTAGGCTTATGGGTTTTTTGAACTCAATCATATTCCCAAACAACATGGCTGTTTGCGAGTTCGTTCAGCGAACAATCATCGTAGCTCAGCTTATGCTATATACTATAATTGCTCTCTAATTGTTCACCTATGAATAATTGATTTATTATTTCAAAATGAGAATCCTATCAGATCCTTCCTATCAGAAATCAAACTTTATTTTCCAGAGAGCTATTGTCATCCAGATGTAGCTGTGTGATGCCTCCACATCAGATTTGTTCTGGAATGAGTTGGTTGAGAAAGAAATGGGATTCGAAAACGAATAACGTGGAGTGAGTCCCAGATAAGTCCGAGAAGAGAGAGAACAAGGCAGGAGCACGAGCGAACGAATGCAGAGAAGACGCTGTTATGACCTTCGTACTCATACACAGCACAATATAATTTTTCGACCACCAATAATTACAAGAAACTACAAGGTTACCAACTCACCTCACAAATCTACCGGTTGTGGTTTGTCAAGTTCCGATGATCTACACGATCGTAAAAAATTGGCAATCTACACACGATGTTATCCACAAACAACAAAAAAAAGCGCTAACCACCCATGCACTAGTGGTAGGTGTATGGGATAGCAGAATGGTCAATCAGAACCTTCATCTCTCTTGGATGCAAATATATAGTTATTATTAGTCAGTCTAAGATAGAGACTGTATTTTTTACTGTTAAAACGAAACCGTCTTGTTTGAGTTTGTCAAATGTTATTGACCACTTTTTAATTCCAGATAGATGTCTCTATTAGGAAGTTTTTTCCTTCGTTCAACTTCCCTTGATCTGAGTTTATTACTGCTGAATCTATTTTGTTTTGACTCGAAAGAAACCTAGTCTTGATCTAATGCTGATAACAATATATTGATCTAGTTTGTATCCCTCAAATTCAGTTCCGCTTGAGCAGTGTCTTTTTGTTTGCCGAGTGTAATGAGTTATAAACATGGGGCCTCATTCCTGTACATAGCGACTGTCGTATGTCGATTCTCTATTTAAATTCCCTATTTATAAATATTCAGGAGAATTAAATTTATATGACTAGTTTTTATTCAACGAAATTACTTTTATTTTAAAAATACCGCAACATAAATTTTGTCCTCTTGAATAATCATGAATAGGAGATTGAAAATACAACAGTTAGGTTAGGTGATCTCGTTCGACAGTCACAGTGATCAGAAAGGGAGCCCTTGGTTATGTGATGTCTCAAAATACAGTGCCAACTCTCGCACAATTTAATTATACGCTTGTGATGTATTGATGTGAAAACCAGAGGGTTAGCAACTTATGAGAATAACTCCAGTAGGAGAGTCTGTTTAGGCCAGGTATTACCAAGTCGAGTTAGTATTTATCTGAGAGTTTGTGAAAAAAAATAACATGGGTAACCATGGTGATAACAAGTTTAAACTGTCAAATAAAGGCTAACTGAACTTGGTAATACCAGGCCTTAGTGAAAGAAGGTTTGTGAAAGTAATTTTTTATATAAACTTTAAACTTACGAAAGGTTCGTTTCCTCATTCCTACAAGTTTAACAAAACTGTTTGGGTTGAGTATTTCTTTGAGCATTTTACTTTGGAAGCTTGAGAGGCCCAAATGTTTACGCCTTTTCCAATTTTTCTATATCCTGTTTTGAAGATGAGAGAAAAGATGATATTTCACCTAACTGAACTTAACTATATATCTTCAAGATTGTATTCTTGTATTTTTAAATTATTGCCAAAATTACAACTGTAGTTCTTACTAGTAGGCCTGCTAGTAACTCAATAGAGTGCCTGTTACTTTTTTTTTTATATATATATATATATATATATATATATTGGGTTTAACGACGCACTGTAATGATGACTGAGATCTATTGGCGTCGGATGAATGATTAATGATGGGATGATGAGATGAAGGTTTTATGGGTAATGGGAAGGATAGTGGGAAGGAAGCGGTCGTGGCCTATATTGTGGGAACCATCCCGGCATTAACCTAGACTATAGAGGGAAACCACGAAAAACCCCTGTAAAGATGGACGGTGGCGGGGATCGAACCGGGTCCGATATGTCCCTTCACCTACCGGGTCACACGAAGCTAGTGCGCTAACCACTCAGCTACTGTGCCGGTACTTTTATTGTTTCTGATGTATTGTGACAAATGTACATAAATTATTGAAATTAAATAAACGTTATTAAATATATGTGTTGGAATGTGTAACGTGAACCGCCTAAAATTTCCTTCTCACTTCACAAACCTCTGCCAACCAGGGGCAAACAATCTCTTACCCACTGTGTCATTTATATATAAAAACCGAAACGTACATACGCAAACATATTTTGCATGCACGTTGTATACATATGTATACCGGTAAATATGTACATTCAATTCAATTTTTCTTCATTTTTCACTCATTAAATAATCATACAAATCATATGAAAAGACAAGATAAAAAAGCGGTATCATTAAAGTATTGCAGTGAAACCTCTATGCATCGTTCCCGGATCTATCGTTTTACTGGATCTATCATTCATTTTTTCTAGCCCTACTCCCATATAATCAATGTTAAATTTTCCTGGATGGATGGTTTTATTTTCCTGGTCCCTTGGAAAACGATGGATAGAGGTTTCACTGTATTATTATTTAAACTCTTGCAATTGCACATTAATGCAAGGTGGCAAGTTCCCTAACTACCCCTATCCCACCACCTCCTTAACCCTCTGACAGAATAACTTCAAACTAATTTCATCCCCTTCAAAAATACTTCTACTAAGCGGCTAAGCCCATTTATGATTATTAGCATGACTTTTTTTTAATCATGTCATTTTGTCATTCATGTTTCTAATTTTTCAAACCTGTATTACATGGATGCCAAAAGATTCTTGAAATTTTAAAATTAATTATATTTGTATAGCCTAATTATTATTTATATAATTTGATTCAATATACTTTACGTTCTTACAATTTATTCTCTCTATTGTAAGCAACAATGCATATTTAAACACTTTGAACAGCAGCTAATTTCTGAAAATTTGAACTTTTTGAACTTTATCCTCCAAAATTGATGATATATTTGTGAGATATTTCTTACCAAACCTGTTGATTATATGAGCGTAGCAAAGACTTCCATATCACATACCGTTTTTTTTTTAAATTCCGTATTTGGCATGCAAGTCCCAAGTTTCCTAGTACATAATAATTAATAATGGAGCTTACTTTTATTCCATCTGATGTCAGTACTGATTACTGAATGTATATTGGCTACATACTTTTTAATAAAATACTGAAACTATTGTAGAATACTCTACTATTGATGTGAAAGCCTCTAACGTTAAATTATATCAGGGTTGTTCGTCGATGTAAAATCAATCTTATATCAATTATTATTTTTTATTTTTTTTATCGATAATCAGAAACAGTTCACAAATTCTGTATAAAATTGTGCTAGGCTGCTTTCGCAACTTGTCAGCAGGGATTATGCTAAACAAATTATAAACATTGCACTTTATTATTACTCATGCGTCTTGTTTTAGAGCTGCTTCCTCTGAACGGCAATATATATGAGACAATGAAAACAACATATACAAACAACAAACAACAAAATCCTATTCAAGCATCTGAGAAAAGAAAAATGAAAGAAAGAAAAGATTATGCACCATCGAATGAATTCAATATTAATTAGGTATATACAATTTACTGATTCATTCTAGAGTGAGGATCCAATTTTTCACATTCAATTTAATATCTGCCATGTATGTTGGACTGCGAAAATTTTCTGGCATGGCATTGAATAAAGTCATCATTTACATCACATCAATAATTCATTGTGGATTATTGATATTTTTTCTCCTACAGGAGAATCTTATCGATTCCAAGCATCGTACTGGAATTTTCAATGTGTGGTTCAGTTGATTGGCAGTAGAAGAGGAATATTTGTTCATGCCAGTGAGTAGAATGATTGGAAATGATTGGAACAATGATTGGAAGAGTTATACAGAAATGAGGGATGTTCTGAAACGAGTAAATGATAGTTTATTTAATCAAAGTTAATCTGTGATCATTGCATTGTAGAAATCAAATTGATTGGTATTGTATCACTCAAAAAATATGAAATAAATGAAAATATTTAATAATATATATAAAATAAATAATATATATATATACATATAATTTGATAATAGGCCTATATAATAATATATATAATATTAAATGGATAAATCATTATTCAAACCCTAACTAAATTATACCAGCTTATTTTTTACAAAAATTAATACAACAATCATTCATATCTTATCCCATGTTAATTAGATCCCTAATTTGTATAACAACTTTATAAACTATTCCGTTATTATTACTGCTCCCTAGCATGTTTTTTAACAAAGAAAAACTAACAATTAAACGTGCAAGGTCAACAAGGTAAAGTTCTACTACCACGATGCCCTGTTTTAATCTTCTGATCGTGAAGAGACCTTGAGATTGATTTAGATACCGACCAAGGTCTCCGCCGAGCCACCGGAAGAAAACACCATAAGTCTGCACTATTGGTGTTTTATTTATTTTGGCACCAATGATAGCCGAGACTTATTGGCGTCATTGAATGAGATGATGAGTAGGTGAGATGTAAAGCTATTCTATCAGATGGTATGAACAATGGGAAGGAAACTGTCAACTAAAGTCAATTATGTGTCATTGTATTGATAATATTTTATATTGAGTTTGGGATATAATTTCTTTATCCTATGGTGGAGGAAAAGTCATAAGAACGAACCTCTCCCTTTGATTGTATAAACAATACATTGACAATCAAAGATATATATATCTATCCATCCAAGTTGGACTTGGGTTCAAGTCCCGCAAAAGACTTGACCTTCTGTGAACATCACCCGCGCATTCTTACCCCAAAATAACCTAACTCTTGGTGGGGTCGGTAAGAAAACAATCAATCATAGGTCTGAAACCACGAAACATTATTTTAGGAATCAGGATGGTAGACCATGGAAGAGATCAAACCCCGATCTCCTGAATAACGGTTCACCATATTACCAATCGGTCTAGCCGTCTCAATCGTGTATATTCAATCGTACGTCAGAAGTGTTGGTGGTTCCGATCACCAGTCTCTCCTATCTACCTGCATGAACGACATGGAATCTCGAACTAACAACCTTTATGGAGGTTGACATATTTAGAATGGACGGAATCTAGAGTCGTAATTAATACTCAAGGTGTTGAGCGAAATAGGAGGAAGAGGGAAGAGGATTATGAAATGATAAGGAGAGAGAAGGAGAATGTGTAATGGCACAATGCTGTACTAGGATGCTGTGAGTTCGTTGCAGACTTTGCAGGAACATAATTCAAGGGACTGAATATTAGCGAACATCAGTTTTTGACAACGTTGAACGGTATATATATATATATATATATATATATATATATATATATATATATATATATATATATATATATATATATATATATATATATATATATATATATTTATTAAAACTTTTAAACTTTCACGACTCATTTTATAATAATGATATATATTTAATAGGAAGATTAAAGTCGTGTATGAAATTGTGAAATATTTTTAATATCTCAAAATATATTAAAATATAAAAGATATTAAAAATATTTCACAATTTCATACACGACTTTAATCTTCCTATTAAATATATATCATTATTATATATATTATATATATATATATATATATATATATATATATATATATATATATATATATATATACATATATATATATATATATATATATATATATATATATATAATATATATATATATATATATATATATATATATATATATATATATATATATATATATATATATATATATATATATATATATATATATATATATATATATATATGAGGTATACAAATATTGAAGTGCTATTGAAGTATTTATTCTTTAGATTAGTCTATGGTACTATTTTGTGGGCACACAAAAACACAGGTCTCTTCAATACCTCCTGGCTTCATAATAGCATGTATCAAAATTAATTAAATTGTAACCTTGAATTCTAACATTTATACAGTCACAAATTATGATTTTGGCGGTATACCTTTGTGAAAATTATACAATAGATGTTAATAGTATTTCAGCATATATTTGTGAAAGTAATTAAAAACAAAGATGTGTGATTCTGCGGGATGTAGTGATAAAAATATTTTGTTATACGTTCCTAAACGTTCTTAAAAATGATGTTTTTCTAAACTGACTCCTATGGGCCATCAATAGTTGTTCAGGCGTATAGTGAGATGAGCGAGATTCCAGTTGAAATCTAATGAAAGCCATGCAGGCTCACAAAGTTTGATTTTGAATCCTAAACAACTCATTTCCCTTGCTTAGTGACACCACCAACGGCCAGGTTCTAGATTTTAATCCAATTGGTTTTAGTTATTGATCTTCTCGATGGTTTTCGTAATGGCTTTGATTGATTGCTGTGAAACAAAATACATGATGACTTTTATCTTCAATAGTGCTCAACCGATTTATGGAAAAATTTAAAACCATCTGTATGATTCATGTACTTAAATAATTCTATAATTACTTATTTGAATGAATTCGGAGAATTTGTTTTCATATTTTCCCTTCTGGGTTATTCTTGTGAAGTTTTTCAACATTTCGAAATGATTTTTCTCGTGGACGGTTCAACCGATTGCGTATAGTCTTGAGGTGCAATCGGTTGAACCACTTTTAAGAAAAATAATCTCGAATTTTTGAAAAATTCGTAAAAATAACCCAAGGCAAAAATATGAAAGAATATCTTAAAATGAAATAAAATGTCCACGGAATTTGAGCAAACAAATGTGCATATATACAAAAAGCATATACATCATCACAAAGTTTCACATGAATTGGTTGAATCGTTCTAGAGATATAAATATTATGTCAAGAAAGTCATCAAAATGATCTACACATAAAACCAATTGACGACTAGTGATTGACCCGCCCACAAACGTCACAGAACAAAATATCTAATCAAAATGGGCTGTTTGTTTGTGGGAAAATTGACATTGCATATCAGATTATTTCTAAATGCCCACATGAAGTATAGATCAAGGTAGCCTACCGATAAGCCACGCCTATCAATAGTGGTCAATGGGGTCGTGAAACAATTGAAATTATCATTAGGTGAATCAGGAATGCAGTGAGATTAATACATTCATTAGCTAGATGTGTGCTTTCTAGGACGTCCATATAAAATCTCGCTCATCCTTCAACGCATATACTGCGTTTTCCTAGCATTTTAATACTTTGGATCAAGCTTTATTTGGACATCGGCTCTTTACCCACTAATACCACACACCAACACAGCCACAGACACAGAACAGACGATCGATTTAGATAATACATTCATTAATCGGATGTTCCGAAACTGCACGTTTCTAGAAAGATCATTCGCATGATATGCCCAGGGCATAAAACATTTTAATACTAGCTTTTTGAGTAGTAAAAATACTGACATGGAGTTTTTCTTAATATCTTTGACCTTCGATTTTATACCATCTTCATATCAAGTATATACATTAAGAAGCAGCCGATACTTTTTTTTAGATTTGAATAAAAGAAAAATTCAACTAGGCTATTTTAAGACTATGAGCAATTTGGGCGTAAAAGAGGTTTGAATTGTATATAGAACTGTCATTAATGTTCCTCATTTGAAGTGAGGATCTTTTTTTATTATTATTTAATACCTTTTATTGTCATGTCTAATACAATAAAATAAATATTCGTGTACCAACATTGTGACTCTGAAACTATTTTTAAAAGTAATTTCTAGAAATTATTTTACCCTAAAAAAATTTGAATCAAGACTTTTTTTTGACTCATTAAATTAGATATAATCCTGAATCATACTGACGCATTCACCTCAAACAACCTCAAACAAAATGTATTTTACATAATTAACATTCCTCTTTGACCTTGTACTATTCTCAATTGTTTTCAATCCCCCTTGATCTTCATCTTGTTGAAAAGGTAATTGAGAGTCAGAAGGTTAAAGGTAGAAGATCTTCTTTCTTATGGCCATCATTTACTAACCTATCCCTGGCCTAGACCCTCAACATTGTTATACGAGGGCCAAGGACTCAAATCAACAGTCTCCATTCCATTCACATAAACGTGAAATGTAGATATGCCCTAAGAGTTATATTCGAAGCTTGCATACAACATCATTGACCTTATGTCACATATAGCGAATCATGAATGAAATATTATATTCATGATGATCTTAAAAATTCATTCTGGGTTCAACGATGCACTCTAATGACGACTTGAACCTATTGGCGTCGGATGAATGATTGATGAGATGGTAGGATGGTGAGATGAAGGTGGGAAGGAAGTGGTCGTGGATTATATTGTAAGAACCATCCCAGCACTCGCATATAGTCTATAAATGGAAACCACGAAAAAACCATAAGTAAAGATGGACATTGGCGGGGATCGAACCAGATCCGATATGCCTCTCACCTCCCGGATCATATGAATTCATTTCTTACTAATTTTTTGTATTTAATTTATATTTATATAATAATACATAAAATTACATTTACATTTAAATTAAATTACATTCACATTTATATTATTTTATTTATATTTTTGAGCAGTTTCGCCAAGCATTTTAGGAAGTCCTTGTCGATCTGCAGTCCTGCGAGTCTACCAACTAACAAACACAAATATTAGGGCCTACAATTAAGTTTGTATAACTGTAAAGTTTCTAGATTTTTCAATGCGATATTGACGATTTTAAACCCAACTACATGTTAAAAACAAATAACAACAAATGTGTAAAGATCAGCGGGTTTTGGAACCAACACCGAAATTTTCACTATGACTCAGTTTGGTAGATGACCGCGTTTTCTTCCGGGATACCAGTATAGGTAAAGTGAAGTTTGTTTGTTTGGGTTTAGGTTTGGGCTGAGGTGACCTCGAGGGATGTTTCTGCTGCACTTCCTCATGTGTTGCTTGTGGTTGTGTGGTGTATAGACCAACGCCCTGTCATTTAACCAAGATCACCCGTTATATACCAGACACATATCACATGTGTCTTCGTTTCTCGATAAATAGATGAGCAGACTTCTTACGACTCTTACCGAGCTTTGTTTGTTTGTTTGTTTGTTTGTTTGTTTGTTTGTTTGTAAGCACTGCACAGGTCGCACGGGATGGATTCAATTAATTGTGTTGGGAAAAATGAACCATCGATCTGAATGAACCCATGAACAAATCAATCAATCAATCGATAAATCAATGTTGGTTTTAGAGACGCGTTGGCGACGAGATCATTTTATGCTTGCTCGTCCATATTTCTATAGCATCTTATTTTTTTCCTACGAATTTTCGATTTTTCTCCATCTTCTTTTCTTTTACACTCTGCAGATTCCTTTCTTCTTCTATTTATCAACAGTATGTTTTATTTGCAATGCAATATCATTTCATCTACCTTTAAATATATTTTTAATCCTATGTTTTGTTATTCTGTTTTCGATGGTCCTTGTATTCAAAGGCAGAGTCTTATATTTATTGATAGATATAATATATAAAAAATAGTAAAGATCATCTCAATTTTTGTTTACACTAATGCACTCTACACTACTATAGGCCTAACTATTGGGGTCTATCGTCTCTATTATTATTTTCTATTATAGAATTGTTAGACTATCAGGATCACCCACATTCTAGGTTTTGTTGACAATCAGAAACTCCGTATAGCAAGATTCTATTGTTATTATCAGATTGTTCAAAGAAATAAAGAAAAACCAGAGATTGAATTCATGGAATAATTTCACTATAATTAATAAATAAGATTTCAGGTTTAAGATCTTTTAGCTTCAAAATAGTTATAACATGAATTCTAAAATAATTGCCTGGTTTTTCTCATATTGTCTGAAGCTTCAATATAGCTTGCATAGTCTTCAAGATTTCCCGTTTGAAAAAACGAAAATTTTTGAAAATATGTGCCATTATTAGCCTATTATATGTATTTTTTGTTTCTCAAAGCTTCTTTTGAAAAACAATTAAATCTAATTATGAACTTTAATGGATGTAATAGGCCTAATCATTTCTCTAATTATCCCATATTAATGACCAAAACGACCGGATATTTCCTTTTTTTTATCCAGACAATAACTTGTCTGGACCATTCTCAGAAGAGAACATCCACAATAATTCGCTCATTGCGCTCATTTCCCCTCAAAATACGTGAAGCGCAAAGGATTACAAAGTCAGGGGCAGTCTTAATAACATGCTCATGAGTAGCATCTTTACAATTATAAAAATACAATACTCGAAACTATTCAACGTACAAGATAAACTATAGACAAAGACATGTGATCGAACCTTCAGAACGATGTGCGATAAAACACAAAAGTCTTGTAGCACCTAGTCGGGGCGTGTCGATTTCGTCTCAATGTGGTAGTCCTTGGTAAGGTATAAAAGCGTGTGCACAAGACATGAAAAGGCACATTACTCTTTTTACCGAAGAATAATCCGCATCAATATGTTCGCTCTGGTAAGTAACAAAGAGATTTCAGTATTCTTGGTCAAGACAACGGCATCGTAGATAGAAGGAAAAATGAAATTACAAAAGTAGATATTCCATTGTTTGGATTTAGAATTCAAAATGGAAAAAATTCAATCAGCAACACTAATTGATCAAACATAAATATTCTTATATGGTTAAACTATTATACATTTATACATTTCTTATTTTGTAAAAAAGAGAGCATAAAATGTGTTCATCAATTTTTTTTCATCGATTTTGCTTAAATTCGTGATTTCAAAATTTGTTTGAAGATTTGATTTATTTCAATTATTTAGATTTAAGAAATATTGTCCCTTTGAGAAATCATTTGATGCAATTAAGAATCAAGTTCTTTTCTACCAACTTTTTCTATGAAAGTTTTTGTGACTTCAAACTTTTGATTATTCATATAATTTATTTCGTGAATTAATTTCAAACAAAATTGAAACATATATTTTTGGAACTATGAATAAAATACCGATTTGATGATAGCATCACAAACAATATCCGTTAATTTGAATGTAAAAAATATAGGGAAAAATAATAAAATCTTTATACAACCTCTTTATAGACAATCTAAATAATAAGAGTGCCTTAAATTTAATTTACAAGCTCACTGTAATAACTGTTAATGTTTCAAACATGTATACTATATTTAATATTTATACCTTGATACATTCTCACAATCTAACAATAAATCTTCTCTTCCACAGATTGTTCTGGCTTGTGTCGCGTGCGCCAGCGCCGCTCCCGGATTTGTCGCCGGCCCCGGCCTCGTCGCCTCCCCCCTGATTGCCACCCCCTACGCTGCCCATGGATTAGGCGCCCCTCTGCTCCCCAAGGTCCAAGTCGCCCCTGCTCAGGTCACCGTCGTTAAGCAGCCATACGTCGTCCAACAACACGAGGCCGTCTACCGTCATGTACCCGTCCCAGTCAAGGCTGTCGCTTACACCGCTCCCCAGGTAAATACCTCCACCTTCATAAGTAGAGTATTTATTTCAAACCCAAGATCTGATCTGTTTTGAGAGGAAAGCCTTATAAGAAATATCATAAATCAATCTCATATGCTGAATTAAAAATAAAATGAATACTAAAAATTGGATGGTATAATTTATTTGAATTATAGCTATCTATTAACTAATAATTGTCTGCAACAACTGCTGTTTCAAACTGTTATTATGTGATATAATAATAGCGTTATCAGGATCAATATGTATTGGTCCTGGTATTGATCGCGAACATACATGTTGACGACAAACGCAACCCTCAGTAGGGGTTTGTCAGAATATTCCTACAAAACTAGACCATCTGAAAATAAAAAATATAAATTATCCAGCATAGTTCAATTTTCTATTGATTTCAACTTGATTTTGTTTAGATTTACAATTTTAAGTGAATATTCGAAAAAATAATCCCAAGAATAAACTACATTATACTTGGATAAGAATTTTTATATTTTAATATTATATATTTCTATCTGATTATATTTTGAATTACTTATGTATTAAAGGCAACACTAATCAACAGATGAGCCTACTCCCCTTTCTGACATATTTATTATTGTAGTTCTTAATAAAGAGGTGACTGATTTGACTATGTATGTATAATTTCAGGTCATCCATGCCGCTCCCGCTGTAGCTTACGCCGCTCCCGCTGTGGCTTACGCCGCTCCCGCCGTAGCTTACGCCGCCCCCGCTGTCCACTACGCCGCCCCCTCTGTCTACAGCCACGGACTCGTCGGAGCCCACCCCATCAGCTACAACGCTGGTTTCGTCAAAGTCCATTAAATTAAATCACTATCTAAACATTGATGTGTGAGATATTTCTAAATTTATAAAAACAAAATTATTTTTTAAAAAATGTATCATTTTTTTCAAATAAATCCAATTTGAATTTGAAGTGTGACTATTTTCATTTTGATATATGACATTATTGTAAATCATTCCACAGGTTTTCTTAAATTAATATTTTATATATTAATATATGTATATATATATATATATATATATATATATATATATATATATATATATATATATATATATATATATCATACATTGATATTAATTTCTTATTATTCTTCAGACAAGCCTTTCAAACGCTTTGTAGATCTTTTTGAGAGTGTTTATGTATTGTTTTTCTTTCTTGTGACAACAAAAAAAATCCCATAGGCCTACTTGTCTTGACCCTCTCTGGTACAGGAATTTCAATTGACATAACCTAACTTTTACTTCAAGGCTTCAAAACTGTCTTACTTGGTGATCCTTAGCCTTAATTGAGAAATGAGTGTTTCTTAAGATTTCGATGTGGATATTTTTTTTTCAAACCATCTTTGAAAACTTTTTCACAGAAGTAATAAATTGTATTATTCGTGACAGTAAAATATCAAGTGGTTTCATGTTGACACACAAGGGATGTGAATATCAAATCAGTTTGTGATAATTTCAACATTATAGGGTAAGTGTTTTCGACACGAATGCGAATATAGATCACACAATTCTCATGCAATATCAAATGTATTCATTTACATTACAACAATTTAAATCATACTGTGATCATGCAATGAAGTTCGCCAGCAAAACACATTCTAATTGATTGTAATATTTTGCAAGGTTCTGTATTATTCAGAATAATGATTGTACAATGAACATGAGAAGGCCTATTTTGAACCAGAGTCGATAAAATAGCACGGCTACAGAATGAAGAACATATACCTATAGAGACCATAACAAGATCATGTAGAACATATACAATATAGAACATATACCCTATGCCATAATATATATTTTTTTAATCCAGGCAATACTTCAATTTAAAAATCACGTTCGTAAAATCTACCACGTGAAAACAGTTGTGAGAAACTATTTCAACTGAAAATACAAGATAAACACTACTCCTATAAGATTGTGTAGGCTTATGTTCACCTAGAAATAATTCAATGAAATGAAGAAAAAAGTACAGTTAGGCCTACATGTAGTTTCAGAAAAAAATAACATACTATTATATGTGTATTTTATTTCACCCTGCTATTCTATTTGAATTCATTCGCTTCTTTGTACAAAATCCAAGGTGAGTAAAATATATTTTTTAAACAGTGTGCTATATGTCATATTTTTTGCCAGTATTTTACAAAGTAAAATACAAAGTACAAAGTATTTTTCTGGCTGAAAAACATATTCATCATAATTTTTAAATCAGTTGTATACATCTGCAGGGATGTACAAACCATGGGAGCATGGGAGCAAACCTGCTCTTCCTCACTGCATGCAATAATAATAGGCCTACTCTGCTTTTGAATTTCCTCATGAACTTGTATCTATTCTATCGATGTTCCCCACATTTATTCATGTTATTGTTACACTTTTCCTATACACACAGGCTCCGTCTCAATTGTTACTTTTAGTTTCTGAAATTCCACGCAAACATGTGCTTATGATGATTATTTTTGAAAGACGTGAAATACGAATTAGTTATGTTCTAGTATGTTCTAGTGTCTATAAAACTGATGAAACTAATATTGTTGTTCTGTCACTGAAGTAGAATAACTATATGTACGCTAAATTGTGAGAGCTAGCAATTGACCGATGTAGATCGTCCGCCATCGTGATGGATGTCACAATTTTTTTTTTTTTTTTTAATAACATCGAAACTTGATACAAAATCATTGTTCCTCAATTAAGGCTGTGGATGAAATATAGGATCGTTTGGACGGGGCATCACAAGGGCGATCTTACCACCCCATTTTAAATGTTTATAACCAATGAACTTCAACACCAGGACTGTGCTGTTGGTGACCATAAATTTCCGCCGTAGATAACAGTCTTTCAGTTTCCGAAAGTCCGGAACACATTATAAGTAAAAACCGTTCCTGTGATATATATCCGGACATTACCAGCATTGGTATTAAGAGTAAACAAAACACACGAATGTTGATATCTTCCACTTTGAGATAAGTCTCTCGGGCAATGATCACTTCTTTCCATCCACAAACACAACAAAATATTAAAATCAATCAAGTGGACAGTGAACCAGGAGAAATAGTAAAATAACCAATCAAGGTATCTAAAATTTCCCCTGCTTCATATAAGTCACGCCCATCTACATTGGTTAATTGATGAAGATATTGTCGATTTTCTTTTCTCTACCGAGCAGGTGATCAAGTTATTTGATGATGATTGGCTGCAGATGTGTATGTGATGTGACATGTTGCTGATGTGTCAAAAATCATTTCTGTCCGGCCAGCTTGAACTGCACCAGTATGATGAGGTAAGTCGTCACAGCACCGATTATCTGGCAACAAGACACATGATCTCTATCAGTTTTCAAAAGTATATATTTATTTTTTTATCTATTCATTTTATTCATATTTATATTGAGTTTAACGACGCACTGTACTGATGGCTACGATCAATTGACGTTGGTTAATGATATATGAGATGGTGGGATGGTGAGATGATAGGTTATTTTATTACGTGTTCTAGGCAGTTGGGAAGAGTCGGCGGTAGCATGTTGTTGAGAAACCATCTCAGTATTGACCTGAACGACAGAGGAGAACCACGAAAATTCCCCATCATGATGGACATGGCGGAAGTCGAACCTCCGTCTCCTGAATGACGCTTCAGTGTGTTACCACTCGGCCACGCGTCTCAGTCATATTGGCTTTAACCGAAGTGCTGTATTGATGTCAGAACTATTAGCCTCGGTGAATGATGAATTAGATGAGATATTGAGTTATTTTATTAGTTATTTGAGAGGAGGGAGTGTTATTCCATCCATTGTTATGCCATCCCTGTAGTCGTTCTAATGACGGATTGAAATCATGAGAGACGTTTGTCCTCGGTATTTTTGAAAAGTATCGGACAAACAGAAAAGGGTATTTTCTTCACCCTCATTGAAACAGCGAGGATTGCTACTTACGCAGTACAGAAGGTTCATGTTGATGTCGAAGAAGCCGCAAGCGGAGACATGTAATTGCTGGTAAAGCAACTGAGCTGAGAAGTCTCGCAACTGAAATCATAAGACGAGCAGGTGAATTGCGGAAACCTAATCACTCTTGATGTAATAAATATTTGAATTTTTATTTCAACTCGAGAAGATTTCATGGGAGAAAGCCCAACAATAGAATTCTACATATTCACTCAGTGATAAAACTACGTTATTATAATTTATCGTAATCTATTTGGGAAATATGAATTGGTTGTTCAATGTAATCCTGAAAGACCTTGTCTGAGAATTGTGAGAAGATAGGACTGATGAGCTCCTACCTACTTTTTCTGATATTCTAGCGTTTGAGGCTTTCCTCAATGCTTGACTCACACATACTCCCGTCGAATTTGCCTGTTGATCAAAATAATAAATCCACATCAGAAGAAATGAGAGAAACAGGAGAAACATGCTATGAGAACATCACCTTTGCATATCATCTTACCTCATGACACACCGAACCAGAACTCCAACAAATGACAGTAGCGTTGAGAAGATAAATAAGTAAATACGCGATCGAATGTAGTATGTATAGTAAAGAAGTTCTTCTTTCTGGTACAATTCCTATCAAAATTACAAGATAACTCCTTGATAATATCTGTAGGAAGTACGCAGTCATGGTGAAGAGTAGTTGAAACGTGAACAATGATGTTATGTTTCCCGTGATCTCGACCAACGCTGCATGAATCTATGACAAGTTTTCTACCAGTACCAAGTCGTTTTGACCCGACTCCTTCAGTCGAGAGTTGAGCAAATTAAATCGCTGTCTCAATGCTAGCATCCAGAACAAGAACTGACACTCTGCCACCAAGGTCATTAGCGCAACTATTGTGAAGCACAGTATGACATGGTTGAAAGCTGCACGTGCCTTTTGTGGTATATTTATTTGACTTCCAGCTATTGTCATCAAGAGTGGAACCAAAATTCTCAGAAGGAAAATCATCGTCAACATCCGTTGATTTCTTCCATGTGGTATTTCAATATCACACTGTTTCATCTTCATATCGATATCGTGAAATCCGTGAATATTCTTCACAATTGATCGTTGTTTCTGTACCCAAATCATGTAAAGGAGTAATTTTACTATCGGCACCCATACTGTAAAAATGGCTACCAGCCGATCTACTGAGGACACACTGTTGATGATTGTAAGGAAAGCGTTGTAATTCCTAAACGAAAATACGCCCATTAATATGTGAGCGATAATAATGGCTAAGTTGTAGACAGAACCTAAACGGGATGTAGTGAACTCGGTATGGTTATTCTCTCTATTGACCGAAAAGCATACAAGTCCAAGAGCTTTGGATATGTAAACAAAAGGAGTAATGCAAGATAGAACATTCTTGGGATTCAGGATAAGATCCTCTTCAACTCGATGCACTTCTTCCTTCACATCTTTCCTGTCTACAAGACTAAATGGCTTGGTAAAATCTACGACCGTAAACCTATTCGAAGGTGATGGATAATTTCGACCGGATCTTGGAAATTGCCTCACGTTCCGGTCAAATCCTTTGAAACCAGTGTTCCTCATGATGAAGTTTTCTCTTTCAATATTCTCTTTCAGACTTCTTTGCTCACATCTAATCAAATTTTCATACTGCGTTACATGGATGATAGTGTTTTGGTTTGAGATTTATTCGACAGCGTATTCATCTTCATAAATAGTCGTAGCGAATATTTCAAATGCAGACGTGATCATGTCAGAAGTGATCCATGGTAAATAAACATGTTCGAATTTCTAGTTCCAGCAACTTTTTTCTTAACTGATCCCACTCCGTAAACCAACTGCACTGCGAAAGGGCAGTATATGTACCAATCAGCTCTATTTCTGTTTGCATGTACGATTGTCTATTTTTATTGTTCATCGTGTGATGATCCATATCACGTCTACAACATGCAGTTGGTGTGACATGCAAATATAGACACAACTATCCCAATGAATATATTATTGCATTGTCCAACTATTAATGTTAATTGATTCCCAAGTGTTAAAGACTCAAGAGGGTCATAACCTGATTAAAAGTCAATACACAGTATAGACTATAGAGTCTGGTTTCACGAATATTAAATCTGTTGATTGGGCGATAATTAGTGGGGTATCTTGTTATCATCCTTGGATACCAATGATGTTTCTGTACCTGGATTGATTATTACTATTAGCTTAATTGACTCATTTTTATTATTCGTAACACGTGATTTAAGTAACTTATTGACAAACCATATGCATGTCATATGCATATGCATAACTGAATGTTATGTGTTTTGGGTTGCTCTTCTGATATTTTTTTAATCGTGAACTTTGATTGCCATGATCCTTGAGTTAAAAGGACGTGAGCATCTGTGGAATTATTGATGTTATTTAATAATATCAATGATAATAATCAATATCAATTGATATTATAAAGTTACCTATTCTATTCCTCTGATGTATTTCTATACTTGTAAATATTTCAAGCATTGATCGACTAATGTTATCTGTCATTATATGAGCGTAGCGAAGTCTCCATCCCACTCTTATAGGGCTTTGTCTGTGTGTTTTTTTTTTTTTTTTAAGCACTCCACAGGTCGCAGGGGTTGACTGATCAACATGAAACTTTTTTGTACACGCAAACTCATCCAACTTAACTGTTTAGTTTTTGGAATGAATCGGTCGGACCGATTTTGAGAAAAATCATCTCAAAGTTTCTAAAAACCCCATAAGATTTGACTGGGCGGAAAATGTTGAAAAATAAAATCTCTCAAACGGGATGAAATTTTCTCTGAATGTGTATACATAGATTTCACACATTATCACAATTTGGTATGCAATTCCAATCAGCCATTATAAAAAAAAAAATGATAATATTCATCAAATATATCATAGAGTTGACCAACAATGAAGTATTTTTTATATGCGTCAAGGTGTGTAGAATACCAGAGTCAATGAAGTGGCAAGAGTAGAACTACTTTAACGACTTTTATAGCTTATTCAGATATCAAGGTGTGTAGAATACCAGAGTCGATAAAGTAGCAAGGGTAGAACTACTTCAAGGATTTTTATACCTTATTCAGATATCTCGCTCTCATCTTACAACGCATATTTCGCGTTTGACTAGTGTAGCAACAGCGATGGAGAATAAGAGGATTGATAAACGTTGGGTGAAGGGAATCATATAACGTTGCAATGAAACTGAGAGAAGTGAAACTGCTTGGAAATGTACAGAAGCTGGACTAGAACCAAGGAGGTTAGATACTAATATCTAACTAGTATCTAACCTCCTTGACTAGAACACGCGCACTAAGTTGTGCCGAACCAGAGGATCAAGTTGTCTTGCTCACAGATGCTGCAGACTTGAATCGACAGTCAATATGCTTCATATTAGAGTCCCTATGTTTCATTTATAAAAACAAAAATCTGTTTAAATTACAATCTGAGACTCATAATTACAGTACAAGACACGCTGCTGACTTTGCTGTACCAGCACATAGACTAAAATCTTATGAAAAAGGTGTCCATTACATTGGACTAAAATTATTCAATCATTTACCTCATACAATCTCGTCTATTAGTAAATATGGTACATTTAGACATCATGTTAAAACAATATTAACAAATGAAGTTAACAATATTAACAAATGAAGTTCTTTATTGTAAAAGACTATTTCGAAATCAATTTTGTGTAAAATGTTCCTCTTGTTTTCTTTATATTTGTCTAGTCGTTTATTGATGTTTAATTATTTAAGTTTAAATCAATCAATAGTTTATGAAATTGGTTTTAATGACCAGCCTGTATTACATACAGTGTATAATGGAATGTATAAAAAACCAATAAAATCTAATCTAATCTAATCTAAAGGGGCTGTGCGATCAAGAAGACGACTGTTTGATAAACTACCTCTTCTAATCAATGATGCAAACAGCAGGCTCTTGTTCAAAACAAAAACATTGAGATTTCTCAACACAAATCAGTTTTACCGCATAGAGAATAATTCATCTGACTAATTTACAAGATTATTCAATTGACTTGTCTTCCTCTTTCTATATGTACTTTTCTGACTTGTGATTTCACTCCAGTGATTACAATCTACTCTCAACTACATCTGACAGTTCTCATGAAATTCAAGAATTGTGCTTTTATCAGAAACGGCAATAAATAAAAATACGGATACAAATATTCATCAATATAAATGATTTCGACCCACTGGTGCCTATCAGTTGATTAGGACGATGGAGATGTTGAGATATAAGACGATAGCCAAATGAGTCGAGATCGCATCGGACAAAAACTGTTAAAAAAACAGGATGTGCACACATTCGGAGTTCATCTTGTATGAATTTAGTCGATTCTTTTCGGTCCATTTGTTATGGTCAGTGGATAAACAGCTACCTGCCTCTCTGCTGGGGTTCCACACTTCGGGGACGCAATTGGGGGTCACAATTTAGTCGAGTTGAGAATCGATCAATTTGAGACCATCGCATACTTACCTGTGGTCTCGGCTAACCGCCAGTTGAATGAGTCGGGTTGAGATCCAGACGAGCTGAGAGTCGGCCAAGTTGAGACGACATTGAGTTGAGAATCGGTCAAGATGATAATTGTTGGACGAGAAAGGGAGAAACGGAATCAATGATCATTATTTGTTGGAATTGGTACTCTCGACAAAGTGTGGGATCACAGCCTAAGGAATGGTGAGAGAGTGTGCGGCCTTCAAACCCGCAACTAATTGAAGGGATCAGAAGCAAAGTGGACCAACCCAAAAGTCAAAACAAAACACTTCCAATGTGGGTTGGTCCGTTTTGCTCCAAAATATAATGGGGGCCAGAAAGCTTGGTCCACATGTTTAAACCTCTGAAAATGGTGTTAAAAAAAAATAACACGATACGAATGAAGTGGTTCGAATAGATCATTTTGAGAAAAAAATTGGGTTGGTTCACTTTGCTTCTAATCCCTTCAATTATAGAATTACTTGTTTTCCGGGTAATCACTGCTCTTTATTATTCACAATCATTTGCTACATAAGGTTTGACAACAAAAACATAGTTCCACAAATTCAGGACGTTACAATACCCGTGACAATCACGTAGAGGTGAATAAAGCAAAACAAAGAATTTCAAAATATATAAAGAGTCCAATTGTGAGTGATTTTGATGAACGGTCTTTGAACCAGAGGTACTCCCCCGCTTGCAACAAGGATATTTAAACTAGCCACTACGTCCACACCATCCACACTATCTCAGGACTCCAGGATCACTCTACTAATTTACCTTACTATGTGCTCATCCATGATGATCGTGAATCGTACGTAGCTGTCAGTAGTGCTAGTTATGATAGGAGTGTAGCAATAGCTGTCAGTAGTGCTAGTTATGATAGGAGTGTAGCAATAGCTATCAGTAGTGCTAGTTATGATAGGAGTGTAGCAATAGCTGTCAGTAGTGCTAGTTATGATAGGAGTGTAGCAATAGCTGTCAGTAGTGCTAGTGATGATAGGAGTGTAGCAATAGCTGTCAGTAGTGCTAGTTATGATAGGAGTGTAGCAATAGCTGTCAGTAGTGCTAGTTATGATAGGAGTGTAGCAATAGCTGTCAGTAGTGCTAGTTATGATAGGAGTGTAGCAATAGCTGTCAGTAGTGCTAGTTATGATAGGAGTGTAGCAATAGCTGTCAGTAGTGCTAGTTATGATAGGAGTGTAGCAATAGCTGTCAGTAGTGCTAGTTATGATAGGAGTGTAGCAATAGCTGTCAGTAGTGCTAGTTATGATAGGAGTGTAGCAATAGCTGTCAGTAGTGCTAGTTATGATAGGAGTGTAGCAATAGCTGTCAGTAGTGCTAGTTATGATAGGAGTGTAGCAATAGCTGTCAGTAGTGCTAGTTATGATAGGAGTGTAGCAATAGCTGTCAGTAGTGCTAGTTATGATAGGAGTGTAGCAATAGCTGTCAGTAGTGCTAGTTATGATAGGAGTGTAGCAATAGCTGTCAGTAGTGCTAGTTATGATAGGAGTGTAGCAATAGCTGTCAGTAGTGCTAGTTATGATAGGAGTGTAGCAATAGCTGTCAGTAGTGCTAGTTATGATAGGAGTGTAGCAATAGCTGTCAGTAGTGCTAGTTATGATAGGAGTGTAGCAATAGCTGTCAGTAGTGCTAGTTATGATAGGAGTGTAGCAATAGCTGTCAGTAGTGCTAGTTATGATAGGAGTGTAGCAATAGCTGTCAGTAGTGCTAGTTATGATAGGAGTGTAGCAATAGCTGTCAGTAGTGCTAGTTATGATAGGAGTGTAGCAATAGCTGTCAGTAGTGCTAGTTATGATAGGAGTGTAGCAATAGCTGTCAGTAGTGCTAGTTATGATAGGAGTGTAGCAATAGCTGTCAGTAGTGCTAGTTATGATAGGAGTGTAGCAATAGCTGTCAGTAGTGCTAGTTATGATAGGAGTGTAGCAATAGCTGTCAGTAGTGCTAGTTATGATAGGAGTGTAGCAATAGCTGTCAGTAGTGCTAGTTATGATAGGAGTGTAGCAATAGCTGTCAGTAGTGCTAGTTATGATAGGAGTGTAGCAATAGCTGTCAGTAGTGCTAGTTATGATAGGAGTGTAGCAATAGCTGTCAGTAGTGCTAGTTATGATAGGAGTGTAGCAATAGCTGTCAGTAGTGCTAGTTATGATAGGAGTGTAGCAATAGCTGTCAGTAGTGCTAGTTATGATAGGAGTGTAGCAATAGCTGTCAGTAGTGCTAGTTATGATAGGAGTGTAGCAATAGCTGTCAGTAGTGCTAGTTATGATAGGAGTGTAGCAATAGCTGTCAGTAGTGCTAGTTATGATAGGAGTGTAGCAATAGCTGTCAGTAGTGCTAGTTATGATAGGAGTGTAGCAATAGCTGTCAGTAGTGCTAGTTATGATAGGAGTGTAGCAATAGCTGTCAGTAGTGCTAGTTATGATAGGAGTGTAGCAATAGCTGTCAGTAGTGCTAGTTATGATAGGAGTGTAGCAATAGCTGTCAGTAGTGCTAGTTATGATAGGAGTGTAGCAATAGCTGTCAGTAGTGCTAGTTATGATAGGAGTGTAGCAATAGCTGTCAGTAGTGCTAGTTATGATAGGAGTGTAGCAATAGCTGTCAGTAGTGCTAGTTATGATAGGAGTGTAGCAATAGCTGTCAGTAGTGCTAGTTATGATAGGAGTGTAGCAATAGCTGTCAGTAGTGCTAGTTATGATAGGAGTGTAGCAATAGCTATCAGTAGTGCTAGTTATGATAGGAGTGTAGCAATAGCTGTCAGTAGTGCTAGTTATGATAGGAGTGTAGCAATAGCTGTCAGTAGTGCTAGTTATGATAGGAGTGTAGCAATAGCTGTCAGTAGTGCTAGTTATGATAGGAGTGTAGCAATAGCTGTCAGTAGTGCTAGTTATGATAGGAGTGTAGCAATAGCTATCAGTAGTGCTAGTCATGATAGGAGTGTAGCAATAGCTATCAGTAGTGCTAGTTATGATAGGAGTGTAGCAATAGCTGTCAGTAGTGCTAGTTATGATAGGAGTGTAGCAATAGCTATCAGTAGTGCTAGTTATGATAGGAGTGTAGCAATATCTCAGAACGACATCACAGTTTGCACAACACGAAGAATTATCACTAATCGTCAGTTACCACAACAAGTACTATCGGATCGGCCCCGTATTCTGTATACACCAATCACTAATTGCAACAACAGTACACGATGGACAGTGGTTCTCAATCTCATTGATGTATTCAGTCTTGTTTGTATAAAGAAAGTGAATAACATATTTTCACTCAGTAGTCCCTCAGCGTAGTAATCCGAGCTCACCGAAGCAGTACACTAGGTATTACCCCAAGCTACTTATTTCATCTCATCTGGCGAAACTGCAATACTTTACTAGTGGTGAAGTCTCTACTGCTCTAGGCAGGCCGCCATTTATGGGTGCAGTCACTTGAATTTTCACAATGTTCAATAGTTTCCGGTGGGACAAATCTGAGACAGTGATGATCTAATTTACACGCAATATAATATTATTGCCACGGTGACAATCGTAGTTACGTACCCGCCGATTCTCAGCTTTCTTAGCTTGATCGGGTCAGCCATTTTGAAGAAAAAACATGAAATGTGCTAAATTGGTACCACTCGAAGCCGTTTTTACCCATTTACAACTAAAATGTTCCCAATTGGCGAATTTAGGCAAAAGTTTGGCAATGAAGTCGACATACTATTACTTTCCGCTCGTCTAACAACGCGTATATAGCGTTTTCCTATAGTATTATTGCCACGGTGACAATCGTAGTTACGTACCCGCCGATTTGACCCTGGATCCTGGTAGTCCTGATGCCCCAATGCACTTCGCACATTTCTCCTCAATATACCGTCAGATGGATATAGGTGCCTTCCATCAATTCTTCACCAAGATAAACTTGTGACAATATGATTGAGAGCACAAGGATTGGTGACAACAATGTGATCAGGACTACTCGAATAAAATCTATGTTTCATGATCGAGAGAGTTGATAATCAGACGAGTCGACCAACTTCTTATGTGATGTTGTCACTAGTGTGATACTGACCCTTCTGTCTCTAGTGTGACTAGTGTAACTCGTATGATAGTGTCACTAGTATCACCATGTGGGATGGTTGCACTATGCGTGATAGTGTCACCATGTATGATAGTGTCACTATGTATGATAGTGTCACTATGTATGATAGTGTCACTATGTATGATAGTGTCACTATGTATGATAGTGTCACTATGTATGATAGTGTCACTATGTATGATAGTGTCACTATGTATGATAGTGTCACTATGTATGATAGTGTCACTATGTATGATAGTGTCACTATGTATGATAGTGTCACTATGTATGATAGTGTCACTGGTGTATCACTGTTGTCACTCATCTAGTATGACAGAGTCACTAGTGTGACAGTTATATGCTGGCAATAAATGAATCGTGCACCAGTATCATTTTGTGTGATGGTGACACTATGTGATTTTCACGCTGTGTGATAGTGTCAATGGTGTCCCCAGTATCACTATTGTTGACAGTATTACAGTGTCACTAGTGTGACTAATATGATGGTGGCAATAAAGTGATTGTGCATCAGTGTAATAGTTTCACTATTTGTGATAGTCTCAGTCTCACCAGTGAGATAGTGTCTGGTGAAGATAGTGTGATAGTGTAGTGGTAACCTCTGTGACTCAAGTATTTGGTGTTATTGTGTGGCTAGTGCGAAAGTGTCAATAGTTCGATAGTGTCGCTAGTGTCAAAGTGTCAATATTTCGATAGTGTCACCGAAGATATAGTTTCACTAGGACAGTGGTGTCTTCAGTGTCCGGTCGACACCTCATTTGCGATCGATAAATACATGTGCGCTTGCTTTCCAAATGAGTGACTGCTTATGTTTCAGAGTCCAGTCAATCCTCCAGCGAGTTCCCGGAAGTTTGGGTGGCAGCTTCTCATTCCGAATGTAGAAATTATTTGCAAAGTAGTCACCCTGTGAATATTGAAGAACAAATATCGTGTATCAACACTTGAACGACTGGCAATTCTTGCAAACAAATAGAGAACTCCGGAGTAATTTGACCATTGGAGATGGGCGTGATTTATACGAAGCAGGGGAAATTTTAGATACCTGATTGGTTATTTCCCTATTTTCCCCTGCTTCACTGTCCACTTGATTGGTTTTTATATTTTGTGACATCACGAGGGCGGACGATCTAAAATGGTCAAATCAAAAGTTGACGGAGGTTCAATTTGATTCCACCACGGAAACTCAACGAGGGTTAGAGAATGAACAATATGAGCATATTTATATGAAAAGTGATGAGAAGCCCACGATTTCGAGACTATATCGCCATTGCTTCCTGGTTCAATTACTGACTGTTTCAATAGTTTCACGATATAACTGATTTCACAAGTTGCTCTTCTCAATAACTTTAAAGCCTTCGATTGGTTTTGGAAAATGAAATACAATTTTTTTCATCCAAAATGGCAGCTCCGATTCATGTGAAACATGGTAATGATGTAAATTATTTGTGTGCCCAAATTCCGTGATGATTCTCATTCCTTCGGAGAGTATATCAATTCTGAACTCTGCTCTCAGAGTTCTAATAATTATAGAGATCATCAACTTATCGAATCGTTTTTTCGCACGAGAGTAAATGTCATCGAGTTTAAATGTCATGATTGAAGAATATGCCATGTTCAGTTCGCTTATTATTTGTCATTCTGTTAACGAATGTTTTATTATAATAATCAATGTTCAATGAAAAAAAGGACATTAACCGGATGCGCTCCAAAATAAAAAAGTTTCGAGTAAGTGATGACACATCTGCGTCTCAAGTGCGATCATGAGTTGTGATTCCGTTCGACTCGTGTCACGTGAACGGAGAAAAAGAGAGGAAATAATTTCACCAAGCTCGGTGATAATGAGTCTTCACTTCATCATTCGACTTCCTATATGAGCTTTGTCATGAGTAACAGGAGAATGCCATGAGATTCAAAACATAGAGAGTCGTTCTTTCGAGCGAATCTCTCCCTGTTACGACACATCGTGTGTGACGCGATTAAAGAAACGTGGTTCTCATTCCACTTCATCAAACTTTTCGAAACACATTCTATTGAAGTTGTCTCCATCCCCCCTTTCTCTCATCAGCCCCTGCTATCTCGAACTCGCATTCTATTTTTGATTGAAGCTATTTCGAGAAGCGTCTCATATGGCGATAACAGAAGCGGATTCTCTCCAGAACTGGGGAACATGTGGTTGAATTTGTTCCGGGTCTTCCAGTTTTGCGGGACAGATAAAATGAAATTCATATTCCGAATCAACTGATTGTGATTCTTGACGTTCATTTGATCAAGTAGTGAACTGTTTTCTTCAGATTTTCACGAGATATTTTCAACATGGGAAACTTCGATATGAATAGAGGAATCGATAAGTGGGCAAGTAACATGCAAATGTTTATTTACCTCTTGGTTTTCATGCATGGAGATGTTTAAACGTTCCCAACTCGAACCAGACGTTGATACGTGGTGCAAAACATAGTGAAAGTGGGCTAATTTAATCACGGTAAAACAGCTCTTGTTTGATTTGTAATTAGACGAGCTTTAGCGAGGATTCAATTTGACATACTGAAAAAAATTGGTGTTCGTTTTTTTTTTTTTATATGTTTTTTGTCGGTTCTCCACAGGTCAAACGGCTACAGGTATCAACTTCAAACTTTTTTTCATTATGGTTCCTTATCTAGCTTAGATCTGTATAGTTTTGTGGCATTATCGGGTGGTAACTTTCATTTTCATGAGTTTTAGAAATTTCAAAAATACCCATTAGAATAACACGTCGGAAATTTTTTTTTTTTTAATTATTTACAAAAAAATTGAAATTTTGTGTGAAGTTGAATAACATCTTGATACACATTTATGGAAATTATCAGTTTGATCGGGTCAGCCATTTCGAAGAAAAAACATGAAATGTGCCAAATTGGTACCACTCGAAGCAGTTTTTACCCATTTGTAACTAAAATGTTACCAATTGGCGAATTTAGGCAAATGTTTGGCAATGAAGTCGACATACTATTACTTTCCGCTCGTCTAACAACGCGTATATAGCGTTTTCCTAGTAGCTACAGAACACTGTTACATATCCATCGATACGATAGCTTAGATCCAAGGTTGAATTGTGCGAGATCCCAGTCATCAAATGAACTCACCGCTTTGATGGGACACGCCTTTGGGAGGTTACCACTGTCACAAAGATCAGTCCAGAAAAATTTCTCTCCAGCCATTAATGGACACAAATTGCCAGATGGGAATCTCAACGGCATCATGTTGTATCTGCCACTGGGCATCATCTCGAAGGCTGCGATATCAACCTAAATGAGACAGATCGTACGAATGATTTCGAATGAATGATTACGAATGATTTCTCCATTTCGAGTATTTGTGATGAGCTCAAGACGTCTCCAGTCTCTATGAGATAATACATTCCTTCAGGGAGATTCTAGAGATATTAATTATTATGGAATCGATGCGAGATGTGATGATGATTAACATAATAAACGTCATGAAATACAGACAACATTAGCTGGAAATGTGAATATGACGCAAATTTCTGATTGGACGAGCTTTAGCGAGGATTCAATTTGACATACTGAAAAAAATTGGTGTTCGTTTTTATGTTTTTTTTGTGTTTTTTTGACGGTTCTCCACAGGTCAAACGGCTACAGCTATCAACTTCAAACTTTTTTTCATAATGGTTTCTCATCTGACTTAGATCTGTATAGTTTTGTGGCATTATCAGATCGTAACTTTTTTTTATGAATTCAAGAAATTTCAAAAATGCCCATTAAAAAAACACGGCGGAAAAAATAGAAAATATTTTTATTTAAAAAAAAAAAATGAAATTCCGCGTGAAGTTGATTTACATTTTGATACACATTTCTGAAATGTTTTAGCTTGATCGGGTGAGCCATTTCGAAGACAAACCATAAAATGTGCTAAATTGGTAGCACTCGAAGCAGTTTTTACCCATTTCTAACTTAAATGTCACCCAATTGGCGAATTTAGGCAAAAGTTTGGCAAAGAAGTCGACATACTAATACTTTACGCTCGTCTAACAACGCGTATATAGCGTTTTCCTAGTAATAATCAAGGAATGATCAATGAACACTTCAAGACTGAATATTTCTGACATCGACATCTCCCTCACCGCGAGCATTTACATACAAATAATACTCCAACACAATGTAATAAATGAACGTGTTACATCATTCAAGAAGAGGTTTATGGTACTCTACATCACGGAAACTCTACCAAACTGGAACTCTTTTATTGGTATTTCTCTTATTCGAAAGCAAATAATGAACACAAGCGCGTATTTTATCGCTCAGATGTGTCTATGTGAGGTCTCCATGTGTAATTGTTGTCAGTATAGTTAATCCAAGGTGAACAAAATAAGGGACAGGATCTATTAAAACTCCACATCTACAATAAGTATCAAATGTATGTAAACAACCCGGAGAATGATGAATAATAATACTATGTAAATAGGTTTCAGAAGATTCAGAGGTGTACAAATATGAACAATCTCCATTTTTACGGAATTAATAACTTAATCGTGGTCATGCGTGAATCCTGACATGGTCATGTAGTTCGATTACAAATCTGATTCAGCCAACTCAAATGATGTATCGAAGAAATAACTGAAGTTCATCGGTATACATAAAAATTTGGCAATTATAGACGCATTTAAGAATATTATTTACATGAACCAAATAAGGTATGGGTTCCAAAATTGAGCCCTGAGGTACCCCTGTACACCACAATCTCCCCTTATGCCTTTCAATAATCCTCACTAAAATTCCTATAACGTTCAAATAATTTATGAACCAATTATGCAACATGAGACCCCGTATACCCATTTCTTCGAGTGAGCAACACAATTTCGAATGGTTTAATGTATGAAAAGTCTTGCCAAAACGTTTCCTTCACGTTTCCTTCATATTACTCCTCGATTTCTTCATAGGTTCATCGAGGAAAGTATGTTCGGCTTCAGCAATCGATTTATTCACTGAATTTCTATAATTATGTGATAATCCCCATATTGGATTCTATATAATGGAACTGCAATGCTATGCAATGCCATCGGTACCCTAGCCTCTCCAATTTACATCTGGTTTACAAGAAAATCCGCTGAATCGCAACAGGCAATCGGGACATTTGGCTCTGAGCTAACCCCGAGAAACCATAAATGCCA